>OY365750.1:4025000-5282500 GCA_959347395.1 Mechanitis mazaeus
ACTTTCGGCAAGGAAAAATTCTACGGCTCCGCGTAAGCAATATGCTAATGTATAAGATAATGATAGCGCAACGGCCTACGTATGCGCTTCACCTCAATGTTTTATATTATGTCCCCGGTTGTATGTGTATCTGTGTGACGCTCCTTGGATTGATAAAGCATTGTGATTTCGCGTCAGTGACATGCTGTAGTAATGAGTATATATGTAGCAAGGAGTAGAGCACTCTCTAACGAGTGCTGTGTGGATATCAGTTTTACGTGACGTAAAATATAAACGTTGTATACTTATATTTAAACAATTTTTATTTTTTAAAATAATAAAATATTAATTTTTAATATTACAATTAGTTCCCAATATATATGAAATTTCTAAATATAATATTAATGGTATAATAGTTTAAAAGTCATCACTGATGTCATTAAAAATACCTATTTTAGATATTTCATATTTCATATCTTTACAAATTTAACATCTTATCTCTTTGTACTGACATTATTACGCGTCGATTGTTATTACAACCAGCAAAATTTCGCGTTTTTTTTTCACAAAACCTACTACTCTACCTGTCTTTTACAATAAAAGTAATATTGTTTAAATAAATTATGGAAGGAGCAGTTAAAATTATAGAGTCGACGATAGCAATCAGAGGACACCATAAAATATTGTATTACTGTATTATATTACTTCAGAAAACAAGGAGGGATATCCCTTGACGGTACATTCAAGACTATAAACCTGATAACAGCTAAGAACTTATAGAACTTCTAAAATATTTGATGTCATAATAATACCGCAAAGTATTAATTAATTATTTATTAATACATACTATATTATATTAATATTACACTACTTACATATTATGCTATACCTAACTCAAAACATCGTATTAATCTAGTTTTTAAATAATTTTTAATTAATATTTTCATTATTATCCAAAAGAAAAAGTTGATATTCGTTATTTGCATACTAACTTATTTTTTGGAGTTAAAATGCAATCTTTGTAACGAGAAACGTGCTTCTTGCGTTATATTTAGCTTATTACGAAATAAGTTAAATATTACTTTACTCATAATGTTGTATGTTGATCTACATGTGGGAGAATAAATAATGGGAGAAACCCAGCTATAATAAATATAAACTATTTATTTAACAATGATTAAAAATGTTAACTTATTATATAACAATTACGTCTATTCAAAAGCTAAGTTACAGCATTAAGGCATTTAATCAAAACCATATGTAGCTAATATTTATTATGTACTAAATTAATATATAAGATTGGCACATAGCTATAAGCATGGAAGTAATAAGAACACAACAGTAATAAATTAATCATAATAATAAATTAATCATAAAACCTGTATGAAGACAGTTCAGAGCACCAACAATGTGCCGTGTCCACAGACGAACAACTTCTGATCTGTCGATAGGGCACACTGGGCCTTTTATACCAACGAGTAAACAACTAACCGGCACAGTGGGAGATGGTCACGTGATCATTAGATCACGTGATAATAATCTATACAAATAAAACTAGTAACCTCCCACACGGCCATACTGACGAGCAGCACATTTGCTCGCGAAACAATACCCAAAGTTCGTTTGTAATAGACATTTTAATATCTTTACATTATTACACATTACAATAACAACCAGATCACATGGTAAATTTTATTTAGGGTCAAATCACATGATCCTCTGCCAAATCACATGGCCATAATAAAGTCACGGTCAGATCGCATGTCAATGCCAAATCGCATGGCTAAATACAGTCGTGGTCAAATCACATGACCCGATGCCAAATCACATGGTATGTCAAATAAGTCGGGTTCAAATCACATGACGCATTGCCAAATCACATGGCATGTCAACAAGTCGTGGTCAAATCACATGACCCATTGCCAAATCACATGGCATGTCAAATAAGTCGGGTTCAAATCACATGACCCATTGCCAAATCACATGGCATGTCAAATAAGTCGGGTTCAAATCACATGACCCATTGCCAAATCACATGGCAAGTCAACAAGTCGGGTTCAAATCACATGACCCATTGCCAAATCACATGGCAAGTCAACAAGTCGTGGTCAAATCACATGACCCATTGCCAAATCACATGGCATGTCAACAAGTCATGGTCAAATCACATGTCACGTGCAGTCAGTTACTCACTTGACAAACCTCTCATGAATCAGTAAGCGTTGGCCAGACGCTGAACCAATGCATCAGAAGATTGAAAAATGATCAAAGTCACTCTAGTCTGTATCATGGTTTAAGATCTCAGCAAGTTCGATACCCATATCAGAGGTAACGAAACTTATCTATCTTTCATTTTAGTGACAACGCAAGGACCTCTAAACTCACTATCCAGCTTAATAATAGCGCAAGAGTTGTGTTTAAGTCAAACCACAACACAATTTTAACTTTACTTTTATCAAATTCAGATTTTAAAACTTGTCCTCGCTCGTCCATCCTTTATTTTGCATCAATAAGACAAGTTTCGAGGTCTAAGCGTTCCACATCACTTAATAGGGCTAATATGGCTGGAGGTGACTGATTGCAACCCATTCGAAGATAGAAAGGTGTGTGACAGTGCCTTTATAGTGGTACTGTTTATGGCTAATTGCATTTCACCCACTACATCTTTCCAACTTTTATATGTATTTTTAACAATAGTGAAGTAGTGAGTCAAAACTTTCATCATCCGTTCGACCTGCACGACTAACGCCACTAATAAAATTTAATTTCATAGACTAACGTTGAAAAAATGATTTTAATTCTTTTTTTTTTTAAAAAAAAAAGAAGCAACCTGATCACATACGATTCGATTCGTTACAAAAGTGTTTATGGTAGCTACTGCAAATAAATTATTGATAGGTTTTATAAATCAAAATCTCGTAAATGTTTCGTAAATAATTTTACCATTGCTCAACACTATCACGCATTAACAAGTAATCAGCAAACAAAAATTATCTTAACCATTAATTTCAGAACATTGGATTGATTGTTGTAGAATACTAGAATATTAACATTTCTCGTTTGTTCTCAAAAAACAATTATCAAATTTATGCCCTTTTTTATTACAAAAGGTACAAAAAATAACAGAAGGCTTAGAATCCTTCGATGGTGTAGATGTAGAGGGCGTGTCTATATGAGTCTGTTTCTGCGTACTACTATTAAAACGACATTCGTTTTGAAGATGTCCTAGATTAAAACATTGTGGCAACGTTTCTCTCTACTCTTATCATAATAATTTAATTTAGGGCGCTTAGGCGAAACGCTGTAATCAGAATCGTTGTTTGGTCTCTTCCGTTTATATGAATTAAGACTCTGAATTAACTGTGGCAAGTTTTTGGGCGTCAAACGTAGGAGGTCAGAACGTATACGAAAATCAGACATACACGAAATAACTGATTCCACCAGACGCTGCTCAGTCATCTCCACACCAATCACCTTCCTAGACTCCCACTTCCGCGTAGCATATTCCGCCAGGTTGATTGCTTGTTCACTTGTGTACTCCATGAATTGGGCAAGATCATCATAGTAGCGTGTCTCGTCTGCAAATGTTTCAATGAGTCTGTTTTTAAGCTCAGTCCATATTGTTAATGTGCTGTAGTTACGACGTGCCCACTCGGCGGCACGTCCTCGCAAGTTTTTCCTCGATAAATTTAGGACTTCTCTATCTGTCAACTCATATTCGGTTTTTAAATCTTCTATATTACGACACCAGACTTGTATAGTATCGGTTTGATCATCGGGGTCAAATGCTGGTACATAAATGTGCTCAAGATTTCGAACTCGGGGCGTAGACTTCTTAGTTTCGGTATTAAAAGCATCGGCAGTAGTTTGAATAAGTTTGGATATCATTTCTTGCATCATAGCCTGCATAAAATTAATTGGAACTAAACTTGTCCTTATATCCTGAACACCATCGGTTGTAACGCTTGAATTAGAGGAATGGCCAGGATTTGTTTCTTTTTCTGCCGCGGTTCGTATCACTATGATCGGAGATCTCCTAGCAGTATTCGTATCACTCGTGCTGTTTTCTGTGTCTGTAGCGTTCTCAGCGCTCTCAGACTTTCCACCGCAATCTGGCTCATCTGTAGACCGCATTCTCACAAAAAAAAGCCTGTAATAGTAAACATTCCTGGGCGTAGTTTGAGTTACCCAATCCCACTTCTGATGTGGGAGAATAAATAACTGAAACCCAGCTATAATAAATATAAACTATTTATTTAACAATGATTAAAAATGTTAACTTATTATATAACAATTACGTCTATTCAATAGCTAAGTTACAGCATTAAGGCATTTAATCAAAACCATATGTAGCTAATATTTATTATGTACTAAATTAATATATAAGATTGGCACATAGCTATAAGCATGGAAGTAATAAGAACACAACAGTAATAAATTAATCATAATAATAAATTAATCATAATATCTGTATGAAGACAGTTCAGAGCACCAACAATGTGCCGTGTCCACAGACGAACAACTTCTGATCTGTCGATAGGGCACACTGGGCCTTTTATACCAACGAGTAAACAACTAACCAGCACAGTGGGAGATGGTCACGTGATCATTAGATCACGTGATAATAATCTATACAAATAAAACTAGTAATCTCCCACATACAAGTACACGAAAACGCTCAATATATAACATAATAATGTAATAGGACATTAGGCATAGGATATTAAGTAATAAGAACTAGACCCGCTATAACGAAACGCACGACGATGTTTGATTTGATCGACTTTGTTAGCAGGTTTATTTATTCATAAAATAAACTGTATGAAATTAGCAAATAACCGAAAAAAATGAAAGAATCATAAATTTAAGGCAATAACTATTTTTTCTACAATCACAATGGCTGATTCCGATTCAGTGTAACTCCAACTTAGTTTGCTACGTGTGTTAAGTTTTTCAGACATTTATCTAGGGGGACGTAAAGAAACAAAGTTTATTTGAATTGACCGGTAAAGAGCTTCGCTTACACTTATCTCAAAGAAATACTTAAAGATAATCGGATAATACTATTTATTTAGAAATAATATCCTCCATATCGTATTTTATATAATATTTTTTATTATAACTGATTTTTCACGCTATCGTATCGATACGAAACTGGTAAATTACAAGTATGTGGGAGAATATAAATAATCCAAACCCAATTATAATAAGTATAAACTATTTATTTAACAATAAATAAGAATTTTAATTTAATATATAACAATTATATAATTCAATAGTTAAGTAACTGCATTACAGCATTTAATTAAAACAATATAGCTAATATTCATTATGTACTAAATTAATACATAAGATTGGCACATAGCTATAAGCATGAAAGTAATTAGAATATAACACTATAACAAATAAATCATGATACCTGTATGAAGACAGTTCAGAGCACCAGCAAGGTGCCGTGTCCACAGACGAACAACTTCTGATCTGTCGATAGGGCGCACTTGGCCTTTTATCAACTAGTAAACAACTAACCGGCACAGTGGGAGACGAACACGTGATCAATAGATCACGTGATAATAATCTATACCAATGAAACTAGTAATCTCCCACACGGCCATACTGACGAGCAGCACAATTGCTCGCGAACCAATACTCAATTTAATTAGTTTAATATTTTTACATTATTTCATATTACAATAACAACCAGATCACATGGTAAATTTTATGTAGGGTCAAATCACATGATCCTCTGCCAAATCACATGGCCATAATAAAGTCACGGTCAGATCGCATGTCAATGCCAAATCGCATGGCTAAATACAGTCGTGGTCAAATCACATGACCCGATGCCAAATCACATGGTATGTCAAATAAGTCGGGTTCAAATCACATGACGCATTGCCAAATCACATGGCATGTCAACAAGTCGTGGTCAAATCACATGACCCATTGCCAAATCACATGGCATGTCAAATAAGTCGGGTTCAAATCACATGACCCATTGCCAAATCACATGGCATGTCAAATAAGTCGGGTTCAAATCACATGACCCATTGCCAAATCACATGGCAAGTCAACAAGTCGGGTTCAAATCACATGACCCATTGCCAAATCACATGGCAAGTCAACAAGTCGTGGTCAAATCACATGACCCATTGCCAAATCACATGGCATGTCAACAAGTCATGGTCAAATCACATGTCACGTGCAGTCAGTTACTCACTTGACAAACCTCTCATGAATCAGTAAGCGTTGGCCAGACGCTGAACCAATGCATCAGAAGATTGAAAAATGATCAAAGTCACTCTAGTCTGTATCATGGTTTAAGATCTCAGCAAGTTCGATACCCATATCAGAGGTAACGAAACTTATCTATCTTTCATTTTAGTGACAACGCAAGGACCTCTAAACTCACTATCCAGCTTAATAATAGCGCAAGAGTTGTGTTTAAGTCAAACCACAACACAATTTTAACTTTACTTTTATCAAATTCAGATTTTAAAACTTGTCCTCGCTCGTCCATCCTTTATTTTGCATCAATAAGACAAGTTTCGAGGTCTAAGCGTTCCACATCACTTAATAGGGCTAATATGGCTGGAGGTGACTGATTGCAACCCATTCGAAGACGGAAAGGTGTGTGACAGTGCTTTTAATGTGGTACTGTTTATGGCTAATTGCACTTCACCCACTACATCTTTCCAACTTTTAGATGTATTTTTAATAGTGAAGTAGTGAGTCAAAACTTTCATCATCCGTTCGACCCGTCCATTAACACGGTTCCAAAATAGCTCAGGGATCGACGTTAACAAAATTATTTTAATTCTTTTCCTTTATAAGAAGCGACCTGATCACATACGATTCACGTGTTCCAAAATTGTTTACGGTAGTTACAGCAGACAAATTATGGACCGGTTTAATAAAATAAAATTTCGTAAATTATTTTAACATTGACCAAATCGCCTACATCTTCACGCATTAACGAGTAATCAGCACCTCTATCTAGCAAACAAAAATTATTTCGACCATTAATTTGAGAACAATGGATTGATTATTATTTAATAATAGAATATTAACATTTCTTGTTGGTTCTCAAAAGACAATTATCAAATTTATGCCCTTTTCTGTTACAAAAGGTACAAAAAATAACAGAAGGCTTAGAATCCTTCGATGGTGTGGATGTAGAGGGCGTGTCTATATGAGTCTGTTTCTGCGTACTACTATTAAAACAACATTCGTTTTGAAGATGTCCTAGATTAAAACATTCGTGGCAACGTTTCTCTTTACTCTTATCATAATTATTTAATTTACGGCGCTTAGGCGAAACACTGATCAGAATCGTTGTTTGGTCTCTTCCGTTTATATGAATCAAGACTCTGAATTAACTGTGGCAAGTTTTTAGGCGTCAAACGTAGGAGGTCAGAACGTATACGAAAATCAGACATACCCGAAATAACTGACTCTACCAGACGCTGCTCAGTCATCTCCACACCAATCACCTTCCTAGCTAACTCCCACTTCCGCGTAGCATATTCCGCCAGGTTGGTTGCTTGTTCACTTGTGTACTCCATGAATTGGGTAAGATCATCATAGTAGCGTGTCTCATCTGCAAATGTTTCAATGAGTCTGTTTTTAAGCTCAGTCCATATTGTTAATGTGCTGTAGTTTCGACGTGCCCACTCGGCGGCACGTCCTCGCAAGTTTTCCCTTCTCTGTCATTCATATTCAGTTTATAAATCTTCTATATTACGACACCAGAGTTGTATAGTATCGGTATGATCATCGGGGTCAAATGCTGGTACATAAATGTGCTCAAGATTTCGAACTCGGGGCGTAGACTTCTTAGTTTCGGTATTAAAACCATCGGCAATATTTTGAATAAGTTTGGACATCATTTCGTGCTTCATAATCTACATAAAAGTAATTGGAACGAAACCTGTTCTTATATCCTGAACACCAGCGGTTGTAACACTTGAATTAGAGGAATTGCCAGGATTTGCTTCTTTTTCTGCCGCGGTTCGTGTCACTATGATCGGAGATCTTCTAGCAGTATTCGTATCACTCGTGCTGTTTTCTGTGTCTGTAGCGTTCTTAGCGCTCTCAGACTTATCACCGCAATCTGGCTCATCTGTAGACCGCATTCTCACAAAAAAAAGCCTGTAACAGTAAACATTCCTGGGCGTAGTTTGAGTTACCCAATCCCACTTCTGATGTGGGAGAATATAAATAATCCAAACCCAATTATAATAAGAATAAACTGTTTATTTAACAATAAATAAGAATGTTAACTTAATATATAACAATTATATAATTCAATAGTTAAGTAACTGCATTACAGCATTTAATTAAAACAATATAGCTAATATTCATTATGTACTAAATTAATACATAAGATTGGCACATAGCTATAAGCATGAAAGTAATTAGAATATAACACTATAACAAATAAATCATGATACCTGTATGAAGACAGTTCAGAGCACCAGCAAGGTGCCGTGTCCACAGACGAACAACTTCTGATCTGTCGATAGGGCGCACTTGGCCTTTTATCAACTAGTAAACAACTAACCGGCACAGTGGGAGACGAACACGTGATCAATAGATCACGTGATAATAATCTATACCAATGAAACTAGTAATCTCCCACAAGTATTATTTCTTTTTAGAAGTTTTCTACTTAGCGGTAATTTTTTGGTCTCTTAGTATCTCGGTCTTTTATCGGATACATTTTAGAGAGCGTTCAACAGAACTATATGATACTCCCAGCTATCTTCCATCACCTAACAACCAAATGCTCATCAAGAAAACATCAAGTTGGTGTTTCCTGATAATTAAAATCTATGGTTCACTAGACATCGTTTAAACCTTCCCAAAAATAGATAATATCGAATACTTCAACCTATTTTGGGCCACCATTGTCTTCCAATCCAACATCGCCTTGTTAAGATTTTATTCATCTATAGGACTTGACGGCTATGACCAACGTCTAGAATAATATATTGAAAATCTGCACCGAGCCTCTTATCACAAAATCTAGAGCCTGCAAGGCTTCAACTAACAGTACTCGTTTAAATTAAATGAGAGAAAAATAATGCATGTGATCGACAGATCAAACAATTCCCCTTGTAATATTTGCGCCTGGAATATTAGAAACCTCGTACATATAATTTCCCAGGACTTTAATTATCCTAAAAGAGCCACCTTCCTTGGCTAAAAGTTTATCGAGTTGTATTGACTTAATGGAGTGATCTGTAGAATTTCTTTCATGGATACTGGATGGCTACTGGAAACCCTAAATAAATAGAGCTAGCTGTGCAAAGTTTAGTGTCGCTTTGTTAGTTTTAATGAGATCTTACAACCCAATTTGATAGTTTAACCTGAACACTTCGATGGTACTAGATATCTTACATGAATAGAGCCGTCTCGAGTTTAGCCTCCTTTTTGTACTATTACTGAAATCTTACCTCCTAAAGAAAAAAGTTTTACAAAGAAAACAAGGTTAAAAGACAATTTAAGGAAAATAATAAAAGGACCAAGTGGTTTCACTCGACTAATATTTGAAACGTCTAGGAAAAGGTACTAGAAAAGGATAAAACTCTTAAGTTGGCGTTTGTAAGTGTTATATGCAGATACTTTTTTAATGGACTCAGGAACGACTTATGAAGAGGAGTTTGAAGAACTAAATTGCTAGAAGAACGAGATTTCTGTCATGTTATTTATAGAATAAGAGAGAATATAGAAGGCAAAGAATTCTAATATTTTTGCTTTCACGTATTGGAAGCCATTTGAGGTGGGGACTGAAAACGGGTGTGTGATCAAATTTGCGTTGTCCAAAAATAAATCTAACACAGGTGTTAAGCTAACGACCAAGTTTCTTAAGCACTTTATTGGCATCCAAACAACACAGATCGGCATAGTATATATGTATTAGTACTAACAAATTAACTAAGTGTAATTTTTCTGTAAAAGGATGACAATTTTTAATGCGCTATAAGGACTGTAAAGTTATATAAAAAAAATTCTGAAGTTTCTTTCACATAATCGTACCAACACAGAGTTATCACAAATAACTTCTAGGTTTTGCACTTGGGAAGAATACGGTACTAGATTATTATATATTAAAAATCACGTTCGAAAAAGATTTTGAATCCATTTTCGCCAACTGACGATAACTACCTATAATAATAGCCAGACACTAACCAGAGTAAACTTCAATGTCGAAATTCTTCGACCAAACTAGATTCAGTTCTAACATGACATTTTATGAGGAAACTGCTGATGCAAAGCAATTAAGGTCGGCATGAGTATAAAATGACAATTTAAGTGAGAAATAATAGAGTTTACAATTTTTGAAAGAAAAAGTTAAGAAATTATATGTCACGACTGTTAACTTTTCACTTTAGAAATGGCACATTTTAATAAAAGTTGTCATATTGTCATGTTTTTTATAAGTGTTTAAAGTTAAGATAATATATTTAAAGTTACGATAAGATGTTTAAAGTTAAGATACATGTTTAAAATAAACGTACATTACACAGTCACAGAGACATATGAGTCTATTTAGTACGTTTGAGCATCTGCTAATTGATGATAGTCGATAGTATTGTTGATGTCCATTTCTCAGTCGGAGCACAGTGGAGTATTTCATTTGCTTTTGATATCCGTTTATATATTGCTGTCCAGAAACTATGTGTACGATATATAATTAAGATACGACAGTATATATTTACTGGAATAATTTATCTATTAGAAATACAAATGACTAAATAAATGAAACAGTTTATTTTCTATTACTATAATTGAATGTAAGTAATTATATTAATTTTAATAACAACATTTAATTACAAAATCAATGCCTAGATGAAAAAAAAATTATTGTTTTGAATTCTTTGATTTTATTAAATAATAGTTTTTTATAGTAACAAGCTGCAACATTCGGCTGCTAGGTCGATACAAAAGTCTACAATTAAAAAAAATATAGAAAACTACATTAAACCATGAAGGTTTAATATTTATTTTGTCTGTTATTATATTTAGTGACTTGGATATGCATTTTTAACATGTAGGTAGGTTTATTTTAAATTAATTTGTTTAGAAAGTGTCGATGTTGTTATAAGTATATACATGTTTCTATTAGTGAAACTGGTGCTTTTCGCTTTATACGTTTCTTTAATTATTAAATTAATTAATTTATAAAATTTATTACAAATGTAAGCATCACCTTTATTTTTTGTCCTCTTTAATTTTAGAATATAACACACCAGAGACGTGAACATAAAAAAAAGCTTTTCCGTTTTTTCACGAGAATGGGTCATTTTCAGTTCAAAGTTATAATGTACAACAAACAAATTACCAAAATTAGGGACTGGGTAATGAACGAAAAATCAAAGATGAAAATGCAAGATAAAGATACTTAACACGCCACAATACCTTTTTTTCGAAATATTTTAATAGATAAGATAAGATACAGAAAAGATGTGAAGATAGATTACATAAAAGCAATCCACAACCTTACGTCTACTAATCCAGTTTCAAGAAAATCAAGAATTGAGTATATATATATATATATATATATATATATATATATATATATATATATATATATATATATATATATATTATTATTTATAAAAGTAGTAAGTCTAAATCAGTATAATTTTATTTCATGTACTTTTTTAAGGAAAAAGTGAATTAAATTCAACATTTAGTTTAAACTGCAGTTTAAGTCTCATAATATTTGTGTTTGAGCGAGCGTCTCATAATATTTGTGTATAAACATAAGTAATTTCAACTCAAGTTTGCAATAACGGATTTAAATTGTATTTTAAACTCAAGTTTTATATAAATCGTACATCTGAATTTTAACCATGAACAAATTGTGTTATATTATTACATAAATTAAAAAAAAAAACAGTTTGATTTCAAAATTTATATGTTTTCACAACAAAGTACTACATAAACCTTTAAATCAAATTATGACTGTATTGATACATTTCACTGTTATTCAGGTACAATGCGGAATGTGAGAGTATGTATACATATAGGAGCTCTTCTGCCTGAAAGCTCGAGCATATGAACCTAACAAGATTGCCAATCTGTTGGATTGAGTCCCTATACTACTATTTTCCCTTGGATACATTTTCTTTGTATAATGGTTTCAAATTATTATGTTTTTCAACCTCTGGTACAAAATTTTATACTATGTTTAAAAAATTATCGTACATTTTATTTTTGTTAATTTAAAGAACTTTTATTTCCTCTTTACAGAAGAAATACCAAATAATATGTGCCACATTATATTTCTGTACTATACTATTTTTAAGTATTTTTATATTCTTAGGTTATATCTTCACAGATATAAATGTTATATGTATATGATGCTGATGCAAACAATAATGAGAGGGTTCAATTAACGTCGACCCACAAAGTGTTTAAAATCATAAAGTCTTTGAGCATTAAACTTCATTAAAGGTTCAAATATATTACAACACAGTACGAGAATACATACGTCGTTGAATATTTAAGACGTCACAAAGAATATAGCTACAAAATATATTTCAGTATATCCGTTATTCTTTTGTTTCATATTTTTATATTTAGCAATGTCTTTTACTTAAAATTACTAAATGCGATGTCGTTTTGCATGATATATAAAATATATATTAATTTGTTATAATTATTATTATGTCTTGATGGGAATTCATTTTAAACGAGTTTTATTGGTAGTACAAATAATAAGAGGAAGTGCAAGAATTACAAATCCCACCTCTTCTTATCAGTTATTCTGAGTAGGAGACAGTTCCACAAACTTGACGCACTTCATTGTGAAGTTTGTGTCAGAACCGTACAAGTTATACTCTACTAACTACCTTTACTTATTGTACTTAAATTATATTTGTGTTTCATACAGTATGAATAGCTTATTTTAAAGTGACTTTTATTTAAGTAAAATAATTTAACAACGATCTTTGCTATTTATGGTTGAGTGAGAATAAAATTCAAATGCCTTTAGCCTTTAGAATATTATAAACTTTTATGCCATTCATCCAATATTGAAATCGTCTCTTAAAATTTGTCAATTATAAATAATGTATATATTAAATTATAATCGTGAGTCAGAATATTTCTCTTATACGGGAAAATATTTAAAAATATATTGAATTAAACATATGGTAAGAATAGAATAGGAAAACTGCAATTGCGTTTAAGGTATGAAGAGTGTTGCCAGAGGAATAACAATTTAAAAAACTTTTTCGTTGAAATTTAATGAGGCAAAGTTGAGGATAAACTTGCCTATATGTAACCTATTTATACTTAGTTCCATTTGTACATAAAAATATTAATTAATTCCACTAGCCTTCATAAAAGAAAAAATTCCAAATTTTATAGTATGCGGATGTAAACTTAAATTTGTTATTAAATAACTTACATTATTTAAAATGAGTTTATTTAAAACATAGTAAAGGAAACCCTTTTTAAATGGTTTTTTGTTAATAATAAGATTATATAAATGCAATTTTTATGATGAAGATGTGTTATAGTCAAAGCAACTAAAGTCGAAATGCACTCAATTTTGTTCTGTTATTTTAAGAAATGCAACATAGATTGCTATTCTGAATTAAAGTTCAATAATATCAAGTGTAAAATATAGGTCTTTTTGTCTGTATAAAGTTACTTATAAAAAACATTTGGTATTTCAAGATGGAGTTAAATTATTCACTTCATATAGGTCATCGCCAATTAAGGGTTTTATATAGTTATCATAAACCTATTTAAATTATTAATAATAGGCTTTTATATACTTGTGATGTTTTTATAAAAAAAATCACAGTTATCTTTAAATGGACATTAAAAAATGTTTGATTTAATTTTAATTACATTTTTAATTCGTCGTGTCTTTTAAAAACGTAGTTATGGAAATGTAACTTATTTTAGTTACAAATCAATTATATTTCAAGAACGACTGTGATTTTGTAATATATATTTACTTTTTTCTTTATATAATTATTACAATCGGTTCAAAAAAGCAAAATACTGTTTTAAGATTATACTTTGTCCGTCTTTGATGTTTTTATTTCAGATGAAATACGATTTCGTTAAAAATAAATAATAATAAATAACTCGTTCATTATTTATTTTTTATATAATATTAGCAGTGAGTATAATAGAATTGTTAGAGTTAAATTTTATTCTGAAGTTTTGATTTACTCTTGCTGAATTAAATTAACAAAACTTTCGAGTTCAGTAACATTTAAGATTAGATGAAAATTGTTGTTATTTTGACAAGGAATAAAAAGTAACAAATTTTCTTTAATTTATTACATTGAAATTGACTTTACAATACAACAATGATTTCTTATGAAGAATTTCTTGTTATGTAACTTAACACAACGTATAAACATCACAATTCTTTTGTATTTTTCTAGAAAAAACATTGAAATACTTAACCTTTTAGCATTGTAACTGACTACAATATTATTTATATTATGTATAAATTCCAATATGAAAATTTGTTTTTATTTTATGACAATCTATTCAATAGAGACAATACGGAACTTGGTTCATTTGTTTTTATGACAATTACAAAAATTGGAATCATTGCTTGCCTTAAGAGAGAATGCTTAAATACATGTTTCCCAAATTACGATTTTAGGGTATTTAAGCTTTATCGTAACTATTATATACTATATATCGTAACCTTTATTTCTACATATTTTTATTTCTCTTGACATCGAACTTTTAAACTTCAATAAAAACAAAATGGTAATAGTGGTTGCATATTTTCAATTCACACAATAGTAATTGTAAACATATATTTTATTTTGTACCTTTTAGAAAAGATTTTACAATGAGACGAAATGTATGAGGGTAGTTTTAAATAAATATATTATGAAAAATCACTTTCTTTAAAGTATGTTTATATAAAGAATTCTCAATTCATCTAGCATTCTTTTTTTTAGCGCAATTTGCAAAGATACAGAAGGAATGTGAAATGTTCCATTATTAATATATTTAAATACTAAATCTTCAAAAATCTTAGACATGGAAATGTTGTTAATGTTACGCGATTATATGTTGACGTGAGCAGTTTTGACGCAAATTGCTTCATGGACCTTATAAACTTTAAGCTTATAATATGTAAGACGAAAGTCGAAAACGTAATTCTGAAAATAGTAAATTGATATCTCGCAACAGAGCCATATTATGCTTGTTCTCTTTATAAAATATCGTTTTTAATAGTATTCGAGGTATTTTTGTCACATCTAATGAATGATGACGTCATTGGAGATATCCGTCCGAATCTATCCAGGCTCAGTGACAGTGACAGTTACAGTGCATTGTTTTTTTCAGCATTTGTCTTTTGTTTCAGATTGTTACATAGTTTTTGTTGTACAGCAATTAACAAAATTGTTAATTTGAACTTTATTCTTTTTTAAACTGATTCCTACATTTTCATTTCTATAGAATTATCATGTTTTGGCTTATGAGTAAAAATACTAAAATTTGGTCAAGCGTAAAAATAATAATAATTTGTAATTCAAAAACTAACCTACGTGCAGCTAAGAGGCCAAAATTTCCAAAATTTAATCTTCTACACTAGAGTATTGAACATACAATGTTTCAGATCTAAACTATGTATTGTCTCGGAGTTATTGTGTACATGGACAGACGAACGGACAGACCGACATCTCATACAATCTTGTAAAGTAGCTTTCGCTACTTATTAAATACATATCAAGTGCTTTAATAATCATTTAAAAAAGTTACAAATATTTTTAAAACTGGTCATATCAGACTGAAAGTACAATAATAGAATATAAAAAAATTTAAGAAACATTTTATAAATTTGGGCCTTAGATTATTAAGTATTTATTAAAGGGTTCGATCATGACACAGAAGTCAAGAATGACAATGAAGTAATACATGTCAAATATCTCATATTTTTTTTTGTTGATTTTTAACTTAGCCAAAAATATATGTATACAATCTTAAGTAGTAATTTTAGACAGTTCATTGGCTATTTGCATTTGTATTAAGAGGATTCGATGAATGCTCAATCTTCTTTCACTTACTTACAAACTTTTATCTTGCCTTCATTTTGAAATTACTTTTTCATGGATTTAACATTTAACATGTATTTTATTTTTAATGAATTACTTAGTGCTTAAGTTAATAGTTAATGTAAATTACGAATAAATGAATAAGTAAATTAAAATACCTCTTTTTTTTATTTTCGTATTTTTTAATATTTTCCATATAACTAAGAATTTATGCGTCGTAAAATAAAATAAGTATGTTTTGAAATATGCAAATTAAAATCTAATACCTTGCTTAAAATAGTAAGTTCTACTATAAAACGCTTTTACCTATAAACTTTTATAGGTTGAGGGAAGTACCCTATCAATTTTGATTCCCTCGAGAGTGACAAAATATGCGTTTTTTGTTCCATAAAACGGTTGTAATTTAATTTAGAAGTGTTTTTTTTTTTTACAGCTTCATTATATACCTGAGAATATGATTTTTATTTCCAATCGATATTTCCACGCGTTTACTGGTCTATACAAATAGATAGTGGTCTATACAAAAAGTGGTCCTATAAGGGTTAACTTTGTTCTAAAAAGACAATTTTTTTTCAAATCTAGTAAATATTCGTGAACCATTGGATCTGAATTGTTAAAAATCAATAAAATTTTAATTAAGACTAATTATGATAGCATTTGATTTTAATTCGAATTTTTACTGACGGTTTTCAAACCAGTATCTATATTGTTATAACACTAATGCGACTTTTATTATCGTTCGAATATCGATAACATTTCTTCTACGAAATACCAATACGAGATATTAGAACATTAATTGCATCGGATAAGTTGGATTCAATATGTGTTTGTTGTTTTTATAAACTACTATGTCATAGCTATACAATTTTAACATTTTATATACTTTCTTAAAGTCAATGTATATTATTATAAACTAGGTATAACTACTTCTTTCCTCTAGTGATTTGAAAATTAATACGAATAATTTTTGCTATAAAAGTATTTGCCTTTATTACTATATTATCTTTTAAGTTGTGTGTCATAGTATGTGAATAGTATGCGAATGTTTTTGTCACGTGGATGGATTGAAAACATCGTATCGTAGCGTAGAAGTTAGAGTATTCATGAAGTTACTTTTAGGATGGACAAAAATCTGATTAATGAGTCCTTTTCAAATTTTTAGGAATGTATTGAACAAAAAATTTGGTTTTAAAACAAAATATAATTAAATAATATTATATTTTTTAATATTGTGTTTACGTTTACATTATACATATTATCCAGTATCTATATTTTTGTTTATTAAACAAATGCTTGTCGTTAGAATTTGATAATAAATAAATGGTTTCCTGCAAAATTAGAAAGGCTATAAGCAAACATTTGACATGACTCTCAGGCAGTAGATGGCGTTTCAAATAGATCTATACAGTTGCAATTAAAGTTAATACAATAAAGATTATTTGTTATTAGATGGACTTAAACAAAGGTTGCTTTTATAAAAAACATAGTGGGAACGTTTAGACTGAAATTATTGAGCGAAGAGAGCGGAGCGAGCGAAGTGTTCCTAACGTACTAATACGAGTATAAACGAGTTAGCATTAGTTTAATACATTTTAGCTATGCATAATGTTTTGAAATATTATTCAGACTCGCAACAGTTGGGAAATGTTTGTTAACTGTTAAACCGTCAATACAGAATTCATTAGATTACATATATTATGTATACATGTGTTAGAGAAGGCTGTTTCACATGGAGTACGTAAAGAAACGAAATTGAATATTAGCATTCATTACTATAAGTAATTCTAATAAAATCTACATATATGAGAAACTTATGACTTATGACGTACATATAATCTCGTTATTTTATATTGAGCATGTTAAAGTAAAATTACTTGAAGTTACCAGTAGGTGCGTGCAACCAAATGAGATTAGACTCCATAAAGTCAAGCGGAGACTAAACAAAGTTAGACACGATTAATATAAAAAAGTTGTAAATAATCACTTACGTGTCTTAAAAAATTAAAACTTACATAATATTTGTTTTAATTAAGGAGAGTACCGTTTCGTCTCTCTTTAACTCTCTTTACTTTTAACTCATTATTTTCCTTTAGCAAATTCTCACGATTGCGAGCTTCTTCGATCTTAGTTTGTTGAAGATGTTCAAACTTTTGGTATAAATCACAGTTTCTTTATATAATAGTAACAAGGATGGTACGATATTTATATATTGTTATTAATATCTTTATTTTGATGTCTTAAAATTATAAATATCTTTTAATGTAATACAAATTAATGTATTTTATTATTAAACTATTCTAACTATACCGATTATGGTTAAATTAATTTTAATATTTGATTAAGTAATTCTAGTAAGCTTTCAAAACCAATTTTATGGCTTGTTAGTCAAATGTTCAGTTGTCCTGTCAACCTTCAGATAAAATCTTCCATATGATTATAAGAAGAAGCCGCTGGCTGTGTGATAAAGATTTTGGTTGAAATATTCAAAACAATATATTTTTGCATACACAATATTTATTGTGTATGCAATATATATATTTTTTAAATTTAAAAATAACTCGTTTTATTTTAATCTGTAGATTATTTTCGTTGTTATATTGAAACAAAAATTTTAATCCGTGGATTAATAAAAACGAGTTATTTTTATGATGTTATAAAAATATAAATTGTGTTAAAGTGAATCCTATAATAAATAAAATTCCAAATCTCTTTTTACGCCTCGATTACACTAAACAAGTCGTGAATCCTTGTAAACTTACACAATATTATGCTATTTATAGGTCACACATGTCCCACTAATGTTTAAAATATACAAGCTTCAGCCCGCGACCCCGCCTCCGGAACAATAATAAATGAAAATATCTTGATCACAACAGCACCGGGCGGATTTAATCATGTTCCTTCTTCATGGCCTAGCGACGCAGCGCGCCCGAAACAAAAACGTTCTATATGTTTACTATATGGGACACATTTTATCAATTATCTCGAAAACTACAATAACGATTCGGCTGATTTTCAATCCAGACCTGGTTTTGCTCATTATGCGCATGTGTGGAAAATTTCGTGCGTGTAGCTCGTAAATTGAAGGAGGAGTAGGGTAACAAAAAGTTAAAAATTTGGGTAGTAAAGAGCTTTGCTTCGCTCAGCTCAATAATATTACTTTCATGTTAGTAAGCTATGCTATTAAAACCTGTTAAGCCACTTTTTTTTTGTTAGGCATAATGACAAAATTTTCAAATAATAAATATAAATATATGAAATCTAAAGTTCATTAACTCAATCAGAACTTGTATCTGCGGCTTTGGGGATGGCTTCCTAATATACAATTTAAGGTGAGGCACATAGGTCCTCTTTGTAATATTAGCTCTGTTTGGACATCTGATTTTCAGACAATATTTTCTTTAATAAATTATAGCTTATGTTTATCATTTATTTTTTTATTTCTATAGGTAAAAAGTAGCTATAATTATATATAATAAATTTTATTATATATAATAAATTTTATTATATATAATAAATATAATTTTAACTAATAAATAGTAGCTGCCAGCTACTACTCAGAGAACAAGAACAAAGTTTAAAACAAAGCCAACCGTAATACTAGAGCGTTATTATTGAAGAAAAGTTCAAAATTTTTTATTTAAAGATATTTACACCTTATTACATTCGCATATCAATATATAGATATATTAATAAGTAAACATAACACTTTGTGTTTTTATTAATATTGAAATCAACGGAGGAGATCGAATCTCAAGTTATATGAAGTGTATATGAAAAGAAATGATGAATTAAAATATATATATAATATAATATATATTGAAATTAGTTCATTATGTGCGTTTATCATTGAAATTAAGCGATTAATAAGTTCTACATATATAATTAAGTGCTTGGTTGATATTACATATGCTAATGTTTTATTGAATCGTTCATAACGTTTGTTGCTTTACACGAATATTTATAAAATAAAAATAATCATACAATACACAACTAGACTACTTACAGTTATGTTGTATATCTTTTAAAATTAAATATAATGCTGAACAGTAAAATGAAATTTATAGAAAAATGCGCATAAGATGAATTCAAATTCAATTTTTAGATCGTTTTCGACATCAATTTTGTTGCGGCTTAAAATTATAAAGTGTGTAAGTTATTTATTTATTCTTTATTGTTCCAACAAAAAAAAAATGTTACAATGAGTGGACTTAATGCTAAATATCATTCTCTAACAGTCAATCTTGGGGATGGGCAGAGATTTTAAAAGCGGAACATTGTCTGGGATATCTGACTGTCCGTCCGTCCGTCGTTATACCTAATAATTCCGATAGCGTATATAGTTCAGGGTTGAAACTTAGTATATTTAATACTGTAGTATAGACGATTAGACTTCCATGTTAGAAAGTTGTCCTCCCAGCTGTCTATGCGTGGAAGTTATGAGGTGAAACATCACACCATGCATGCACTGTATATGAGCAAATGTGCAAATTTTAGACAGACTTTCACAGTTATTCTACAGATATTCTACAGTTATTCTACAGTTTTTGAACTAAGAATTAATATTCCTTTTGCGCTTGACCCAATTTTTGCATCTAACTTATACTTGACAATCTTTCGCTACTTTAGAATTTCGTATTTTTCCGATTGCTTATATTATATAGATGCAAATTATATGATTATTATATTTTGGATTAAATGTAAACTCCGTATTCGATAAAAAAAAATGAAAACCGACCGTGTTATTGAAAAGGTAATTTATTTTTTGTTTTTTTCGGCTTTAAACTGTTTTGTATCACAGGGCGACAGCTATCAAGCCTTAGTAAATTAATCGGGTAAATTGCAAACAACAATTTATATTTGCGAGTCATGTACTTCTAGGAATGACATTATATACACATTTAACGTTACAAAGTTTACATTAATTACGAGATTAGAAATATGAATTTATTTTATCTTTATAATTTGTTATTAAAGTCTAAAATATGAAGTGTTATATATTTTATATTAAATTTCAATGCTCCGTTTAATTAATACATATCCTTTTACATTTAATAGTTCTAGAATGAACACAAAATAGATAATTTAACGAAATAATAAAATTTATATAAGATTTGTAAATTTAACAAAACCGGGCAAATAATTAAGTATTTACTTCAAATAGTTAAACATAAACAGCGAATACAAAGAGAAAACACAATTAACTTAAATTTTGTAAGGAAATAACTTTAACACACAAGTTTTAGCAAAGTTTAATTTGTGGCTCATGTCGAGGCAAGCCGAAACAGTTACCATCGTAAATTTTATTTAAGCGTCTTAGGTATGTTTACGAAATATAGTATATGTACCAGTATTTACTAATATGTCTGTTATTTAATTATTTAATACTGTTTATGCATGTGTGTCTGTAGTGTAATGTATGCAGGGGCACAGTCTATCTCTTAATCGCAAATATCTTACGGTTCGTTGTTTGTTTATCTTTAGATAAATAAGATAAATAATATTTTGATTTACTGGTCTCATTTCACTTTGTACCAATATAAAACTATCGTTTTTATTGAAAGTTTATTTGGTAATTGCGGTTTCACTTCTGTGCTTCAGAGAAATTTCAGGTAGGTACTTAAAATACATTTGTCAAGTCTGTAACTATCTGAGTCTATTCAAAGTGGATCCAATGATTGCTCTTAGCGCTTTGACTCAACACGACCTGCTCTAACTTACCTTCAATTTGAAAATTAGCTCATACTTAGCTTAATATATAAGGAGCTTTACACATTATGTTATATGTTAATTCTAATTTGAAATTCAATTGTATTTTAATGATGTATATTAAGATTAACAGTAATATACAAGTTTGTTTACTTGTTTAGAAATATGATATAGAATTATGATTCAATAGAACCAATTAAATCTTATTGTTAGCAGCACCCTCTTGAATCTCTAAGAGTAAATTAATATTTGAAACGGCATTAATTACTTCCCAATTACGTTTTAATAAATAGATTAATATTGTCATATTAATTTTTTATTTTATTATAGAGGTCTGTACATAGTCGTTGTATGAAATTAATAAGAAATCTTTAAATTTTTCGCCTTTATAATAAGATAATATAATAGTTAAAAACCAATATTTTACTTCATTAAAATCTTCAAAAAGATAAATAAGTTTTTTACCACGGGTTGTCATCTCGTTTCTTTCATTATTACGTTCGAACTTCAGCTCATAATTTAATTTTCTTTATTTTAAAAAAACTCAACAAAATTCAATTATCATAAATGTCCAAAATATAGATATAGATATAATATTCTATAAAACAACTGATATATGATCTTGGATTTTGTTTATATCCATTTTTCCTTAACGGCATGTCAGCTCTATGGAAGTATATCCAACACTTATTGTCACTTTTAATCTTGTCGATCAGGAAATTTGTGAATAGGATATGAAGAATTATGTCAAAGAATATGCTAATGTGTTTAAAAACTATTTTTTAAAGGATTTTGGAGAGGAAAGGTATGATGACCGTTATTTAGTTGATAAATGTTATTTAGTTCTCGTTTATTACATGTCAGAGCTATGGATGTAAATTCGGTGTTGGTTGTTATGTTAGTTCTGTGGATCTGAAAATTACGCGTATATAATTAATTAATGCTTGTTTTGAATAACCACGTAAGGTTATTAATATTTATTTCAGTAGTGACAACAACTAGAATAATTTTTAAATTTAAATACATATATTTAATTACCTTTTTGTAATCATTTAAAATAAATTGACTATGATAAATATATCTGTTAGAGTTTAGCATCAAAGAAGATTATAAACATATTCTACTTCTATCGACGTGAGGAGAGTAAACCCTGCAGATTTTAGCATCAATTCTACCATATTCTCCAACATTATTCTTTTTGTTTCATTCTGCTGACAAACAAAGATGGGGGAAGCAAGAAGCCGACAACTACTGGCTCCTAATTATATTATTATCAATAATATTATTTATATTCGTTCATACATATGTATACTAACATCCTATGTATACATATAAAGTTATATATAATATTAGTGTAGTGCATGTTCAATTACCTTTAATTACGAGAAAACATATTTAATATAAATTAAAATGTTAAAAAAATCGTCAATAATGTTGATCGCTGAAACTAATAACTCGCTCTTCAACACTACATGTACCTTCTAAATCAATAGTCTTCCGCAAGGTATATTATATTGGAACGTACATTATTAAGGGTGCCGAAATTGTATAGAATTTGAAAATGATTTTTCTTGTCGGATTACCAAATATAGATCTATTGTAATGATAACTGCAGCATTATAAAAAAAATATTATAGTTTATACTTATAAACAATTCACAAACAATTCACAAATTGTATGAAATTTGTTACATAAAATAAACATGGAAAATATTGACATATTGAAAATCTGTCAAGCTGTTCACGACTTTGTTATGTATTATAGTATATTATAGCATGTATGTATATAAACTTACTGTAATTAATGGATATATATACAGACTATATGTAATGGATATATATATATAAGTAATTAAGAATTCCTTCGTTATAACGAAGTTATTGGAAATATTTTAGACAAAGAAAAGAAATTTTTCAAAACTGTTACTCAACTCATATAATAAGACAATTTTTGTGTTTTATTGTAAAAAACATATATAATATTCTAATGGGATTAAAAGTAATATTTAATTAATTAAAATTTATAAATATGCATGTTGTACTTTTTGATGTTAATTCCTATAATAAAACATGTTTTTGTATTTAAACTTTCTTGATTCATATTTACTATTATATATAGCTATCCGCCTGTACTCACGTAAATATCCGAACTCATTCGGGGTTCTTGTTCATGAGCTCGGAGAATGACGGATCAGCGGCGTAAACTTCGAAGTCTTTCAAAAATGCGATAGTATTTATGTGAGTAAATCCGGATAGTTTTATAAAAAATTTCATTTAATTCATTTCATTTCATTTTTATTTATTTTTGACAATGTTTATGTTTATTTAATTTCGTATCAGAAAACTATTATTTATTGTATTCTTAGTTAATAATTCATTAGTTGCTCTAACGTTTTCTCCTTCTTAATGTTGTATGCTGTATAAATTTTTTTATGTTTAAATGTATGTCCTCTTCAAAACTAATAAAACGAGATTAAACTCAATACACCTAGCTATATTCATCTTGGAGATCCATTAGCATCTATTGAAGTTGAGCTTCAGGTTACTCTATCAAATTCACTTGCAAGATGTCATCAAAACTAACAAAGCGATACTAAACTAGGCACAGCTCCATTCCTTTAACATATCCAGTAGACTCCATCAAACTGTAACTACAGGTCCATCAAGTCAATAATAAATTGATAAACTTTTACCAAAGAACACTGGACCCTTTAGAATAATTAATGTCTTTTGAAATTTTAGATACAAGTTTTCTAGTTTTCCAATATTACTAGAGGAAAATATTCAGTTTGATCTACCAATAGCATGTAATAAAGGATCACAATCTCAAGTTTTCAATACGATTAAGATGATGAGACATGCTTAATAAGAGATTAATATAATTATGAATATGTTGTCAATGATTTCATGTGTATTTTAGTGTTGACATATACTGATATTATTGTGGTAATTCTTTAATAGTTTACTTTTTCTATTATGTAATTTTATTTAAACGAGTGATGTATTTACGAATATTTGATATTCATTATTTAAATCTGATTAATCTGATGTGATTGAACTGGAAGTCGGACACAGCCCTGTAAAGCCTTGTAGTAAAACAGGTTCTAGATTTCATGATGAGCTGATTTTTTATTATATTCTGGATGTCACGTCTATCAAGTCCTGTAGATAGATAAAATCTTGACTTGAAGGTGTAGGTTTGAAAAACAAGGATGGTCCAAAATTGGGTAAAGTCCTCGATACAATCTATTTTTTAAGAAGGTTCACATGATTATTATATACTTATATTTAGAATGTTTATGGCATTATAGGAATAGAATAATTAAGTAATTCCTAAAAAAGATTCTTTCATATTAATAAAAATAATAATAATAATAATAATAATAATCGAGGAAAAATTTATTATTATCAGAAAAGCTGAATGTTGCAAACATGAGTATAATGTCAGATATCAGCGTAAAAATATGTATGTTATGTGAGTTAAGGAATGAATACGAATGAATGAATGGATGAATGAATATTAATTATGTTGAACAAATGTCATGACTTTCATTACAGACATTCAGTCATAATTATTTATTCCTTAATCGCATTTATTCTTTAATCAGTCTCTATCAAAACATTGTTAAAGGATAATTCTAAGTATAAGACTTTTAATGTTATTTTTTCTGAGGAAATTAATCTACATACTTCTTTTTTTCTTGCTAAATAAGTTGACGCTTGACTCTTTGACGCTGCCTGTTGTGTAATGTCATGCAATGTTGAATGCTTACCTGAAGAAATATATTTAATTTGAATTTGTAGACGCCTAGATTGATTATCAGGAAGCACCCACTCCGGAAGCGAGTTTCAAACTTTGGCCGTTTTTAACAAAAAAACCTTGAAACTTCAACCATAGTCAATGTTCTCTTGCTCAGCTTCTGCTTATTCGGTGATGGAAGGAAACTTGGGATATCAGGTTATGTATTTCTGTTGACCTCTCTTTGACATGAATCCAATAAAATGCCGACAAACTAGCATCCATGCGACGATGTTCCAGATGTGGGCCTAGATTTATCAAAGGTGGTATCACTTTAGAGCCTCTTAGCCTCTAGCTAGTATTTAGCTGATCCATCCCAAAGATTCGAGTAAGTCCTCCATGCACCGCCGAATGTGTAATTAATAAAGAGTGAGCAACTGTTCCGGCATGAAACATCGACGTGCCTTCTAGAGAATAGCAAGCTT
Organism: Mechanitis mazaeus; assembly: GCA_959347395.1. NCBI lineage: Eukaryota > Metazoa > Arthropoda > Insecta > Lepidoptera > Nymphalidae > Mechanitis > Mechanitis mazaeus. The sequence goes on from OY365750.1 coordinate 4,050,967, forward strand.
TTCAACAGCCAATTGAGCTTAAAATTCAATATAGGATCCGAAATTGAGGGACAAATTTAAACTGACACAAGTTCTGGGTGATCTTCACGGGTACATTACAAAAAGAAACTATGTTACAAAATTTCAATTTATAAATTATTTCTTAATTGTGAAGACCTTAATTGTACCAGCCAATAATCACTTGAAATTTATCACACATGATCAGAAAGTGTTAAATTAATTTATTTTTAAATTCCACCACTTTATACTACACTTAAATGTTTTATGTTCTCTTATTTCCATCATCTACTCTATAATTTTAACTACACCTTACAAAATCTAAACAGTAATAAATAGATCATACATCACGCATATAATTAATGCTTTATTATATTGAAAGACTTTGTTGATACAAAAATTATACGCCAGATTCAAACACTGTGTACAAAATTGGATTGACAAAATTTTATTACTCAAATTTTACCATTTATAAAAAACTGATCTCTTGTTTATATATAATCTTCCCTGAATGAAGAAGATATACATTCACTCTATGAATGAATGTATCATAATACAAATAATAGTGTGACAACTATGTGTGTATGTTGTGTACACTATGTACATACATTGATAAAACATTCATAGCGCTATAATTATCTTGGATAATATATGTTCATTAATTACGCCGTATTTAAACTCATAACAACAACTAAACATAACACGCCTGACCCATCAATTAACATAATCAACATATATTATACAGGGACGTATACAGAACTGCTATATAGTCGTTACTGCTATATAGCTGTATAATCGTTTAATTTCTAGTTATAGTTAATTTTATTAGATGTACAAAATTATGACGGACCACAATACAATACTTTTGCACTATCTTTAACAATTAAAATTGCAAAAAGTCCTAATGCATTTAAACAATAATTTAAAAAATGGCTTGTCGGAGAGTCCTTTTACAGCTATAAGGAATTTTTTATTATAAAAATTGACTAAATTTAGTTAAATTGACATTCAAGATAATGTTTATTAATCTAATAATTTAAAATAACCTTTTCCCAATTTTAAATATTATTATTATTTCTATTTTATTTGTTTTGAATTTAAAAAATGTTATAATATATCTTTAATTGTGACATGATCAATAATTACAAATTTTTGTATCCTGTTTGACGTGTACTGGATATGTATGAATAAATGACTATTGACTATGAACTAAGTATTATAAACTATGTTGTAAAAATGAATTACTTATATTTATTTAAATATGCTAATTTAGCATTTCATATCGCAATTTTCTTGAATGGTAATATAATATTAGTGAAATATCACTTTTCTACTTTAAAAATCTGTATTTAGTAATAAAATTGCTAGGTACAGGTAATTATTATGTTAACAATAATATAATTTATAGATATTTATATTTTCGTTCTTATATAATTATATATCTACAGTTACTATAGATTAAAAGCATTTATTTTCTAAATAGCGTGGTATTTTTAAATATTACTTTAAACTCATCATATGTTTAAACATTTATTAGAGGAAAGAAAAGCAGGACAGAAAGAAGAAAGACTTGTAAAAATAAGTAATACGTGTAATTTACCAGTTCTGTATCGATTCGACTGCATATTACCTATACACGCTATGAAATGAAAAACCAGTTATAATAAAAAGTATTATATAAAATACTATATGGACGACATAATTTTTAACAAATACTAATACCCGATTATCTTTTAGTATTTCTTTGAGCTAAGCGTAAGCGAAACGAAACGTAAGCTAAGCGTGAGGTAAGCGTAACCGGTCAGTTCAAATAAACTTTGTTACCTGACTCCCCCTAAATAAATGTCTGAAAAATTTCCCACACGTAGCAAACTAAGTTGGAGTTGCACTGAAGCGGAATCAGTCATTGTGATTTTGAAAAAAAAGATATTGCCTTTAGTTTATGGTTCTTTCATTTGTTACAGTTATTTGCTAATTTTTTACAGTTAATTTTGTGAATACATAAAGCTGCTAAAAAAGTCGCTCAAATCGAACATCGTCGTTCGTTACGTTATAGCGGCTCTAGTTCTTATTGCCTAATGTCCTATTACATTATTATGTTATATATTGAGCCTTTTCGTGTACTTTTAGATCAAAATACATTATCATTAAAGTAATATTTAACTTATTTCATAATAAACTGAATATAACGCAAGAAGCACGTTTCTCGTTACATAGATTGCATTTTCAACTTCAGAAAATAAGTTAGTATGCAAATTACGAATATCAACTTCTACTTTTTGATAATTATGAAGATATTAATTAAAATTATTTAAAAACTAGATTGCTGTGATATTTTGAATTTAGTATAGCATAACATGTAATATAATATAGTATGTATTAATAAATAATTAATTTTTACTTTGCGGTTTTATTGACATCAAATATTGTAAACAATGAAGTTAGTTTCATGGGTTTAGAGATTTTATAAGTTCTTACCTGTTATCTCTTTTATAGTCTTGAATTTATCGTCTCGGGATAGCCCTCCTTGTTTTCTGAAGTAATAAATATAGTAATACAATATTTTATAGGTGTCCTCTGGTTGCTATCGTCGACTCTATAATTTTAACTGCCCCTACATAATTTATTTAAACAATACTATTTTTATGGCCTACATACTTCATCCAAATTAATACCATTGTAAAAGACACGTAGAGTAGTAAAAGGGTTTGTGCAAAAAAAAAAGCAAATATTATATATATTGTTGCGTTTTCACGTTTTCGTATTCACACAACCAGTTGCGCAATTGTGCTGGTTGTAGTAACAATCGACACGTAGTAATGACAGCACACAGAGATCACAATTGGAAAAAATAACTTGTACTTTTTTTAATAAAATATAAAAAATAAATAGTATCACATGTTTTGTTAAATTTATAAAGATATGAAATATATAACTAAAATAAATGGTTTTAACGACATCACTGACGACTTTAAAACTATTATACAATAAATATTATATTTCGAAATTTCATATATATTGGGAAGTAATTTTAATATTAAAAATTTATAATTGCAAAAAATAAAAATTTGTTTGGATATACGTATATTTATATTTTACGTCACGTAAAACTGATAGCCACAAAGCACTCGTTAGAGAGTGGTACACTCCTTGCTACAGATATACTCATTACTACAGCATGTCACTGACGCGAACTCACAGTGTAATTTAGTATGAGTATATGTATATGTATAAATATGTATTGGTCTATATATGTATATTTATAATATGTTATGTATTTTATTTAAATATCTGCTTACATTTTCTAACGTCCTCTCCTGCACATCTAAGGTTGACTGGTAGAAAATGTCTTAGTAACATTAAGCCCGCCTTTTGTACATTATGTTGAGTATTGTATTGTATTGTATTGAAAGAAATAATGCTGTATCCATCCAAGGAGCATCACACAGATACACACACAACCGAGTACATAATATAATACATTGACGTGATGCGCGGACATGGGCAGTTGCGCTATCATTAACTTAAAAAAAAGCATGTTACTGATGTATAACCGTAGAATTTTTCCTTGCCAAAAGTTGCATAAGATGGCTTTAGAAGTTTAGACTTCCAAAAATATATATAAAACCTTTGTTAACCAGAAAGTTGGTGTGATGGGACTCACACCCAATTACCTCTTATTTATAATTGTTATCTAAATACAATCGATGTACATTCAATGTATATATATTAGTATAAATAATGGTGTAGCCTATGCACTATGTAATGTATGTTAATAAAACATTCATAACGCCATAATTATCTTTGGATAATATATGTTAATTAAATACGGCGTATAACTCGCAACAACGACTAAATAATATTATTATATAATCATGAATTATTAATCATCTTACCAACTATATACACCAAAATAGCTTCTTAGTTTTTGTTGAATAAATTCAGTAGTTTAAGTCCACGAATTTGTTTTCATAAATTGATATAACATTGAATTATATCGATGACGTGATGTTCGAATTTAGAGTAATTACTCAGCGACATAATACTACTGTTTATGATACTATATTTCTAATTTGAAAATAATAACAAGCGGTTTATATCATATTATCATATTATTCACAGAAAAATTTGACAGTACGTACTTAAGATAGTAGTAGTTAGCTATTATATAAATCTACACGAGAGGTTACGATGAATGCTTTAACTGTTTGGACTTATTATTATTTTAATATCGTTATTAAAGAAACACTTACCTTCTCTAACTTTACTGTATAATACTTACTAATCTAGACTAATATACTTTAAACTATAAACTTCCTAAATCTGCCCTCTGGAACAGTCTGTTAAAGATAGAAAACCTTAGCTAATGGCTTTTGTAACGTAGATGTCAACCTAAGTATCATAAGGTTATCTTATTAATTTTGACTTGAAGCCACAGATCAACTTATATTTATTCTCATTAATTTTATTAAGTTATTTATGGAATATCATGTAAGAATATTTATAATTAAAAGGAAAGCTCTTAAAACAAATACGATATAATAAACCTAATACGATGTTTATAATTCTGATTTTGGTTGCTAATTATAAAGCTTGAACTTTCCAGGTTTATATGCCAGATGCAGTACATACCGGCTGAATAAGGGGATTTTTTTATATTAACAGCCTTTATATTATAAGATATTTACATGTTCGTTCTTGTAAAATATTATAATTAGCAAATATAGTAAATATTTTTATATTTTAAACAGCATTTTTTTACTATTAAATCGCACGCATTACATTTTTAGATATTCTAAGCATACAGGGCAGGAAAGTTGTGCGAGAAGTAGAAAAGTTGTAAAAAAGTAACTTTCGAAACTAACGTGCAATCGTGTTGTAATCATTGAAGGATATAAATATAAAAAGGCTTTATTTATTTTATCATTTCGATCTTATGAATTAAAAGTTTAAAATTACTAATTTCGTAATATTAATTAATTGAAAATATTGATTGAATAAAATTATTTTAATTATAGAACAAAACATATTCTATACATATTCAGTGAATGTTATGAAATGTCTATACATAAACTCTAAGTGACGTGATGGGTCTGAACTCAGTTTGAAAGAATCATTCTCGATCAACACAAAAATTAACATCATATATGTTGTAATTTAGTTCTATTTATTATTTAATACTATAAACTAGAGGAGAAATTTTATTATAGAGGTATATGGAAACACGTCCTTTATTATCTTGTTACCATTTTTTATTGCTATCATTAGTTTTAGTTTTCTCATAGAAATGAGAGATATTATATCATTATTTAGTAGTAATATTAAACTGTATATCATCTATATTTATAGTTGTAGCATATGAATATTTGTTCTGTTTACTAAACAGTTGCTTGCGTTTATCAATCTTATTGAGATATTATAGAAAAAAAGTTTTGTTATGAAAAATTATATATTGTTAAAAATGTATTCTAAATAACAAAGTAATGTATGATAACTTAAATATATAATAACATTTTTAAGTCTCAGCAAAACATAAACATATTTTTAAAGTAATAGCCTTTATACAGGCTTTAATTTTTTTCCTATTTTCAAATATATTGATTATTTAACGACGTCTAGGATTCTCTATTTTGGTTTAGAACATCTGCAAACTACAGTGTCTACGTATTAAGCTCTTTCATTTGATATCCTCCTTGAGGCTATTGAAAAAATATATAACTTGTCATTTTGTGGCAAAGGTTATCTCAAATCCCATCTTGGCGAAAGAAAACCTGAATAAAAACGTAAAAAGAGCTTATCGGTTGCCTTTATAAATAAATGTTTTTAGCAGGTAATTTAATATTTTGCACATTTTTGTAAAGACTGTGGGTGTTTCCTAGACGAAGATCGTAAATAAAAGGTTTTTAATTTTTGAAATTTTTTGAGTGCCAAATAGATAAATTTAATAAAATATAAATTAATTTACCAGTAAACAAGGAGGAAAATATATTAAAATAATATTCTGTATATCATCTAATCGATGGTTATAGATTTTGTCCATGACTATGATATCCTTGACTGCATGTCAGTTCGATGGAGCTAATTTCCCTGATTGTAGCATCTAAATGAAATAGTGTTTATTTATAATTTATTCGTTTTATTAATTTTCTTAACCTACATGAAGAAATAATTTCGAGCAAATAAAATCATAAGTATAATCACTTACCTTTTACCGGGCTTGCTTTGTCAGATGCGGAAGGGTGGTGAAGGTCTCAAACTCAATATACCAAAAATAAATAATTCTAAGAAATTCAATAAAATCTATTTGTGTCTAAGCTTTATATTTTCCAAGAATGATTCCTAGTAAGGAAGAATTCTTGGAAAATAAATATAATAAAATAAAAGTCTCTTATGATACCAACATATCCGAGGAGTCACAATTAGCCATATATTTTGATTTAGTATCAAAGAAGTCGTCATTTGTGTCTAAGCTTTATATTTTCCAAGAATGATTCCTAGTAAGGAAGAATTCTTGGAAAATATAAAGCTTAGACACAAATGACGACTTCTTTGATACTAAATCAAAATATATGGCTAATTGTGACTCCTCGGATATGTTGGTATCATAAGAGACTTTTATTTATTCTACTGGCATTAATTTTTTATACAAGCATTTCTTATATTGTATAAACACATTTTATTATTTTTCCTATTAAGAAATTTTTCTTGTTATTTAAATTTTTAGTGACTTTAATTTAATTTTTTTTAACTATTATGTATTACTGCTGCACACACACTAATACATTCTAGTACGAAACACGAATTGTCTTGTTTAAATAGCGTTAATGTAATGTAAATAAAAATCCAAATCAAAATTTAGAATTATTTTATTCGAATTGCTGTAGATTTTAAGAAAATTTACTTATATCGGTTTATTCTTATGAAAGTAATGACGTCACTGACCTAATTAAACACATACACACGTTATGTGTGAGCGTTGAAAAGGTTAAAAAAGTATGTTTCTAGTAACAGGTGGATATTACAGCTTTATCGTTCAACTGTATTATCTCTATAATTGTCTCTACAAAAATATTTTCATAATTAAAGTTTTTTTGATTAAAATATAAAATATATAAAACAATCATTGTAGTTTAAGTGACGCGTCACAGTTTAAAACGAGTTTTTTCTAGTAACATATTCATTATTAGTGAAGTACTATTGAATTTTTAATACTATCAACTCATAGATGAGAAATTTGATAGTAAATTTAATTTATAAGATATTTCATATTATCTTGTAACACATCAAAGTGAGAGATACTGGATAGTTATTTGGATGCAAAATTAAAATATAAATCATCCTTATTTATAGTTGTAGCCTATGAATATTGTTACAAAATACATCAGTTCTGTTTACTGAGCCCATATTATTTCTATCTAATTAAAAGTTGTAGAAGATGAAATTCTGTTATATACACTTAAATTTATTCAATGAATTCTAATATTTTATTGGAAAAGTAATTGAGCTGAACGAAGCGAAGCTCTTTACTACTCAAGTTTTCAACTCTTTGTTACCCTACTCCTCCTTCAATTTACGAGCTACACGCACGAAATTTTGTACACTTGCGCATAATGAGAAAACCTCGTTCTGTATTGAAAATTATACGAATCGTAATTGTAGTTTTCGAGATAATAGATAAAGTGAGTACCAAATAGTGAACATATAGAACGCTTTTGTTTCGCACACGCAACCATTGCTACTACACTACTTCAGAAGCGTCTCACGTGTTTTCACCTCAGTCATGTGTGAGACGAAAATAAATTATAAATTTGCTCAAAACAAGTATTGACATCCAATCATAATTCTTATCTATTAATAAATATCAATATTTAACTCTAGACATTGATGCGCTCGACTGCCTCGCGAGGCTAACCCTGCTTGCGTGGACCTAGTATTATGTACCTCTAAACCTTCGTTTAGTTCCACAAGGCTCTATGCTGGAGTCAGTCTTGTCTCAGGCATATCAATCTCGGCTATAATTGGCTACTCTGATGTCTTTTTCTCCCTCTTTTTGGTAATTCTTTCGTTGTAAGGAAGGCTAAAGATTGGAATTCTCTACCGGAATCGATATATAATTGTAATCTAGGGATCTTAAAATTAAGAGTAAATAGGTTTCCAACAGTCAAGCTTGTAACATCGTATACTACAGTCAAGCTTATCATCAGACAGACTAAGTCAAAGGTAAACCTATTTTTAAAAAAAACATATTTTTTTATGTTGGTGATACTTTAGGGGTAGTCTCACAAAACCCTCTGGGCATCACCTGGATTTTATGCTATGTATAGTTTACCAAAGCAAAACGTTTTACTAATATACACTGCAAAATAATAATATATAAAAACATTGCTCATGAATGAGATTGTCACTAACGGTAGCGTACATTTTGTATGATACGTAAATTTGGAAATTGTATTGTAATTATGTAAATTAACTGCTCTAGCCTAGAGTATAGTTACTCTAAATATGAAATAATCTCTGTACATAAATAAAATCATAATTTATAGTTTTATATAGTAAAAACAAGAAGCCCTAATCAATTGCGTCTGTATTAAATTGTTCATTTATTGAACATAACGCCCGCGGCCGATAGTAGTTCTCGAAACGCAAACTAATATCTTTATCTAATTGAACTTGCAACTTCAGTTGAAACTACAAACTTCAATTTAAACACCAACAGAATTGGTTTCAGGAAATATAAAAATATGCGTTTTTTATTATTCCTCTCGTTCGCCTTTAATACTTTAGATATATAATTATTATCATTAGGAGAACTTACAACTAGAATTTATATATATATTTATTCGATTCGTAGTTTAATAAAAAACATTTATCTTTTCATTTTATTGAGTTTTTATTGAAAAATTCAGTCTATACACGTTAAAAGCAGTGCAATAAACTATTCTTTTAATGTTATGAAAAAATATATATATTTAAATTTTCTTCACATTTTATTCAGAAATGGTTATTTGAAATAATAAGATGTGTTGTGATGTTGTCTCTAAGACGACATCTATTAGGTTTCTTTCAGATATTATCTTTATGATTTTAACGTTAAACGATATGTTTGTTTTATATTTCCCTAAGCCTTTTATATATCTTGACAATTAATACTATTAAATGTAACATTAAAAATATATGTTAGTATTATCTATTATATATTATCTACAAACATTAAAAGATTTAGAAAATATAAAACGCAAATTAAATATTATTTATTCTTTACTTTGTTAAATTGACTTAATTTGAAATAAAAATTATAAAATGAATATTTTCTTTCTTACATTTAACGCTAACAACTTAACCGCTACATTATGTGAAGACTATTTCGATGAAAATCAGTAAATATTCTATTCTATGTATGAAAGTAGATGTTGCCAGATACTTCGTCGTAATATAAGAAAAAATAAAAATGCAAATATATATTTGTTTATCTCATTCGTAGTTTCATGGAGCGGTTTGGATAAAAGGATAAACTTTTTATCTTTATGGATTTTATCTTGCCCGTGCGATTCCGTTCACTTGGATTACAGAAAAACCTCGCGCGTTCGGAACCCCTGATCCAGCTCAGGAATCAAATAGAATTATGAATGTTTGATACTTTATTCTAAGCACTTTCTAATAACCATTCTAAAAATAGAGGTATTATTTCCGACTTATTATTTCAGAAATTTTCCGATTATTTTATACAACTAATAAAATTACTATGAATACAAATTCACCGATACCATTGACTATAGTACTTCACTAAACTGTCCCTGGATAGTGTCTAATTGATATCTGTTGATTAATTTAATTGATGGGTCAGGCGTGTTACGTCTAGTGGATATTGTGAGCTTAAATACAGATTGTTTAATGAAAGTACATTATCCAAAGCTAAATGCCGTATAAATTTATTAACAATTTAAACTATATATTTGTATGTAGGCTTTTGTTATATTTTTATAATATATATGGATATATCGAATAGACATCGATTGTATCAATATAAATATAAAAATATATATGTAAACTGAATCTATCTTTAAAAAATATTACCTTTGTAAAAGAGTGAAAAATCTTTTACATTTCAACTAAAAACGGGTATTATAAAAATTAAATGTGAGTTATTAAACTTTTAAAATGGGAAAAGTCTAAAATATTTCTTAAGTTGCTATATTTTACTTAAAGTAATTTTCATTTACCATTTAAATGAAGCTTTAGGAATTACATAAAATTTTCGTTTAGAGAAATTTACAGAATCTTTGTGTATTTTTAATTAGTGGTTAATTCTTTTTTTGGGTGGTTTTGTGAAAAAGTATTTTTAAGTAATATTTTTTCATAATCCTATTATACCAGTGAACTAAATGATGTTTATTTTAAGAGAATAAAAGCACACATCGTTATTTTCCTTCTACTTCGTACAGCTTCACAAATATATTTCATGTAATGTTTCATGATAACTTTTATAAAGCTTTTTTGAGATAATTCATCTTTTGATTTCTTATAATCTGTTCTTGTTATGTTCTTCTTCTGTAAAGAAAGAAGCTCATCTTAGACTCTTCATATTAACATAGTTAGAGATAGAGCGGTTATCATACTAAGTGCCTTAAGAAACTTGGATATACTTTGTTAAGTCATATGCGAGTATCGCCTTTGCATGTTCTTATTTAAAACCCCTTACGAACCTTTTCTCATTTAGACTTTCGTAATCTTTAATTACTAATACCTCGGATTAAACCAAAAAGTTTTAATTTACTAATTACGCAATTAAATCAGTTTATTTACTTAGATATTATATGAAGTATATATTTTGCAGCACTTAATTTTATTTATATATATTTCCTTTTGATTAGAGAATATTTTTATTATTATAAGTATAGGCATTATTTTCTATTGTAATGGCTGTTTCCAACCATTTCATAAACATATGTGCCAACAAAGTGTAACAAAGTTTCTTATAGAAACATGGATCGAGCTAAAACCCTGAAATGTTGTTATTATCAAAGTTTGTATGACCCATGTGGTATAATATATTTAAACAGAAGGTTTTTTAAATATATTATGCAACAGAAACGTTTTTATTTAAATCTTTCGAATATTCCCGAGAGAATTGATATTTTCAATTACTAAAAAAATTAATTTCTACTAAAAATTAGCTTTTGCTTAAATCCATGTAAAATGTGACAATTTCTTTTTACAAAAATATTTAATTTACAGTTCACGTCGCGACTCCACCTTGCTCAGAGCTCGTGATAAGGACCCCGAGTAAGTTCGAAAGTATGGACGTGAGTACAGCCGGATTATAAAAATTCATATAATAATAGACAATTAAGAAAAATATCAAATGTAAATAATATAAAAGATTGATATCCATTTGGAATCATTTTAATTCTCAAATCGAGTCATAATAAATAAATAGTACAATCCTTAATTAATAAAAACATCACAATACAATAATGAAGACTTCAATTAACTAAATAAAGAAAGACAAAATATTCTACTCTAGAAATAATTTAAAGCCTTAAAAGGCGGAATCAAAACATTTAAATCCATACATTCACAAAACACAAATCAAACCCTAAATAACTAAAATTTAGAAAAATCTAAAAATAATTAAATTCAAATAACAATTTATTTTACTAAAATATTCAAAGTTTTAAAGTTTTTTATTTGTTCATCTGAATATATAACATGATGATTTGTTTAATCTTATGTGGCTCTCACAAGTCTGATATATACACAAACGAATGAATAGTTTTCATTCAAAAGTATTCTAAATACATTTAACTACCATACTATATGTAATGAGAGAGCTTGTGTACTCTAGTAGAACACATGAACCTAATAAGATTAAATTAATTTATTACTAATCTCCCCTTGAGTACATGCTCCTTGCAAAGGTATAATGGTTTAAAAATCTTTTGTTCTCGAAACTCTTGTAAAAATCTATGTAATTTTTAATTAACAAGTTTCAATATTTGTCTACTTTTCCTCTTAAAATCATACTGGTATATTTAAGTTATATAATGTTGGTTTTTATTTATAATATAATCTTATTGAAGTTACATCTATATTTCAACCTTGCCTTTAAATTTAATTTGTAAAACGGATGGATTCTAGAAATTTCAATCTACGTTGAATATTTATGTGATTTAAACCGCCTACTAATTATATTCTGATATTTAAAATTGAATAAATGTTAATAAATATAAGCACTGATACCTTGCCCACGCAGATACGCCAGGGCTGCCCGAGCAAAATCGGAGAGAAGTTTCCCCGATTTTGCTCGAGGAGGGATTCTCCGGCTTCATGAAAGCCGGTACCCTCCTGGGGTATATTTATTGTAGTCAACGCATTCATATTTTGGCGGGGAGGGGGGAGTTGGGCTTCCGGAAGCTCTCACTCACCGGACGGAACATAACCAAATAAGTTTGGTTACTTCACGCCGATCTTCTGTGAGAGTGTGGTCCTTCCTCGGACGAACCAGCCCAATACGAGCTGCAGTCAGATGACTACGGCTAGGCTCTAACCTAAACTTACTTGCATGCTATTTCACTTACTTGCTATGTTTATGTTGGTTTATATTTGCTGATGTAAACAATAGTGAGCGCGGGTAAATAACTGGGACCCACGAAGTGTTAAGGACAATAAAGCTTAATTAAAAGTTTAAATTAATTATGTTATAGTACGTGTATGTATTTGACGTGGATAACAATATTGTTTAATTAAGTTATTCGATTACTTAGTAATAGGATTAACACAGTGACATTAAATGATTTTTATTAGCGGGACTTGGATAAAGTCATTTTGTTTGAAGTGATTGTTAGGTGGCACATATATTTCTTTCAGAATTTAAATATACACGGACCTGTTATTATTGAAAGTTTTAATATTGATATATTCAGCTCTCATATTGCAATATTAATTGTTCGTGATTTGTTTTACTTGGAAACTAAGTTAAAGAAGAGGAAATAAGGAGAATATTCAGAATCAGGATATCATTCGTTGCAAACAGATTTTAACTAACATATGATGAATGGACTTTCATACAATTTTTCACTTTTATTTTTACATTCTTTTGTAAAAAGGCATGATACCCGTGCATATTGACACGACCCAAGAGCCTTATAAACGAATTTTTAAAATATATTAGAGTTTAGGCCGCAAGCTAAAATTCACGTTTTATATAATTAAACCATAAAATTGTAATTGCTTTAACGCCCTTGAGGAATGGAGAAAAATTCAAAAGTATTTCCAATAACTAAAACATATACTAAATATATTATCGACCAAAGCTGAGAATAGTAAAAATATTAAGTATTTTTAGGTTTTTATGCTTTTAAGATTATTGCATACTACTGTTCGTCTACAGCTCGACTATTATGTCTTTCATAATACCTACATCGGATTGTGTTTTAATTTCAGGTAAACTCTAATTTAATGTCAATAAAATAACATGTGTACAATATACATAATACAATACAATATACATCTGTACATAAAATTTATCCTTTTACTTTCTGAGATTTCGCAGTGAGGTTAATATTTTCCTTTGAAAATCGGAAGTGCTATTTTTATACATATAAATTGTATAAAGTATATTTTATCGATTATTTATTAGTTAATAAAAATGAAAATTATTTAAAGCAAACTACACAATTACCGCAAATTATCTAATTGCTAATGTGTTTATATACTTTTTTATGATAGTCTGTCGGCCAAGAAGGTGATGGCGGAGGGGGTTATGTGGGACTACCCGGCAGCATAAAGGACGCTGCCATTTTTAAAACAACCAAAAGAACCAGTGGTTGCCCTCATCGCCTTAGTGGGACGCCACGGGGTCGCGTCAGCACTCATCGTGACAAAAAAGCAGACATCACACGGTGTTCGAAGGCTGTCATCCATCCAAGTACTTACCGCGGCCGACGTTGCTTAACTTCGGTGATCGGACGAGAACCGGTGTATTCAACGTGTTATGGACGTTGGTAAATGTATATATATACTTACTTTAAATAAATATAAATAAAATATGGTACAACTACACAGAATATTATTAATATATTAATATAATTAATAGCGTCGAGGTTTTACTCGTAAATTGATTTTCGTAGCTATATTAAATTACCAAATCTAGTCGGTTTAGTAAATTTAACGTGCAGATGAAAACTGTTGTTGGCTTTGGATGGGCGCTACTAAGAAAATATATGTTTTTCTTTAGTAGGTATACATTTATTAATTATTTTAGCAGGATTATAGCTTCAGTCACCCACCACCAACGGTTACCCACCAACTCATCACCATAGTTAGGTTTACCTTTGAAATACATTTCTTCGTCACGCACTAAAAAGATTTTAGGTTTTGATAACAAGACTATATTATTTGTAAAATGAGTCTCTAGACGTGCTGCGAGACGATTCACCTCTAAATCATAAACCGCCAGCACGGTCAGTCTCCAACAAAGAGGCAATGGCAAAAGCATGGTGTCTACACATATCTTTACAGTCTAGAGATATCTCTTAATAACAGAAGTACCAAGAAAGATAGCAAGACTAATTCACAAACCTAGCATGATCCAACAGCTAATAAGAGCGCGAAGGAACCTATTATCGCACGTAAAAAGTCATTGCCCAATGATCATAATCTCAACTTACGAGAAAGAAAGATCATACATATTTATCATTCTTAAGTTGAAGTACATTGTTCTAGGATCGAACTAACCAATGTGTTTAACAACTAGCAATTGACTAATGCTTATATAACTTGAGGAGACAAGAACATATTTTATTGCTGAGAGCTAAATAACAAAATTTAGACTTTTCCAGGTCTCGTCTTGTTGTATGGTCGCATTGAGAAACATTAAAAAAGATGTCACGTACACTTACTTCGCCGTCAATCGATTGATTTAATGCTATTACTAATAAGCGATCCCAGAACATGATGTTGAATTTGGCAGCGGGGATGCTATCGAAGTTACAACGAAAATAAAAATTATAATATTCCAAGAAAATGACATATCGAGTTAAGCTGACAAATTTTTTTCACTGCCTTTCTTCTTGAACACCCAGAAACAATTTCTTAGATATACATTTTAACAAAAGCTTTAAAAAATAGAATTAACATTGTTTTAAAAATAGTGCGCTACTTATAAAAATATACCCAGTATATTCTATTCGCTATTTGGTTACCTTATCACTAACAATTTACGTCAAAGGTGCGAAAGTAAAGAAACAGAGAATATGTTATACTGGGTATAAATATTAAATTTTAAACATTATATTTTGGGTTCACACTTAAAACGTAACGTTAAATATTTAAGGATACATTGTAAATTAATAAAATAATTATATATCCGTACATTATTTTTCATTTAGTAATGCGAAACCTTTGTCCTAGTTAATGATCTTTGTCACGTTCAGTGTGTATTATTATTCCTAAAAGTTTATAAATTAAAAATGTGTATTTTTGTTCAATTTAACTGTAATTTATTTTACAAATACTTGTTGGCTGTGACCTTAAGCTAAATTATAATTAAAAAATGAAAGGAAAGCTTAGCTCTCGTAAAAAAAGATTGTACGTATATACGTAATATTATAAACGTATAAATATGGATAAAAATGGATGTATTGTCTAAAATATAGCATATACCTTAAAGTAATTACATCTTTTTTATTAAAAGCTGTGATCTATATTCCATTTTAATTAAATTTTGAATTTATTACTAATACCTACTAACCTGATTTGGCTTGCGAGCGCTAGGAGTTCTCGGAACACAAACTTATATATTAATCTCATTTAACTTGCAGCTTCCGCTGAAACTTTTATTGTATTATTGTATTGTAATATGTTGCATATATTGGTATTAAACAACAGAATAGTTTCAACTTTTTCATAAAAATATACTTATAAAAATATAAAATATATTATGATATATCATTTACCTTCCCTTGCTTTATCCGCTAAATAATAAAGTTTAGAGGTTTACGAGTAATTATATGTGTTTGTACGTTTGTATGTATGTGTGTTTCTATGTGCATTCCTTTCGGCTACATTTTCTCGTGACCTGAATATGCAATTTACTTCGTTTTGATTTTAATCGATACGTATTTCCGTAATAGAACTAATTATTTTTCCAGGGAAGTCGGCCAAGGTCGAAGTGGAAAGCGAAGCCGTGGAAACACCTTTGAAAATATATATTAGTATAAGATTTTTTAATTGAAAATTAAACGAATATTTTATCAAATACGTATAAAAAAGACAGTTAATAAGCTTTTACGTTCCGTTAATGCGCCTTACAACCTACTACTAACTCCATTTTCTACTTTCCATCAGTGGGTTAACAAAGATTTAGATTAAAATAAAAAGAGAAAACATTGATAAAGTGATTCTTTAGATTCCTCAGATAATGAGAGAATTAAAACTAATTAAATGCACGCACACCAACAAGTATTAATGAAAATAATAATAAGAAAACAAATAACTGGATAATAAAACAAAAATTATTTTTTGCACACTTTTGTTACACCCCAGCTCCAACCTTTCACTAAACATTCTAGTAACTATTCGGATTATGGTATTAATGAAATGGTAATTGTAAAATAAACTACAAAAATTTTAAAAGGTTTTTATACCAATTATTATTTAATTAATATTTATTCAATGCGTCTTAAAAATAAGAGATATAAGTTGTATGCTATCGCACTCACTATGAAAATAAGTAATAGAAGATTAGTATGGAAAGGTGTTCGCGTTATCCACTTGATTGTTACTTGCTATACGATAGAGTTGCATCCAAATTTTCTACTATTTCATTTCAACTTATATATACTAATTAAAGAATTGCCATTTAAATTAGCACAACAGAGGTGAAAGGTTAATAGAAGTAAAAACTTTCACTTCTCAGGGTCCTTTTAATAGTATTTGTTTTTATAAAAAAAATTAATATATATTTATATTAATATAGTATTGACTAAAGTTAAGTTAAATTATTGTTAGAGTTTAAATAATCTACAATTTTTATAAATAGCCATATACCATTAGTATAAGATATGGTTAGAAGTGGTTACCACCACATGAGCAACATCTTACTGGCAAACGTTTACCCTCTAATATATAGTACTCAAATTCCCCTAATGCTTATTCCCCTAGTACCTTACTGTACATTATATTATACGTATATAATTAATGTAGTACTATTCTCTGTATCTGAAAAAACAGCTCACTTAATAAAATCAGCTATGGATAGAAACTCCCCTGACGCATATCTTCATAGTGCCTTATTAATAGTATATTATATGCAACTGTACAGTACCTAATTGATTTCTGTTGATGGGTTAGACGTTATATTAAGTTACGTTTCGTCGATGTTATAAGTTTCAATATTCAGTAACATACTGTCCGTAATTGAGCTGAGCGAAGCGAAACTCTTTACCGGTCAATTCGATCAAATTTTGTCCGTTATCTCCTCGTACACCGATCAGTCTATACTAACCAAATTTGGACCAGTTGTTTATTACATGCCCTCTTTTTTATAGATTTTGAACAAAAAATGTAGTTGTAGATTAAGAGTAATTTGCAATTAACTTTATTTTTAAATGAAACGTTCTTTTAAACATGCAAATGATAAACTCTTAATATGTCATACCTATATTTTTTTGTTAATTCAGACATAATATGAAGTTAAAGTTTTTGTAAAATGTTTCGCTCAGTTTTCCCCGCTTGTTTGCTGGTGGCCCTAGTATAGTAATAGTATAGTATTCGGTTATATTAAATATAAAAAATATAAAATAATATATTCGTACTACTTAAATATGTGAGAAGTTTAAAATAAAAAGTCAGGAGAGAAACCATTTTATTAAAGAATATAGGGGCAGTATCTTGATAATTATAACTACGATACTAAAGAAAAGTAACTTAAGTAGCATAAAGTAGTCTATAACTTTTGTTATTATGCGACTATTTTCAAATTAATTTCTTCAAGTTTGCGGAAGTCGGTATCTCCTATTTGGTTAGAATATCTGATAAGCTGCGGTAGACTTTTGCAATCTGGCACCTGGTTTAGAATTTGTATACTTTTTATTAATCATGGGATAATATAGTTAATTAGAATTTCATAGCTAGTGAATTATAATTGTCTAAACTACAATTCACACACATATTATTTATTTTATTATTAGTGAAAAATTACATTTAAAAAGTCCTATACAAAAAATAACATTTATATAAAATGAAGCTATATTTTAAATAATATTTATTTTATTTATTTATTTATGTACCAGCTGAAACATAAATTACATTAGGAAAGAAACAAAAAGAATAACATTGGATATTGAATAGTGAATATGGAATAGTGGTATATTTAATATATATTTCACTTAAAAATTCATTAACGTGTAATAAAATTAGTTATGCATTGAAGAATTTTATTATTTATTATTCTATGCTGAAACATACATCATTAATATGTCATTTTTTGTTAATAACACTTTATTTAAAATGATATTCAAATTATTATGGTTTTATACAGAATTATTATATCATATAATCTTTTTAATATAAATAGAACTAGATTTTTAAAAACCTTTAAAAACAACATAAAAACTTACTTAGGTGTGTCAGGTGGGCTGAAGGACACAAACTGTATAACATTTTTAATATTAGAAGATATAGGTAATATTAAAGCTATTAGTTCCTAAATGATTGGTAAATTTTCAGTAAATTACTTTAGCAGATAATAAAGTAATAATACAAAGCATTAACATAAAACCAAGCTTAGCTAAACACAAATAATAAGTAAAAAGTCATTTGATTCGTTTGAAGAAAGACAGACCATTAAGTAATAGTTTCGAATATTCGTTGCTGTGTTTGTTAGCACATTACCCAAGTGTACTGGATGGATATTAAAGAGATTTAGAGTGATTATAGTTAATTCTCTGATTTAACATACGACAATAAAAGCTTAATTAATACTTCCATGGCAGTGGGACGATAATGACATTGACGAAATCGACTACAATCGATTAGATATACAAAGCTACTAAGCGGGCTTACTTGTGTTTGTGAATCTGTAACGTGAGATCACATATTCACTTTATAAACACTATTTGTGATTTCGTCGCTGGACTACAATAGACGGCAATTGAAAGAAATATTTATTCTTCCGTTTTTAATTAATCATAATTTTTTAAATTTGACTCCAATTAACACTGTTTGGTTGAAGTGAGTTAATAAATAGCTTATATACTAAGGTGTTTTCTTAAAACACCTTAATTCCATTAATAATAAATTACAATTTACTAGGGAATTCGAGTCAAATAATTTATTATATAAAATATTCATTCATAGCTTCCTTGATATTCTTATCATCAAAAACCCTGACAATACATTAGGACACATTGTTTATAGGAAACACACACAAACAGATAGATATCTCAATGGTAAATCCCACCACCACCCTAGCCACATAGCTACCGTCGGCAAATCTTTGTTTCTGAGAGCCCATCACATTTGCGATGCTGAACACCTAGAGGGGGAGCTCCAGCATGTCAAGCATGCCTTAGTTCACAACCACTTGCCTGTTCCTCACTGTTCGCAGAAGCCACATCAAGCAACTCACAGTCGAAAGACAACCGGTCCTACTTCCATATGTTAAGGGAGTTCCATATGTTAAGGGAGTTACTGACAGAATTGGTAATATCTTAAAAGAAGTTTCTATTAAAACTATTTACAAACCTCATGGAAAAGTAAGCCAATTCTTGAGACCTATTAAAAGTAATATCCCTTTTATATACCCTGGGGTATATAAACTTGATTGCAATTGTGGTTTGTCATACATTGGTCAAACGAAGAGGAGCATCGGTACAAGAGTTAGGGAACACATATTGGATATCAAGAACAGGCGTACATCGAAGTCTGCAGTGTGTGCACATACCATAGACAAGCCCAACCATTATATTAGATTTGATAAACCACAAATCCTCGCTAAGGTACCCACCCCGCTACATACCAAGAATGATTCGCGAGGCTATTGAAATTAAAAAATTTCCTGATTTCAATAGAGAAGATGGTTGGAGCCTTTCTAACACCTGGGAATACACCTGGGAATCACTCATAAATACTGTAAAGTCTCACGTCTGTGACCGCACTGTCAGACCTCAAGATACAGTTAGTGCGTTTTGTCTACATCTGGAACTCTATGCCCGCAAAACTAAGGAACCGTTGGAGGTAGATGACTAATTAACTCACTGACAGACACTTACAACTCGTCTACCCGTGAACACGATTGCTGCAAAGCATTCGAAACGACGAATAATAATAAAAATGTAACCAAATTATACGCGAGTTTTAATCCGTAAAAAATAGTTTTACTTGATTCTCTAAAATATATTTATATGGCTAGTATTAAGGAGAGTCTTAAGTGCTCATACAAAACGATGACAGGTCGACTTTGAATTTTTTAGTGTAAAACGCTAACATGTGTTTTCTAAGGTTAAAATATAATAAAATTCAATTTACCTCAATTTCGATATATTCCCGAGGGAGGTTTCAATGATAGGCACATGTTTCTCACAGCAGGAATTACCCTTTTTCGAAAAATCTTTGCATGTCTTGAATATACAACATCGACTCCAATACTATCTGCATTTATACTATCTGCAATTTTGAAAATATCTAATATATTTAATGTTAAATATATTAAATATATTTAATGTCAGATGTCTGAAATACATAAAACAGCTTTAGTAAACACAGTGGTGTTGGCTAGTGAGCCATCCGAGCTAGCAGTCCAAGCTTAAACTGTAAATCAACTTAATTTTAAATAATAGAAAAACTTAGTAAGTCTTCAGTCTTTTAGAGTTCCAAAATATTTCAACCGTACAATATTTTATCAGATTTCACCGCTTAGTCAAAAGTAGGTGTTCTGAGCCAAGCCATATAATTTCTTAGAAATTTATCATTTCGAGAAATAATTTTGAATCATTAATTTTTAAAACTTGGAGTACAAAAAACACTATATTACAATTAACAGCCCAATAAACTTTTAATTTTATTATACATACACAACGTTGCACAAATTTCAATTCAATTAAGTAGATTAAGAACAAGGATATAAAGAACTTGAAAGACCCAGACACAAACTTCACAATGAAGTGCGTCAAGTTAACGGAACTGTAACAATGTTTGATAATCAGATAGGTTTAGTTGGCCCAAGCTTAAAATATGTATATGTAAATTTAATAAAACTTTGTATATTGCATTTTAGTTACGGACTTCAATTAGTTTTCAATTAGTTTATTTTATGTTTCCATTCAAACTAAAAAGCGTAAGCATATAAAATAAAGTAATTCGTAATAGAATAATTATAACAGACTACAAAACTTTTAATCAGTTCATTCTATTTCTTGTTTTGTAAAGATAATTATTATATATTGAACAGCATAAAAGTTCCATTTTATAAAATGTGTAATGTTCACTGTGAAAGTATGATATTAAAATTATGACGATTGATATATATGTTTATGTATATATATGTATTTGTATATGTAACACTAAACTGTTTAAAAGCACGCTCTGCAAATTACACGAAGTTGAAGAAGTAAAACTACAAAGTAAAATAATTTTAATTTATAGGAATCCTTACCCACGCTCCTGTCTTTGTAACGTATTATCTTAACTTTATGTGCTAGAGAATAGATATATCTATTTATACAGAAAACCAGATATAACACAAACAAAGTTCCCAACGGGATAACCTTATTAAAACTTAATGAGTAGGGATAACGTATGCCCTATTGTCCTTCGTATAATAGAATCATGCTTAATAGTATATTACTTGGAAATGGATTTCACAAAATTATGTATATACTATCTTAGTTCGAGTTTATGATTATATCATTTGAATCTTTCTTACCAGGAACTTAGGACAAAGATATACAATACCATATCGATGATTCCATCTAAATCTAAATATACTGATATTATTCTGTTAATGTTTATATGAGTACATTGTTTTTCCATTGATAAAATGATAGGATTTAAATCTAACTAAAATAAATAATAAATAATTTGATGAAATAATCGTAGTTTGTAATTTCGACACTATTACTATTTTAGTAAGTATGTCTATTGCCACAGACCTTTGGTTTTATAAAAAATGGCAAAAAAAAAGTTACATACTATCTTACATTTTAATGTGTAAACCGATTTTTGTCTCAGTAATTATACTTCACTAAAAAAAGGTTAGATATGCAAACATTTTTAAAAATTTTTGTCGCAGATGTGCAGAAAAATTAAAAAAAAATACGTAAAATTAAAAATAAAAAAAAGTTTCATCGTTTTGACGCTAAATGTGGATGAGTAATTTGCAGTTTACAAATGAATCCAAACAAAAACTGTCATAGGTTTCGAAGTTAATGAAATATGTGTTAAATAAACACGAAGTTTCACGAGCGAAACACTAGTATAATAAAACGTTTTACACGAGTTTTTACCAACATATTGACAAATTGATAGTTGACAAGAGCAAATGCATATAATGCCTTCAAAAGTATTGGCAGCAATTGACTATAATTCGTTTATACCATTTGTTTTTATTAAGAGTTATTTATTTATTTATTTTTATGATGATGTTATATGTTAAAAAAAAACTTTTAAAATGTATAAAACATTATGAATAAACCTTTAATATGATGTTTTTTATAATATCATATTATTTATTTAGTACATTTATCTAATTTTCATATTACGTGTCCCAAGATATGAAACGAAACACATTTTTTAAGTACATATTAGAATTAAAACAACAAAGAGTACGTTTAAATATGACATTTAATTTTTCAAATAAATATACAATTAAAAGTTGAAACCGCTCAGATAAATACATAGGTAAAAAAACTATGTCTGTTTAAACTTGAAAATTGCAGCCAAAAGAAATTATGTAATACTTTCTTCACATTTTAGATCGCATAGGACGTGTTTCTGATCATGTGGCGGTAGATGACATAAATTTTATTTTCAATTTTGGAAAAGTATTTTAGCAGATGCGCATAGTAAAGTGACAATATCAATATCCGTTATATAAAAACTTTGTTAAAATTTTTTAAACTATATAAATATTAAACCTAAATGTTTTTGCTCAGTTTTAGTAACCGTTTTTATTTCTTCATATAATGAACACATGAATATTTTCTAACTATACTAAGAAGTTATTTTGTGAAAGTAAAAATATTACAATGAATGATTTCAAACACAATACTATTGTTTAAATTATTGATATTTATATAATATGTGATATTAGAAATTTATATGAGCTTTTTTTATATTTAATTGTCGTGATCCATGATTACTTTTATATAGCATTACTCACGTGAACTACTCACGCTGTGATTCCAACATGCTCCGAGCTCATGAATAAGGTTTACGAATGATTTCGAAACTAGTTGGGAGAATGCATATAATAATGCGTGTAATAGTATTTACGTACTCTTATATTATTTTGAATGTTAAATTTTAGCAAGTAGCTAAATATTTTTATTTGTGCAAGAAAATATGTCTTTAAATAAAATACGCATCTTGACCTTAGCTCTTCCCTCCAATCTTTGTTTCCTAAATCTCGTCACTCATCCCTACCTCGCAGAATAAATAAAAGCCTGTTGGCTTTTATTTAATTGCCTTGCAGAGACCTCGTGGTCTACTTTCTTTACCTTCCGCCCTGCAACACAGACAATCATCACATTAACTTGTGGGTCTGGCATGTGTAACAATTTTCAGAAAATAAAGGCCACTTCAGTCAATATCGGGACCCCATAACACGTGGTCACTGTACCTCGTATGGAATCTTAATGAAAAATATACTTGCAACATACAAATTTTTAAAATTCGTAGTTGATTTATATTTATTTATTTTACTATAATATTATAGCTCTTTTTAGTATTCTAAGTATATTTAAGTTTATAAATAAAAATACTGCAGCACCTACTACTTTAAGAAAAGAATTCTTATTTATTTCTTAATTTATAACATTAATATTCAAGTTTTCATTTCTAATTAATTTAGTGCCAGAGAAACACATATCTATTTAAAGTGGCATATTTAAAATAATTATTAAAGTGAAACATTAACCTGGCCATATTTTAACTTAATTTAAATGTTTTATCAATCAAACGTAACTTCACAGTTCAGCTATTATTTAGTTTCCATTTATTCAACACTCGGTTAAAAAAAATAAGAAATATCTTACAGACCTAGTAATGCACATATAGATATATTATAATAATAGTATTTATATCTTTTATACTATTTACGAGGTGACATTTTTTACGCTGCCTTACTTGAGAAGGAGTGATCCTGACGGCATTCCTGCTGGTTATCTACAAACTTGAGGAATTTGAAACAACGGTAAAGTCGTCAGAGGTTGTCGAAGAATGCAACAGGTTAAGAAACCTACATCCTCAGGTCTACATCGCCAGACTGTATTGTAATGCACGCAGTTTCTCTTGCAAGATATTTTAAAAAACCATAATAAACTATAACTCTTGACAATGAAAATTTCTTAATGAATACGCGATGAGAAGTTATTTCACTTACGCTTAAGGCTTTGTATCATTCTTATATATTCTTATTCTTATATATTAATATACGGTAATAGTGATTCTTATAATTTTAACAATTGAGAATTAAAGCTCATACTTTTTCCGACAACAAACTAAAAATACTCAAGACATGCCCTTGTACAATAATTATCAATACTTCAAAATATTATCAGTAAAAAAAAATAATATATTAACCTTATTTAATGTTTTTAAATTGTACTTAGTAAGGTTCATGAACAATTTAAATTTTACATAATCCTTCAGATAAAGCTATAGTATTCTAATTTGTTCTAGAACTTTCACATGAAGGTAAGTCAAAGGAGGTTTTAATTAGAATACTCTTTGTGGAGATAAAATAGTTTTTTTTATCTTAACTTATGGCAAATATGTAAGTGAATGTACCTACTTAAGTACCTACTGTAAATTTGTTAGTAAATTGTTTCAATGTTATTGAAATCATTCATGATTCATTCATTGCAACCATTTAAGTGACTTTCAATTAAAATACTATGTATGTATTGCTAAGTAACATATGTTATCGATATAATTTCACGTTATATTAATGTTACGATCGAAAAAAAAGCCCACTTATCGATATAGCGCAAATAGAAACTAAAATCATAGAAACGTAATTATGCCAATCAAACAAGTTTTTTTAATAAGGTAACTTTTAAGAATGTCCTTATACGCCGTACTTTTAATGTTGACATTGATTAGTGATATTATAAAATTAGAAACTAGAAGTAGACATATAATTTAAAGACCTATCTTTTTAAGTACCTTTTATTTTCTTATGATAAATATTATACATATAGACAGTAATTATTAGCGTTTGACAGAAAATTAAACTCAAAACTATCAAAAGAAGTGTGTACCTATAGATGGTATGATAAAGGTTTAGATGCATAATTCATTATGGTTTTTTATGTTAATTGGCTGTTATATAACCATTACATAAAAACAAAAGAATAAATATAATAAAATAATATAAAGTAAAAATGAAACAATTAATAAATCATAAAAAATATATTTCTCTTCAGTCTGTAAATAATAAAATAAATTAAATTATCATTTAAAATTTATAAAAAGTTATATCTCAAATAAAATTCAAATTCATCTTCATATGTCACAAGTACAATAGTATGTACGAATGAGTGCAACATTGTGTTCAAAGTAAGCGATACGTTGTCAAACGATCTAACGCTGTGCTAGATTCCATGCATTTATTTAGTGAAAAACAAAAAGATCGATAGTTCTTTATACTGTCTCTAGCCGCCTATAACTATGTATTGTTTAAATCTACGTATCCATTGTTAATCGTTTTTGACAGAGAGACATTTTTATTATATAATATTAGAAGTTACAACTTAAAATCAATGTTAGGATGACAAATTCAACATATCAACATTCAAGTTTTTTCTGAATAATCTATATATCTACTGTATTAAAAAGGTATTCCTTTTTTTTCCGTTGGAATAACCCGTTACGGATACCCCGTCGGCCCATGGGGGTGACTGCCGGGGGGTGATGTGGGACTACCCGGCAGCATAGAGGATGCTGCCATTTTTAAGTCTACCAGCTAAAAAACCAACGGTTGCCCTTTGCGCCGTAATGGGACGTCACGGCATCGCGTTAGCACACACCGTGACGCCCCGGCGAGGTTAAAAAGGTATTCCTATCTAACACTATAATAAACTAAAATTCCTTTTTTTCTGGTTATCCTAAGTTCCAAGCAGTTCTCTCACTACACTCAAAATTCTATAACGTTAAAATTTAACGTTAAACTTATATCTTTACTAACGTTAAAGTAAAAGAAAATAAATTAATATTATATAATTTTTTTTGTTTTGTACGTCATAACTCATGCACTAGTGTGCCCCGCAATAAATAACAGTGTTTCTCTCCATCATGGGTCAACTGGCAGAGATTTTTTATAGAAATAAGTTCGCCCTTGCCAACATTCTGTGATGTTTTCTTATATCCTCATATATGCAATCGAAATATTACCAAATATCATTTATTTGATTTATAAAACCACAACCACATAAATACCACGTCAATTTAAACTTATAAATTGGGTACATGAATTAAATAAAAACATGATTATGACAAAAAGAGTCAAATTCATTCAATCAATTCATTAATGTTGAATGGTGGATTGAAAAATATAAAGGAAATGAACTATCGCCAAGAAGATGCTCAGACAAATCTTTGTCTGAGCGTCTTCATTGACAATCATCTGATTGACTGCGGTATTCGATCTAAGGATTCTGGAATTTTGGAATTTAATAAAACAATTACGGATTCATATATAGTTTTTAACCAATCAGAATTATAAACAAGGTACGTTTATGAAATAAAACTATTTTTTACGGATTTAAACTCGTGTGTATTTTGGTTACATTTTAATTTTAATCCCACGTTTCGAATGCTTTGCAGCAATCGTGTTCAAGGGTAGATGAGGTCTAAGTGTCTGTATTTCCAGTACTAGTTCACATAGTATTTTCTTAAATTTTCACGAGTACACATTTGAAATGAAACTACTAATTTAGGTACATTTTAACTTACAAAGAAATCTTCTTTTTTTATTATACTAAATCTTATGTTAGATTAAATCTTTATTGACACTTCACTTTTCTGACACTTTCATCTCGTCTACCCGTGAACACGATTACGGCAAAGTATTCGAAACGTCGGGTTAAAATCAAAATGTAACCAAATTATACGCGAGTTTTAATCCGTAAAAATAGTTTTATTTTAAATCTTTATTTTTGATATCACAATATTTTTTTGTCAGTTCTTACGTACTGTACAGTTTCGATAAAATCTAGATTACTTGATCAACATTAGCTATATATTTCAATTCCACTATCTGCTTCGACTACTTGTTAAACATTGTGCTCAAAACCTGTGATACTGCATCCAACGAGTCCAGATTTCATGCTTGTGTTTGTATTAGACCAACAAAAAGACAATAGCTCTCCACACTTCGTCACTGTGCTGAAATTGTAAAAAAACATTTGTTAAAGGTATATCTCAAAATAGTGAAAAATGTTTTGATTGAAATTATACTTGTTATTTCAATCAATAAACATTGATTTTTTCAATAAAACTATTTTTCGGATATAACTCGCGTTTATTATTACATTTTTATATTTAACCCGACGTTTCGGATACTTTGCAGCAAACGTGTTCGCGGTAAGAGGAGATGATGGTGTCAGACACCATCATCTCGTCTTACCGCGTTAACTGTTACCAGTTAAATATTAAAAAGGTAATAATAAAAGCGAGTTATATCCGAAAAATAGTTTTATTGAAATGTGTAGTATTCGTGTAAATCTTAGAAAACATTAAACATTGATTTATTAGAACTCAAGTGCCTACTTGCCTACTTGAATTGCCTAATTATAAGCTCTTATAAATAGCAACGTATATAGTGAAAGTAATTTAAATATGAAAAAAATTAAACGCTAATGTTTTTACTTCACCATAGTAGAGTTTTGTAGGGATTCATTATGATAATAGACAGTCAGTCTGAATAGTTTCAGAGCAATCAATAAAAATATATTATACATAAAGTTCCTTAGAAATATGTTTTACTCATATTAAATTGAAGGGTATTCCTGTAAAAATAATTGAATAGTTATAACTGTCTCATTAGTATAATACTTATAATATAAATATATCGAGACTTGATTATTTTAAAAGTTACTTGTTACTTAACTTGACAGTAAAAACCACCATAGCTATAAAAAAATATATATCTTTTAATAACAAATAAAATAATTTAATAGATATATAAGATATGAAAATTCAATAATTTTGTTTACAAATAATTCAATAAAAACTAACACATATTTAATGCACACAAATAAAGTTATCAATCCATCAAATAAAATTAGTAAGTTTTTTTTTTTTTTTTTTTTCCGTTGGAAAAACCCGTTACGGGTACCCCGTCGGCCCATGGGGGTGACGGCCGGGGGGTGATGTGGGACTACCCGGCAGCATAGAGGATGCTGCCATTTTTAAGGCTACCCACTAAAAAACCAACGGTTGCCCTCTGTAAAATTAGTAAGTTGAGCAACATCTACAAAAATAAATTATGGATATATTCTACTTCTCTATTTTATATTTTTACCTATCGAGGCGGTAAAGTATAAAGGATGTTGAAGAAAGCCGCCGTGGCGTGGCCCTCCCATTACACATCAAGAGAAATCAGCGATTCTCAAACTATTTTGTGCAAGAGAGAATATTGTATTGAAAATATTTTTTTACAAAACGTACTAACATTTTAACGCCCATATCCAAAATAAATAAAAACATTAAAAAATTCTATATTTACAACGAAATAGAAATAAATACTTACGAATTTAAAAACTATATGCTTGGTTATCTAAGTTAATTTCACATAATTTTATAATCAAAATTTATCGAAATAAATTACATACAACTATTTACAGAATGCTTTATTTATTTATTGAGTATAATTAATTATAATTAATAAAAACAATTTAAAAAAAGAAAATAAAAAAAAAATTAAAAATAGTATTTTGAGAATCTTTGGTGTAGGTACATAATTCCTATGTCAAATGTTTCGTTGCCAGCCATTAGTTGTCTCGAGTGCTTCTTAAACATGCCTGTCCGTGTGAAATATTTTATTGTATTTACAGTATTCGCTGTATAGTTATAGACAAATATTTATTTTCTTTATTGAAGTACTTGTTATGCTCCAATATATTGTATAATAAGTGAATAGATATTATATTCTTATGTATCTTGATATCGCTGATTAGAAAATGGTGCATTAATCTTAGAATGTAACCATATTTCTAAAGTATTTGTGAACTTAATTTTTTGTAATTCTTTCAGTTATAATTTTATTTATTATAATAAATAAAATTAATATTTTAATTATATTAAATATTGCTTAATAGCAAGTAGCTTGTAACTTAGTTCATAATTGTTAAATGGTAAGTCAATAAATTTGTACTTTTTTATTTCTTCGGCTTTGGCCAATGTAATTTATTTATTCTTTACGTCGTTGTACAAAACATAACAATAGCATAATAATTTTTGATAAAACTAAAGGCAAAAAAAAAAGACATTCTTGATCTTCCCATACAGAAGGTATGAACATTTTACTTTCATCATTTAAGAGTATATTTAATCCACCTTAAAATAATAGCGTGTAATACAAACCCTCTGTATATGCAATAAGTAGTTTTAATAACTATAATTCAAGTAATAATGGAATTAATTTTTATTATAAAAAACATTAACATTTTACTTAACCAGAAATTGAATGTGATGGTGTTTCCACCCATAACCACTTGTTTCATTACTAGATTGCATTTATTATGTTACTTAAAATTTTTAAACAATATAACTATATCTGAACTATTATATCAGTTATTACAATTAAATAACATTAAAAGTTATATTCACAATCTTAAAAATAGATCATTTAAATCTCCTATAGATATTAAATTAATAACGTCTAGCATTTCGTAATAATAGAACTTATAAAAGACCAAGGAACGTAGAATGTCTATAGTAAATACCTGTTATACAATTTAATAAAATTGTTTCAAAACCTCAAAATAATTCGAGGAAGTCTAAAATTAAAAATTTTCTGTTATTATCTTCTCTCTTGTTTATTTTATAGCATTTAAGTTTAGTTGCTGCCCGCAACTTCATCTGGTCCCCCTTCAAAAAACCTTATTTAGTCTAATTTATATTATAATGGGAATATATGTAAATATAGCGTTGCAACCCTCACCTTCAACCCTGCAAGCACTTCAAGCCTGCTTACTATTCTTTCTCTCAGCGCCAACAATAACGTACTAATTGTACTAACTCAATTATTATTTTATTAAAAAAAATTAAAAAAAAACTTTTTGTTCATGAAATTTTTATTTTGATTCAATTATTATAGCACGCAATATAAGTAAATTCAGTTATGTTTATCGTGATTAACTGTAAAAAATTAATTGTGACTTTAATTCTTAATAAATTCAAACGTATTTTAATACCTTTCACTACTACAAAATACGTTATATGAGAACATGCATACACATAGAAGCTCTACCTAAACGGTACAGCACATGATCCTAACAAGATTGCCAATCTGTTGGA
The DNA here is from genome assembly GCA_959347395.1 of Mechanitis mazaeus. NCBI lineage: Eukaryota > Metazoa > Arthropoda > Insecta > Lepidoptera > Nymphalidae > Mechanitis > Mechanitis mazaeus. The sequence continues at coordinate 4,081,705 of OY365750.1, forward strand.
TGAAGTCCATTTATTACTATTTTCTCTCTGGATTTATATTTTTTGAAATAGTATGTTTTAAAAACATTTGAATATCGAAATTCTTTTAAAAAACTGTGTGCTTTTAATTTACAAGTATTAATAATTTATCTTGCTTTCGTTTAAAATCGTATTTGTTTCTTTGGCTGATAAAATTAATGTTTGTGGTTTTGAATATAATCTTCTAAAAACTATATATGCTCCTATTTAAATTTTCCTGTAAATTTATCACATAAAAATAAAATCACACAGATGGTGTGTGATTTTATGGTCGTTTTTAGTAGTTGTAATTTTCCGTTTAATATTTATGTTTGGATATGAAGATGGTTCGATCAGGCGTTAGACTTTTGACCTAGAATCCTGTTGTGGCAAATATAAAATGAAACTAAACATAATTCAAGTTACTGTTAATTCATTGTGTCATCTTATCCAACCTATGACAAACTAACAGACAACTACCTCTCATCTTAATGCGAACACGATTGCGGAAAAACATTTTAAACGACGTGTTATATTTCAAAGCATAAGCTAGTTAAATCCGTGAAAATTTTTAATATAAACGTCAACATATTATAGTATGGTTATAATTAAACGAATATGACGAGGCTCTCTTGCAAAAAGAAAAAGCTTTGATATATTTTGGTTATGAATTCGTTTTATTTATGTTGACGAAAATGTGAAAATATCACATATCCAAATATTGTTATTAATTGAAGCACGTTTTTGCTTATATTTCAATATTTATATATAGGTATGTAGTATGTGTACCATATCTATTATAAGTATTTTACATAGTTCTCAATGCATGGACATAATATGTACACATTTATGTTTTATCAAATGTTGTTCTTTTTCTTCAACTTGTATGTATTTCAGAACCAAATCACAGTTGTCGCCTAACGCTGTTGCGAAGCGCACGCGCGAGCGCCCAGATTACGCTCACTAGTGCAATTATGGCATCGTCGAATATAGTTAAGTGTAACAACTGCAATATAGTTATCTGTGAAGTATTAGCGTTCATTCAAAATAAGTTGGATGTTATGGATGAAGAAGGTATTGTACGTATCTGCGTCTCATCCTTCTCTGCAACCGATATAGAACGTGCAAAATGTTTGTTGTTCGAATCTATAAAAACAACAAAACGTAAAATTACTCGAAAGAGAAATGGACGTACAAATCGGGACTTGTACGATTTAATTGCTGTTTTCAAGGAAACTGACCCAGAAGAAACCCCGATTTTTGTAGCGAAGGAATTGCACAAACTACCCCCAGTGACCTTTGATCACCTTGACGCAACAAGGTTGTTAAAGGACATTATTCTTATGCAGAAAGAAATAAAAATATTGCAGGAGACATGCTTAACAATAGATCGACTTGATGACATTAAAAGTGACCTGCAATGCATTAAAAAACCATCAGTTGATAATATACATGACTGTTACGAAAATGAAAATCGTGGCAGTAGTTATTTAATGGACAGCAGGCCTATCGACCTACCGCACATTGAAATTATTAATGCTAATACAAAGGTTAAAGACCGTTCAAACAAAGACATTTTACCGGAGACTGGCGATCGTGACCTGTCCTTGTCGCACACCCAGGACGTCACACATTCCATCTCGCTCAGTGAAATGCATAGCGAAAATGAAGTTAGACACGTGGAGAACCCAACAGGCACCACGGTTTCGAACAATGACGCAGATGCGCTTACGCAGGAGCGCCTCACCTTATCGGGCGGTACTGCGGTTTCGAACAGGGACGTACGAGGGTTTTCAAATGAAAGCATTACTGCGGCGGCTGTAGTCACCCGAGCGCGCCACCAAGATAATTGTTCCAGCAAGCCAGTGGGGTCGGAAACGTTAGCGCGCATGGTGGATGTTGATGGACTTTGGAAGAAGAAAATACAAAAAATACAAAGTAATGAATGGCAGTTGGTACAAAGAAAAAGACGGCGAAATCGTTTTATTACAATGGAAGGCAAAGCTGCAACCAGCCTTAGTGAAAAATTTAAGGCCGCGGATATAAAAATTTCGCTATTTATTAATAACGTGTCGAAAGAGACAACAGAAAGTGACATCGCGAACTACATATTGGACAAAACGCAGGTTAAGGTTTTTCCTTACAAAATAAATGTACAAACGCCCAGAGAATACAACGCGTACAAAATTGACGTACCAAAAACTAAAGTAGCCCTTTTTCTAAAAGATAATTTTTGGCCTGAGGGTATAACCTTCCGAAGGTTTATTGATTTTAAGAAGAGAGTAGATGACGTATACACCAATACATAATGAGGGAACGTGTACTCGTATGGTTACTTTTAATTGTAAGTCAATTAAAAGATCAATAGATGGAGTAAGGATGTTATGTCGGAGTGCAGATGTTGTTGCCCTGCAGGAAACTTGGTTATTTCCTCATGACCTGCCTTTCTTGGGAATGGTGGACGGGGACTTTGGCAGTACGGGTACTTCAGCTATGGACACTGGCGCCGGCGTCATCACAGGACGTCCCTACGGGGGAGTAGCGCTTTTATGGAGAACGAGTGTCTTTCCGTGCGTGTCCGTGGTTGAGTGTTCTAACCCTCGCATATGTGCTATAAAAATAGACCTCAGTGACAAACCTATTGTTGTGTGTTGTGTATATATGCCCACAGATAGTCGTGATAACTTGGCGGAATTTACGGATTGCCTTAGTGCGCTTAGTGCTATAATTGAAGAGTGCGGTGTGGAGTCTGTTTTTATGCTAGGTGACTATAATGCCCACCCTAGTGAGTTGTTTTTCAATGAATTAGATAATTTTTGTTTAGAGCAGTCGTGGATCTGTGCGGATGTATGTAAGTTACAAATGTTACCTCAGACTTTTACGTTTGTTAGTGATGCTCACGGCAGTGGGAGATGGTTGGATCACTGTGTGGTTACAGAGGCAGCATGGCAATGTGTTAGTAGTGTTGTAGTTAATTACGATACATATTGGTCCGATCATTTCCCGCTAACTGTGAATTGTAACTTAAATTTAATATTAGGAAAAGTTACTAAAAATGAAAAATTTATTAATAAAATTAAATGGGGAAAAAGATCCAAAGAACAGTTGAATTGTTATTTTAATTTTTGTAATAACCTTTTAGAGAATATTGATGTTCCAAATGAGTGTCAAAACTGTCAAAAGGAAGTTTGTCATAATGAGAAACATAGATGTCTTATTGATAATTTGTATGACCGCTTGATAGCAATACTGTCTGAAGCAGCTACAGTGTCTTATGACATAAGTTGCGATAATTCGAGTGCTCGTTTGCCGACTAGACAAAGAGGGTGGAATGCTCATGTAAGTAGTGCTCATAGGGAGGCCAGGTCGAAGTTTCTTGTGTGGGTATGGTATGGCAGGCCCAGGAGTGGCACACTATATAATGATATGGTAGCTAGTCGTAAAATCTTTAAAAGTAGACTGAAATGGTGTCAAAACCATCAAGAACAAATTAGGATGGATGTGCTCGCGACTCATCATGGGAAGGGTGATTTCAGCAATTTTTGGAAATCTACGAACAGGCTGAGTTCTAGACCTGGCCGGCCAGCGGTTATAGATGGCGTTGATGAATCGCAGGCGATAGCAAATCTTTTTAAGAACCATTTTGCTGTACGGCCCCAACAGAAATGTCCGGGGAAGGTGCCTGATGCTGAGATTAACTTTAAGCTTGTTAACACCTACATAACTTCTAAATCAGTATCGAAAATTATACAGTCGATGACAAGAGGCAAGTCGCCTGGTCATGATAGTCTGAGCATTGAGCACCTTCAGCATGCGGGGCCTTGTCTTGCTCAGGTAATAGCATCACTTTTTAACTTGTGTATAGTACATTCGTATTTACCCCCGAACTTAATTAAAACCGTTGTAGTACCGATTATTAAGAACAAGACTGGTGATTCATCTAGCAGCTCAAATTATAGGCCTATATCATTAGCAACCATCATAGCCAAGGTTTTTGACAGTGTGCTTGGCGCTCAGTTGGATAGTCATCTGCACATTCACGAACTCCAATTCGGATTTAGAACTCATTTATTCACGGAAAGTGCAATTCTGAGTTTAAAGCATACTGTCAGGTATTACACAGATAGAAGCACTCCTGTATATGCCTGCTTTCTAGATCTATCGAAAGCATTTGATCTGGTCGTTTACAACCTCTTGTGGAACAAGCTGCAGCAGACGGGAGTGCCTCTGGAAATGATTTCTTTGCTTAGATATTGGTATAGTAATCAAATAAACACGGTAAAGTGGGCAGACGAGTACTCGGAGCCGTATAGGTTGGAATGTGGTGTGAGGCAGGGAGGGTTAAGCTCACCTAAGCTTTTTAACCTGTACGTCAATGCACTGATTGAGGGGCTCAGTAGCATGAGGGTCGGATGCCATATTGGTGGCGTATGTTTTAATAATATCAGCTATGCTGATGACATGGTATTGCTGGCCCCCTCTGTTTTTGCTATCAGAAGCATGCTGGCTTTTTGTGAGTCATATGCTGAGGAGCATGGATTGGTGTACAATAACAAGAAAAGTGAATACCTAGTTTTTAAGGCTGGCACTAAAGCACCGGAAAATATACCTTCAATACAACTTAACGGGGTCAATCTTGTTAGAGTACACCAATTCAGGTACCTGGGTCATGTGGTCACAGAAAGTCTAAAAGACGATATTGACATTGAGCGAGAACGCAGGGCGTTGTCCATCAGAGCGAATATGTTGGCTCGTAGATTTGCTCGTTGTTCGATCCCAGTTAAGATCACGCTTTTTAAAGCTTACTGCACTTCCTTTTATACGAGCAATCTATGGGTCAAATATACTCTGAAATCGTACAACGCCCTGCGTGTACAATATAACAACGCCTTCAGGACATTGTTGGGGCTGCCGCGGTACTGTAGTGTCTCGGGTATGTTTGCGTACGCAGGGGTCGACAGTTTCCCGGCCATTCTCCGCAAAAAAGCAAGCTCACTTTTAAGGCGAGTGCGCGACAGCCGCAACGATGTCTTGAGGGTCATCGCCGATAGTGGGGACTGTCCGCTAGTCGAGCACTTGTGTGACATTACGAAGTCACTTTTAGTTATTAAGTACTAACCATAGTTAATAAGTCTTTATATATTTTTTTACTAACAATTATGGATCTTTTGTAATCTAAATCAGATTACAAAAGAATAAACATTTTTATTTTTATTTTTTTTTTTATAAACTGTTTTACACCAATTTGTAATGGGTATAAGAATTCTTGGTTCTGACATTTTGTTTTTTATTAATTTTATTTGATATGAATCATTAAAATTAAGTATTTAATAAATATATAATCTTACATGCACATAAAAATTACATCTTTTTTTACAATTTTCTCTGATTTTTTTTTCCTTTTTTTTTAACTATTTACACCCTTGTTACGTAAGCATAGTCAAGGGAAAATATAGTAAGAATTAACTTAGTTTCACACGACCTAATGCTGACGCCAAGCTGAAGACGACACCGCTCGCCTGAAGACGACACCACACGTTTTGCGTTCTCACCATCGATGTAAATCGAAGTGACTACATTCAGTCGTGGGTCAATCGCTGACTTACAAGCACTCCTCTTTAGTAACTATTAATTGTAACTTAGTTGTAAATATATTTTAGGGAATAAATAGATTTTTTTGCATCCTTCGCTGCCACCAAACTTAATTCCAATACTTTCTGTACAAAATAGTTCCGATATTTAGCAACTGTCAGGCGACTTGTGATGTCTTAGTTCTTAAACTAAGCTAAACCAAAAAGAAAAATCAAAGCTTTATAAAAGTAAATTAATGTGTTACATAAAAACGCAAAATCACTTTTAATTATTTAACCGAATTTTAAGCGCCGAATTATCTTTAACTCTTAATTTTGCCACTTCATTAGTAAATTAAAATAACAAATCCCTTCGAGTTTAGTACCTTTAATATTCAGAGCCATTTACATCTTAACCCACAACAATTTCATTGTGGCTTAAGATTAACCGCGAAAGATTCATATTTTATTGTATATAAAGATAAATTACTATAGCTATAGTACTATAATTAACAATATTAACGGATGCCAAGTGGTCGAATTTATATTTGACATCACAATATTTTATATTTGACACTGGCAGTTAGTTTAAAGAATAAAACTTTTTATGTCATTCTAATAAATTCTTTAGTCTAATTTATGATATATATTTCTGTAGTACAAATAATTCTTCGACACATGTATTAATAAATTAATTATAAAAAAACATTAAAGTTAAAAAAAAACACACACAGTGATAATTTTCTGACTCCTACACTAGAATATGTCGTCCACGCGGTAAAATACGAAAGCGTACTTGCAGTCATACCACACAATTGGTAGAACACTCTTTGTTTCAGATGAAAGGGAGATCCCTGGAGTTATCTTTTGCATTTTAACGCATAATCGGAAGTGTCTAATAATATTGTATCTGTGACTCAAATCGGCAGTGGAAAAGCTGATAAATCGCAACACGCACCAACCGAACATTATTATTTATGTTTTAACTATTTTTTTTCGAAATTTCGTTTCTTTTATTGTAAATAATATTTACCGGCTGAGAAAAGATTTTGAAAAATTAAGCTTTATGCAATGTATCGTACTAAGAGTATAAGTGGACCCCACTTCACAACCTCTAAATGTACAACGTTCACTATATTTGTAATAACACGTATTCATTTATCACACCCAAAAAGAAAGAACCACAAGAAATACCCTCGGTTTTATTTTTATAATAAAAAATATGTACCTACCCGCAATTACCACATTAACTATTCTAAACAAGGAAACCCAGGATAGCCAAAATATTAGTGGAACTTTCAGGGGCGACGATGTTGCATTGCTGCTGTATTGTTGCTCTATTGTTGCTGTGTTGATGTTGCCTTCTTACGCTTTGGTGGTATTTTCCTTTTTATTAATAAAGGAGTTTTCGTAAAAGGATCAGTAGTATCGGTGGTAATAACAAACATCAAGAAATTTAAATATTTATACTATTAGTAAAGATAGTTTTCGATATATAACTTATATTATACTTAATTATTTATTGATTTTATTAGTTAACAAGATTAATTTGGTGTTATAAATAATATCTTGTAAGTAATTTACTTATATTATATTTATTTTATACCAAACTTGTTCTTACTTTATATTATATTTAAGAGATATTTCCATTTCTATCAAAGAAAAAGTGTATTTTCCAATTTACATACTAATTTATTTTCCGGGTGGGAAATGCAATTTATGTGTTACGACGCAATTCTTTATCGTATCAAAAATAATTCTTAAAGAAATATGTATAATAAAATAGTATTTTCTTAGACTTACACAGACACTTACATCTCGTCTATATATATCCCGTGAATACGATTACTGCAAAGTATTCGAAACGTCGGTTTAAAATCAAAATGTAACAAAATTATACGCCAGTTTAAATCCGTAAAAATAGTTTTATTTCAAATGTATAATAAAAGTTTATTAAGTAGATTAGATTTTTATTAGTTTTTTTTTTCAAGAAGTTTTTTGTAACATTTTTATTTTATATACTTTTGTTCATACTATTACTTAGTTTAATTAAATTTAATTCTAATTATTACCTACTTAGGTGAACTATACAACTATACGTTGAACAGAATACGTATGTTGATGTAGAAGTAGTGTGAGGCTCACTAAGTGACATAATATATATAGATAGATAGATACTGAAAGTATTTTATTCTCAAAGTTCTACAGTTTCATTATCGTAAAGTAATTTAAAGCCAGAAAATGTTCTTACACAGATTGTAAAATATAGTTCAATTTCCTTTTGATAAAACTTATAAACTTCTTGGATCCTCTAAGCAATTGAAAAGAAAATTTAAAAAATGTTTACAGACATCCTTGTGGTCAATATTCTCCACTTTTAATTTTTATTACAATGCTAAAATCTTCATTTTATTTGTCAATTTATTTATAAGTAAAATATTATGTTAATTTTTATATAAAGATGCAATTTTTATTACGATTCATCTGTAATCGATTTTATAACAAGAAAAATTATTTTTAAATACAATTTCGGTACCTTTGATAATGTAGGGTCAAATATAATATACCTTCGGGAACGAGTATCAAACAAGTCAAGTTATATTGATACCTTCGGGAAAAAAGGAAACAGTATAGATTTAAAATTTACATGTAGTGTTGAAGAGCGATTAAATTCAGCGATCAACATTATTGACGATTTCATTAAAATTATAATTTGTATCAAATATGTTTGTTCATAATTAAATTAATTGAACATACACTATGTTACATTAACTGATATACTATGTTCTTTATTTAACATTTTCTGTATATACATAAAATGTAAGTATACATATGAAGGAATATAAATAGTATTAGTTATAATACTATAATTAAGAGCCAGCAGTAGTACGTAAGCACTGACTTCTTTTTTCCCCAATCTTTGGGGATTTTTTATTTACTATAAAATTTATTAAATGATATAAATTTTATACTATTTATATGTAAAATATACATAAACCACTGGGACGAGACTTTTATAAGCTAAAAAGAAATTAAACCCTAACATATGTGTGTAAAGTTAAAACTATAATAAATTCTTCAGCAGATCGGGTTGAACACAGTTAGAATACGGTGTTAACATTTTACTGAAATTATATAGATTGTATGTGATTTTTAAAACTCTTATTTCTATTATCTGTCACTAGATAGGGTTGAAGATAGCTTATATACATTAAATTTTTTCTGAAATTGAATAGGTCGTTAGTAATTTTATAATTTAACTCCATTATTGAATTCATTAATTTTAAGTTAGTTCATTAAAATACTCCAGGTTTCTTTGACGTTTAAAATAATCGTTTCATCAAGTTTCAAATAACAATGTTTAAAGAAGTTTAATATGAAAAATACTTTTAAAATAATTTACTTATTCAATATTTAATTAAAATTTTAAATTTAATATCTAATTTATATTTACATTTTGCACAGATGGGATATTTAAGTCACCGTTTTTATTAGAATAATCAATAGCTTATTCTTCATTACTTAAAAAACTTAACGGATGGCTTAAATAATTGTTATTTGTTAAATAAAGTCTTGTTCAATTATATTTGTATTGCCTTCGTAATTTAAATAACGGAATCTCTTCGAATTTGAAAGGTAATAATGAATTGTTCATACATGCAGACAAACATCATTTAATGTATTATAAAATACATATATAGATAGGTTATTTAATTTATAAAAGTTTTTTAATTGTAATTTTGTTATTTTCGAGATAAATTATTGTTTATATATTTTTTTATTTTTTTTATTTTAATGTCAATAAGAACCAGATAACAAATTACTTGCAAGTTGGTAACAAATCATATTTTATTCTATATTTATATATTATCTTCTTTTATATTATCTTCTAGTATTTTATTTAAAATTTCAAAACAAAAATTATAAAATGTAGAAGACTACGTTTTATCAATATTGTTAACATAAAATTTTTACAATTGTAAAAATAGTTATGAGAAAAAAAAATTGAGACACAAGATGCAATGTTTTCAAATATCCTTTGATACCGACACATATGTACATACATAATATACCAAAAATGAGAAATAAGTCTATACTCTACTGTCTTAGTGTAAAGATATTAAAACAATATCTTACTTCAGTTTCTTGATATCCTATGCACCGATTTTCAGATCGACAAGACTGCAACTACAAAATATACTTCCACGTAGTAAGGAGAAATGTACATAAATCAAATGATTTAGTGAATATCTATATTAGCAATATTTATATATTTTTTCCTAATGTATTTTGTTTAGTTTTATTAAACTTATTATTAAAAAAGAAAATTAAATTATGAGCTTAAACTTAATTGTAAGAGATACGAGATAATAACTTTATCTTATTAAGATATATTACAAATAAAATGAAATAACATCTTTTATAAGTATTACGATATCTTGTTATAAAGATTTCTTAATAACTATATGTAACAATAACGATGTACAGCTCTCTTTATTATAAATATCAATATAATAATATTATTATATTTATTGAGACGTCTTTGAGAGTAATAAATGACGCTTCAAATTTTAATTTACTTTTAGACATTCAAGAGGGTGCCATTAATAATAAGATGTGATTGGTTCTATTGAATGACAAATCTATAACACTATGATAATTAAACAAACAATTATATAAACAAGTTAACAAACTTGAGCATCTACAAAATTTATCTATTGGTTTTTATTTTCCCAAATATGTTCATATCTCACAATTTTATAGAAAACTCAAATGGCTGCCGATTCATTTTTGTAGGAATATTATACAATATAATATGTTCACTTTACTCTATACTGTGAATCCAGTAACTCCTTCCAACTTCAAGGAACAGTTTGAAGTTTTAAAGAACTCACAGCGGTCCATTTGACAATCTAGAACTTCAAATGCCTTCACACTCTTGTACTTTCTATACAAATTCCTTAACGTTCAAAGCTTCTTGTATCTAGAATTCCTTCAAACATCTATTACAAATAAATTACAAACTAGTTTCTCTTCCACCTTACAAAATGAAAAGAGAATTGCTTTCTTTTATTCTTTTATTTGTTGTCTATATTTAAAATATTCCATGTATTGTTGTATATATATTATGTACAATACGATGATAATACGATAATGATGACTTTTGCCCCTGTCAAAATAAACAAAAATTACCCTTGCGATAATTAAGAATCAATAATGTCCTAAATTTTGGTGTCATATACTTAGTTGAAACTATTCTGTAAGATTTTATTTTGTTAATACCTTTAGCAATATATAAACCTGTACTATACACTTTTTAAAATTAACTATAATAATATGTATGTGTATAGTACTTATGTGTTTTTATGTAAATGTCATCATGTATTATGTATTTACATAAATATATACATATATTTAAGTGAATACGTTATTTAATACTGTCCTCCTACATTGTACTTGCACACTTTATTGACAAAAGTTGTATAAAGGAAATCACTTTAAACCAATAAGACCACAGAGACAAGAACAGACATACTTGTAATCTTTGTCTTTTGTACAATATTGTTAATCTTAAAATACACCATTAAATTGCAACTGCATTTCAAAGCAGAATTAACATATAACGTAATACGTAAAGCTACAGTATGTTAATTTTCGAGCTGAGCGAAGCGAAGCTCTTTACGGGTCAACTCGATCAAATTTTGTTCGCTATCTCCGCCATCAAAGATTAAGCTATAATAACAAAATTTAGACCAGTTCATTATGACATGCCCACCTTTCTACAGATAGATTTTGATTGTAATTGTAGATAAAGAGTAATTGCAATTAACTACATTTTTAAATGATACGTTCTTTTACACGCGCAAATGGTACTTACTATGACATACATATATATGTTTTTTTGTTGATTGCAGACATAATATCAAGTTACAGTTTTTTGTAATATATGTTTCGTTTCGCTCAGCTTTCCCCGCTGGCTGGCTGGCAGCCCTAGTGTTATAGCTTGAGTATGAAGGTATGTTGAAGGTTATATTAAGTCAAGGCAGTAAGAGCAATCACTGGAGCCTCTTTGTGTAGAGTCAATTAGTTACAGACTTGACATATGTATTTTGAGTACTGTGAAATTTCTTTGAATCATAGGAGTCAAAACGCAACTACCAAATTAACTTTCAATTGAGACGATAAGTTTATATTTTTACAGAAAAAAAGGAAGAAACTACTACAAAAAAACAACAGTGACACTAAAAATATTTAGGATTAAAAGACGTGCTCGTTTCGTTAATGCGAAACTATAATCCCCTTATAGTACGGACACACATATACAGAGAGTACTAAGTAAATTAATAACAAAAATATTAGTAAGTACTAGATATGTATTATATTTCGTAAATGTATACGAAATATACCTAGGACGCTTAAATAAAATTTACGATGGTAACTGTTTCGGCTTGCCTCGACATGAGCCACAAATTAAACTTTGCTAAAACTTGTGTGTTAAAGTTATTTCCTTACAAAATTTAAGTTAATTGTGTTTTCTCTTTGTATTCGCTGTTTATGTTTAACTATTTGAAGTAAATATTTAATTAATTGCCTGGTTTTGTTTAAATTTACAAATATTCGTCGCATGAACTGCACTTTTCCTTTCTTACCAAAAACAATACTTACAAAAACGTAATCTGTCTTAATAATAAAAATATTTAGATCCTACATAATTTGTTCTTTGTTCTGTCATTTTCTCACTAACGATCTACGTCAAACGTATGAATGTAATAAACAGAGAATATATGTTATAAAATAGTTTTTTGTATAATAAGGAGGCAAATGTTTTATTATTTCGTTTCATTATTTATTTTGTGTTGAATCCAAGCCTATTTAATAAAAAAATATAAGTTTTCGTTAAACGGAGCATTGCAATTTCAAAAAAATATATATAACACTTAGGTATTTTAAATTTCTAATGACTGTCATAACTAATAAATTATAGTTGTTATCCCTCTATTAAATAAAACTTTGTCAGTTTTAGTGTATATAATGTAATTCCTAGAAGTTCATGAATCGCAAATGTAAATTGTTGTTTGCAATTTATCTGATTAATTTACTAAGGCACTACTTAATAGCCGTGGCTCTGTGATACAAAACGTTAAAGTTTAATTTAACAGAAAGGACAGTTAATTAATAAAATATGTAAATTATAGTCTAGTTTCTTGATCTTCCAGAATATTATAAATATACCAATAACCTAAATTAATATTAAATTACAACAGTTTCAAAACGAAAGATCAAAATTTTTAAAAAAGTTCAACTTTCATTTTTGTTATCGTAAACGGGGTGTTTCATATAACCCAAAATATAATAATCATATTATTTTCATATATAACCAGTCAGTAAGGCACTAAGTAAGTAAGTCAGTCAGTAAAGTAGCGAAAGTTTGTTGACTATAAGTTAGAGGCAAAAATTGGTTCAAGCGCATAAGGAATAACTGCAACCACTATCATTTGTTTTTTAGCAAATGTGAAAATTTCAGACAGACTGTCTAAGTCTGTCTGAAATTTGGACATTTCCAAATATTCAGTGGATGCATGTTGTGACCTTTCGCCTCATAACTTCTACTCTAAGGTAGCTGTTAGACCAAAAATTCTAACACACAAGTCTCATCTTCTACCTAGACTATCAAACATACTCACTAAGTTTCAGCCCTTCGAAGGTATCGTGTACACAGACGGTCGGACAGACAGACAGACATTACATACAATCTTATAAAGCAGCTACGTAATAAATTGCCGATTTATAAATTCGCTACGTGATAAATTGCCGATCTATGATCGGAAACATTTGCTTGTTAAGAAAAGGCGCATGCATAATATTTTTAAATAAATGTTCAATTTATAGAAGTTGCAAGTGCAGTTGAAACTATACGCTTTAATATTTTAAGCCAAAACAGAACTGGTTCATTCATCTCATGCGCATTCTTCTATAAAGTCGTATTTTACTACTTAACACTTCATTAAATTTTAAAAGATATATAAAACATAACTATAAGTAGTTTATTTATGTTTTGTATGATTATTATTATTATTTATTTTTTTATTTATTTATTTTAGGTCGCTTTCTAACAACTAAGGTCATTAACGACCGCAATAAATACAAATATAATAATAAAACTAATTAACATACATTAAATTAGCTTGTAGAAGTTAATCATTTTAAGAAAATTTAGAGTTTTTATACATCCATCTTCATTAAGGCACTGTCTTATATTTCTAGGTAAATTACAATGATTCTTTTCTAATTCATATGCGGTACATTGTTCAAGTAAGTGCAGTACAGTTAAATCCATGCCACATCTGCATTTATGCCTAGTGGACTTAGTTATTAAATGAATTTGTGTCAAATTAGTATGTCCGATTCGCAATCTAGTAATAACCACCTGATCTTTTCTACAATTAAATGAAATAGGAGCTTTCTCAAAAACAGACTTTCTTATACCAAATAATTTACTAGTGTTATTCAATTTCCAATAGGCGTCCCAAAGGATTTCATATTTTAAATAGTTCTTTACTTCAGTTAGACTTACTTTAACTGTGTTGTCAATTTCATTTTCATATATTGCCCGTTTGGCTTCACTATCTGCTTTTTCATTTCCAGTTATTCCTTGATGGCTTGGAATCCAGACCAGTTGAATTTTAATACCGTTAAATAATAAATTACTGATTTTCTGTTTTATTTCTTCTATGAGTGGACTTATATTTTTGGGATTTTGCAAGGCAAGTAGGCATGATTTAGAGTCGGTGTATATTACGTAGCTGTTTTCTAAATTAAATTCATTTTCAATTATATCAAGCGCTTTTAGTATAGCTACTGCTTCACAACTAAAAATTGATTGGAAATTCATAAGTCTATAGCGATAACAAGTATCGCTGGTCACTACTGCACATGCTGATCTTCCATCCATGACAGATCCATCAGTGTAAAATGATATATGGTCTTTTAGTTCGTAGTTTAGACCTTGAAATAGATTTTTATAGACAATGTTTGAAGTATTTTCTTTAGAGTATTTTGCTAATTCAAGGTTTATGGAGAAATCTAAATTTACCCAAGGGCCATTTATAGGAATTTTCTTTGTATAAAGCGATGGAAAGCTGAAATTCACTTCTCTCAAATATTTAGCGGCTCTTATCTTCAGAGGTTTTGGTAATGTACATCGAAGTGAGTATTCCGAATCAGCAACAGAAGTTTTCATATAATAACTGTATATTGGACTATGTGGTTGACATATTATGTTTGCAGCATATATTAAAACTTGTTCCTTTCTTCTGTATTCTAATGGTATTTCTCCGGTCTCTGCTAAAATGTTTTTAACAGGACTAGTCTTAAAAGCCCCAATGCTAAAACGAAGAGCTGTATTTTGCACACTTTCGAGGGAATCTAGAGTTCTCTTCTTAGCAGAATCGTAAAATATTGCACCATAATCAATTTTTTGTCGGATAAGTGCTTGATAAGTGTTTACCAAACACTTTCTGTCAGATCCCCAAGTTGACGATGACAAAATCTTTATTACGTTTATTCTTTTATAACATTCTGATTTTAGTTTATTTATGTGTGTATTCCATGTCATTTTTCTATCAAATGTTAAACCTAAGATTTTCAAACTGTTTACTTCATTAATTGCTAAGCCATTCAAAGTTAATTTAATATTAGTTCGTTTCCTTTTATTTGAGAACACCATGAACTTCGTTTTAGTGCTAGAAAATCTAAATCCCGTTTTAATAGACCAATCTTGAAGATTATTTAACGTGTTTTGGATAAGTTTCATTGTTGGATTCAATGTTCTACCGCTACACAATATTGTTAAATCATCGGTAAATAAAAATCCTTTAACTGGTTTTTCAATATGCATAAAAACATCATCAATCGCTAATAAAAATAGAATGACACTAAGTACTGACCCTTGAGGCAAACCATTTTCTATACTGACGGAATTCGATAATGTGTTGTTTATCCTAACTTTAATGGACCGACCTGACAGGAAGTTTCTTATAAATACTAACGTATTTCCTACTATGTTGAATTTTTGCAGGATTTTGAGAACTCTGTGCGTCCATACCATCTCATAAGCTTTCTCAATGTCCATTGCTACTGCTATTACATAATTATCATTTGCAAACGATTCCACAATCTCACTTTCAATGTTCATCAAATGATCATTTGTTGACCTAAATTGTCTAAATCCATATTGATATTGTGAAAGACATTTGTTTGCTTCCAAATGCCACCTAGTCCTTCTGCTAATTATTTTTTCCATTAATTTACAAATGTTACATGTCAGGGCTATGGGTCTATAACTCTTGTGTGAACTTGAAATTTTTCCTGGCTTTAATATCGGGATCACTATTGCTTCTCTCCAACTGTTAGGAAATACTTGATGCTTCCATATAAAATTATAAATACCAAGTAAGTAGGTAAGACCTTTATCTTTTAAATGTTTAATAAAACAATTTGGTATATTATCCGGACCGGGACTAGTATTTCCTACTTGAGCAAGGACAAACAATAATTCATGCATAGCTATTTTGTTGTTGATTGGATTAGTATTATTAGATATATCAAAATTTTCAGTTCTCTCTTCAGATATTTTATGAGTAATAAATTGATCGTCATAATTATTTGAACTAGAGTTCTTACCAAAACTTTCAGCCAACATGTTGGTAGTATCAATTGGATTTGAGGATAGTGAGCCATCAGCTTTTTCCAGAACAATAGTACCAAATTTTTTATTACGATGGTTCACACATTGGATTTTTTTCCACATCTCTCCTATAGGTGTTTTATTTGTTATAGATGATACCCAATTTTCCCAATAAGCTTTTCTTCTTTCTTTAAGAAGCCTTCTGTAGTGTGCCCTTTTCTTCTTATATTCAATTTTGTAGGTGGAATTTGGATCATTTCTAGCATATTTTCTATATTGCCTAAAAGCTTTTTTAGTTGCTCTTATAGCATTTTTACATTCTTCATTCCACCAGGGTAAATTATTTTTTCGAAATATGCCAGATGTTTTTGGTATAAATTTGTTAGCTGCTTCTATAATAACATCAGTAAACTTTTTAACTATATCATTTATGTTACACACCAATGTACTGTCTAAATTTGGAAGATTACATATATTTTTCTCGATTTCATCACAGAACATGGGCCAGTTTGCTTTTTCAAATATCCACTTCCTAGGCACTTCAATTTTATTTGGTATAATCTCGTACGAAAATTGTGATTTTATTGAAATAGGAAAATGATCACTATCATATAAATCATCTAATGCGTTCCATTCAAAATAAGATATTATATCTTGTGAAGCAAAAGTTAGATCTATATTGCTACAGCGACCTGTGTGGCTATCAAAATGAGTGGGCTGGCCTGTATTTAAGAGCAAAATATCATCGTGATCATCTATCCAGTCAGCAATCAAGTTACCCCTGGTATCACATTTATCAGAACCCCAATAGAAATGATGACTATTAAAATCGCCTAAAAGAATAAAAGGCTTAGGAAGTTGATTAATTAAATCGCTCAGGTCATTTATATTTAGAATATTACTATTTGGAAAATATACAGTACATATAGTAATATTTAAAGGGATTTTAATTTTGACTGCTACTACTTCTAAATTTGAGTTTATTTGTATATATTCTGGTAAAGTATATGATTTAATATATATAGCTACTCCTCCACAAGCCCTATTACTTTGTGTACGATTTTTAAAAAAATGTTCGTATTCTTTTAGCTGGATACAATAATTCGATGTAAAATTTGTCTCTTGTATGCAAATACAGGCTGGATTTAATCGACTGCACAATAATTTTATATTTTCAAACCTTTTGGAAAATCCATTTACATTCCATTGCAAAATATCCATTAATAATGTATAAAATAATAATATATATAGATTGTGTCACTAAATATGTGTGAATATAATAAGAAGATGTATTATTTAGATACTTTGACTAACAATTTAAACTCAAAAAAAAAAATATTAATTTAAGTGTGGTTGATATGTGTTGTCTGTAGTGTGTGTATGGGTAATAGAAATCGCTTGTGATATTTCGTGTAGTTTCCTTAACAAACGTGAGCATCTATTTTTTAAACTTTTGTTCATTTTAGTATGTAGCTTGTTACACATTATAATGAGATCATTTATATTGTCTGTATAAGAATAAACTACTTCGTTTATATTTTGTTTGCCACGTGCATTATCTAATAAACTTATAAATTGATCCAAATTGATAGGGAACTTTGTTTCGTTACTTATTTCCATCCAGTTATCCTTAATGTCTTTCCAGACAACTTCTTCAGTCCTAGGGTCAATTTTCTTTAATTTTTTCTTTGCCTTGGACCTGATTTCATCTTCCTCTAAGGATATGTTGCTACATGTTTCATCTGTTTCATGTTCAATAACGTCTGACTCATAATCTCTAGGACACAGAGGCTTAATGAACTCTGGTTTTGAGGAGTCACTAGTAGTAGGAGAACGAATCCGTTTTTTTCCTTTGATATTGGCATGAGATTCATTTCTCGGTAAGATAGACTCTGGGTCTTGGGTATCCTTTGTATTAATCATACACCTCTCGTCAACTTCTTGAGATTCCATTTCTTGAAAAATTTTATCAGAAGTGTTTATATTTTGTGGGCAATTTTTCGCTAAATGACCCATTGTATTACATGTAAAACATTTAAGTGAATCCGTTGAAATGTAAATCCAGTAATTAGTGTTTTCAAAAGTGATCTGAAATGATTCTGGAAGACGTTTATCATCCTCAGGTACTATATATAATTGTCTTCTGAAACTCAGTATGTGAGAAAATCCTGGATCAGTCACTCAGTAGACTTGAGCTATTTTATAAAAGCTGAAAGTTTGTCAATGCATACTTCCAACTCAGATGAGAAACTAACATCCAGCAATATAAGATGATTGGAAAAGGTATTCGAATATACTCATGAGTAAGAGTATTAAACATATATTTATTAATTTGACAATTTGCTTTTTTAGCATCATCCATAATGGACGTTATGGACTACGTCCGTCCGTAAGTATATACATTATATTTCTTTACCTCTAAGCTTATTTGTTAGACTAATAATTTGTCTATAAAATAGAATTACATATCTTTTTTTTGTTTTAAGCGGTTCCGTCTTATAAATAAAAAAAACATTGAGATATGATAAATATTTAAACAATCGGTTTTTTTGAGTAAAAAAGGAAAGATATAAAAAGAATAGTTTGATAAGAATGAGTTAAATTGAATTTAGTGATAGCTACATAATAGATACAATACTAATATGCAGGATGTGTAATGTATGTTCACATATGAAATAGGATGTTTAATCTTTATCTATTTTTATCTTATCTTTATAAACATCTTGGTTCTAATTTATTCTTTTCAAATTAAAATTTCATATCATAGCGTGTCAATTACAATATTTCATCAGTATTCATTCTATTTAGGAGTGTAGTGTGTCCAAAAAATTAAAACTATTATTCCTTAATTCAAATGCAAACCTCTATTTTTATTTATTTTTTTGTTTTAAATATATATTGTAAAAAAGATTGTGTATAATTTTGTGAAAAAAAAATAATTAAAATTTTGAAATAATTATGTTTAATAAAAATATATATTCTTTTATATTTCAATGTGTAAATTAATATAATAATTGTTACCGGGTCGTGTTCTTAAGCTTGTATTATGTGTGACCTATAAATTACTAAATACGTATACAAAGATTCACAATTTGTATACTGTACTAGTGAGACTTGGAATTGTATATATTTATTTAATTTCATTGACACAATATATATTTTTATAACATAAAAATAAACTATACATTAAAATAAAACCGCTTATTTTTATGTTTTAAAAAATATATTTCATACATATTGTATGTGTGAAATATATATTTTTTAAGATATTTTAAACAAATTCTTTGTCACACAAGCATGTCTTCTGAAAATCATACTGAAGACAACAACGGAGTGACAAGATAACTGACCACTTGACTAACAAGCCTTAAAATGGTTTTGAAAGCTTGCTAGAATTACTTAATCAAATATTAAGATTTAATTATCCATAATCAGTATAGCTAATATAGTTAATAATAAAATACATTAATTTGTATTACATTAAAAGATATATATAATTTTAAGACATCAAAATAAAGATATTAATAACAATATATAAATATCATACAATCCATGTTACTATTATATAAAGAAACTGTGATTTATACCAAAAGTTTGAACATCTTCTACAAACTAACATCGAAGAAGCTCGCAATCGTGAGAATTTACTAAAGGAAAATAATGAGTTAAGAGTAAAGAGAGGAAACTATTACTTCAATTTAAACGGATATTTTGTAAGTTTTAAGTATTTAAGATTTTTTAACTTTCTCTGTCTAGTGTTTTTTCATTTTATAGTATAATCTTATTTGATTGCTCTTTTAATTTTAAGTAATTCTACTTGTAATATGCTTAATATATAGTTACGAGAAGCTAATAAAAACAAATTCTAAATATAATAATAAGAATAGATTCTAAATTTTAATGATTATATAATAAAAAACATATTTTATATATATATAGAAGTTTTTAGAATTACTTATAGTAATGAATGCTAATATTCAATTTCGTTTCTTTACGTACTCCATGTGATACGGCCTTCACTAACACATGTATACATAATATATGTAATCTAATGAATTCTGTATTGACGGTTTTAATAAACATTTCCCACCTGTTGCGAGTCTGAATAATATTTCAAAACATTATGCATAGCTAAATATGTATTGAACTTACGCTAACTCGTTTATACTCGTATGAGTACGCCAGGAATCCTTTAAATTTTATTACCAATTGTTAATTTCTATTTAACTGCCGATATATTGGAATGCTGTAAAAAATATAACTCACTTTTATCAATACATCTCAAAATTTATGGCGACAGCTTTTATGTTGAACTTTTGCTTTATTATATTATTTATACACAACGTAAGCGTATTCTCGGTAAGTTTTATAATTCCTCTAATTATTTGTCCCACTTCCATTTCCACATGTCACATAATGATTATTTATTTTTTATTTAAGTAAAACTTAATTTTTTTATGATTTGATACTTTTTTTTATTTTTTTTTATTTATTACTTTTTTAAAAACAAAATTTTAGCGTTTCTTGGTGTTCTAAAACTATCAAGAGCTTATACGAACACTGCACATTCCTATTAGTATTAGTAAAAATAATTAGAAATTCAATTATAATTACAAATTATAAATTACTACTTAAATAAATACTTAAAATATAACTTACTTGATGAAAGCAAATGAGAACGATGAACTAACAAACACATCGCCGAGAGCGCTATTAATAAAATCAAATACACGTTTTTTTCGGAAAGAGACATTCAATTAGTCAATAAAGAACAAACGACTTATTTGTACAATTTCATACGACACGCATGGTAAAAGCAAAACATAGATACTGGATAATATTTAATATAATATAATATATTACTTGTATTATGTGTAATGATATATTGTATTGAATTATAAAAACATTGTTGTACTTTGTTAAAATATAAAAATAATACTACAATACTTTCAACACTTTTTTTTTTTTTTTTTTTTTTTTTTCCGTTGGAAAAACCCGTTACGGGTACCCCGTCGGCCCAGGGGGGTGACGGCCGGGGGGTTATGTGGGACTACCCGGCAGCATAGAGGATGCTGCCATTTTTAAGGCTACCCACTAAAAAACCAACGGTTGCCCTCTTTGCCGTAATGGGACGTCACGGGATCGCGTTAGCACACACCGTGACGCCCCGGCGAGACCCCCCGAATGAGGGTGCCCCGAGCAACGTAGAGCACCCTCCCATCGCAGGCCTATGTTAGGTAAGAGGGGTCACCCTCCCCCCTCACCAGGCCTACAACTGGGGAAGGAAGCGGCGGGCGTATTCCCGCCTCCTTCTACCCAGTCTTCCCCGACGGAGCGGGTCAGCGGACGAGGCTGACTCCCTGACCCGCTCCGCGGCCTCCTTTGCGGCGATGACTTGCTCGCAGAAGGAGGCCATTGCGACCCAGCACCTCTCGCTGCTGACCATCGCGCTGATAACGCGCGGCAGCGAGAGGTCCCTGCCAATCACGCCCACCAGCTCAGTGCGCTGGTGGTCCCAGGCGGCGCACTCCGCCAAGGTGTGACGAGCCGAGTCGATGGACTCGTCACAGTGATGGCAGGAGGGGGTCGCCTCCCTTCGTGCTATCCTGTGCAGGTACCCACCGAAGCAACCATGCCCGGTCAGCACCTGCACAAGACGGAACGTAAGCGTTCCGTGCCGCCGATTGATCCAGTGTTCGAAGTGAGGGCGGACCGCCTCCACTGTGATCATACCGGCGGCAGGGGACTCTAAGTCCCTGTTCCACCGTCGCATCAGGGCTCGGTGAGCTAGAGCCCTGATTCGCGCCACCTCGGGCCTTACCCCCGTGGCCAAGGCTTCTGCCCGGTGCCAGTACACGGCTGCGAGCACCTCCGCCTGTAGCTCCCAGGGCGGATCGCTCGCCAGGAGTGTAGCCGCCGTGAAGGACACCGTACGGTACCCCCTGATCATCCTCACCGCTAGGACCCTTTGCGTTCTTCGCAACAGGGTCCTTGAGTGAGCGGTGAGGGACTCCGACCATATGGGAGCACCGTATAGGGCCATGCTCTTCACGATGCCGGCATATAGGCGCCGGCATGGAGCCTGCGGCCCACCGACGTTAGGCAGAAGCCTTCCCAAGGCAGCTGCGGTGGAAACCAACTTCGGGGCGAGAAGGGAGAAGTGCGCCCCGAAGTTCCACCTTCCGTCCAGAGTGAGGCCCAGATACTTCATCTGGGCCTTCACCACCACCTCCGAACCCTGGACGGAGATGGACGCCCGACGAGGGGGACCTCGCCGAGGGCCGTGGAACAGGATGGCCTCCGTTTTAGTGACGGAGACCTCCAAACCCAGCAGCCCTATGCGGTCCGCAACGAGCGTTGCACCGACGGTAGCAAGACGGGCCGCTTCCGCAAAGCTCCCTCCCCGTGCTGTGACGAGGGTGTCATCAGCGTAACAAAACACCCTCATCCGGGGAAGGAGAGGACAGCGGAGCAGCCAGTCATAGCCCAGGTTCCACAGGACCGGTCCCAAAACGGACCCCTGTGGAACCCCTCGGCTCACGGCACGTCGGTACATTCGCTGGTCGCCACGCTCCCACAGGACCTCTCTGTCCTGCAGGTAGGCCTCCAACAGTCTCCGGAGATAGGGAGGCACTCCATGGTACCGGAGCGCCTCGACCAATGTCTCGAACGGAAGACTGTTGAAGGCGTTAGCGACGTCCAGCGAAACCGCCAAAACGACGTCCCCCTCGCGAAAAGCCTCTTGGGTCACATCTCTCAGAGCTCTCAGGGCGTCTATCGTAGAACGACCCGCCCTGAAGCCGAACTGAGCCTCTGAGAGATCCGGACCCACCTCTTCGAGGTGACGGATGAGACGGGCAGAGAGAATTTTCTCGAAAAGTTTGCCCGTCTCATCCAGCAGCACGATCGGCCTGTATGCGGATGCAGAGACGGCAGAACGACCCTGCTTCCGCAACAGGCACAACCTGCCCCGCTTCCAGGCTTTCGGGAACTGTCCAGTGCGCAAGCAGAGGTTGAACAGTTCCCGAAGCCTGCCACCCAAATATTCCAGAGCGATGAACAGCACTCGCCCTGGAATACCGTCTGGCCCCGGCGCAGTGCTGCGGGCTCGTAGGCGATTCGATGCGACCTCCAGCTCGGCCTCCGTGATGTCTGGGACAGAGCCAACCCCCCCACTATGAAAAGGGGGAGCCATCACAGGAGGCGAGTGGCCGGTGGACTCCGGGAAAAGTTCCCCCACCAGCCTTTCGAGGAAATCCGGCTCCAGGGACTCCATAACCGGGGCGCACGCGGTGCGGAGTTTGTTCCGTGCCGCGCGATAGGTTCGCCATGGGTCCCTGTCGAGACCTGCCAGGATTTCCTCCCGAGCCAGGTCCTTCGCCTTTCGAATCGCCAAACGCAGAACTGTTCTCGCATCACGGTAACAGCTCCGCAGCTGGGCCTCCAGATCCGGGTCAAAGCCGTGAGTTCGGCGACACCGGACGAAGGCCCTACGAGCCCTGCAGCAGGCCGCCCGAAGTTCGGCTATTTCGGGCGACCACAATACTTTCAACACTTATTATCCTAACTTCATACCCCTAATAAGCTCTTTCTTTAAATTTCACGTCGTGTGAATACGTATATATCTTTCTTTTATCTATATATCATAGTAAAACGAAAGTAATCTGAACTAAAAAAGGTTATTTATGGATATAACAAATTTCCAGCAACCGTAAGATATATAAATAAATCAAATCAAAATATAAAAATATATAATTTTATTTAATTTGTTTGTTTGTTTGTTTTTTTAATTTTGTTTATACATCCTAAAACAGTGAAATGGACTCAACTATCGAATTTATCTCCGTCCTAAGACTAACTTCGTACAGACAGTAACGACTAGGCTGCGATGTAATATTGTTTTCAATCCACCCTCGTGAAAAAAGTATTAAAATACTTTTAAAAACACAACTTATAACAAAATAATAAAGGCAAACACGTTCATAGGAAAATTAATATAATTTTCAACACACTAAAGGCTAAAATAGCAGTTGTTACTAATTTTTAATAATATGTATATATAACAATAAAGTAAATAAAATGTTAAAATTGTTTAACTATGAAGGTAGTTTGGAAAAACTACAAACACATACTGAATCCAATGCATCCGATCCAATTAATGTTCTAATATCTGGTATTAATGTTTTGTAGAAGAAATGTAATCGATATTCTAACCGTAATAAAAGTTGCATTAGTTTTATAACAATATATTGTTATAAAACTAACATCTATATTTTACGGATGAAAACTCGCGTATAATTTGGTTACATTTTCGATTTTAACCCGTGAACACGATTACTGCAAAGTATTCGAAACGTCGGTTTAAAATAAAAAAAATGTAACCAAATTATACGCGAGTTTTAGTCCGTAAAAATAGTTTTATTTGAAATGTGTACTCGTGAAAATCTAAGAAAATACTAACATCTATGATCTATGGTTTATAGATATTGGTTTGCAAACCGTCAGTTAAAATATCGAATTAAAATCAAGTCTTAATGTTATTCTTATTGATTTCTAACAATTGAGATGAAATGGTACTCGATTTTCAACGAGATTTAAAAAGTTTTATATCTTTTTAGAGCTTCATACCTCAAAAGAGGAAAAACCCGTATCATTTTATTATCCATCTGTTTGTCAAGTTCCATAAAAGTGTCGAGAAAACGAGTTGAACTAAAATCCATAAACTCAGTTTCCTAAACTGAGCTATCACTTTAGCTGTGAAAAAAACTGTGAAAAAAATTCCAAAGTTATTTACGGGCATTTTATGACCAAAAAACGCATATTTCGTCACCCTCGAAGTAATCAAAATTGATAGGATATATCTCGTTGAACTGGAACTATAAAATTTGATAGCTAAAATCGTTTTATAGTAAAAGTTACTATTAAATAAGACATCAGAATTTAGTATGGATATATCAAAAATTCCTTATGTTATTAGTTTCTTACGACGCATATATTCTTATAAAAATTATAAACTATGTTAAAAAAGAGGCACAACCAAAGCTAAGCTATCATCTATAACATTATTGGTTCATCATAACTACTTGTAACCTAAAATTTTAGACAAAACCCTCGTTGGGCAAATAGGACTCGCATTTTTTCAGCTTCATTTAATTGGAACTTTTAGGAAATGGCTGATGCGTTTGTTTGCTTGTTTATTGAACAATATTATTTTACAACAATTGGTACGTGATTTTACGTAATGCACTTACTCCCTTAAAGTTCTACCCCTCAATAATAATATAGACATGGTCCTACAGATAAGTGAATTATAGTGAAAAGTCAATAAAATGATTTCTACGAGTAGTTAAGGTACTTTTAGTTTATTTTTTGTGTATATTTTTTGATTTCATAGTAAATTTGTATCTTTTAGTGAGTTGGATGCACAGGTTGAAATTTTATTATAATATGTTTTTCTAACTAAATAACCACGTCAGTACTGACTTCACCAACTGTCATATACCTATAATAAACTAATCTCAATCAACTAATTTTATTATGCGTGTCGTGTCGTGTCGTGTCGTGTCGTGTCGTGTCGTGTCGTGTCTTGTCTTGTCTTGTCTTGTCTTGTCTTGTCTTGTCTTGTCTTGTCTTGTCTTGTCTTGTCTTGTCTTGTCTTGTCTTGTCTTGTCTTGTCTTGTCTTGTCTTGTCTTGTCTTGTCTTGTCTTGTCTTGTCTTGTCTTGTCTTGTCTTGTCTTGTCTTGTCTTGTCTTGTCTTGTCTTGTCTTGTCTTGTCTTGTCTTGTCTTGTCTTGTCTTGTCTTGTCTTGTCTTGTCTTGTCTTGTCTTGTCTTGTCTTGTCTTGTCTTGTCTTGTCTTGTCTTGTCTTGTCTTGTCTTGTCTTGTCTTGTCTTGTCTTGTCTTGTCTTGTCTTGTCTTGTCTTGTCTTGTCTTGTCTTGTCTTGTCTTGTCTTGTCTTGTCTTGTCTTGTCTTGTCTTGTCTTGTCTTGTCTTGTCTTGTCTTGTCTTGTCTTGTCTTGTCTTGTCTTGTCTTGTCTTGTCTTGTCTTGTCTTGTCTTGTCTTGTCTTGTCTTGTCTTGTCTTGTCTTGTCTTGTCTTGTCTTGTCTTGTCTTGTCTTGTCTTGTCTTGTCTTGTCTTGTCTTGTCTTGTCTTGTCTTGTCTTGTCTTGTCTTGTCTTGTCTTGTCTTGTCTTGTCTTGTCTTGTCTTGTCTTGTCTTGTCTTGTCTTGTCTTGTCTTGTCTTGTCTTGTCTTGTCTTGTCTTGTTTTTTTAGTAGCGTAACGTTAGATAGCCTTCCTCATGTACCTTCCTCACAAAATGAGAAAGAAATTTTCAAGTCCAAGTCCAAGTTCTTATACGCTCTAAGATCAAAATATAATTTTAAGAAACAAATATAGTTTTAAACTTTTAACGCAAAACCTGTTAATAATTAAAGCTAAAAAGACATTAACATTTTTTATTTGATATTTGACATATATTTCTTCATTGCTATACTTCACTGTTGTGCCATGATCAAGCCGTATAATGTTTTATTCAAAAAGACTCGTATTAAAAATTATTTTTTTACGATATTAATTTGATAACAACTATTATCTACAAATATTTATTATTAAATAAAATACATAGATTATATTTTATTAAATACGCATAAATCTAAGAGACATTATAAAAAGAATCGCTATTTGTAACTTATTTAAATGATTATTGTTTTATTTCTTCATTTTTTAAGTGTCGAAAGCTACTTTGTGAGATTGTCGGGGATGTCTGTCCATTCATCCGTCCGTGTACACGATAACTCCGAGACGGTACATAGGGCTGAAACTTAGTATGTTTAATACTCTAGTGTAAAGGATT
Source organism: Mechanitis mazaeus (assembly GCA_959347395.1). NCBI lineage: Eukaryota > Metazoa > Arthropoda > Insecta > Lepidoptera > Nymphalidae > Mechanitis > Mechanitis mazaeus. The sequence continues at coordinate 4,108,813 of OY365750.1, forward strand.
ATGTTAGAAATTGAAGCCCTCTATCTGCCTTTCGGTAGAAGTTATGAGGTGAATTGTTAACATGCAGGTATCTTATATGTGCAAGTGTTCAAATTTACATTCACAGTTAATTCTCAGCTACTATTTTCTTGGATTTTCGAGAGTACACATTAGAAATAAAACTATTTTTTACGGATTAAAACTCGCGTATAATTTGGTTACATTTTAATTTTAACTCGGCGGTACGAATGCTTTGCAGCAATCGTGTTCACGAGTAGACGAGATGTAAGTGTCTTGAGACACGAGCATTCGAAACATCGGGTTAAAATTAAAATATAACCAAATTATACGCGAGTTTTAATACGTAAAAAAATTGTTTTATTGCAATTTCTCAGCTGTTGCATTTAGTTTTTGAATTACAAATTATTATTCTTTTCAAGTTTGACCCAATTTTTGCATTCTTACGCATCCTTGACAATTTTTAGCTATTTTAGGCTTTTGTGCTTTAGCGACTGGTTTATTTATAACAATTATTTGAAGAATTGTAAAGATAATATTTCAATTTTACAAAAAACAGTTCAGCCAAACACATGGTACTTTTATGAAAATGAAAATTTTGAATTTTAATTTAAAAAAAAGAGTAAAGGTCAAATGAACAATTTTGTTAATTGTTGTAAAACAAAAACTATGTAACAATGTGAAACAAAAGACAAATACCGAAAAAAAGAATACACTGTCACTGAGCCTGAACAGATTTAGACGGATATCTCCAATGACGTCATCATTCATTAGATGCGACAAAAATACTTCGATTACTAATAAAATCGAGAATTTAGAACGAGAACAATCGTATTAAAGCGATATCAATGACTCTATTAAGAGATATCAATTTACTATTTTCAGGTTTAGTTTCGCTTTTCGTCTTACATATTATAACCAATTTCTGGGCATGACGTCAGTGAGACAGCTTGTGTCTTTTAAAAGTTTTATAAAACCTCTTTGTTTAAAGTCTCGTTATTAATTATAAAAACATGTTCCTCCTTTACAATATTCGATATAGAAGTCTAAGGTACAGTTTCGGTTTGTTGATCTGATGCTTTATTTCGAAATATTTTGTTTATAGTTGTTTAAAAACCAACGGGTCGTCGGCCGATCATGGCTGCGTTTGCGTGTGTGTTTGTGACTAATTGCGCACTTACAGTGGTTTGGTATTCAATGCGGATTAATGTGAGAAAAACATTATCATATCATTGAAATATTATATCTCGTAGTTCTTGTTTTTTAACAAAATGTAAGAAATGTATCACATGTATTGTTACATTTTTAAAATTTTGATATATGCTAATAGGATGTTTTAGTGATAATAATATAACATAATTCATCATCCAGGAATTCTTGCACCCATTACTGCTTATTATATTAATATTATAGCGTATTTCTTCTAAGTCGAATAAGAAGATATTCTTAATAAAAAATAATTATAAATTTATATACTAAATTGATATAATAAATTACAGAAAATTTGTTACTTTTTAGCCCTCACTAAAGCAATTTTTATCTAATCATAAGTTTTACTGAACTCGAAGAGATTTGTTAACTTAATTTACCAAAAGAAAAGTAAAAGTTCAGAGTAAAATTTAACTCCTACAATTCTATTATACTTACTGCTAATATTACTACGTAACCTGCATACTATATAAAATAATAAATAATGAATGTATGATATAGTATAATTTATTTTCTATTAAATCGTATTAGTACTTGTGATGTTTTTCTCAATAAATTCAGTTTTAAATGGACCTAAAAAAATGATATTTATTTTAGTTATAAGTTATTCTAATGCAAGAACGACAGTGATTTTGTAAAACATATTTTCTTAGGACTTTGGATTACAATCAGTTTAAGAACGAAAAATAAATTAAAATAATTAATTTAATTAATTTAATTATTATTATTAATTAAATTTTCACTTTTGTCGACAGTCGATATTTTTATTTCTCATTTGGTGATATGAGAAAAGTGTAAATAACTTTTAGTATAAACATTTTTAAAACATTACTAAAATATGCATCTGTATTACAAAAAAGTTCCCGGTTTGAAAACTAAACTGGTATTAAAATAAAATGATACAATATATGTTAATTATATAACAAAATAAAAAACAACTATTTATTATATTTCCATATCAAAGTGTTTTGTAACAACAGGTGTGAATGAATATCTCGATAGAAACAGAAAGCAACAATACTATTTGATGCGCTTTTACTTCAAAATCACTATTGGTTGTATTGTCTTATATGATTGGGCAAAATATCTAATTTTTAATTTTATTTTGAATTTTTAATTCTGAATTTAATTTAAAAATAATTTTAAAAGAGTAACATTGACCAAATGTTGGATAAGCTAAGCTTTATTCACAAAAAAATAGTACGGCCTCGTTATACACGTATGTGTTGTTATGACGCTCGTAGATGCTCGAATGTCTTTAAAACTTTCCAAATTCAGAACTACTCGATCAAATAAATAACTAACAACATTCCTAATATTAAACTATTTCTTTTACACTGAACTATAAATGTTAAAATTACATTTCATTGTTTAATTCTACTGAGTATGAATATAATATAATGAAACGTACATATTCAAAAATATTAAAAACAAACACCATAAAAATAAGTTTAATTATATAAAAGGCGAGCCATTGAAGAACGAGTAAAATATGAAAATAATAAATATTAATAAATTTTATCAAATTTTAGAAAAACCAACATTTCTTGATATATATTTTAATATCGACTTCTTTTCCAATTTGAATCCATTACGACCGATAATTTATTTACTACAAATAGAAGTGTCAGGACTGGCTATTGTAATACCATGGTTATCGAAATAAAACCTTATAAAAACACTCCACATAAAAATTCAAGCTAGAAGTGCTCTAAACGCTCTAGAAGTGCTCTAAACGCTCCTAGTATAACAAGAACCACACAAACTCAGTCGATCATTTTTAAGTTGTGACCACTGTTTCAAACATCAATATAAATTAAACCAATTTCGAATGACTAAAACCATCACAAATAATTCGATTTAAAGGTCTAACAACTAAGGGCTAAAAACAGTTTTTTTTTTTTTTGCTCACTCAACCACAAATGCGAAGGTCGTCAAATCATTTTTTTATTTTATTTTTAATCTTTAATATTCCTTCTAGAAACCAGCCTTATGAAACAGTGCTTTAAACATATATTGTGTTGTAAAAGTCACTTTAAAATATACTATCCATACTGTATGAAACACAAATATAATTTACGTACAATAAGTAAAGGTAGTTAGTAGCGTATAACTTGTACGAGTCTGAGACAAACTTCACAATGAAGTGCGTCAAGTTTGTTACTGTCTCCTACTCGGTTAGAATATCTGATAAGAAAGGCGGACTTTGTAATACTTGCACTTGCTCTAATTATTTATACTATTCATTTATTACGAATAAAACCTGTCCTGTCCTGTCCTGTCCTGTCCTGTCCTGTCCTGTCCTGTCCTGTCCTGTCCTGTCCTGTCCTGTCCTGTCCTGTCCTGTCCTGTCCTGTCCTGTCCTGTCCTGTCCTGTCCTGTCCTGTCCTGTCCTGTCCTGTCCTGTCCTGTCCTGTCCTGTCCTGTCCTGTCCTGTCCTGTCCTGTCCTGTCCTGTCCTGTCCTGTCCTGTCCTGTCCTGTCCTGTCCTGTCCTGTCCTGTCCTGTCCTGTCCTGTCCTGTCCTGTCCTGTCCTGTCCTGTCCTGTCCTGTCCTGTCCTGTCCTGTCCTGTCCTGTCCTGTCCTGTCCTGTCCTGTCCTGTCCTGTCCTGTCCTGTCCTGTCCTGTCCTGTCCTGTCCTGTCCTGTCCTGTCCTGTCCTGTCCTGTCCTGTCCTGTCCTGTCCTGTCCTGTCCTGTCCTGTCCTGTCCTGTCCTGTCCTGTCCTGTCCTGTCCTGTCCTGTCCTGTCCTGTCCTGTCCTGTCCTGTCCTGTCCTGTCCTGTCCTGTCCTGTCCTGTCCTGTCCTGTCCTGTCCTGTCCTGTCCTGTCCTGTCCTGTCCTGTCCTGTCCTGTCCTGTCCTGTCCTGTCCTGTCCTGTCCTGTCCTGTCCTGTCCTGTCCTGTCCTGTCCTGTCCTGTCCTGTCCTGTCCTGTCCTGTCCTGTCCTGTCCTGTCCTGTCCTGTCCTGTCCTGTCCTGTCCTGTCCTGTCCTGTCCTGTCCTGTCCTGTCCTGTCCTGTCCTGTCCTGTCCTGTCCTGTCCTGTCCTGTCCTGTCCTGTCCTGTCCTGTCCTGTCCTGTCCTGTCCTGTCCTGTCCTGTCCTGTCCTGTCCTGTCCTGTCCTGTCCTGTCCTGTCCTGTCCTGTCCTGTCCTGTCCTGTCCTGTCCTGTCCTGTCCTGTCCTGTCCTGTCCTGTCCTGTCCTGTCCTGTCCTGTCCTGTCCTGTCCTGTCCTGTCCTGTCCTGTCCTGTCCTGTCCTGTCCTGTCCTGTCCTGTCCTGTCCTGTCCTGTCCTGTCCTGTCCTGTCCTGTCCTGTCCTGTCCTGTCCTGTCCTGTCCTGTCCTGTCCTGTCCTGTCCTGTCCTGTCCTGTCCTGTCCTGTCCTGTCCTGTCCTGTCCTGTCCTGTCCTGTCCTGTCCTGTCCTGTCCTGTCCTGTCCTGTCCTGTCCTGTCCTGTCCTGTCCTGTCCTGTCCTGTCCTGTCCTGTCCTGTCCTGTCCTGTCCTGTCCTGTCCTGTCCTGTCCTGTCCTGTCCTGTCCTGTCCTGTCCTGTCCTGTCCTGTCCTGTCCTGTCCTGTCCTGTCCTGTCCTGTCCTGTCCTGTCCTGTCCTGTCCTGTCCTGTCCTGTCCTGTCCTGTCCTGTCCTGTCCTGTCCTGTCCTGTCCTGTCCTGTCCTGTCCTGTCCTGTCCTGTCCTGTCCTGTCCTGTCCTGTCCTGTCCTGTCCTGTCCTGTCCTGTCCTGTCCTGTCCTGTCCTGTCCTGTCCTGTCCTGTCCTGTCCTGTCCTGTCCTGTCCTGTCCTGTCCTGTCCTGTCCTGTCCTGTCCTGTCCTGTCCTGTCCTGTCCTGTCCTGTCCTGTCCTGTCCTGTCCTGTCCTGTCCTGTCCTGTCCTGTCCTGTCCTGTCCTGTCCTGTCCTGTCCTGTCCTGTCCTGTCCTGTCCTGTCCTGTCCTGTCCTGTCCTGTCCTGTCCTGTCCTGTCCTGTCCTGTCCTGTCCTGTCCTGTCCTGTCCTGTCCTGTCCTGTCCTGTCCTGTCCTGTCCTGTCCTGTCCTGTCCTGTCCTGTCCTGTCCTGTCCTGTCCTGTCCTGTCCTGTCCTGTCCTGTCCTGTCCTGTCCTGTCCTGTCCTGTCCTGTCCTGTCCTGTCCTGTCCTGTCCTGTCCTGTCCTGTCCTGTCCTGTCCTGTCCTGTCCTGTCCTGTCCTGTCCTGTCCTGTCCTGTCCTGTCCTGTCCTGTCCTGTCCTGTCCTGTCCTGTCCTGTCCTGTCCTGTCCTGTCCTGTCCTGTCCTGTCCTGTCCTGTCCTGTCCTGTCCTGTCCTGTCCTGTCCTGTCCTGTCCTGTCCTGTCCTGTCCTGTCCTGTCCTGTCCTGTCCTGTCCTGTCCTGTCCTGTCCTGTCCTGTCCTGTCCTGTCCTGTCCTGTCCTGTCCTGTCCTGTCCTGTCCTGTCCTGTCCTGTCCTGTCCTGTCCTGTCCTGTCCTGTCCTGTCCTGTCCTGTCCTGTCCTGTCCTGTCCTGTCCTGTCCTGTCCTGTCCTGTCCTGTCCTGTCCTGTCCTGTCCTGTCCTGTCCTGTCCTGTCCTGTCCTGTCCTGTCCTGTCCTGTCCTGTCCTGTCCTGTCCTGTCCTGTCCTGTCCTGTCCTGTCCTGTCCTGTCCTGTCCTGTCCTGTCCTGTCCTGTCCTGTCCTGTCCTGTCCTGTCCTGTCCTGTCCTGTCCTGTCCTGTCCTGTCCTGTCCTGTCCTGTCCTGTCCTGTCCTGTCCTGTCCTGTCCTGTCCTGTCCTGTCCTGTCCTGTCCTGTCCTGTCCTGTCCTGTCCTGTCCTGTCCTGTCCTGTCCTGTCCTGTCCTGTCCTGTCCTGTCCTGTCCTGTCCTGTCCTGTCCTGTCCTGTCCTGTCCTGTCCTGTCCTGTCCTGTCCTGTCCTGTCCTGTCCTGTCCTGTCCTGTCCTGTCCTGTCCTGTCCTGTCCTGTCCTGTCCTGTCCTGTCCTGTCCTGTCCTGTCCTGTCCTGTCCTGTCCTGTCCTGTCCTGTCCTGTCCTGTCCTGTCCTGTCCTGTCCTGTCCTGTCCTGTCCTGTCCTGTCCTGTCCTGTCCTGTCCTGTCCTGTCCTGTCCTGTCCTGTCCTGTCCTGTCCTGTCCTGTCCTGTCCTGTCCTGTCCTGTCCTGTCCTGTCCTGTCCTGTCCTGTCCTGTCCTGTCCTGTCCTGTCCTGTCCTGTCCTGTCCTGTCCTGTCCTGTCCTGTCCTGTCCTGTCCTGTCCTGTCCTGTCCTGTCCTGTCCTGTCCTGTCCTGTCCTGTCCTGTCCTGTCCTGTCCTGTCCTGTCCTGTCCTGTCCTGTCCTGTCCTGTCCTGTCCTGTCCTGTCCTGTCCTGTCCTGTCCTGTCCTGTCCTGTCCTGTCCTGTCCTGTCCTGTCCTGTCCTGTCCTGTCCTGTCCTGTCCTGTCCTGTCCTGTCCTGTCCTGTCCTGTCCTGTCCTGTCCTGTCCTGTCCTGTCCTGTCCTGTCCTGTCCTGTCCTGTCCTGTCCTGTCCTGTCCTGTCCTGTCCTGTCCTGTCCTGTCCTGTCCTGTCCTGTCCTGTCCTGTCCTGTCCTGTCCTGTCCTGTCCTGTCCTGTCCTGTCCTGTCCTGTCCTGTCCTGTCCTGTCCTGTCCTGTCCTGTCCTGTCCTGTCCTGTCCTGTCCTGTCCTGTCCTGTCCTGTCCTGTCCTGTCCTGTCCTGTCCTGTCCTGTCCTGTCCTGTCCTGTCCTGTCCTGTCCTGTCCTGTCCTGTCCTGTCCTGTCCTGTCCTGTCCTGTCCTGTCCTGTCCTGTCCTGTCCTGTCCTGTCCTGTCCTGTCCTGTCCTGTCCTGTCCTGTCCTGTCCTGTCCTGTCCTGTCCTGTCCTGTCCTGTCCTGTCCTGTCCTGTCCTGTCCTGTCCTGTCCTGTCCTGTCCTGTCCTGTCCTGTCCTGTCCTGTCCTGTCCTGTCCTGTCCTGTCCTGTCCTGTCCTGTCCTGTCCTGTCCTGTCCTGTCCTGTCCTGTCCTGTTTTTTTAGTAGCGTAACGTTAGATAGCCTTCCTCATGTACCTTCCTCACAAAATGAGAAAGAAATTTTCAAGTCCATCTGGCATTCATAGCTCGTTTAAGCCAATAAACAAACAAACTAATCCGATTTGTATTATTAGTATACATTTCTTATACGCTCTAAGATCAAATAAGAAACTAATATAGTTTTAAACTTTTAACGCAAAACCTGTTAATAATTAAAGCTAAAAAGACATTAACATTTTTTATTTGATATTTGACATATATTTCTTCATTGCTATACTTCACTGTTGCGCCATGATCAAGCCGTATAACGTTTTATTCAAAAAGACTCGTATTAAAAATTATTTTTTTACGATATTAATTTGATAACAACTATTATCTACAAATATTTATTATTAAATAAAATACATAGATTATATTTTATTAAATACGCACAAATCTAAGAGACATTATAAAAAAAATCGCTATTTGTAACTTATTTAAATGATTATTGTTTTATTTCTTTATTTTTTAAGTGTCGAAAGCTACTTTGTGAGATTGTCTGGGATGTCTGTCCATTCATCCGTCCGTGTACACGATAACTCCGAGACGGTACATAGGGCTGAAACTTAGTATGTTTAATACTCTAGTGTAAAGGATTATGTTAGAAATTGAAGCCCTCTATCTGCCTTTCGGTAGAAGTTATGAGGTGAATTGTTAACATGCAGGTATCTTATATGTGCAAGTGTTCAAATTTACATTCACAGTTAATTCTCAGCTACTATTTTCTTGGATTTTCGAGAGTACACATTAGAAATAAAACTATTTTTTACGGATTAAAACTCGCGTATAATTTGGTTACATTTTAATTTTAACTCGGCGGTACGAATGCTTTGCAGCAATCGTGTTCACGGGTAGACGAGATGTAAGTGTCTTGAGACACGAGCATTCGAAACATCGGGTTAAAATTAAAATATAACCAAATTATACGCGAGTTTTAATACGTAAAAAAATAGTTTTATTGCAATTTCTCAACTGTTGGATTTAATTTTTGAATTACAAATTATTATTCTTTTCAAGTTTGACCCAATTTTTGCATTCTTACGCATCCTTGACAATTTTTAGCTATTTTAGGCTTTTGTGCTTTAGCGACTGGTTTATTTATTACAATTATTTGAAGAATTGTAAAGATAATATTTCAATTTTACAAAAAACAGTTCAGCCAAACACATGGTACTTTTATGAAAATGAAAATTTTGAATTTTAATTTAAAAAAAAGAGTAAAGGTCAAATGAACAATTTTGTTAATTGTTGTAAAACAAAAACTATGTAACAATGTGAAACAAAAGACAAATACCGAAAAAAAGAATACACTGTCACTGAGCCTGAACAGATTTAGACGGATATCTCCAATGACGTCATCATTCATTAGATGCGACAAAAATACTTCGATTACTAATAAAATCGAGAATTTAGAACGAGAACAATCGTATTAAAGCGATATCAATGACTCTATTAAGAGATATCAATTTACTATTTTCAGGTTTAGTTTCGCTTTTCGTCTTACATATTATAACCAATTTCTGGGCATGACGTCAGTGAGACAGCTTGTGTCTTTTAAAAGTTTTATAAAACCTCTTTGTTTAAAGTCTCGTTATTAATTATAAAAACATGTTCCTCCTTTACAATATTCGATATAGAAGTCTAAGGTACAGTTTCGGTTTGTTGATCTGATGCATTATTTCGAAATATTTTGTTTATAGTTGTTTAAAAACCAACGGGCCGTCGGCCGATCATGGCTGCGTTTGTGTGTGTGTTTGTGACTAATTGCGCACTTACAGTGGTTTGGTATTCAATGCGGATTAATGTGAGAAAAACATTATCATATCATTGAAATATTATATCTCGTAGTTCTTGTTTTTTAACAAAATGTAAGAAATGTATCACATGTATTGTTACATTTTTAAAGTTTTGATATATGCTAATAGGATGTTTTAGTGATAATAATATAACATAATTCATCATCCAGGAATTCTTGCACCCATTACTGCTTATTCTATTAATATTATAGCGTATTTCTTCTAAGTCGAATAAGAAGATATTCTTAATAAAAAATAATTATAAATTTATATACTAAATTGATATAATAAATTACAGAAAATTTGTTACTTTTTAGCCCTCACTAAAGCAATTTTTATCTAATCATAAGTTTTACTGAACTCGAAGAGATTTGTTAACTTAATTTACCAAAAGAAAAGTAAAAGTTCAGAGTAAAATTTAACTCCTACAATTCTATTATACTTACTGCTAATATTACTACGTAACCTGCATACTATATAAAATAATAAATAATGAATGTATGATATAGTATAATTTATTTTCTATTAAATCGTATTAGTACTTGTGATGTTTTTCTCAATAAATTCAGTTTTAAATGGACCTAAAAAAATGATATTTATTTTAGTTATAAGTTATTCTAATGCAAGAACGACAGTGATTTTGTAAAACATATTTTCTTAGGACTTTGGATTACAATCAGTTTAAGAACGAAAAATAAATTAAAATAATTAATTTAATTAATTTAATTATTATTATTAATTAAATTTTCACTTTTGTCGACAGTCGATATTTTTATTTCTCATTTGGTGATATAAGAAAAGTTTAAATAACTTTTAGTATAAACATTTTTAAAACATTACTAAAATATGCATCTGTATTACAAAAAAGTTCCCGGTTTGAAAACTAAACTGGTATTAAAATAAAATGATACAATATATGTTAATTATATAACAAAATAAAAAAACAACTATTTATTATATTTCCATATCAAAGTGTTTTGTAACAACAGGTGTGAATGAATATCTAGTTATGTCGTCCCAAACCGCTGAGTTAGCACCTGGTATTGTCCGCCGTCAGGCGATATTCTAAGAATAAGACAATAGCGGCACCTCCTTTGGGTGGTCCGATTTAATTGTAATTATTCATTAAATAATTATTAAGATCAGTCTGTTTAAGGTAGCTTAAGTGAATACTTGTTTAACAAATATAATTTTTAATTAAAATAAATCTTTTTTAAAAAGTCCTTCGCCGTGCACAGAACTTGACTGGCGCAGCCGGTAGGATTCCGCGTCCTGTAAATTATATAGAGACGAACGTTTTCTAGCGTTTTTAACGGAATCCGAACCAAAATTATAAATAAGTCTAATCCTGCACGAGATCCTGCTCTACAAGAAATTACTGCTGCCTTCAGACTCACGAGGGAGATGATTTGGTGAGTAGACCCTAAAGCTATTCCCATCTATTCTTTTCCTATTCAACCCTAGTTATATGTGTCAATTTAATTGTAGAATTCTTTTTAAACCTTAAAAGATTCTAAGAAATTTCCTTGACGATTAGCATTAAGTATTTTAAAATAAAATTAATAACGATATTATCGAGTGAATTTAATTGATTTAAAAATAATATATAAATTATATTCGTTCATATAAATATAAATTTAATATTTTAAAATGGAGAATATTGTAAAGATTCCCGTTGAGATTAGTAATATCATCCCAAAGTTTGATGGAGATGAAAAATTATTATCTTTATTTATTCGAAAATGCGAATACGTTATACAAACATGCGTAGTGGAAGGAAACCCAGCGCAAGATTTATACTTATACCATGTAATAACTTCTAAATTAGTAGGCCGAGCCGCTAGTTTAATAAGTGAAAGACAAGACCTTAATACTTGGAACAGCTTAAAATCCGCCCTAGAGCAACATTTCGGTGATCCGCGTTCCGAAGAATGTATCGCGATCGAATTAGAAACATTAAAAATTAATAGTAACGAATCTTATCTAGATTTCTGTAATAGAATTCAACATACAAAGAGCACATTGATTGCTAAAGTTAATTTATTATCGAATATGAGTTTACGCGAAAGTAAGATTACTATTTATGACAACTTAGCGATGAATGTTTTCTTATATAATTTACCCGAAGATTTATTAAGAATTGTGCGTTTAAAGGCATGTAGTTCGTTAGAAAATGCCTTAAGTATTGTATTAGAGGAGGTTAATTTTATGCACCAATATAATTCTAGAAATAAAATGATGAAGCATCCTTATAATAATACTGGATCTGCTACATCTACTAATCCTTATTTAGAAAGAAGTATGAAACCATTTTATAATACGATTAAAACGAATCCAAATGGTTTTCAACCAAAACCTCAATTTTTACAAAATAATAATGCACAAAATTTACCTAAATTTAAATTTGGCATTTCTAAAAGCCAACAAATAAAAATTCCAAATAAAAATCAATTTGGTTATAGACCTCAATTTAATCAATTTAATCAAGGGTATAAGCCCCAGGTCAACCAAAATAATTTTGGCTATAGACCACAATTTAATCAAAATCAAGGACAGCAACCCTTTGGTTACCGTCCCCAACGACCGATGAATACAGATGTGAGTATGAGAACTGCTCCACCTAGTAAACCTCAAGGTTTTCGTTTAAATGAACATATTGTTCATCAGGTAGATCCTGAAGTAATAGATAATGAATATTTTAATATGAATAACGATCAAACATTACATGATAAAAATAAGAATATGATAAAACAAAACGAGCCTATTGAACAATTTGAAAATTTTCACATAGGTACCCCTTACCACATCCCGAGGTAATACATTTAAATTGTAATACACTAACACTTCCTTATATTAACATTCCTGAAATTAATGGTAACTTCATGATAGATACCGGAAGCTCAAGATCTTTTATTAGCCCTAAAAAAGCTAACGAATATTTTAATAATTTTAAATATCAAGAGCCCTTCGAGGTCATTAGTACCCATGCCTCTAGTAGACATGATGAAGTTATAGTTATTCCTTTATTCCCGACTTTTAAAAATCATGAAACTCATAAATTTTATATATACGACGTAGACGGACGTTACGACGGACTTATAGGAAGCGATCTTTTAAAACAATTAGATGCTAAAATAGACATGAAAAATGAAATCCTTTATACTAACACAACATCTATTCCTATAACTTATAACCCTACTAACGTCATTCGTTTAGACCGACGCTGTGAACAAAGAGTAAAATTACCGACGAACCTTCGTAATGGTATTGCTATTTTAAATTTTAAACAATTTTGTGATGGTGTTAGAATGCCTAGTGCTTTAGTTAATTGTAAAGATGGATATGCGACTACCATCATTCAAAATACGTTAGATACAGAATTAGTTTTGACTATCACTAGCCCTTTTATTGTGACAAAATATAACCCAAATATATGTAATGTTAATAAATTAGATGACAGTTATGATTTAGAAATAGACGAAATACTGACTGAAAACTTAACTAAACTTAGATTAGATCATATGAACTCCGAAGAAAAGAAAGCTATAGAACAACTTTGTATAGAATATAAAGACATTTTTCATTGTGACAAATTACCCCTAACTTTTACTAATGACGTAAAACATCAAATTAGAACCTATAATGAAGACCCTATATATATACGACCTTACAGACAACCCCAAGTAATAAATGATGAAATTAACAAACAAGTAGAGAAAATGATACAAAATAATATAGTTATTCCATCTCACTCTCCTTGGAGTGCACCTGTGCACCTAGTTCCAAAGAAACTTGACGCTAGTAATGAAAGAAAATTCAGACTAGTAATTGACTATAGAAAATTAAATGAGATAACTGTAGATGACAAATACCCCTTACCCAACATAACTGACTTATTTGATAAATTAGGACGAAGTTGTTACTTTACCACTCTAGACTTAGCAAGTGGTTACCACCAGATAGAAGTTAAAAATGAAGACAGACAAAAGACAGCTTTTAGTACAAACGCTGGACATTTTGAATTTACACGTATGCCTTTTGGACTTAAAACTGCACCTGCAACTTTTCAAAGAACAATGGACAATGTGTTAAGAGGACTGCAAGGTATTCATTGCCTAGTTTACCTTGATGACATAATAGTTTATTCAGTAAGCTTACAAGAACACGTAGAAAAATTAAGATCAGTATTTGACAGACTAAGACAAACAAATTTAAAGGTACAATTAGACAAATCCGAGTTTTTACGTAAAGAAGTACTTTATCTAGGACATACAATTACAAGTGACGGACTTAAACCGAATAATGACAAAATTAAAGCCATTTTAAAGTATCCTTTACCTCAGACAACGACTGAAATTAAAAGCTTTCTAGGACTGATAGGTTATTACCGACGATTTATTAAAGACTTTGCAAAAATAACACAACCTATGACAGCCCGACTTAAGAAAAAACAGACTATGCCTGTAAATGATAAAAAATATATTGAATCTTTCCAAAAATGTAAGGAACTGCTTATTAACGCACCTATACTTCAATATCCTGATCCTAGTAAACCTTATATCCTTACAACAGATGCATCAGACTTTGCAGTAGGCGCGATTTTATCCCAAGGTCCAATTGGAAGCGATAAGCCTATAGCCTATGCAAGCCGTACGTTAATTAGTGCTGAAACCCGATACAGTACTACGGAAAAAGAACTTCTTGCTATCGTGTGGGCAGTAAAGTATTTCCGCCCCTATTTATATGGTAAGAAATTTAAAATAATTACAGATCACAAACCTTTAGCATGGTTAAATTCCTTTAAAGATACTAATAGTAGATTAACCCGTTGGCGTTTAAGATTATCTGAGTACGATTTTGAAATTGTACATAAAAGTGGAAAAGCTAATTGTAATGCCGATGCTTTATCGCGCGTCCGCATTAACGCAATAGAAAATGACGAAAATATGTCAACTCAAGTTAATGTTGAACAAGACGACGATCGTCTTGAAGAAATTAGAAAATTAACAGAGGACTTAAAAGAACTAGCTAAATTAAAAAAGACCGTTTTTCCTCAATCAGAATCTAATATATTCGAAACTGAAACGGAAGAACCCGTTATTAATTGTGAAACAGATTCAGAGAAAACTCTTTCAGTTAGGACTAGAAATGGTTCACCTTATTCTATTCCGTGTCCCTCTAGTTCGACTTTAACTGCTTCTGAAGCTGAAACTATTCATTCAGCTCGTGATACTGAATCAGAAGGTATCCCTATTTTACAAGAAGCAATTGATACCAAACCAAATCAAATTTTAGTTTTTACATGGTTAATAGATAAATTAACAGTTAAAGATTTATCTAAGCCTAAGCAACGTATTTTAGAAGTTCATTTACCTACAAATAGACCTGACTTAGTTAAGCAATTTTTAAAAGAATATATTAAGAATAATGCTAAATATTTTATATATTTCGAAGACGATATACATCGCAACCAATTTACGGAATTAGTTATATCATTATTTAAGAAAGAATGTGTTAAATTTAGGGAATGCAAAAAACGCGTTAGTTATATAGATGACGAAAACGATCAAAGAGAAATAGTAATAAAATATCACGAAGGCAAAACTTGCCACAGAGGCATTCGTGAAACGTTAGGACACATTAAACGAAATTATTTTTGGCATAAAATGGAACAAACGATATCAAGCGTAATTAATTCTTGTGAAGTTTGTAAAAAAATGAAGTACGATAGAAACCCGATAAAACCAAAATTACAATTAACCCAAACGCAGACGAAACCCTTAGAAGAAATATTTATTGATATATTTTCTATCGAAGGTAATTATTATTTGACTATTATTGATGCATTTAGCAAATTAGGCCAAGCTTTTGAAATACCAAACAGAACGACGCCAGAAATAGTTAGAGCGTTAATTAAATACTTTTCTTTTTATGGTTTACCTTTAAAAATTAGTGGCGACCCAGGTACTGAATTTAACAATGCTTTACTAAAAGAATTTTTGTCCATGTATAAAATTGAAATACACATAGGTACCGCGAATAATCCGAATTCTATGGGTCTTATCGAAAGATTCCATTCAACTATTTTAGAAATATATAGGATTGCAAAATACGAACATAAATATACCGATGCTGCTTCGGTTATGACGTATGCAATAATGGCATATAATCATTCAATACATTCATCAACTGGTTTTACGCCTTTTGAAGTTCTATTCGGACATACCGAATCTAGAAATACTTTTGATATAGATTTTAATCGAGCATATATGCAACAATTGATTAAAGAGCATATGAAACGAACAAAGTTTTTATATAAACACATCAGTGATAAAACAATTAAAAGTAAAGAAAAAAATATTGAAAAAAGAGGTGGTGAAACTGAGTTTCAAATTAAACCAGGAGATTTTATATTTGCCAAGAGCACTAACAAAAGAAAGAGTAAAGATAAGCCACGCTATATTAAAGCACAAGTTTCTAAAGATATAAGTAGAAATATTGTCCCTGTCATTATGAGTAACGAACGTAGTACGAAAATTCCAATAAGGAATGTGAAACGACCTCCACAGGTACCACCTGCTGGTCCTGATCTTGGTCCTGATGAGGCGGTCCCAGGCCCTTCAACTTCAGGAATTACGTGACAATCCTGGAATACTACCGTTAAGAAATGGTTTAGCCATCGTGAGTAATGACAAATGGACCATTGCAAAAACATTAGATTTAAGAAATATAATAGAAGATTTTAAAGATAATTTTTATAAATGTACCCAGTTAAATAAGTTAGTTAATAATTTTAATAAAAATTACTTTAATTACTGAAATGATGCTCTCTTTAACAAATTCAACATTTCAATTAAATGATAATATTATAGGAATTAATTTAGAAATTCAAGAGTTAAGACATAATTTAACAGAGATTATGAGAAAAGATGCTCTCAATCATATAGAGACTCAAATAATTAGTACGTATAATTTATTAATACATAATTTTCAAACTATCTATATAAGATTAAATGAAATAGAAACAAGTTTTGCATTAAGTAGATTAGGTATTTTACATCAATCAATTATTAATTCTAACGATCTATTAAATACTTTAGAAAAAATAAGTAAATTAGAAAAATTAGCCTATAATCCAATATTAGATAATCTAGTTAAACTGGAACAGACAATTTCTATAAAAGCTTATTTGAAAGGAAATTATATTACGTATCTCTTAGAAATACCTATAATTAAGGATGACACATATATCTATTATAAATTGATCCCCATTCCTGTGTTATCCCGTGACTCCACAGTCATTATTGTTCCTAAACACCCTTACCTTATAGCAAAAGGGTTGAAAACTAAATTACTAGATCATCCCTGCAAGGAGATCGAAAAAGCGAGTTATCTTTGCTATGAAAGCGAAATTCTTCAATTTACCAACGATCCCTGTATAAGTGAATTAATTAGTTATAAAGAAAATACAACATCCTGTACTCCTGTTACTGTAATTACTGAAGATGTAATCCTGCAACCACTGCAAGCGAACACATGGGTTTTATTCTCCAGAAGAGAAGAACTACTAACGAGTACATGTTTAAATGAAATATCCCGAAAAAGAATTAAAGGAACCTATATCCTGATACTAGATGATCCTTGCGAAGTAAAAATTGAAAGTATTATCCTGAAGAAACATCAGACACTCTTAGAAAATGATAATTTTTCAACATTACCTATCATTACATTACCCTTATTACATGTTCCTGAAAATCCAAAAAGGAAACCAATAGATATAAAAGGAATAGACCTTTCAGATTTGAAACTTCTCGCTTATACCTTGAAGAAAAGTGATTTAAGTGAAAATAGTGAAAATAGTGAAAATCATAAAATAGTGAATAGCATTAGTATTTGGACAATTGTATTGTATATCATAGTTATAATTATTATATGTGTTTTAATTTTCATTTACCGCAAAATTGTATTAAAAATGTTTTTCCGAAGTTCTCCCATTTCACCGGATAACTTCGATCTTAAGGAGGGAGGAGTTATGTCGTCCCAAACCGCTGAGTTAGCACCTGGTATTGTCCGCCGTCAGGCGATATTCTAAGAATAAGACAATAGCGGCACCTCCTTTGGGTGGTCCGATTTAATTGTAATTATTCATTAAATAATTATTAAGATCAGTCTGTTTAAGGTAGCTTAAGTGAATACTTGTTTAACAAATATAATTTTTAATTAAAATAAATCTTTTTTAAAAAGTCCTTCGCCGTGCACAGAACTTGACTATCTCGATAGAAACAGAAAGCAACAATACTATTTGATGCGCTTTTACTT
This sequence comes from Mechanitis mazaeus, assembly GCA_959347395.1. Lineage (NCBI taxonomy): Eukaryota > Metazoa > Arthropoda > Insecta > Lepidoptera > Nymphalidae > Mechanitis > Mechanitis mazaeus. The sequence goes on from OY365750.1 coordinate 4,126,184, forward strand.
CAAAATCACTATTGGTTGTATTGTCTTATATGATTGGGCAAAATATCTAATTCTTAATTTTATTTTGAATTCTTAATTTTGAATTTAATTTAAAAATAATTTTAAAAGAGTAACATTGACCAAATGTTGGATAAGCTAAGCTTTATTCACAAAAAAATAGTACGGCCTCGTAATACACGTATGTGTTGTTATGACGCTCGTAGATGCTCGAATGTCTTTAAAACTTTCCAAATTCAGAACTACTCGATCAAATAAATAACTAACAACATTCCTAATATTAAACTATTTCTTTTACACTGAACTATAAATGTTAAAATTACATTTCATTGTTTAATTCTACTGAGTATGAATATAATATAATGAAACTTACATATTCAAAAGAAGTAAATTTAATATAATGAAACGTACATATTCAAAAATATTAAAAACAAACACCATAAAAATAAGTTTAATTATATAAAAGGCGAGCCATTGAAGAACGAGTAAAATATGAAAATAATAAATATTAATAAATTTTATCAAATTTTAGAAAAACCAACATTTCTTGATATATATTTTATTATCGACTTCTTTTCCAATTTGAATCCATTACGACCGATAACTTATATACTACAAATAGAAGTGTCAGGACTGGCTATTGTAATACCATGGTTATCGAAATAAAACCTTATAAAAACACTCCAAATAAAAATTCAAGCTAGAAGTGCTCTAAACGCTCCTAGTATAACAAGAACCACACAAACTCAGTCGATCATTTTTAAGTTGTGACCACTGTTTCAAACATCAATATAAATTAAACCAATTTCGAATGACTAAAACCATCACAAATAATTCGATTTAAAGGTCTAACAACTAAGGGCTAAAAACAGTTTTTTTTTTTTTGCTCACTCAACCACAAATGCGAAGGTCGTCAAATCATTTTTTTATTTTATTTTTAATCTTTAATATTCCTTCTAGAAACCAGCCTTATGAAACAGTGCTTTAAACATATATTGTGTTGTAAAAGTCAGTTTAAAATATACTATCCATACTGTATGAAACACAAATATAATTTACGTACAATAAGTAAAGGTAGTTAGTAGCGTATAACTTGACCGAGTCTGAGACAAACTTCACAATGAAGTGCGTCAAGTTTGTTACTGTCTCCTACTCGGTTAGAATATCTGATAAGAAAGGCGGACTTTGTAATACTTGCACTTGCTCTAATTATTTATACTATTCATTTATTACGAATAAAACTCATTTCAAGTGAACTCTAAAGACTTAATAATCATTTATCTTGTATTTGTATACGACTATGTAACAAATTAATATATGTTAATTGGTTACTATTTTATACAAACACGATATATAAAAATTTGGTATAAAATCTAATACGGTTTTAAGAATAAAGTAATACAAACTACAAAATTTTATACCAGAGTTTGGACAAAATATTTTAAACCATTATAAGTACATAGAAAATGTATCCAAGGGAAAATAGTAGTAAATCGACTCCATCCCACAGATTGGCAATCTTGTTAGGTTCATGTGCTCTAGCATTCAGGCTGTAGAGCTTGTATGTATAAACATGCGCTCACATTCCGTATTGTATAACAGTGAAATGTATGAAATGGTCATAAATTCATTCAAAGGTATATATAGTTTAAACTTTGTTGTCAAAACATATTAATTTTAAAATTAAACTCATTGTTTTTTTTTTAATTATATAACATGTTATTGTCATAACATGTCTGTGTCGTGACACACAATTTCGAGATGGTATATTTAGCTCACGAAGCGCTTCGGCGCCCCCTGAGACGGCGGCGCCCATGTGCATTGCACACCCTGCACTAGGTTAAGCCTCCTCTGGATTGCTCTCACCTTTTAACAATTTCGCATGATTTGTAAATTAAAGAAATATATTATTTTGGTATATTATTTTATAGTCCAACAATTTACCAAGTAGACATTCAAATTGGTAAAATTAATAGAGTAAGAAGTATATTTTATTTAATTTTTAGGCAAAAGCACGTCATGTTTTGGAGTAAGAAGGAATAACATAAGATTTAAAAAATTACAACATCGGATTTGGCGCGACACAAACAAAATAGTGAGTAAACGGATAAAACTGTACTTAACTACAATTAATTTGAAAAAAATATTTAATGTGTACAAAGTCTGTACCCCTTTCCTATGTATACAAAAATATTTTTTATTAAAATCAAAGAACCTTCTAAATAATTTAATCAAAGGATTTATGTTAACGAGAAACAAAAAAGATATTTTTGTCCATTAGGCCTTGATTTTGTAATAAGAAATTGTTATTAAAAAAAACATTATTACTTAAATTCAAATGAAATAAAAAAAAAACGATTTTATTTATTTATTCATTTGTGTTTCTAGTAGACATAATATCCCAGTAAGTATTTATACGTACGTACGTACTTCCGTATATCAATTTTATATCGTACACGTAGTTTCTGAACGGCAATATTTAAACGGATATCAAAAGCATGTTAAGTGCCTCACAGCGCTCCGACTGAGGGAAATGGACATCAACAATACTATCGACTATCATCAATTAGCAGACGCTCAAACATACTAACCAGGCTCATTAGTGTCTGTGACTGTGTAATGTGCGGTTTACGATCAACTTTAAACATGTATCTCTCTCACTTGTAAAAAATAATATAACAATATAACAACTTTTGGTATTATATACCATTTATAAGTGCTCTGTCGCTGTGAAATTTAATCTCTTAAATTTGAACTCTTTAAATAATTACTGAAAACTTTTAAAAGTATACACTAATTATTATAAATTAATTGGTTAACTAATATTATGATTATTTATTATTATTATTATTATTGTTATAAATTTATTTAATTAAACAGTAAATAATTGATTTGTTATGGTTATAGGTTACTCTATCGATCCTATAAGTAAATTTATGGAGACTAGAATATTTTTAATATAAAAAAATATATATATTCATCCGTACTCATTTTAAGTGGTGTAAAGAAGCTTTTACTTGAGCGGAAACGGGTCCTGACCCGGAAGGACAGAAAAGAACAATAAATACAATTAGAGAACTTCTGTCGTATTACGGATGACAGCTTTTAAATATAAAACAATTAAAACTTATTTAATTTTTCAAAACAATTCTTATCTTACTTTATTAAAACATAAAAGTAATATTAAAAGCTCTGAATGATCATCATCATTAACGCAAATAACATCATAATATATTTTGACTTACAACTTCTAGTTATAAATAAAAAACTAAAACAGATGTTAAAGATCTGAACTGAAAATTAATTTTTATAGTAGGATGAATAAAGCTATTTTCTTGAAGACTAAACTTGATCAAAGTCTGAAGATACTGTATACTTCCCAGTTTATAAATCCATCAAGATCTTTAACCAATTACAGTTAAATGATAAAATATATAGGTGAAAATTTTATGCTCGTCAGAAGACAGAGAGTTGTTTAAATTTTTTTCCAAATACCTAAAACGAAAATTATTCGATAATAATATATAATACAACATAATCGTGCTGAGAATGTAAAAACTATTAGAAATAACATTTAGTTTAAAATATTCTTGACGGGACCAACATCTTCGTCAAGTAACACACATAGATTGCATTTTCAATTCCGGAAAAGAGTTCAGCAGGTCATATGGAAATGAGAACATCACCATTTTCTATGTGGGTAATAAGAAACTTATTTTACTATAATATCTAAAGTGGTTTATGTAACATCTCTTATTTACTTTGAAGAGAACCTAATTGCAAATTTTTATATTAAACGTATTTAAACCTTTTTATAAATCTTATAAAAGCCTTGGCTATAAATAAATATACTGTTTTTTTATGGTATCGAAATAACAACGAAATGACAAAATGTTTTCATAATTTAAAAGTGTACTTATCGTGAGCGATCTGCTGGCATTTAAAAAGTAGTAGTCTCTTGAAAATTACTTTAGTAACTAAACTTTATAGAACCGATTATTACATTTAAGTATAAAAAGTAAAATTACTTAGATGAGAACAATTTTAAGAAAAATATAACTATGGTTGATATCAGACATGTGTATTCGTTAGTTTTATGCTCTAGTTTAATGAAATTTTATAACTTAATTTGATAATATATTTAGCTAATTAAAACTTAAAGCTGTTACATGAATTAAGATTTTTAATGTCTTTGTTTTAAAGTAAAGGGCTTTTAAAGGACTCTATCAATGATAATACTTTTCTTATCATGGCTAATTATGTATTTTAAAAATTTGGTAAAAAAAAATTATTGACAAAAATATCTTTACTTTTTTTTTTCGCGGTAAGACGAGATGATGGTGTCTGTCAAACTGACTGACTGACAAATGTGAAATGTGTAGTACTCGTGTAAATCTTAGAAAACATTATTTTATTTTTTAATCTTTCATTTCTTCCGTTATCGTTAGCGGAAGAGTATTTTCACTTACTGTGTGTTGCATTTTTATAGTATCTTTAAACTCGTCTTAATAGTGCTGTAAAAAATATCTTTGGCATTAATCATACCTTGAATTAATTAAAGTTGTAAATAACGATTTGTTTTTTTTTGTACATTAACCTGCTTTGCAAAGTGAAGAAATTATTTAATAAATTGAAGTTGCTTGTAAAAATGATATCTATTATCTAAGTTGGTAACATGCATATCTTGCAAGTAATTCTATTATACCTAATCAAATCGAAGCTGGCATCCAATCAAGCTTAGAGTATTTATAAAGGTAATATGTGATCAATATAGCTATCTCCTCTAGTTCTGAATCTGTGTAGGTAATATTCCATGAATCGGTTCACATGTCCAAATATTGTGATTCAAAAACTTTTTTTATTTATAATTATAAAATTTTACTCTTGTCGATCGAAAGTTATGAAGGTCACAGTTGGAAGGTTAGGTTAATGAATTACTTGAACGATTTTGTTTAAACTGAGAGTTCTTATTAAGTTCGGATATTTGATTAAATATAATTAAATTGAGAAATTTAGGGATCACGGTCTAATATAACATTAACCAAATCAACTGAAGAAAGATTTTTCGGCGTTGCCGGAGTTGAATGGTTAGTCATTATACATATATATATATATATATATATATATATATATATATATATATATATATATATTTAAATTAATAAACCAATTAAATTTTTCCAATTGGTCATAAACTACTTTTAAGTAACTGAAAGTTTATTAACTGTGCGTGAAAAAGAGCTAGGCATAAAAATGGATTAAAGTTTGAAATTAACTACTAAAAACGTAAGAAGTAAAATAAAAAATAACTTTAAGTCTATTTTATCTTCTGTCCCTCATCACATATAAGAAATGTTTTATTTATTAGTTTTACTACAAACTTACTTAAAATAAAAAGAAGGTTAGTGTTTTAATCCATCAATAACCAACTCTAAATAATTCAAAAGGACGCACGTAAATTTTAACTTCAAAACTTTTGAAATTTTATTATATTAACTAAAAACTCCTTATATTTGATATACAAATTAATTCGTTAATAATATAACCGTTTCGTTATCTATCTTCAGCCTAATTAATCAATATTGACTAAATGTCATTATTATAATAATGTCATCATAAAAATATTAAAATACTTTTATATTATATACTTTTAACGCATTTATATAAAAATCAAAATGAATTCCACAATATGAATGGCCATGATTCGAATAAACAAAAGTTTAAACGACCAAAACATAAAACATTATCAACCACAAGTCCGGAATCACCAGTGAGTGCTTCTCCTTGAGTTCACGTTATATGTATTTAATAAATTTATAATAGAATAATCGATACGAACTATAAATTTTCAGGTAGTTGGGAGCAGCGAGGTAAATGTTCACAATGGAATAGAACCGAAGTGTCCTTTGTTAGCTGCTAGAGATTCAGAATGGGTTGATATTTTACAAACAGTTGCAGAATCCAACTCAACCATAAATGAGGATGAGGCTGTACTGCAACTTGTAAAGTGTTTAAAATTAAAAAGCCTCCAATTTTACATATATAAGTAAATGTTTTTTATTTTCTGTTTTCATTGTAGGTAGAATGTGAGGAAGGTCCTCAAATGAAACCTCTTATGCTAATGTTTCCTCGATTGCTCGAAGAGGATCCGGAAATGGTCGAAGGAATGTTAAATAAAGCAATGTCAACCACTGAAGTAACTAAGCATCTAGTTGGTCAAAAAGCTAATTTTGCTTTTATGAAAAAAGTTAAACGACTCATTCCCAACGATAAGGTACTAGAGTTACATTATCGTAATATAAAATAATTTAATTATAACTTTATTATTTTCATCAAAGATATTTATTTCTGCAGAAATGGTTAGACAGTTTAACCGAACAAAACACCTCAGCCTGCTGTTCAATAGATTCTAGCCTTAAAAGTGACCGTAAGTTAAAATATTTTAACTGTTTACTCGAATATTTTTTTTTATAAATAATACGTAATATTTCTTACTTCTTCTAGTTTTACAAAACGAATATGAAGCCGATACGGAGGAAACTGATGAAGAACTTGGAAATTATAACTCATTCAAAAGAAATGACCTGAAATAAAAAAAATAACACCATAAGTGACAGCTTTTTTATTGCTTCAACGTCATAAATTCACTAGAAAATAAATTATTTGACAGACTTAGATAGTTTTTCTCATAATTGTGGATAATTTTAGGTTTTTTCTTATATATAATAATAAAAATTAAAAAACAAAAAATAAATATGAAATCAATAAAATAAAACTAAAATCAATAAAACAAATAAACAAATTACAAGACAACCAGTCACCGCAAGCACAAGCAATTCTAATTCAAATATAACGCCAGGGCTGACGGCTGACCATTACTCCCTTCATCATATGTAGAGGGAGAAGGACTGCTTCCGACCCCCAACGGTACCTAGGACATCTAATAAATTAAATAATTCCCATTTTTATAATATAAATAATTCCCGTCGTCCGTCAGTAGCGTCGTTAATGTAATCCTTTTATTTATTTATTTATTTGATTTATTTATATTTTCCACTTTCAATCAATACCAATCACTTGTGGACGTCAAATAGAAGTGCCAGGAGGGCCTATTTTGGTGCCTTACATATCGAAATAAGTTCTTCTTGTGGAGGCTAAATTATAAAACCCAATTATGCAAATAACATCTTATATATTAATGCAGGAAGCGATTTCGTTGGCACACTGTAGCTCGAGAACCACTAAAGGGAAAAATATCGTTGATGGCTCAAATCAAAGGTCTCATTATGCTACACTGCTGAAAAATAGTGACAACTCTCAAATCTCATTAGCCTAATTGCAGTAATTAGTCAAAAAATTAATTTTTCCCATAGACTTTGCATGGGGAAATTTTGCGCGCGCTTTTTTAGTTCTTTTGAAACATAGAATAATTTATCGACATTGACAACACTCAAATCTACGACCTTTGGGAAATCCTCTCGTTAAAATATAATTATGAAACTGAGCCAGCAAAACGACCAGTCACCGCATGCAGCACCCGTACACGACATTATAACAGCATTTTTATGAAATACTTTTAAAAGACGTGACAATGTTTTTTAGCATTCCATTCATTCACGGTGTGGGTGCCGGACCCATCGCGTTGCATTGAGAAAAGTGCAAACAGTGCCTGGGATTTGCAACCTAGATGCAACCTAATTTAAAATTTAAGTATTAACATTTGTATAATATTTTTTGTTTTAGTTCTGGCTTCATAATTATATTATTCTTTCTCCACATTGTATACAGTTGCGAAAAGAAACCAAGTTCCTCCACTTAATCAGTATTACTGCTAAAATTTCAATTGAAAGAAAAGTTTTTTTTGGAAACCCTACAAGATCTAACAACCATCAAAAATATTTTCAATTAGGAGTTAATCAGATTGCAAACATCGAAATCATATACTATTTCCTCTAATTCCCGCTTTTGCTCACCAACATTCTTATCGTGTATTTAGTCAGGTTCAAGCGTGGATGGTTAAATAACTGAATCTAAAAGAATTTGGTTGAGAGCGTTTTAATAATGTAATACAACCAAACACTACTGTACTGCCACCTGCACCAGAAAATATTCTTAATACTATTTTTTGCAACTTCAAAATGGTGTTGAACTCTAAAGCTATAGAGCAGTAGGCATATCTTAGTGTTTTAGAAAACAATGTAGAAACCGAAATTTAGACGAATTTAAGCTGACCAAAAAGATTTAGGCGGTTTGTGATCTTCACGGGTACATACCATAAATCCTGTTTTTGGCACCCCATTTGAAGACCCCATTTGATATATAGCTCTCTACAACTGTGCTGTGGTCTGCATACTCAAAGATACTAAGTTTAAAGAAATCGTAATGTGCAAAAACAAGATTGCGAGACAATTAATAGTCATTCAGTTGAGACACTTAATAGCCATTCGATCAGTCGAGCAGCTATTAATGACTGCCCGTATTGAACGATTCCTTAAAAGGCATGATATTCACGAACAGACAGCAGAAAGAGCAATTTTTAGGAGGAAAGTTTGCTTATAAGGCAAACGTTCAAACTTGGAAATTGTGAGAATTTTAGCAAGCTTAAAAGCCATGAAGCAAAAGCAAAAACAATGGGGCAAAAGCAAAATTGCTTAGTTATGAATTATTCTGATGTTAAGAATATGCATTATTTTGATTTTAAGCTTCTTTCCTTTAAATACGATGTTTTCAATTTATTCGTTATAAATACGTTACTGAAGGTACCAATTTCTTTTGAATCATTTTATTAGATAAGGCACATCTTATGTACTGTTGCAAATAACTTTGCTGGTGATGGGATTCACCTTAAAAACTTCACATAAGCCAAAAGCGGCAAGGACATTGTCCGGTCTGATGTATAAAATAGTAGAATAAAATATTATTTCAGGGGTTGCAATGAAATAACGAGTAAAAACTATATCAAGCATAATATTCATTCAATGGGCCTTTGACATTGTAAAAACTTTAATAAACAATTACGACTGCGTATCTAGTTTTAGAAAAGTTCTCTGACCTAAACGAAAAAGAGACTACTTTTAAAAATTACAATAATAATATTCGTAATAATAAGTATTATCTTTTCTATGATTATCATTGTTTTGAAATATACAGGTACATTTTGTTTTTAAGACACTTTCACTGTGGTCCAACTACATCAGTGTAAATGTCTGCAATGCGAATGCGGCCCTTACCTTGTCAGAGCGTCTGACACAAGAGCTGTGTTAGAGTGGCGGTATAATATTATACCGCCACTCTAACAATAAAATGAAAATAAAATGGAAAAAACGTTGGCTAAGGCATATACCTTATGGCATATGGCATAAGGCATATACCTTATGGCATATGGCTAAGGCATATGCCTTAGCCAGCGTTTTTTTCATTTTATTGAAACACTAAAGGCCTGTCACTAAAGTGCATAATAAAAACATTGTGGTGTTTGTATTATTTTAGATGTAAACCTTATATTATGCAAAATATAATAATTGTACATAGATTATTATATTGTGAAGATTTTATTATTTAAATGAGAGAAGTTTGGGATTATCTAACTGTACATTTACAAAAATATAGCATTGTCTAGCATAGCATTTATAAATATATACATATCTTTAAACAAAAAATAACGTTAATGTGTCACCTTCAAGTATTACAAGTATTTTATTTTAACAATATAAATGTCAATTATACGCTTTAGATATGTAATTAAAACTAATTTATTTCCAGTACTCACTATAACTTTGCCTATATCGTTTTGCTGATCCCTATATATTGCCATGAGGTCTAATAATAATTATAATTTAAGCATACAATAACCTGTTATAGATCTAGATTTTCTAAATATTTGTTTATAATAAATTATGAAAACAATGAATACGTTCACTGCGGCCCACGACCCTTGGTATGTTTTTTGGGTAAGGCTGCATCTCGTTCACAACAGATACGTAAATTTTAGTTAATCAAGGCTGTGACTAACACACGGTTGTATTTTTTTAAAGCAAATTGAATACGGCGAAACAGACGCTTCTCATTTCGAACGACTTGCTGCTGGGCATATATTATTGTAATCAAATCACAATATATGAAAATTAATATGAAGAACCACTTTTTATCAAATTTAAATATAATACAATGATATAATTCTATCCATATGAAAGAGATAGGACAATAAAAATAACTTACAGTTGATTTTACTTTGTTCAAATACAACAGAAGCTCACAAAAATACAAACAATGGAGACGGTTGAAGAGCAATAAAACCTTTGATGTACTATAGTGAACTTTGATGAATGGTTTAATGTGTTGGTTTAATTAATTTTAGCTTGTGAAGTCTAAATAAAATATTTTGGCGCCGTACTTAATTTTTTTTTTTGTAAAAAAAACTGACAGTAATTATGGCCGTCTTATTCTGTTTCATTGCTTGTTACCGAAGTCGTAAATAGAAATCGTACGAATAATAATTCGTACTATTTGTGACTTTACTCAATAAAAGTCAATGTTAATTTTCCATTGACGAACTAAAGGTATGAAAAATAGTAAAGATAAGACGGCCACAATTAACATATTTGATAAAAATTAATATTATATTTTTAAGTGTTACTATTAATATTTATTTCTTTGCAATAGGGATTACGTAAATACCTTTAATAGGGTGAATTAATTACAATAATCGATATATTTTTTATGTAGTTATATGCCGAGTGAGCAGACGTTCAAAATTCATACAAGCACCTTTTTGCCATATTCAAGATCGCTCAAAAAACACACTAAAGTGTTAGAGGCAGTCTGGTGGTTTTTTTTAAGACAAACTGCATCTAACACATCGGTGTGTTGTGGATATTAGCGGTTTAACCGGCCGCAGCCAACGTGTTAAAAATGTAATAACGTACGTTAATTTTTTTTTTGTTTTATCTTAATTTCTTAATATTACAGACGAGAGAAATTACGGTTTACATTTTGTAAATCTGTATAGTATAGACGTATTGTCCAATGACAGTTGTTTCTCAGAAAAAAATTACTAAATCTCGATCATTAAAGTTATACGTTTGCTAACTGGTTTGAATATTTAATATATTTGATATTTCGAAGAAAAAAGGTTTATTTACAGCAATCTTGCTTTGGTTATTTTCTTAGAAAACATATGAAAAATTTTATGCAGTTATAAATCTTTTGAGGATTTAGTTCTTACTTCTCTTTGGCTGGTTGAATACAATAAAATGTTATACGATACAAAAAATATTGCACATTTAAAAAAATATATTAAGTCTTCTATTCAATATAATGGATTTTATAACATGATTATTTTTTTTTATAACCGACGTTAACCAAGGTTTTAATTTTTAGTACACAAATTAATCTAGTTATTACTTTTTTTATTTCATATATATATGAAAAAATATAAGTACAATATAGAAACCGTAGTTCTTTTAATTTTTGTTATTTCTAAATGTATATATTTTATCTTCTATTCTATTGTACTTTGTAAATATAATCTAATATCTCACGATGATTGAATAAATGTTAAATTTGGACGGCATTCTAAGCAAAATATCAAACTGAGTGAATATATTTGCATGTGCTTATTTAGGATTCAAAAGATATAAGCAACTTTTTCACATCGCGTGGTAAATATGAATACCTAGAGTACGTAACTAGCTGCTTAAGCATGACATCTGAGATATTCAAACTAGATGTTATTTAATACATCTAAATAATTTAACTATATATATTAAATTATTATCTATGCACAACTTGTACCTTAAAGATTAAACTTAAACGACTAATTAATAAGTATCCTAAGTTTCAGCCATGACACTTGTTGTTATGCGTTGACAAATTGTGAATATTATTTATGATTATAGTTTTTAATCACAATAAATGTATAAAATAAATAAAACTCAATATATATGTTTGTCAATATGATAATATTGAGCGCGGTTGTGAGTTAGTTATAATAAAGCCGCCAAGGAGAGCGAGGACCCCAGCGGCGATCAAACGTCACGCGCGCTTCAAGCTGCAGTGTGTGGCGCGCGCGCATGCGCACCGTCATTGAGTCGGTTTGAGCGCCGCCATCTTGCGCCCGCGAGTCCGAGCCTCTTGTCTCGATGTGGTGTATTCGAACCACAGCACGTTAGGTATCAATGTCGTGTCCCTTATCATCAACATTTCACACAGCTTACTGGAAATAAAACGTTTTTATTAGATTTTTATGTTTTGTGATAAGGTTTTCATTACCTACACGATGCAGTTTCAAACACATATATTATTTTTATATGAAAAAGAGTCTTATCTGGCCACAACTTTGCAAAACAATTTTAAATATAAAATATAAACTGCAAAGATTGTGTGACATTTATATTCCATAAAGATATTTAATTGACACGAACATTTTATTTAAACATTAATTTCGTTATCTAATCTCAACTGAATACTGATATTTTACGGTTGACTCAAAAATGTTAATATATGTACAAATATATTATTGAAGATTTTTATTATTGTGACGTTAAATGAATGATATGACACAATTATATTTCAAGATTAATAATATTTTATAATACAACAAATACTTACAGAGTAACAAGTTGTGGGAACAGTGGCGTCAGTACTCTATGTACAATCGTGAACCATAACGTAGCAAACATGAATCCTACAATGCCACCTACGACCACTTGTGTTGTTGTGTGGTAATGAAGATACACCCTCCCAATACACACTATAAACGCTAGAGCCAAACAGCTGCCTACTATGATGACTCGCCAAACTGCTGATATTATACTGTTGTTATTTATATGATGTAGCCTGAAATTATATATAACTTAAGCTTAGTTATTTTAAGATATAAGTCAAGTAAACTTAAATACAAATTTAATGGAACTAATTTATATATTCTTTATCAGTTATCTTTTTATATTGTAAGTAAATAATTGTAAAGTGTTGGTTTTATAAAAAAAGCAGTTTGTTTTCTATGCATTTTCCATGTATGAAAAACAAACTGTTTTTTTTTTCAACATCTTTCTTATTTAAAAATTTATTCCTTCCTCTTTTTTTACTTCCTTAATATAGTTTTAAGCAATAAGTGAAATATCTGCATTGAATCAATTGGTAATGAGAAATGAAAACATACCTTATAATAAAGAAATATAACACATAAACACTAAAAAACCAAACAAATTGAGCATGTGATGAAGGCATTCCATATTCATTATATAAATGTCCCCGTGCAAGAGGTCTTGATTCACAAATTAAATGTTTTAACACAATATTTAATACTTCATTAATTAATGTACCAATGAAGAAAGCAATCTGTAAAAAATAATAACATTATAACACTTTTCAAAATAGAATGTGTTAAAAACAAAAAAAAAACATCAAATAGATACACATAATTACTTAGAATACATTTTTATACTTACAGTATGTAAATCTCTTCTAAAGAGAATGAGCGTAACAAAACCAGCGCCAATTCCAAATGGAGCTAAGCTGGTAAGTGCAAAAAATTTACCTAAAAGGTCTCCTGAAAACCGTAATGTCAATTTAATATTTTAAAACGGGTTAAATATCATGTTTAATTACGTTACTACATCGGTAGCAACTATTATATAATATATAGAAACTTAAATACCCTTTGGATATTCAACTAATGTGAGAGAAAGTGGTTGCCACTCAATTTCACCATTATTTATAAAAACTTGGCTAACAGGTGAAATTGTATTTTCCATTTTTTTTCCGAAGCATTGGTTTATTTCAAAATTGGTTATATTTCTACATTAAAACTTATATTAACTAAAATACAGCATACTTAATAAAAATTGAAGTCGAACTTAAAAACGCAAACATTTTGCGACACTACTTAGTGTCATTTCACATTGACAATTATTAGCGTCAGACAAATGACAAAATATTGATGACGTACTCTCATACTCTATGATATCTATAGCTTATAGAATTAAAATAATTATTTTTTTAGAGTTTTATATTACATTTAGGAACTCGATATATACAGTGTGCTCTAAGTAAAAATAATTTTTAAATTTAAAATTTTACTTCATACAACGGTTTTCACCAATGTCATATTAACATCACTACACAACTTTTTTTCTATGACATTCCTAGGGTCTATGAATATATACTACTCTGTGTCTATGAATTCTTTCTAGTGTCGACTTATATTTTCTTTTGGCAGAACACCAATCATTATTCATTCATTCAATCTTTCTTTCTTTTGTCATTTGTGGTTCCGTGATCCTAGGCCAAAATAAAGTACAATTAATTTTAAAAACTTTAAAATATTAGTTTAATCGAAATGGCTGAGCCAATAGTGGTTAATTTGGATCTTACAATCGATGATTTAGTTCCTAAAAGTCCAGAAAGGTAAAGTATGAGTTGTTGACCTTAGTATATTTATGAAGTTAGTTGATGCCTCAGCTTTTTTCCCGTTCCAAAATCCTGCAAACCTCGTGAAATTCTACCACTATAATGTATTTTTAATTATTAATATGAAGTTTTGAGAAATGAAAGAGTTTGACCTACTTATAGGGCTTTAACCTTCACTAATTAAAAAACTGCCTATAACGTCAAATCAGGTATTCAAAATGTTGACTATTTTTCTTACCATTTCTTTAAGACTGGCTGAAGAAAAAAAGGAAAGCGGAAACCATCTTTACAAATTTAAAAATTATAAAGGTGCATTGTCTATGTATGAAGAAGCAATTAAACTCTGCCCTGAAAATGCAGCATACTATGGCAACAGATCTGCATGCTACATGATGCTAGGAATGTACAAAAAAGCACTAGAAGATGCTCAGAAAGCAGTTGCCCTTGATCCTACATTTACTAAAGGATATATCCGTATGGCTAAATGTTATATTGCAGTTGGTAAGCAGTTTATATTTTTTATTCAAGAAATTCACATGCCTGTTCTCTTCAATATAATATAAGAAACCATAACCCATTTGCACCTGGTTCAATAATATAAACAAAACAAAAATGTTAAACCATTCTATTTATTTAGTTAACGAAATTCTAAGGAGCACATCACACATGTAAAAGAATTGTTATAAAGATATTTAAACTAAAACATCACTTGTACAATATTCAATAATAAAATTAAAACATACTTCTCATAATTTTTATAATGGTATTTAGGATAAAAATATGCATCTGTATCAGTATAAAATGTCATATGGGAGTATTATACAAAAAGTAAATAATAATACTCACAACTTATAGTTCAGTTTCTGTAAAATAACATAATTTTTTATTTGATTGAACATCTAGAGAAGAAATGATGAAATAACAC
This sequence comes from Mechanitis mazaeus, assembly GCA_959347395.1. Classification (NCBI taxonomy): domain Eukaryota; kingdom Metazoa; phylum Arthropoda; class Insecta; order Lepidoptera; family Nymphalidae; genus Mechanitis; species Mechanitis mazaeus. Next base: position 4,141,518 of record OY365750.1, read on the forward strand.
CTTTGTTTCGATATTATTATAATTGACTGGTTTTTGTTTCATACTGTCTGATTCATACTATTTTGCACAGGTGTTTATCAACATTCAACTTTGAAGGAATTGTTACATTTGTTATTCTGCAAAAGTAAACAATCATAATTATCTTTTCAGGTGATATTTCTGGTGCAGAACAAGCAGTTTGCAGTGCAAGTGAACTTGGTGGAAAAGATTGTGCATCAAATGAACGTCGTGCGCTTGAATCACTACAACAGTTACATAATGACGCACAGCGTGCCATGGAGACGGGCGATTACCGTCGTGTCGTTTTCTGCATGGATCGCTGTTTGGAATACAGCCCTTCCAGTACTAAGTAAAAAATCACAAAACTATTTAACATCTCCCCACTAAGAAGTCATATTTTTTAAATTTTACTATAAACACTAAACTTATTAAATTTATTATAATTCCTTAGGGCGAAACTAATCAAAGCTGAGTGTTTAGCATTGATTGGACGCAGTCAAGAAGCTCAAGAAATAGCAAATGACTCACTACGATTTGATAGCTTAGATACAGAAGCAATTTATGTCCGAGGATTGTGCCTTTATTTTGAGGTTTGTTTTTTACTTATATATTTTAATTAGTTTTTTTGATTCCTATTTTACTTATTAAAAAAATATGGATGGATTGTTTCTTTATAACAATCATGGGATAAAACAAACAAAATTCAAAGTATACCATTCAATTGTAGTTTCATATTACGATTTTATTTTATAAGTAATGTTCTCATGAACAGCAATCTTTTTAAAAAACCACACTAAAAGACAAAGAATGTAAATAAGACTATTACTTTACAAGTGTAAGCAGAAATAGGGAGATATGTTTTATAACAATCAGTAAGTATGCATTGTTACGTAAAACATTGCAAATGGTGCAGACAACAAAGCAAGTTTGAACACTGCACTGTTTAAAGGTTAATATAACTTTTTAATTTCAGACAATAGACAGTGTCTTGGACTCGATTAAATAGTATTTAATCTAAATTAAAAATATATATATATCGAATCTATAAAATCTATGAATTATCATATTACAGGACAAAGATGAACAAGCCTTCAAACACTTTCAACAAGTACTGAGACTAGCACCAGATCACAAGAAGGCTATGGAAACATACAAAAAGGCTAAACAATTAAAACAAAAAAAGGAAGAAGGTGTATTTTTAATCTTAATATCTTCAAATAGCTTTTTTGCAGTTATAACAAATATTTTTATCTTTTAAGGCAATGAGGCATTCAAAATGGGCAGATGGCAACAAGCATTACAACTTTATAATGAAGCACTTACTATTGATAAGAATAATAAAAAAGTAAATGCAAAACTTTATTTCAATAAAGCCACTGTGTGCTCTAAATTAAATCAAGTCAAGGAAGCCGCAGAAGCCTGCACAGCTGCATTAGAATTAGATGAGAACTATGTCAAAGCATTGCTCCGACGAGCTAAATGTTATGCAGAACTTGGTAATCATGAAGACGCTGTTAAAGACTACGAAAAGCTCTATAAAATTGACAAAAATAAAGAACACAAGCAGTTATTACATGAAGCGAAATTAGCTCTTAAGAAATCGAAACGTAAAGATTACTATAAGATTCTAGGCATTGAAAAAACAGCATCAGAAGATGATATCAAAAAGGCTTATAGGTTTGTATACAATCAAGGATTCATGAATTTATCTTTTGAAATATACTATATATTTTTATCTTTGTTATTGTAGAGTAACAATATAATAACAATCTTGGAAACAAACAAAACATTTTATGAATGTTATAAATACTTCTAAAACTCATTTAAAACATTAGTAATTAATTGAAAATACATGAGTTAAAATATATATATATATCATCACATATAATCAATTTTTAGCTAAAAATCCTCCCCATAAAAAAATTATCCTCTTTGTCGCGGGATGTATTTCAAAGATATACCTAAATATTGTAATACCTAAAGTATTGAGTGCACTCAGAGCCAGTCTGTGAGGTGTGGGTATGAAGGTCAATGTGTGTCCAGGAAGCGCGCGCTGGTGCACCACCCGGACCGCCACGCGTGCGCGCCCGACACCGAGCGACGCGAACAGGAGCGCCGCTTCAAGGAGGTGGGGGAGGCCTACGAGGTGCTCAGCGACCCCAAGAAGAGAGCGCGCTACGACCACGGACAAGATCTTGACGACGATTCCGGCCGTTCAGGTTAGTATTACCATACTTTAGACAGGATATATATAAACTTTATATTTTTAAATATTAGTAATTAGGACATAGGTATTTTGGAACGAGATCAGGTGAAAAATGGTGGTTTTAAATTTCAACCGTAATTTCTTTGGAATCATTATCATTGTTTAACATTAGTTTGATATATTCAAAGTACTTATATAATTTTGCATTTAAATAAACGTGTTATATTCATTAAATGTAAATTTAAGCATACACGATGTATTATTCTTTCTTTGAACGGTTATTTCTTTCTTTGAAACATTAAGTCTTATTTTAGAATTACATTATTCTTTTGTGTTCACAAATTTTTATTATTTAACATTATCGCCAATATTATTACATTTATTTATAGTATTTTATAGTATTATATTGATTAAATTTTAAATTGATGTAAAACAGAAAGAACTGATAAAAAATAGATTTAATTCCTCAAATATTGTTTACTAAAACAAAATTTGTTTCTTTATGTTCTTGTAATTTTTTGAGTAATCACTACATCCTCTGTATTTATTACAGCGTATTTAATAACTCGACAACATAATATGTGAATTGATATGAATTCCAAACTTTACGAAACTCGAACTATATTTTGCATTGTTTAAAAACACGATGAAAAAAAATACTTAATGGTATATTCTTATTACAAAACCAAATCAATTAGCCTATTTTTTAATATGATGCAATTTTGTTTCAGATATGTTTCAAACGTTTTTCCAAGGCGCTGGTCAACATTATGAGTTTAGCTCTGGCTTCCAGGGAGCACCTTTCAGTTTTCAGTTTGGATAGTATTATATATTGAATAAATTACTCAATATATAAAAAATAAAAGTTAAGCCTACAAAAATGTCTGAATTTTGTCATTCCATATTTTAAATCGAAATACGATTTTTCTTCTTTATTGTTTCGCATCGAAAATAACAGTAGCCATTTTTAAAATACATACCAAAATAAAACCAAAAAAAATAATAGAAATGTTTTGTTTTCCTTCGCCTTAAATTGAAGTCATCAAATAGAGGCTCTTAGTTAAAACATTAAATAAAATAATTAAAAGGGTTTAAATTTGTTTAAGAAAATATTGATTTTTTTGTGTGAATAATAAATTTTAAGTACAACTATTTATAATAATTATTCATTAAAAATATTTCTTCGACTGATTTCATAATAATTTTGTTTCAAACTATCCCCTAACTAGTAAATATTGTTATATAATAATCTTTGTCTCAAGATGTTAAACTCAGTTTTTTAAATTATATCTCTACAATAAATTTAAATTATCTGAAAAAATCAATTAACAGAAACTTTGTACTTATTTCATAATCTGTTTAATGAGTGATAATACTTTTTGATTTGAAAACTTTATTTTTCTCAAAACGAGGTACCAAGCAAGACAATAAAATGTCATTCAATATATATTTTTAGTAAATTGAAAATATAGTAAAATTCTTCAATTATTTCTTCTTTTCAAATTCCATAGCCTTGTCACCAGGCGGACGCTTATTCGTGGTTTTACTGCCCACTCCTTCAAATCTAGAGTAGATAATTATATAATTATAATAATTAATGATTTTATAATGAAGTACATGTTATAGTCAGAATAAACGCTTTCAGTGGCATTACTGGTTTATGTAAGAATGACCTTTTTTTTTTGAAAATCGGGAGCGATTTCTTTTTGGACCTTTGACTCGTGTATTCTTTTTAGATCTTGTAGTAACTTTATTTTTAATTTGTCTTTATTTGAATTTATGCTTTTGATTTTCCAATTTGGTAGGATTGATCAAATTTGTTAGTCAAAGGGCGTAGTACATATTTTACATATATTGATTGGACTCGCTAACCTAGGAATGCCACAGTTACGATGTTTGACTATAACATATACATTAAAGTTTACACATAGTTATTTCCTTATATATATGTTCTGTTTATTTTTAATCATTGTAATGAATAAAGCAATAAATATACTTTTTCATTTTGAATGGCTTCTTTTGTTCTGGCTTAGGAGGTTGGTGGTTAGTTTTGAATGTCAAAACATAACTTTTGACTATGTCTACATTTACAGTTGTGTTTTCGGGATACATGCGTTTCTTCCAGGCCTCTCTCTCATCAAACCACAATCTTTGATATTCGTATGACAAAAGCCATTGTATGCGGGATTTCCCTTCCTATAATACAAGATCAGAATAAAATGAATAGAAGAATTATTGAAATAGCTATAGTATCTTCATCAATAACGACTTCAAATGTAATGAGATGTAAATTTTTTCTAAACTTCGAAATACAATATATAGTATGAAAATAAGGCCATTATTAATTGAGCGAATAATCAGGGAAAAACTAAAATCCCAGACTTTAATAAGAAAATTTAGCTTGAACAAAAAATTGTTGATAGAATGCGTCGCGTTTTGTAAATGCCACTTCGGTACTTGGACACCTCGTTTCGCTTAATATGCTAACACTTAACATAACAAACACACAACAAATTTTGCGAGCACAGCGAGTCAAAATTAAGGTCTGGTCGCACTCCTAGTATTTTGTGTTATAAACAGTACATAGTAAACCGTAATGATTAAAAATTTATAAAAATAATTGGATCCTACCATGAACTTCCATGGCTGTGGGTTATATTTTGGGAAATCGGAAGAAATTATATTATGAACTGGTCTGCATTGAGTTGACTTTTCCCATTTGATACCAGCCATGCGACCCATCTTTAAAAATATAAACAAGTTTTTTTTACTGAATTGAAAATATTATGACTGAAATATGAAAGTGACTTAATTGACAGTTAGATTTGAATTGTAAAGAAAAAAGGTTTAATGATTATTTTAAAAAGTAATGTCTGTTTTACTAATTAAAATATATATTCTATATAAGTGCTGATAATTAACATTACTATTGTTACTATATTTTTCATATACACGTAACAGAAGTCGGCTACAGCAAAAGTCACATCAGTTTATTAATAACAATTTAATCAGTTAGTTAAATATTTATCTCAATATGGGAAACTGACTTGTAATGCTAATAAAAGTTTTGGTATAAGTATATAAAATATTTTTTAGAAAATTCATTATTGGTGATAGAAAATAAATTTACTGAAACAATTGTAAAATGTCTGTTAATTACATATATACTAAGCAAACGAAATTTGACAATTAAAACATTTTTTTGCATTGATTTTGCTTAATTAAGCAAAAACAATGCTAAAAAATCAAAAAAGTACACAATAGTTTACTTAATTGAGTAAACTATTGTGTACTTTTTTGATAATTGTCAATGAAAGGGTTACTAAAGAACAAAAGTCTATAAACAGAAATTACTGTAATTCTACAAGTTATTAAGAGCAATGAAAAATTTCCAGTAATGTTAATTCAATTTTTTTTAATTTCTATATATTATTTTACAAGCTTATACTTTAGAATATAAATATAAACACTGTAGGGTTTTTAAAATTTTATTGAATACACAAGTTAAGAAAATTACAATTGTTCATTCCATATGTGTACCTGTAACAAAAATAGTTATTTATTAATATTAAATAAATTTAAGATGTCAGTATGTTAGTGCTGATAAAATGTTGTATGCTTTTTTTAGTCCTTTAATATTATGAGAATAACAAAGGGTGGAGTAAGCAAATGTTATACCCTCTATTTCTTTGCATTAATCTCATAAGAGATAATGACTGCCTAAGAGGGATGAAGTGAATTGTTTGTTGGTTATAGACCTGCCCCGCATTTAATAGATAAAATAAAGATTAAATTTGTTATATTCAATATTTTTAATTGAAAAACATGAATAAAAGATTACAGCTTTACTCATGATTTTTGTAAAAACTCCTTTCATGCCATGACATGAATGAGGTTATAAAAGATTTAAACAAATTTTATATGCAAAGCATGGTTTTGTGCATCTACGTTATTATAATTCTTACTTTTATATGTACATTTAAGTGTTATAAATACTACTCATATTTATAATTGATAATCATTTATATTGTTCAACAAACACATTTTCTTGAGATGTAAGTTACTCACATATCAATCCTCTTAAAATTGACACACCAATATTTGAAATCATTAATAAATAACATCACAAAAATAATTTTAAAAATTTATAGAAAAGGTAATTTTAAATTACACTTAGACGTTTCTTACTTACAAATGGACAAGTATTTCATATACAGGTTTTAAGAGGTTATATTACCATACTTTCAAACCACCAAAATCCGCATGGAAGTTAGACCAAGATTTGGAATTATAGATTTAAATCTTTTAAGTATACAATGTATAGAACAGAATACTAATTAACTGAACTATCATCAATGGTGTTAACAAAATTTTATGAATACAATACAATATTTAATGAAAATCACATGTCGATTGATAACAAAGGATTTATAAAAAAAAGATAAAATACGTACCATTTTATTTAGACCTCGCACGCATCTTCCTGCGTTTACGCTTTAGCCTACGCATACGCTTCTTCCGCCACTGTAACAAATTAACATTTCCATGTTATATACATAAGACTTCATAACCACTCCAAAATGCAATTTTCAACAAAACACAAAAATACCTTTGCTCTCATGTCAAGGAGTACTAAGCCTTAAGGCTTATAATTAAAGAATGGCTAAAGCAGTAATGATTAAATAAAACTGATCGGATACAAAGATGCGCTCTCTCGAGCCAAGTCTACAAGAAAGACCGATTGCAAGCCGGTCGCGCTTAGCAAATCGAATCTGTCAATGTCATTTATATCATTGCCATAAATTAAAATGTAATCAATAATTATAAACTTTAAATAATATAAATCTTGGCAATTCATATTTTGTATAAGAAGCTTATATTAAAGAAATAAATAAACAAGATTATATTACTAGCACCAACATTAAAGTATAATATAAAATAAATAGCATATTAGTGAGTAGTTAGAGTAACAACATTTTTCATATTATTTTTTTTCATTCATTATTGTTAAAAGCCAAAATCCTTATTTTAATATTTTGTCCGTATGTCTTTAAAGTCACGAATCATAGTTTAAAATAATAATTAATTTAAATAATTTATAATAAATGTGCTTTTTGCATATTACTTTGTGCGGTAAATATCTCATGAGTTCTCTAAAATAGTTTTAGTTTAAATGGGAAATAAATTTTTAAGACAAATTAAATGCACTTTACTATTAATCCACGGCTCAACTCAGCAACATAAACATTCCAGCCTAATACAATATGTATAAATATTGTACATATAGTATATTACCATCTCTTTAATAATAATCTAATGAACTATCAATGTAGAGACGGAGATTTTTGATAGTTGTGTACGAAAAATTAATACATATTATAAGTGTGAGATCAACTGATCGCAATTCGCAGAGTTGTTATTTAACTTTGGTACCTACTTGGAGACACCAATCATGGATGTTGATGGTAGCAATAGTAGGATTTACATTAGACTTAGTAATAGGGTAAAACAGAGACAAGTCTACAATTTTGAGGCTCAGTAGGATTATGCATTTTCATAATAGGAAAAATGTGAGCTTCGAACTATGATAAATAAAATAAAATTAAAGTATAATTTGAAAAAGATCATCAATTATGATGACGTATAGAAATTGGTTTATTTAGACCTCACTAAGGGCATTATTTTACAGAGAATATAGTTCTTTAATTTCGTATACTAAAAAACAAGAGCTTAAAGTATTAGTAGGGAAGATAAGAGATGGCAGTGCTGTCTTTAATATTTATTCCAAGAGCGCATAAGATATGATGATTCAAAATACCGCAACATATCATAATGTTAACTTTGGTTCTCACTAACAAGTCAATACTGAAGTTTAAAAAAAAAACTTCCATATGTGAGCCACCAAGAAGTAAAATATACTTATGTAAATAAAACGGCGTTTAGCTAGGTCACAGATACACAGTCCCTTCTTCTTATATAAAAAGGCTGCCTCGCCATCGTTTGAAAAATCTCGTAATACGCCCTAGTCTCAGACGTCCTCGCAATCGAAAATCTAGTATCCCATCAGTGCGGTTAAATTGTGTGTATTCTTAGGTATTGCTCTCCATTGCCTTGATCCACTTTCGTTTCCCCAACTAATCCACTCCAGATATAAAGCACAAAAAATTGTGAAAATATACAGCGGTCTTGTCATTAAAAGTGTGTGTCATTAACATAAATCTCATAGCGTTCCCTCGCCACCTTGAGACTGCAAATCTTGACTCCTTTTTCTTACCAAGACGCAGATAGATGTACAATTATAACCGACGTATAGTATGTGTTAGGTGTATGACAGTACGCTCAAGAGTATAACTGCTGTCAGTTTTTCTTAATTTTAAAGGCTCCCACCTTCCTAGTATACTTAGAGACCAGTGGTAACAGATATAAAGGAAATATTATATTGTACATGTGTCTATAGCTCGCACATGTGAGTGACGATCAGATTCATAGAGTACCTGACAGAGCCTTTGGATGTCAATTAGTGAATATAAAGGCCTAATTAGTGATTCTGGGGGACTTGAATACTCCCCATCAAGAGTGACTATTCCCATACTAGTTCACTGATTTTATACTAAGCAAAATACCGAACACGTAGGGAATACTGATCCCACCTCTGGACTCGTTCAGAAAAATACCAAATGAACATTTTGGAAATGATATATACGCTAACTAAGAGATTCATAAATTATGATAAACTAGTAATCAGACAGCTCCAATGGCCTAAACATTGACCCAAACCCCATAGTTTATTAGTGTGATATTAGCTGCATTTTGGAGAATGTCCTTCACAATTGCACAAACTCTCCTTTAACAACCTCTTCTTTCGTCTATCCTGCAACCAAACTTCATTCTACACGATTCCGATGCATGGTACACATTTCACCAAATCGTACGAAACGCGTACCCTTTTTTTTGTTATTAGGTACAACCGAGGAATGGAATTCCTTGCCTGATTCTGCGTTTAAGGATAAATAAATTTAGGGGTCTTCAAACACGTTCGTAAAATAAATTAGTTTCTATATCAACCCTTTAACATTAATGTTTTAGTTGAAAAACTAAACATTTTTATGATCTAAAATAAATGTAGCTTATGATAACTTTAATTTTTTGGATTTATGGTTGTCCATTATAATATTTTTTATGGTAACACAATAATCCTATGTCAAAAACATATGACATTATGCATAATTATAGTTAGAAATAAGGTATATTCGCGCCAAAACATTAACTTTAGATTTGTTTAGAATAATATGTTCCTGACATTGTAAAGCCACCATTCAAAGCGTAAAGCAACTAATATAAGGTAAGAATATCAATTGATTTGCATGGCATATACAAATTAAATCCGGAATTTAACATGTTTACGAAATTCGTAAAAATCTAAATAACAGTACCCAATTGACAGTGCTACCAACACTTCAAGTGAACTTCTGTCATGTCTACTATGTGCCACTTGTGATTGCGCCAAGTTTATCGATTCATTTTTATGACATCGCAGCAAAATATTTTGTGTTTTAGTAATAAATTATCATATTGTAAAAAGTTTTATAGACTTTTGTACAATCATTGTTAAAAGACTTCACTAGTGTTGAAGTAGTGACGCTGGGTATGCACAGTAAAAATGGTTACCTCTAACAAACAGCCCGATAAAAAAGTTGTGAAAATGGCTGAACAAGAAAATAGTGCAGTGATGCCTCAACGAACATTATTGGGTGAAGTAAACGAACAAATAACATGTCCTTTATGCCGCGGTTATTACATAGATGCTACTACCATTGTGGAATGTTTACATTCGTTTTGTCGAAGTTGTATAATAAAGCATTTACAAATTAAAAGCTACTGCCCTGTTTGTGAAATGATGATTAATTCCGCTAAACCTAATATAAAATTAGATAAAGCTCTGCAGGATATAGTGTACAAACTTGTACCTGGTCTGTTTCAAAAAGAAATGGAACGACGACAGCAATTTTATGCGTCTAGACCAGGCCCAGCTGCATCTGCTACACCAGAACAAAGGGGTGAAGATACTGAGAGGATAATTTTTAGCCCCGAAGATGTAATTTCCTTTTCATTAGAATATTCAGATGCAACTGATACAGATAGTATTTCAAGTAAATCATCGGATAGTAATGAGGCACAGCCAACAACAGCTACTTCAAAAAGGTACCTACAATGTCCAGCTGTGGTTAACATAAATCATCTTAAGAAGTTTCTAAGCATGAAGTTTGATATTGACAGCTCTCAATTTGCAATTGACATATTGTATAAGAGGGTACCCTTACCTGACTATTATACATTAATGGATATTGCATATATATACAATTGGAAAAGAAATGAACCAATGAGATTTTTTTACCAAATTATTGATTATGTAGCTATTAGAAATAGATTATTTGATATAAATAGAAAAGGAACACATTTCACGGAAAGAAAATCAAGTCCAACATGTACAGAAGACACTAATGTAAGCAGTCCAAATCCCAATTTAAATGACCATGGTTCAGAAGCGTCCTCTGGTCCAGATAGTCCAATGCCTGCTGATAACAACTTGAAAAAACTCAATGATACTATAAAGAAAGAAGGATTAATACAAAAAGTAAAAGACAATAAAAATCCAGATTCTAAATTACCTAATGTTAATCGATGCCCATCGCCTTTAAAAAAGAATGATGATGAAGTTGAAAAATCTCAATTTTTGAATTCATTTGAATTAACAGCTAAACACAGTTCAACATCTTTAAAAACGTCTCCCAACAAATGTAATCCTAATGAGAGTGTAGCATTAACTAAAGAAGCTCCTAAAAATCTTATTAATTCACCTAAAATAGAAGATACATTGAAAAGAAAGATTGAATCATCAAAAATAATACCAGAAATGAAGAAGATAAAAATTGAATTGGAGAAAACCAAAATGCCTATTTCTGATAATACAGGAATAGTCAAACTCTCCAATGTTACTAATCCACCAAAAATTGAGGTTCCAGAGAAAGTTAAAGGAGTCCAAGATACTACTAAAAATGCTTCAACAGATAACAGTAATAAAACAGTTGCTTCAGCACCAGTTACACCAAAGGATATTAAACCACCACAATTACCTACATTTAAACAACAATCTTTGGATGGACCTGGACAGAAAAGGAATGTTGCAGTTTCTCAGATGTCAACTTCTCCTAAGCGGAAGCCAAGTGACACACCAGTTCCAAACAATACAAATTTAGTTCCAAAAACAGTTTCTCCACTTAAGCTTCAAATACCCAAACCAGAAGCTCTCCCAGTAATTCCTAAACATGTTTGTGATCCGCCAAAACCTGTAACCAAAAAGATGCCAGACCTTAAACCAAGTGTACCAGTGACTTCTTCTCAGAGTAAGGGACATCCTGTTGGCAAATTGAGAATGGATCTTCTTGCAAATAATTGTGATCCTATAATGGATAGGAGTAAAATATTGTCCCAAGTTAAATCTTCCCTTCCTTTGCCAACTATGCAACCTACTTCAGGGGACCCCTTAAAATCTTTATTTGATTCATGTAAAATTAATATACCCTCATCATTATCTATTACTCTGACTGATCAAAAATTAGATCCTCGAAGTCCTTCAGATCAAACACATACAGATCCAAAGAAGAATATTGTAAATAAGAATCTGACAAGTGGTGGTTCAACATCACACAAAGTTCCAAGTCCTCCAGTACATAATTATATTGAGATACTCAAATTACCAGATAATGACCCTAAAAAACAAAATAAGCCAGAAACTTCCTTTGACAAAAACAATAGTCTTAATAAAGTAGAAAACAGTACAGTACCATCTAAACCTCCCACTAAATCATCTGAGACATCAGCAAAAGGTCCAGTGCCCAATTTGAAACCTATTTCTGACACTAAGTTAGCTAAAGCACAAGCTGGTAATTTATCAGGACCCAAAACATTTCAACAGACATTTGAACAACAATTACAATCTCTACAAACAGATAAAAAAACTAAATTACCCAAAAATAAAAGTCAGGTACCAAAGTTGGTGCCAGCCACACCTAAATCTTTCAGTGCAGCTAATAATCTTAATAATCCCAATAAACCCAACCCAATAAATAGTCCTGTTTTAGAAAATAAAGCAAGTGCAGCTTTAGATTTATCTACACCACATAACATTCAAAGTCAATTAGGTCCTCAACAGACTAAAGCTTTTGAAACAATGCAATCCATAGCCAATTTAGCAAAGAAACAAAGTATGCCATCTAAACTCACTCCAATGACAATGACTCCAGCAAATCTGTTTTCAAGTTTATCCTCCCGCGCTTTGAGCACTGGTGCCCCACCACTCAGAGTACCATCAGCTAGTACTATCAATCAGTTAAAATTAGATAAACTAAATGCTTCACAAATTAGTGCATCAAGAAAAGAACAAATCCAGAAAACTAATCAAATCAAGCATCCAAATAACTCTAATACAAGTGTTCAATCGCCAAGTTTTACTCATAATTCTCCAAATGCAACTCTACCTTCGCCAAGGTCCCAAACACGGTCTCCAAGTTCCTCCCCAAAGCTTGTGATTGCAGAGGATAAACAGGGAAACACTTCTGTATCGGAACACAATATCAACCAATCTAACCAAATAACAAGTACTCAAATATCTAATGCAAATGCAACAAAAACTGAATCTCCTAAACCTTCACCTGGACCTTCTAAAATAGGACTAAAACCAATAAAACCTTTAATGCCTAATAAAATAACAGGTATTCGGCAACCAATAACGCCAACATTGAGTACCAATTATCCAATGAACTCTCCAGCTGATTATCTTGCACAAACTCAGTTCAATTTACACGCTCAACAGGCAATATTAAACAATATAGCTTGGGTCAATGCTCAGAGACATTTTGATATGTTCAAAAACGTGCCTAATACACCCCATCAAAATCAAAACGATTTTAAAAGTAAGGATAAGCAATAATAGCAAATAGAATATTTATATAATAAGTCCATAATATAGACCGATCGACAAGTTTGTATAATAATTTTTATGAATTTATACAAATAAAAGTGATTTTGCATGTTTTATTGGTATGTGATTAATTATGTTGAATGTAAATAATAGTATAAGAAATGAAATTCATGATGTATTATATTTTTGTATCTTGTGACATTACATTTGTAACAAATAAAATTTAATTTTACTAATCTATTTTTAAGAATTTTATATTAATTTTATGTCCAACTTATTCTATTATTTAATTTTGTTTTTTTTTATCTATAATACTACATATAATGAGTTTTATTGTTTAAAAATTAGTTCTATTGTATAATTTTTGACTATTGTGATTAATAAACAAAAATTTAAATTGTGAGTTTAATACTTTAACGCCTAAATCCTATTACACATAATTATAAGGTAATGTTTATATTTTGTCTCAAGTAAAAAATTTCGTGTCTTTGATCTATTTTCATTATCATTGTTTATTTTACAGATGGCGACCATCCAACCAGTCATCCCATTTAGATCACGAAAAAGGACTTACTTTAACGAAAAAAATGGGAAGATAAATAATGAAAATGAAAATTTTTTAAACATAGAATGTAATAAATTAAAATCCAATATAGTTGATCAAAATATTGATACTGGTAAGACTACATATATCTGTATATATAAAACTTTTAATAGTAGATCAAAGTATAGACAATATTATATTTCACAGATATTTGCTCTCCAAAGAAAATTGCAAGAAAACATAAAACGAACCCTAAATCTATTGAAGAAACAATCTCGCCAAAATATGAGTAAGTGTTAAAATTACGTTCTTTAATGAAACACGTTAATATCAAATTAATTTAAAATTAATCAACAGACATGAACCTTCAACATTTAATTTAAAACCACTAGTGAGTCGGGAAAAAGAAATAGAATGGTTAACGAATTTCTTAACTGAACATTTGGACAAAGAGCAATCCGCATCTTTATACATTTCCGGGCAACCTGGCACTGGCAAGACTGCGAGTTTAACATACATTTTACAAATTCCCAAGGTAAATACTAAATACTGTTTGTAAAATGTGTATTATCATTTAGGTAATTATATAAATTACAAAGGTTTCAATTATAGATTAATTTATTCAATTACAAAATTTTTAATAAAAAACAATGTGTTGTTTTTCAGATACAAGAAGGTTATAAACAAGTGTACATTAATTGTACAATGATGAAGTCTGCAGCTAGCATTTATAGTAGAATTTGTAAAGAATTACATATATCAACCACCGGTACCAGTGAAAAAGCTTGTCTTAATGCTCTGGAGAAATATTTATTCAAGAAGCATAAAATGATGTAAGTGTATGATTATAACTAAAAATAAGAGTCCACTAATTAAATTGTTTCATATCATATCCGTAACTGTATTGGGCAAGATAAAAAAAAAAAGTAATTCACACAGTTCACATTGCATTGCAACATACGGCAAATATTTTTATCTTATTAACTTAATCGTATTTCTCCAGCGTCTTGATCCTGGATGAGATCGACCAGCTAGACAGTAAGCGTCAGTCCGTGCTGTACACGCTGTTCGAGTGGGGGGCGCTGGCATCGCGGCTGGTGTTGGTGGGCGTGGCCAACGCACTTGACCTCACGCAGCGCGCGCTGCCGCGGCTGCAGGCTCACCTCGCGCCCGCCACCATGCACTTCCCGCCCTACACCAAGGCACAGATCATTAACATATTTACCAGCACCCTGGCCGACGACATGAGGAACGTGTTTTCACCCGTCGCTCTGCAAATGTTAGCCGGTAGCTTTTTTAAATATCTTCATTACCTACGCTTTTTATGATATTTAGTGTACTCTATGGTCTAATGTTAAATATATTTTAAAGCTAAAATTGCGGCGGTATCGGGAGACATGAGACGAGCATTAGACATAGGAAGAAGAGTAATCGATCTGGCGAGACGTAGCAAATTCGCCGAAAACCAATCCATCGACGACTTGATGAAAGATTCATCTGTGACCGTCGAGCTTAAACAGGTTTTGGAAGTATTGAACGACGTATACGGTGGATCGTCAAAAATCGAAAACGACGTCGACGAGGGACTTCCGATGCAGCAAAAACTAATACTGTGTAGTATAATGTTGATGCTAACTAAAGGACGAAACAAGGAAATAGTTATGGGAAAACTGCACGAGGTTTATAAAAGGTGAAGTCTAAGATTAATAAAAGTTACCCACGGTCGAAGCGGTGATTCGTAAAAATTATATATTATTTTCCACATCACTAGTCAACCGCACATCTTGTATTTACGAGTCATTTTATACATTTAAAAATTTTACAGAGCTTTCGGCATCTAATTAATTAGAAATATTCAACGCTTAATATGGGAATACATCCGCAGGGTGGCGGAGGGTCGCAACATCGCTCCATTGCAGCTCAGCGAGATGTGCAGCGCAGTGTCTCTGCTGGAGGCGCTGGGCGCAGTGTGTGTGTGCGGCGCGGGGCGCGGGGCGGCCGGCGCGGGCGGTGCGGGCCGCGCCAGGAGACTGCGGCTGCGATGGAACGAGGACGAGCTCGCAGCAGCACTACGCGACAGACCACTGCTGTCTGCCATACTCGCCGACACCACCTGCCTATCCTCGCAGTGATCCTCGAAACTGCATTTTGATCTCTATTTTTAATAATATTATTTTATTTCATATTACTGACATGTACGTTAAATTTAATTAGTAGACTGTATCTCAATATTTATACTTTGATGGGTCGATTGCGTAATGATGTAACCTACATGAGGTTGCTAAGTTAACCGGTAGTTCACCAAATATTAGATGGCAGTTTAGTGGCATTTAAATATACCGATCACTTTTGTAATGAATCTTTATATTTAATGATTATCTAATAATATTACGTAATATTCGGTAGTTGAAAACTTTTTATTATTTTATTGCCAGCTTTTATGCGCATGATTTTGACGCATTAATATTTTTTATATAAAAAATGTCTTCAGCCTCTCTTATCTTTTAACTGTATCTCAGTGAAACCATACCAATTCAAAAAAATACTGCATTTAAAAAAGATTTAAATAAAAGTTTCTTATTTATAAAACTAGTTAAAGTTTTAAATATAAAATAAATAAATAAATAAAATTTACGATATACCTTTTTAAATGACATTTAATAGCTTAATAAAAATAATAATAATACTTAAATTGTATGTTTTCAAGAAGTAAAAGCAATTACAATATAACGATAGACATTAACGAATGCCGTTATTACGTAATATGTGAAACGAAAGGTTACTCGTGTGACAAGTTTACGAAAAGAAAATAAAAAGTGATAGTACAATATTCAATGTGTTGTTAATTTAGAAATTGAACGTAAATTAATGTATTTTCTTGTTTGTGTTTTTGTATTACTTATTGTGTTTCAGTTTTTATGTTACATTTATTGTGTTATTATAAGTTTATGAATATCCAGTAACATGTGTGAGAAGTTTTGAAATGTAGACTTTGGGACTATCTACCAGTTACGAATAGGGCAGTAGTCGAGAAAAAGTGAAATATAACAAAGGGGTGACAAGAAAAAGCTCTGATGTCACACGTTTAAAATAATACTTAAAATGGCAACTTTAAAATTGAAAACTAATTTAAAATATTACCAAATATCTAACTATCAATATTTTGTTCATAAAAGTGTTGTTTTAATTTTATAATTTCGAAGCTTTAGTTGAAAATATTGATTCCGGGGAAGGATTTTTCACATAGATGTGACTTAACTCTGACTAAAAACGAGGGATTTTCATTACTTAATATATAAGTTTTTACTTTGCAGTTACAGTGCAAATATTAAAAATAATTATATAATTTTAACTGATTTGACACCAAATGTAATGTATATAACATCTTTAGAATTATTTTATATTAAAAAAGTGAAAATATTCGAAATCGTTTGCCGCATTTTTTGCATCCTAAATTGTGTTATAACAATCACTTTAAATAACACTTTCTAATTGCTTAACTCTGTATTTAATACGAATTTAGGTTATCTCATGCCCCTATGCTGTTTATGAAATACATGCAATATTGACTTAAGTGATTTTTCATATTTTTATATATTCCATTTCAATAAGCTTTATTCATGAGTACTTGTTTTGTTCTGCATGTTTTTATTCAAGACTGTATTTGTAAAACGTTGACATTATTACTTAGTATTATGTATTTTTTATATTTATAAGGATTTTTAATAATAAATGAAAATAAATAATTTAGTGTTTCTATTATTTTATTTTATTATATAATGGGAATGGATTAGAGACCATATTAACCCTATCCGATATTCGACCTGAGGATCTCTATATATTGAAGGGATTGCCTATAAATAAATACTTGAGTTGTTCATTTGAACTGATTAAACATCTTCAGTTTTAATATAATATGTTAAATAGTAATTAACTAATTACAAGTTTTACAAAGGCTCAACATAAAATTTGAATTTGAATAGTCTTTTATCTTGAAATAAGAGCATTATTTGATATATAGAAATATTTTTTTCGAAGATAATATTAATAATTCCCCAAATATAACTACATAGAAATATTTAAAAAATGTTCACTCCAACAAGGCGCCGAATGTAAAGCCATTGAAAATATTTTATAATATGCTAGAAATACGGCGGTAACCGTAGCGTAGGAGGGTGGCAACTCTTTATTTTTTATTCAAATTTTCTGGTGTAATAGTACATAGGAAAAATATGATGGAGAATTTTACAGCAGTTGGATATAAAATATTCTCAATATGTAGTAAATTATGGGATAACGTAAAAAAGATTACGACAGGTTTCAAACATGTAACTTAATTGGAAAAATTCGAATATTTTTTTTATTATTATAAAAATAAACATACTTCATTCTCTTAAAAAAAATATAGTGTGATTATTACTTTTCTTTTTATATATAAATATAAAATATTTCTAGAACATGACATGATAAAACATTAACCGTTAAATGAAAAAGGTCAAGCAAGTTGATTCGGTAATAAGTTATGTATTATAAGGTATGTCATATAAATAAAACACTAAGTACATATAATAATAATTTATTCTAATATTTATAAGTTAACCCTATTTGTGCGAATTCTTTTTACAGGAATGACTGACCGAGACGAAGATAAAATCTCAATTCGTGATCTGAATTACGAAAGAAAAACAGAACGATGATAAAGTACCATCTGTTAATAGCAATAGATTAATAAATAACTTAAATAGAGATAGCCACTTGGTTTTGTACAAAAGCCATCTAAAACATTAGAGGGCAAGGTTGTGAAGTGTTATGTGGAGTTATTCAGAGACGGAGGCCAGGGTTGCGTGAACGAACGAAGTTGATTAGTTCATCGCTATCCTCACACACGAAGGGCTTTACATGATGGCACGCCACATCATGCCATTTCACACCATCATTGTAGAAATTGTTCAGGATAGCCAAGCAGGACTCGTCGTTGCCCTAAAAAAAGGTGTATTTAAGTTACACAACATGACCATTTAAAATGTAGATAAAAATCAATTAAGCCTAAAATCAATTAATTTGTACCATAGATATTAATTTTATACGGTCTATAATCTATGTAATTTAAGTACCGTTAAAAACCGGAAGAGAAACTAAGTAAATCAAGTTGCTATGATGAGTGCTATAGTAACGCGTAGTTTTCTATTAAAGAATTTGGTATCTTGAAGTAGAAAGCTCCTTTAATAATATTATTATATAACAATTTATATTAAAAAGTATTAATTTTAGGTTTTGACTTTTTTACTTTTACTGGTTACTGGTTGAATATAAAATAGATAAATGATATTCTGATAGTTGTATTATTCTAAAGACGTGTATAACTGCTGACTTCTTTTGCTTTAAACAATTGGTTTTATCCAATTGTAATACAATGTTAAGTGATAGCTAGATATTCAAAACCATGAATTACTTGTGCTGCTTCTCTGTTGTCGGGTTGGGCCTGTCCATATCCACCAGTGTAGGACCAGTCTCCAGTGTTCCGTTGTTGAGTCGACCCGATCTTGGCACCTGAGCCAGACCAGAACCAGCCGTTTACGTTAGGAGGCTGAAGGTCAGGTCGATCGCAGCCAGCGAAATTGCATTTGCGACCCGATGTCCATATATAGCGGATATTTCCGCGTGCTATCTTTTGCTTTATAAATTCATTTTCCTAAGAAAATATAATACAATTTTAATAATTTATAAAGAATATGAATTGCGGAACTAGATAAAGTGTCATCTAATTCTGAGTGTAACATATAAAACAGTAATTATAGTTTGTAGTGTGACGGGAAATGCACCTCCGTCATAAGTATCCGGTATATGAAGTGGGTAAGACAGCTTCAAAAGAATGTATGTCGTGTGCCACTTGCTTGTTGCGAGCGCCTTATGAGTATGTTGTCTTATCGAGAAATGACGCGGTCGGCCATTGCACCCCTTTCACGGACGCCTTCCACGCTCTATAAACCTAATCAGTTGCTAGACGAACCATCCTAATACATATTAATGTTTTAACGATTCAATGCCAATACTTAATTACTTTGATTTATTGTTCTTAATTTATTTCATTTAAACTAACTAATTCTCACCTCATTTGCAAATAATTAGCAAGTAGGTAAAGAGGTCTAATTAACATCGAAAGTAACTTTTACCTCCTCCTACTACTAACACTACTATTTCTACTACTACTAATGCTAAATTTTATAAAAAATTACATTGTATAGTGTGTCAAAATCGTTTGATTATACGATTATTTAATGTAATAACCGTTACCGGTTATTGATCTAATCGAAAACAATAGTAAGGTGTGCGCTTATGCAATGAGACTATAAATCTTTAAGCTTAAAAAGCGTAATACAACCATTGTTTCATCTTCTCATAATTAGGAAGTTATGTTTTCTTTTATGATAGATGCAACAATGGCAATATTGCTCTTATTAGCATATGAAGTATGTAGATATGATCGATAAAAAGTATGTATCTTTGGTGATCAACGTTTTTCGTCTGTTCTACGACGCTCCGATGCTTATTATGTTTTATCTATCGTATGTTTTTAATGAAAATGAAACTCGACTGTCAACATAAATGCTAATAAGCTGAAAATATTTATTATATTTCCTATTAGTTTGAATTGTGAGTGTATTATTTTTATGTAATTTAATTGTCTCTGCCATGTCGCTGAATTTTTGATTCTATATTTCCATTAAGCGAATTCTGGGAAACTGTCCTGTCGCTCTACAAATATAGCTACCATATCGCTATTAAAGTTAATATATTTATAATATATATTTGATATATTTTAGTATTCTATATATGATCGTCTTTATAGTACGGAAGTGATAGATATTTTCAAAGAGATCATGTGAGGTTCTAAAAAACTATGTTCGAACTTTTGTTTGATAAAGCATAAATGATATAGAAAAGCTATAATCTGTACATATAATAACGAAGCAAATCTATGCATAATACAGATTTTAAATAAAGTATAGATTTGTTTAAGATTTAAATTTTATAAGACGACTTATAATTTGTGTGGAAAGAAGTGAAAAGGAAAAGCGGAAAAGAAAGATGAAGTCGTTGGCAAGAGCTAGTAATATTTAAGTAGCGTAGAATACATTTGCCACTACCCACACTTTCTGCTTCAAAGACTTAGATATCTGTATGACATTGATTAGTAGGTTGAGATATGCATTTAACATATGTTATAGTAGGTAAGTGGAACTACGTAGCTAGCATGAGATTTAAAATATTAAAACTCTGTTTCATCATTGCAATAAACAAATTGAGATTGCTACATTCTAAATTACATCTTACTGGACGATGGGAAAGTGAGCGTATCATCACGATTGACCCTGTTACGTGATGTAACAGATGTTAAGGGTCTATATAATAAACTTTAGCTAGGTAAAAGTTCGATAAACGTAAATTTTGATCATAAGGAAGAGTTCACATTAGGAACTAGGAAATATAAGTTAGTATGTTACCTGCGGGGTTTCCATGGAAACGGCGTCCATGCAGTGTCTTCGGCAGATATTCCTGGCATCTAGCCAATCAACTTCCAGGCTGCGCGTAGGAGCATGTTCCCAGCTGAAGAAATACGAATGAAGCACACCACGAGCATCGCGGTAAGTGGAATGGCGAACTCCTGTTAGCAATAAATAATAAAAATAATATAAAAGGTTAGCAAAGTAGATTAAATTTTGATCAAGACTCATCCAATATCAAGAACACTATAGATGGATCTCTAAAACATTACCACAATTTCACTAATACGTCTATTTTAGAATTATTGACTAGCAAAAAAGTTAAACATTTATAAAATGTCTTCTCGTAAAAAAAGGTTTAATGTGTGATTGCTAAAAAAACTACGTTTGTAGTTTAATCAGATAACAAAAAGATTGCTACTGCATAAGTATCACTTTACTAATTTCGTAGAGTTGTTGCGGTGAACATCTTTGGGGGCTTACCATTTCACAATGCTGTGGCATTGGTTAGTAGTTAAACCATTTCAGTTTGCAACACTAACACCTAGAACCACTAACGTACCTACACAACAGACCACTAAGTGTCTCATACAATACACATTCAGATGATGACGAAAGACGACACTTGGAATAGTCACGTTGCGAAAATATTTCTCATTTGAACGTCGAACTGTTCACAGATTTTACACAATAAATTATACCTATAGTTCACACAGCAATGATGTAAAATCAAAATAATTAAAACAAAATTAAGTTTTGGTTAGAAACGATAAAAATATTTTTTCGGTAATAAGTTTACATTCGAAATAAAACCATTTTTTACGGAGTACACTCGCCTATAATTTGGTTACATTTTAATTTTAACCCGACGTTTCGAATGCTTTGCAGCAATCGTGTTCACGGGTAGACGAGATGTAAGTTTGATGACACTTACACGGGATTACTTAAATTATACACGAGTTTAATCCGTGAAAAATAGTTTTATTTCAAATGTGTACTTGTGAAAATCTAAGAAATTACTAAATTTACATTCGTTTCGGTAATATATTAATACATTTTATTTGAATTTCATTTATTTTAGTTATAGTTTTTACATATACTGGTTCCCATCAAATTATATACTTATGATATAAACGCCAATAGATAATTATAATGCACGTTTTAATTCTATGATTTATTTTATATAAATTGATAAATGTTCTTATATTTTTAACTATAACAGATATAAGATATCTGAATATAAAGACTACATGTTTTATTAATAGCTGTTTTGTAAAAATTTAATATAACAATATTATATATTATTAATGTACGTAATGTAGAGAACTCAGTATTTGAAGTTTATTAACATACTTACAAAACAGTCAGTTCTATAACAGTGTCATCGGTTTTTCGACTTTTTCCAATCATTAAACTATTCATATATTACGTGTATTTAACTAGCTAGCCCAAATCTCCCTTTTAATTTCATAATAATAATATGTATCCGTAATGGATATCTCTCTTTTATCGAAAGTAAAATAAATATTGAAGTTAAATATACCAGGGACACTCAAATTAATATATCCAAGCTTTCAAATATATAACAATATGAAATAGTGTTATAAAATTAAATAACATAGTACTTTCGGAATTCGGTTTGTTCGTTTACGTAATATTAAACACCTACAGGAAAGCGAGAAGTTTCTGTCGTACATCATAACATTTCAATTGGAAGAGAAAGTAAGTACCCTGACCTTACGACGATTTTAGTCATGCTCTGAGAATGCATTTCCAGTCTTAAAGATAGAACCTTAAAACATATCATTTCATGTTTAAAATAGCTTTGTTTCAATATTATAATAACGTTACTTTTTGAGACCTTTGAGTTTTAACAACAAGAGGTTTTAGCTAGTAACATTTTAAAATGAAATTAATAATATATTTGAGTAAAACAATATTGTTTTATAGATGTTTTAGTACGAAAAGGGAAAGTAAGATTGTAATAATGGCTTGAAGAGATGATGATAAAGCCCCAGTTCAATATAAGAGTTACGGATATTGTGAGATATTTATTTATTCGACATGAGTTGATTGTCAATTTGGACTGCCATAAAACCTTACGTTACATTGACCACAAAAGAGTCTTTGTTATCTTTGTGGGATACAATCAGTCAATTGTAATATCAGAACACTCCCACTACGGTACATACAGGTACCGCCCTTCCAACAAACATTTTTAAGTTGCGATCTTACTGAAGATAAAATAATTCCCACAAGATTAAAATCACAATACCGTTATGATTATCAAATAAATTATTTATTACATACAAGTCTTTTGTGTGAACATAAATGTGTGTGTGAAAGATAATACAATCAGAAATTGTAAACAAATATAAGATTCATATAATAGTAGACATAATAATCTGAATAGGAATTACGGTCTGAAAGAAGTTTTGTATTAACAGGCAAGGACTAAAACTTTAAATACATAAATACTTTAGTATTATTTTATAATTCTTATAAAATAAAATCTGTGTAAAATCATAAGTGTTTAAGAAGAATCTCTTATAGTATAAACTTGTCTTAAATTTTGTTACTTAAAGCTTCAGTAATCCCTGAAAGTAATACAAACAAATTCTATTTTATTGAAATATGCTTAATGTAAAACCAACAAGTAACTAATTTCTTAAGATATATACATAGTAAAACATAATATTCTATTGAGCTTAAACGCTAGAAAAAGTGTGATTTAGTTTTGTTTTAATGACATCGGCTTAGTGAAAGCATTTCTAAGTAGAATATAATACTTCTATTTCTTATATAGAAACTTATTTCATTAAAAAACATCAATAATATAAATAGACAACAAAATATTCAATTAAAAGTTTGGATGATATTCTGAAACACGAGTGATTTGTATTTAATTTGATAACCATATCTTAAATGGTAAAGTTATCTAATATGTTATTAGTAAACACTAATTCGTGTGGCCAAGTAATTATCTGTAGTTGCAAGTCAATCCACCAGTCACTGGTACCATCTTCACATTGCTCAGTGCTGAGTGATTGTGTTAGAAAGGACTGCTGGGTCATCGCTATAACTGATACGCAATTGACAGGTTTTGTGTAAGGCCGTACTCATTACTTTTTAAAGATTACAAGGTTTCAGCTCACATGATTCTAAATTCGTGGGTCTACTATCTATTTACATTCGAAAAATTCGTAGGAATTAGTATTCTTGAACTAAAATCGTCGAGAACAGTTTATGAGGTTTATTTTTGATTCAGATTAGTTTAATAGGTAAAGAAGGTTTCGTTTTAGATCTGTTTAGGTAATGGTTCTGCTATTAATTATTTTGTTGTTCTTATATTGTAATATTAAAATATCCGGATGTACTCATGTTATTACTATCGGAATTTTCCCGACCAGTTTCGATCCCATGAGCATGGCGGAATCGCGGCGTGAACATGACAGCAATCATAGATCACGAAAGTTTTTATATTGTAATAATTGTACAATGCAATACTATATCGAGAAGAAGAGCTGTGTAAGAATTGCTATTAATAATCTTATGGATATTATATTTAATTATGGTTTCTCAAAGAGCTTTACTCAGTTACTCAATCTGTGTAATTGGAGTACTATCATTATATACGTACTGTTAGCGCAACTCCTGGGGTCAGGCAGAGCCAGGCGTCGTTGGGCGTCGACGACGCAGAGTACTGCCAGCAGCGCGGCTGCTGCCAGGCAACTGTGCCGGCTCATCTGTTTATAAACACATATTTTAGATCACTTTTATGTATTAGAAATTATCTTTTTATAACAAAAAAATATATCTCAATTATATATATATAAACTATATTATGTATAATATAAACAAACTTATCTACAGATTTTTTATTATCATTGCAAGAGAATAGATATAATCGCAAGTTTTATACAATAAGTGAAAAACAGAGCTTTCTATATAACTTAATTACTGTAGATAAACTTTATTTTATTTACTAGGGCTATTCCAAGTTACGATCTAAGTCACAATGAAAGTGTCTAATACATTAGCAGGTCTGTTAATGAGTTCGCTTTCTTTTATTTATTCAGACCATTACTACCCGAGGACAATCGATACGTGAGATGAATTTATTTTGTTGTATTTGTGAAAGCAAAACCCGATCCGCTGACCTCCTTGCTGCTTAAACGTTTGCGTGAAAAGGTGCTCTACGCGAGAAATCGTCGATTTGAGGCATATTTTACGATAAGGAAAGCTTCGTAGAGAACATCATATACTCTTAACACTGTCAAGACGTCATATTGTCTTAACACAGTCAAAGACATCATATTACCTTAAACCTGTCATATTTCTAGAAGATTTATTATTAAATATTATATTTACTTTCAAAATTTTAAAGAAATGTTTTAATAACTTCAATAAAGTTTTCTATTTTAATAAGTAGGTTTAGTATTTTTAAATTGTGCAATAAAAATATTCAATTTAAAAATCACTAAGAGTTCCTTTTAAGTAATTTATTTGTTTTGTTTACAATAATATATACTTAAAATGGTAATATGATTTTTATATTTTATATTGTAATAATTTGAAAAACATTTTTAAATATTGTTACAGGCTTACAATATAATAATGAGATATTTTCCACAATTAGGAACTCTACTTTAGCACTTTTAATACATATTAAAAACGATAAACAACAATAATAATATTTTTGGATCACTTTATAGTTATTTGTCACTTTCGTACCTCTTGGGTTATACGATGCGGTTGATGTGCGTGTGAAGTTCGCGTACGTCCGATAGTACGCAAGGTGCGTGTGTTGGACGCGACTGTTTCAGAGGAACTGGCGCAAGCGTCCTCTCTAATTAAGCCTCCGAGATTCATTCACTTTCACTTCCAGTATGAGAGAAGATCCGCCCGCTCCACCTCGACTCGCCAATGTAAAACATTACCTACCATCAAAGACCTTCTGGAGGTCGAAGCCGGATACAATTTTGAATTTATATAACACACCATAGAACCTGTACGTGTGAATAATTGCATCGACTAATAAGTTATGAAATATTACAATAAAGACAGGTTTCTATTCCATTACGTATTTATTCACATATATATGTTTAAAAACGAATAGTCATGACCTACCTCAAAATACTTCAAATAGGTCACAGACTAATTCAATTGAATCATAAGAAAATAGATCAATAACTTTATATATATTCACTTACTAAAATAATGTTAAAAAATTATAATATAAAAAATAAGATGTAAATTATAATAATAACTTGGGAAAAGACTTTTTGTATCTTTTTTTAAATTGTCAAAGTAAAATACAAAAGGAATTTTTCCCCGATCTAACATTTAATAATACATTTAGAATTGCAAAAACCAATGTGTGTACTATATTTTTACAATAATAATACTATTCAATAAAATATTTAAAACCAGTTTTTTATACATATTTATATATATTTATATATATACATATCTGTTATATAGTTTTAGTTGATATACAAGATGTCACCCTAGTCACAGTGGACACAACCGGAAAATTGAAATGGACTTATAATTTAATTATTACTAACTTACAAAGTTAAGTAACTTTGAAGAAAATAGTGAATATAATAAATGACATTATAATTAATTAAATGAACTTAGTCAAACAAAGATTTCGTATATCCTTTTATTATGTTCTTGGAATCTGATGCGACATACTTGATATATTACACCAACGTTTAATCAGCGATTCTGCGGTGTAAAGCATGATAAATGTATATACAGCGAAGAGGAATATAACACCCCTTTAAAAGAAACTAACAGAAGATTTAAAAACGTTTTGAAAACTTACGCTTATTCGAATTATATAGCATAGCATTTATTATTACATATACCTATAGTAATAATTATAACAATTCTAAATCTAATAATTGTATAATTCGCTTCTTACTCCTCTCCATCAGGACCGACATTCTCTTTTTTAAGCAATTATTTTTATTTTAAATGTTAGTGTCGATGACGTCATCTATACTATATAATAATAAAATAAAGTTAAAGAATTTGTTCCTATAAATTAAACGTTAAATATCTGTATTTAAAAATTGTTTAAATTAGGTAAATCTTATATATTAATGCAGGAAGCGATTTCGTTGGCACACTGTAGCTCGAGAACCACTAAAGGGAAAAATATCGTTGATGGCTCAAATCAAAGGTCTCATTATGCTACACTGCTGAAAAATAGTGACAACTCTCAAATCTCATTAGCCTAATTGCAGTAATTAGTCAAAAAATTAATTTTTCCCATAGACTTTGCATGGGGAAATTTTGCGCGCGCTTTCAAATTTTTTGTATTATCTATTGTGACTAGCTGGTCTTAGCATACTAGTTATTGATAAAGGAAGGTAAAAACCGTCAAATAGTGTTAAAAAGACTTATTCTTTAAAATAAAAAAGTTTTTAAGATGAATTTTAGACCTTTTGTCTGTATTTCTACAAAAGGGCTGACTGAATTGAATAATAAATGTTTTGTTATAAAATAAAATACAAGAAAAGGCAATGTTGTAGTTTCTATGACAAACTTTATATCAACTGACTAGTATCTGAACGGATTGAACCAAGCATATCCCTCGATTGTATTGTCATATATTTTATTAATCAGGTATATATTTACTAAGGTTTTGAAAATTATAAGATTAATTACTTCTATTCCTAAAGCTATTCATATTTACTAGACCTTTGTCAATAACGGAGAATTACAACTTAAGTAAAATCTTAGTAAATAATGTAATATGACTCGATCAAGAGAGATATCAGCTGTCAACTAATACGCGGCGCTTCGAGATTGTCATAAGTTGAAGATAATTTCAGATACCTCAGTGAAAGTCATTGCATTAGTTAAAGACTTCTGCATTTGAACAGTAATTTAAATTTATTATCATGTACTATTATGCAATTTAAAATTGAATATGCATGAAGATTCCATAACATAATTTGCAGAAATAAATTAATGGAAGTTCATTTTAAATGCAACGTTTATCTAATTTTTTCTTTTTATATAACATTGAATTAGCAGCTTAATCGACACTTAGACTTGTAAATTCTTTTTAATTTATCGATTTATTTAACAATATAGATACTTTTGAAAATAATTGGTCTGTTATGTAATACAGTAGTATTCTTCTTCTGTTTCTTTTTAATTAAATTGGCATGGTATTTTATTATAAAATTTCATATGGAGATAGATCTGAGTCACCGTATGACTGAAAATGTTTATTTTAATAAAAAAAAAACTTAAAATAAAATTAGTTTAAGCTACAATTTCGTCACTTTGATGTAGGGGTCATTGGGAAGATGAATTCGTATGTAATAGCTATCTTATATAAACAAATTTATAGTCTAGAATATAAATTATTTTTATCTAATGATATAATAAATATTTAAATCCTAAGCCAAATTATTATATTAGGTCAGGCAAAATTATTTTTTTTACTTTGATAGTTCAAGGAAATA
Organism: Mechanitis mazaeus; assembly: GCA_959347395.1. NCBI lineage: Eukaryota > Metazoa > Arthropoda > Insecta > Lepidoptera > Nymphalidae > Mechanitis > Mechanitis mazaeus. The sequence continues at coordinate 4,170,244 of OY365750.1, forward strand.
CACGAAAAGACATTTTTCGCAACCTATTTATTTTTTGGATCAAATAAGGAGTCTCTAAAAATTCTCCTAGTTTTTGTATACCGATTTAGGAACCGACAATTACAAGTACGTTAGAATGGACTTTATAATTGTATGTATAATTATATATTTTGCGTTAGAATAAAACTAAATGTCACTAGGTCTTTTTAAATATAAAAGGTTTTCATCTGTCTTTTTAAAATATCTAATCATATTTTGAGGAGTTACTTTTTTTCAATAAAGATGTCCTGTTTGTTTCTAGGATGAGGTTAAGATAGTTCTTGTAGTTTGCAAGGAGACCCACCAGACACTGCTGCAAAATAAAATCTAAATCAAATAGATTTCAAATCAAAAGGTTGCAAAAGTACCTCCGATTCTACGCAAATTTCTAGAATAGTTTGGAACACTGACACGAAGTCGGTATTCCATGGTACAGTAAACCTCAAACAGAATATATAGTGAATAGCATAAAATATAGAATAATCAACCATAAAAGAAGTTGCTTCAAGCTCTAAGGTTCTGTGACAAACATAATATAATACCCGAATCAGGACTAATCATTAAGATAATTTGACAAATTATCAAGCGAATATTCGTCAGAAACGTTACGTGTAACGTTTGATTTCTCATCAAAGCTGTAGAAGATGAGTTGTGTAATATTTATGTCTGTATAAATCAAATTCCAATAAGTGGAAAATTTCGCAAAAGAGAAAGTGTGATTTTCAGAACTCCCTTATTAAAACAAACATAACCTCCTTGGCGTTAAAGATGACGGATTGTTTAGTTACAATGTGGTAAATTTATCTTAGATTAACTTATGTGTTTTTGTTACCTATAAAACAGCTTATAATAATTTTTCAAAATTGTCATATTATATAGCTACCGTAACACGATTATAAATACTGTTATTAGTAAGTCTTTTTGTCAGTCTGATGCCAGATTTTTGTCCGAGACAGCAAGTTATAAATAACTTATTACACCAAATTTCATCCAAACAAGTTGTAACTATACCTAAATTTATCCCGAAGCGCCCGATACGTTTTGAGTATTAGTTTGTTTGTTTCTCAACGGAGTATTATTTATTTGCCTCTTTACTTGGTGTGACTGCCGAAAAATTTTGCATTTTAATATGAAGCTTTCAAAAATCCTATCTTAGGCATCTAATTATTATTTGTGCTTTTCGTAACTGCTAAATCGATTGAAATCTGGTTTTGACGTTTTTCAATTTAAATTTCAATGTCCTAATGACCAATTTTCTTTTTGAAATGGAAGAAAGAAAAAAAAACAAAGTATAACTTACTATAGTTTTCGTAAACGGCGTTACTATGTACATTAGGTCGCAGATTCTTGCGTGAGATTTTTGTTAAGAAACCTTCAGTTATTTCACTAAAATATTTGTTTCGTATTTAAAGTTGGGGTTGTTGACATTATTATTATTTTCCTTCGTTACTATTTTTGAAACCTTCTTTTGTTAGGGACCTTAACAAAATGGAGAAAAATTCAGACTAAAAGATGTTTCCTTACTTTTTCAAGCAGGCAAAGCTACTAACAAAAGCTAGTTTCAATATATACTTAGTAACTGCGCCATGTTCCTTTCGCACAATATGACCTTCATTAAACGCTTCGAAAACACGAATAGCTATTAAGGATATATAAAGCACTTTTGTCAAATGCAATCTCGTGATTTTAATAGATCTTTATTACATCATCTACAATTAAGGTTAAACTGGAGGTCACCAGTACTATGACTTGATGAAAATCCCTTGTTCATACACATTTTTGGAATTTGTAATGCATTTTACTATTATGCTTATACAGTCTTCAGAGACGGACATGCAGCTTCAGCTTTCCTGATTCCGTGTTTTATAATACATCGATTATTAGATGAATGGTAAGTTGCCGGTTGTTATAGGACAATATATTTGTGTCCGTAAATGTCGTTTAGAGACGCTTTTGGAATTTTAGATGGTTAGACACATAACAATATCATTGTCCTCTCCGTGGAGAGTGCCTTGTGGATGGTGGATATTTCTGTTTCTAAAAATAGAATAATTGAACGAAGCTTTGTACAAGCATCTAACAAAAATGGTTTATTCGAAAATTTCCAAATTTTCCAAAACATCAGTCTGTTGATGATTTAAAAAAAAATCGTCGGAACAAATAAAATCCTAGTATATTGGTGTAATCTTTATTTTTTAAATAAAATTGATTATATAACCCTTCAACCCGCAGCAAGCTTTTTTTGCAGAATTGTGCTCTTTCAGAGTGATAGCATACATGAAAACCATATTTATGCCAGATATTAGATAATTTAGACGTCATTCTTTGGAGAATTAAGAGTTAGTTTAATCGATCTCAGCAATATCGAACTATTGCTGAATTCGATTAAAATGTTAATTTTTTGTTTTTAAGAGGAAGTATGAAAGTTGGTTTTCAAATTAATATTCTATAATCTATTATATATCCTCGAAGTGTTATATTGTTTATTTGTATGTTGTCCATGAGTGCACAAAATCGAATTTAGCTAAAAGACAAAGCAAGTCTGGAATCCAGTCCTGATTTTAAATTTAAAATATTCTGCCTTTTGCCGGAAAATTGATAACTGATTTCAGCTTCTTTCTTATTTGTATGACACAATCAGTGCTCTTATTATGTAGAAATTAATCAAGGATATATTAATTGCCTTGTTTAAATATTTTATGAATTAATTTATTATTCATAAAATAATGTGCCACTTATATAATTACGCTAAATAGAAAATTAATAAATGAAATTGTTTTAAAAATTGAGGTCGGCTATAATTAAGATTTATAAATGTTCTTCTTAAATTTTATGATGTAAATAAAAATTCTTATAGATTTTTTTTTTACCAATAACTGTTCTGTATTTCGCTTTTTACTTAGGTTCAAGGAAAATGTACCAAAATTTTAAACTTTACTTTGTGTCTAGATCTCTCAAAATATATATTAAAAAAATATATATTTATGGAAATTTTATTAAAGATAGAACCTCACTCCAAAGGTATATAGTAAGCACGGATCATTTATGATAATAAAAATAAATCTTTTTAAAAGTAGGATCTAGTAGGAAGTAATAAAATGAAGGGGACTATATTTTTCACATTTCATACATTTTTTAAATTGTTTCATATTCAATTCATAGATTATAAAAATGATTCACAATGACTCTTGAAACTTGTCTATTAGGCAAATGTCTTTGAAAATATTATTTTACTGCTTCGTATTATGATCGAAGACATTAAAAGAAGTCAAAATCTAAATTCTAATAAGCGAATACCTGACCTTCATAAGTCATGAAAGAAATAAAGGAATTATGTATAAATGTAATCAACATGTTTCAAATATTGAGAGCTAAAAGATCAACTAGATTAGTCGTCTAGTCTTAGAAAGAATATTATACGCATAATGCATTTCTTTGGGATATGACGTCACGAACGGTCGAATGTGCTCTGGGGCGAAACTTTCACAGATGTCATAAATATTCACAAAGGAACGTCGAACACTAATGCGCCATACCACAAAACAAATGTTTGAGTTCCTATTCCTATGTATGATGACAGTAGAAATTTGTTATGAGGTGTGGTACTTGCTTTTGCGTTGTGTAATATATTATATAGCGTAAAGAAGATTTGGACAAAATTTGGCGCGAAAAGACACGGTTGTATAAACCAAAATATATATTTGGTTTTTTGTAAATGAAAACTAAACATAATTTTTTCAAAGCAGCCAATAACAATATTTCAAATTTACTCCTGCATTAAATATTTAGATGCTTATCTATAAGGTCATGTTTAGGTTCAAACCAAAAATCCAATATTGAATATACATAAATTTAATAATAAGGCATTTAATTTGACGGCCTTGTACGATTGTTAAAGAGGTTATAGTAATACATTAAGTGTTATTTCAAATTTCAAGTGTCTGTTACAATAGACTCCATCTTCGTCTTTTTCTTAGTCCCTTACAGACAGGCGAATAGATAGACGGACAAACGGCGAAGTATTAGTTAAAGTGTCGTTAGCACCCTTTTTGGAAATGACCTGGTAGCAAAGGATTTCCCGATAAATTTAAATGTTAATGTTTACGCCCATTTTCATTGTGACTGGTAACTACCATTGTACTACGATAAATTGACGAATGCTTTCTTAGATCCTAGGTTTTCGGCGCAAATGCAGTCCTTTATAGGAATGTTTTTACGGACTTCATGCTCTGAGGAACTTAGGACAATTTTAGACTTATGTAAAGTAAGAGGGTGTACCCTAATTTTCCACCAAGGCACTACAAATGGGTAATTGACACACCTATTCTGAAGCAACAGGAATATTCCCGCCGCCTTCTACCCAGCGTCTCCCACGGAGAGAAGCAGCAAAGTAAAATAATTCCCTGTTTCGTCCTTCACCGCGGCAATGACTAACCATTACGAACTCACTGATTTGCATTAGAAAAACATAGCGACCGCACAGGTTTTGCTGTGAAGCATAGCGCAGACTTCGTAACTAACGTATGATCCACGCCAACAACAGCCGCACAACGGTACACTGGCGGCTGCAGACAAATATACAATTCAGGCGCACATCTCCACAGTGCGACGAGCTATATTGATGCACTCCAGATCTAGCAGATCTAGAAAATCAAAAAGCAGTCGGGTACAAACAAAGTCACTACTAACAATTTGTTATCTATTATTATTTCATAATAAAATATATTTTTGTAGTTTTTACTAGAGAAATTTTAATAAAACCTTTTTAGAAATTTAACTCTTATTTGTTTTTACATTTTTAACGTATTACGTTTTACGTCGAAAGACGAGAATTGCAGATATTTGGTAAAACAGTTAAAGTTACAGTTTCGTTACAGTTACAGTTACAGTTTTGTGATTGTCCTAATTTAAGTTTGAGTCAATAACTATAGAGTCAATAAATATAGAGTCAATAAATATAGAGTCAATAGAGACGTTTGGTAGATATTTCCAAGAGAATTTCAATAGAGAGAAAGGTTGATTTATATCATTTATAAATATTATTATTTAAATCTGGAGATGAGTTTGTTTTCTTCTTAAGGTTGGGATTTTTAGTAATCAGCGTTCCGACTCATTTATCTTTTACGATTACCAATGCATTATGTATTGAGCTGAGCGAAGCTCTTTACCGGCGAAACAGCAATTATGTGTGTCACTACTCCTCTTTGACGGTTCGAGATAGAACTTTGAAATTTTGCTTGTAGAAAGAGCTATAGGTCCCATAAGCCTGGACTTGATTTGAAAAACATTATAGTTGTTGATTTTAAAATATAATAAATAAATTGTCCCATAGGATTAACATGAAAATCAGAACATTATATTTCACGCACAAGTTAATAATCGCTGTATAAACGCGTGTGTCATCTTATTCAAGCCAAATGTTGAAAAATAGTTTGCTATATCAATCTTAAAGTCACTCTTTCCTTTCTTCGTTTATTATATAAAAACATTATTACAATAGTAAAAGATTTTTATATAAGGTTATTTTTATATAAGGTTTTATACCGCTCAGCTCACCCCGCTTGCGTATGTCAGCCTTAGAATTTCACTTTAGTGATCATTTTAAAACAAATATACTAGCAAAATATTGGTGGTGCTTCTTAAGGGTGAAATAAAAAAAAATTAAGATTTAAAGTTAAGATAAGTTATAATTTCGAGCTCTTAGATCCTTAACTCAACTACAACTTTTTTATTAAAAATATCATTTCACATCACTATGCTTAAAAATTCCAATAGCCGAATATTAGATATTTTTATTCGGTACATTTTCTTCTCTACATCATGTTAGTTTTTGATTAGTTTAATTTTAATTTTCACTGTATAACACAACCTGATTTTGGGATATAGTTACAATGCAACCAGACCATCAGGCAGGTTTTAATAGTAATGTAGAATTGACTTATAACCTAAGTCATTATGTAGTGAGTTACAAATTACGGAGAAAAAACATACTTAAACCCAAAAATGGTTTAGGATAATCAAGACGGAATTTTTTTATTTGTTTCATTTGTACTTTCTTATTTTTAATGTAGGTCGACATATAATGTTGTTTAATAATCGTTACTCGTATTGTAATTATTGATTTTAAAGAACGAATTTATATTCTTCTGAAAACGCTAAAATTTTGTTAGGTTGTAAATAAAATATTAAAGATAAAGGTATTAAATTGTTCTATTTGGTCCAACTTTCATTTTTAAAAAGAATTAAATGAATAATAAGGTTTTTAAAGTAGTAGATATAAGAGTAAAAGTTGCTAGGTATGTCACCTTGATCGTTAGTTTTAGGAATGTCAAGGTATATTGTATAAGGATATTGGAAAACAAAAAGGATAGTTAATTTAAAGTAATATGACGTACTTGATTAGTTATTTTACAAAACTCTTCAACATTTTTAATAATCTATACACGCCTTCGATCTTCACAGAACTTGTTATAAAAGATATACAGATTAAAAAATAGAATTAATTTATTTAGCTAGGAAACAAATTAAATATCAGCATTTATAGTTGCTCACGCAAAAAGTTTCCTCAAATAAGTGTTGGTTATAGACCATCTCTATAGTCTATTGATACTATTCTAAATAATCTACGTTTACAACGTAATCTGTGACGAGCAGCAAATTTTGTTCTTCCTTTCCGTATTTCATCAGCTGCAATAGAGTTACTCCCTTTTCGTTTACAATAATTTCTTGTAAAATGGCTGATAATAAATTGTACGAAATATTAGGTGTTACAAGAAGTTCCAGCGATTCCGAAATTAAGAAAGTATGTTATACACATTTCATTTCATTTACCTCTGTAGATATCTTAACATCAATTCCTTTGTCATCCACGCTAGGATAGTTTTACCATTAATTTTTTAGGCTACCTTAAGTTTTAACTAAAGGACTCGTATGTTTTTTCAGAATTATCACAAACTGGCAAAAGAATTTCATCCTGATAAAAACCCTGCATCTGAAGATAGGTTTAAAGAAATAAGCTATGCTTATGAAGTTTTATCAGACCCTAAAAAACGGCAAACCTATGACAAACTCGGATTAAAAGGATTGCAAGAGGGTGGACATGGTGGCGGTTGTCAAGCTGATGATTTATTGGGACATTTCTTTGGTGACATTTTTGGTATGGGGGGAAGTGGGCGAGGAAGGGGTCGTGCGCGCGGTGAAGACACTATACATCCATTGAAAGTGACTCTAGAGGATATGTACGTTGGTAAAACTACTAAGTTGCAACTCAGTAAAAATGTTATATGTCGCCCATGTAAAGGTGAGGGTGGGAAGCCTGGATCAGTGGTGCCTTGCAAGGACTGCCACGGTCGTGGTGTAAAATTTTGGTACCAGCAAATTGCTGCTAACATGACACGTCAATTACAAGCCCGCTGTGTCACTTGCCAAGGACAAGGTGAAACGATAAATGAAAAGGATAGATGTCCTAAATGTAAGGGGAAAAAAGTCTTCAATGAGACAAAAATATTGGAAGTGCATGTGGAAAAAGGAATGCGTGAAAATCAAAAAATATTCTTCAGAGGTGAAGGGGATCAAATGCTTGATACTCAACCTGGTGATGTTATTATTGTGCTACAAGAAAAACCACATGATGTTTTTAAAAGGACTGGGGATGACCTATTGATGGTCCACGAAATTACACTGACAGAGGCCCTATGTGGGTTTGATTTTGTTGTAAAACATTTAGATGGACGAGATTTACTTATAAAACATTCACCTGGGGAGGTTATAAAACCATTTGATCTAAAAGGTATACAAGGAGAGGGTATGCCCCAGTACAAAAATCCTTTTGAGAAGGGAAACCTCTATATTAAATTTAAGGTGACATTCCCAGAAAATAATTTTGCCACAGAGGAACAATTGAAAAGCATTGAAAGTATTTTACCTCCTAGACCAGTTTTTGTGATGCCAACTGGAGAAGATGTTGAAGAGGTGTCAATGCGGGAGTACACACATACTGAGAAAAGCAAAACTAGAGAAGAGGCCTATGCTAGTGATGATGAAGAGCACATGCATGTAGGTCCAGGAGTTCAATGTGCCCACCAATAGATAATCTATAAATCTAAATACATGGGTTTATACTCCGACCTCATATATTATAATTTTACTGTAAAATTTAGGTAGTTAATGTTAACAAAAATGTGACATTCAACTTGCAAGTGTAGACTTAAATTATATAGCATATATAAACATCTTGCAAAATCTTCAGTCCTGAAAAAAATGTAATCGCAATAAACCCGCCTTATTCATATGTATTTTATGAGCATGTACTTTAAAATTAATATTTTGGATGTGGTAAAGATTAGTAACGGATATTCATTCCACTATCACAGGTGTGTGTGCAACTGCATAGATTAATAACTATCATTTTAATTAAAATTTGTTTTATTTGCCACTTCATGAACATTAATTATTAAAATAAATATCAAATGTTAATGCAGCACATATTAAAAGTACTAAATAGTTTGACTTATTTGCTTTTGCCTTCATTTGAAGGCCATAGGTAAAGTTGCCAATAATTAGTAGATAAAGATATATATGATTGCATCATAAAATTCTAATCAGTTTTCTCTCTTAGTTATGTAACACATAGACTTAATATTTATGAATTATTCTAATAATAAAATCAAGGCACAATAAACAGTTTTTGGTTTTGGTTATACATTAGGTATAGACTCATTGGGAGAATAAAAAGTGGTCATGAAATAATGAATATGTGATACACATTTGAAACAAATTTCACGATTTAAAAAAAAAAAAACAATTTTACGTAAATGTAGTATTTATATAAAAATTATTGTTGTTATTGCATAACAATAAATTGAATTTTTATTATATTTTTCAGTCTAGCAAAAACTAGCAGGTCTGAGTGGTATGATTTGATGTCAAAGTGTTTAAAAAGAGATTAATTTTCTGTAATGGGATACCTAAAATTCTTTTTGGGAAATAAGTAATCTAAATACTTAAATATACATTTTTTTAATAATTTAATATATTTTTCAGTACTAATATAACAAATAATAAAAATTAAACGCATAAGAAACAATATTTTACGCTGCTTTTTTTTACTTATTTTTTAGAAGGCAATTTTACTTAAGTATTCTAATTGCCTTAAGAAACATTATACAAAACTGTGTAATGTGTCCTAATACTTTTATTAAAATTTAAAAAACTACGACAACTAAGGTCGAGAAGAGGGAAGGAGGACCAACCAATTCACTAAATGCATCTAGTCTTATTAATATTGAAAAGATAGTAGTGAAGAAAGTATACGAAGGCTAACGTTGATGTTACTGATGTGGTCATGGAAACTATCTCTATATTTTTCCGTGATTTTTTTTGTCATTTTGTACTTAATTCTACCAAAATAAATAGGTCACTTCATTCCACAAGCACCATAAAATAAAATAATGCATTCATATATTATTAAAAAATTATGTGAATAACGTGACAAAATAATTTCGAAAACTTGATGCTTTATTTTCATGACACATAATGTGGTTGAAGCTTAATATTTGTGAAGTAAATGCGATACTTTTTTAATCCGATTTTTTTTTGTCATTTTCACTGTTAAAACAAAAAAACACTAGGGCTTTAAATAAAAGACAACTGCTGTCAGACTTTGATGAAATTTTGTGTGATGGACACTTCTTGGTTTAGTCAGCATATAGGTGCTTCTCATTTCAGAAAATAGTCTCATAAAAAAAATTATGTATAATTATAATTTTATAGATATTAATTTTATTATTATTATATAATTTAATTAAAAAATATTAAAATTTTACACTCATTATTTGAGGCTTGATGCAAAATGTCTGTTTAAAAAAAATCTAATAGAAAATTTATAATTTACAAAATACTAGATTTTATTCTTTAGAGGGTGATTCTATTGATTCACAATATTTTTTAAAATCCTTCCTGCTTCTACACAATACATTTAAATTTATTTCATGTATTCCTAAGCTTCGAAGCTTCTCCAATCTTTTTTTAACAGTATTTTGTGATGCTGCTAAGATTCTGGATTTACCTGCAATTTCTTCATGACTAAAACCTTCACTGATTAAAAAGTCTAGGAAGTTTTTAACCTGTAATGAAATTATATTTCTTATTTTTATCTTCATTTTCAATAGATTATTGCTTGTATGAAAAAGATCTTTTCAAATTGTTTATAGAAATTCATTAATATCATTTTCATAATATTTATTTTAATATACCTTTGTGACTCTGATAGTCTTCAAAGTTGGTGCTTTAATATACATTTCTTCAACAGATTCTAGAGAAACATTGAGACGGTCAGCCAGATACATTGTTGTGGATTTATTTTCTCCTAATATATTTTTAGTATCCTGGAATATTTCAATATACCTGAAAAAAAAGTATTATTAACATTTTTATAATATTTTAATATTTTAAACCATTAAGAAAATTTACCGATTTAATATATCTTCTGAGCACCTCACCATCCAAGGGTATAAGTTAACAACACCTAAATTTCTAATTCTTAATAATCTTTCTTCTATTGTCTTGTGATGATATTTAAGAACCCACAAATCTCTTAAAATTCGGTCACCTGACACATTCATATCTAAATTTGTTTTACAAACTATGGTTAATAAAATTATTACAATACAATAATTAAAAGAATTTAAATAAAACACCTACCTCTTACCTAATAAAACATTTAATGAATTTTCAATCCAATTAAATGACAAAGTATATATAAACAGTCGGTTAACAAGGCGTTTACTCAAAACATTTGGTGGAACCTGAAACTTTCGTCATGATTTAGATTCATCATGATGAATAGAAAAAGTACAAAAATAAACAGGAAATTAACAACCTTGATATGAGAAGCAACATAATATAATCTATTTTCACAATAACCATTTTCTACATCTTTTTTTGTTATTGTAGCAATATTTAATAAGGTTTTTATGGATAGCTTATAGAAAGGTAATGCATCTGCATCAGATTTAAAATTCAGATTTCTTATCAGTTTTTCCTTCGAGGTATCAAGGTCTGTAAAATATTAATTTAAATCTTGTAATACATTCCTTATGATTATTAAATAAAATATTAACATCCGTTTGTATACCATACCTTCCAAAACATTTTTTTTCTGCACTGGATAAAAACTCAGCTTTTTATAGCAATTAAACGAATTTGGAGCAAATTTCTTTAATTTTACCAGCAAAACTAGTTTTTCTAAATTAATTAGAGTTTTGTGATAGTTCATTACTTGGTTAGGTATACAAAATTTTCTCCACATTATTTCAAGAAACCAATAGTAACTTTAAAATGAAGTATTTAAGAATAAATCTCTTAGCAAATACAAAATAAATAAATCATAAAGGCATATACAAAAAATTGTAATGTTTTATTTATTGAAATTAAAAATTCTTAAAACAAAAACATAATTCATACATTATCATTGGTTATAAGTGTTACAGCCTTTTAGTATTTGACAAACTGTCAGACCGACATTTCATTTTACCATTTGTCATTATAAAATCCAATATACGGAAAAAAGCATTTACTTATGAATATTTTAAGTGCGTACTACATGCGTACATTGTATATTTTTATTATTTCTAATACTAAATCGATTTTTTTTATATACTTACTAGTCAAAATGTCGATTATAATATATAAGAATATTATTGAAATAAAAGTTTATTGGTGGTAACTAGTGCAAAGAATATCAGAAATAATTTAAAAAGTACAAAGATATGAAATTCGTGTTGACCTTTTTAAAAATATTAACGTGTAGATTAAATCTGCTTAAAAAATATTTTTCACAAGTGTGAAGAGGGCTTTTTTGGGATTTTTTAATGATCATCAGAAGAAAACAAATCAAGACAGACGATTGCATAATAGAAAATTTTATTTGGACGCGACCTGTTATTTCAGAAACAAGGTTTTACAGGCATATAAAATCATGTAATCCACTAGAACCAAATCGCAAGCACGAGGCAGTAGATGCATGTGTACATATAGATATACTTGCATATAGATATTATTTGGGACAAAGTAATAAAAATCTAACATTTCGAGGAAAAAACAATACCATAAAGTTAAAGCGAGTTATAATCAATCTTTTAATTACTTGGTACCAAAACAAAATATTAAGATACATACACACTACGCTTACACACAGATACATAGTACATTTACATTAGAACGTCTTACTAAATGTTGGACAACAGGACACTGCCATGCTACTATGATACCATGCTTATTTTAAAGCTCTCTTTCTTTTTCACTCCAGCCTTAGAATTGAGTCGTTTTCTAGAACACTAGGCAACGGTAGAAAAAGTATTATTAATTAAGGTAGCCTTATTTGCTTAATAAATCTATAATCCGTTCGTACTGTTATATACATAACTAGTATATAATAGTGCCTAGCATCCCTAATTCATCTGCCTAGTCATCCCTCTAGGATTCCTCATATTATTTGCTCTTAAGATTACAGTCAGTTCGAGTTCATCATCCGCGCGTGACACTTGCCCTTTTAATTAAGCCCAATTATTTTGTATTAAAAAGTGTTTGATAATTAAATATAATCTTTTTATAAAAAAGGGCTTTCTTTTAATCCGTATAACAATTTGGTGGCAGCGGTGGGATACCGATGGTGAAGGTATCCTTGGCAGCCATGAAGCTTTTGGGGCAATGCCATGGTAACTCTAAATCATTTTATCTACATAACAAACGAAGTTATATTTATGGTTTTTTTCTGATGAAAGTTTCCTAAATATAATCGATCTAGCCTTAGACTTATTTTTAATGAAAAAACAAGTGTAAGTGATTTTATAGTTTATTTTAATCTCTGTTTCGATGACTTCTCGATCTAAATGACTCTCGATGGCGATAATGTCGACTTCCTTTGCTGCTAGAATAACTATCATCTTCTTTTTTGCTTTTGTTTGGAGTGCGACATTCTCTTTCTGGTGACTCTGACCACCTCCATGAGCGTGTTGATGAACGTTCTTGCCTAAAATTCACATATTAGTTTAATTTTGTTTGTTATAAGTTTTTACGAAGAAATAACTTTATAATATATATTAAAATTTATTTACCTCCTCGAAAAACGTTTTTCATGATCTACATATAACTTGATAGGATTTTTAAAAACATGTAGAAAGTTACAAGCTCTCCCTTTCGGACATCTTCTAGTCCTTTGTAATCCTAAAATCATTTAATATTTTATATTTACCGTTTTCTAATTTTATTTTAAAAGTTATTTGAATTGTTATTTATTGTCGTCAAAATTTTTTTATACTCCAATGTAAAGATATTTTTTGTCACCAAAACAATTCAATCTAAAAGGACATCAAAGCCTATGTTTAGCTCTTAAAACTATCATAGTTAATTTTGATCTAATATCAATATAATTTCATATATAATTTTCAGATAAGAGCCATCTACTAGTATTTCTACATATAATAATCCAGCTGTAGTCACGTCATTATTATTGGAATTTTCCAGATTAATTTTAGTAATAATAATCATGAAACACGATATTCTATATATAAACAAAAACTGTTAACAACAAAGAAAGTCAAATACAGATAAGAGTGAAATTGGGATATTAAGATACAAAAAGGGAAAATAAGAGTTCACATTACTTTGAGAGATGGTGGGAAATCCCCAGGTATCAGAAGCAAAAAATTAAATTTTAATCTTCATTAATTTTCATTAATTATTTATTTAGTACTAAAACAAGTACTAAAAAATCAAGTTAAAAGTGTTTACTGCATTTGCAGTGTTCCCAAAGTTTTGAAATGTTTTTTTTAATTTAATAACTTTCTTTGTAATTAAACTTAAAGCTACTTCATCAGAACTTAAGAAAACTAAATAGAATAAAATAATTAAAATATATGCCTCCTATAATATGCAATGTCTTAATATAGAGTAAATAAATATTGCATAATTTATACATGAAAAGGTACGGAAATATAGTTTTTGATTTTTTTTATAAATACACACCACAAATAGCATTACTCCATGAAATTATTCGACAAAATTGCAACGAAAGCTGTTTGCCTCCATACCACCTTGTATGAAGAGCTTGATAGGCTGAAACAGCACTACGCAGTTCGGCAAATTCTATGTATGTATTGCCTCGTAGATGCTTTTCAACATTATTGCAAACCTGTAAAATAATATATATTTTAAAGAACATAAATGTTTGCTTAATTATGTTCTTGAATTTATACTTACTTTTGTAAATGGAGCTTTAAAAAGCAATACTAATATATTATTGGAGTAGACACTATATGGTAAGTGTACATGATGACTTGGAGCTTGAGTTAAATAAATTAAATATCTTAGTGTTATTAAAATTGTTGATTTTACACTCAAAATATATTATAATATTTTAAATTTTGTAGTTTATATTTGTTAATTTTAAAAGGATACTGGAAACCAGTGCATACTAAATTATTAGTGGAAACTTACCTTAAACTCAACAACTTTACCAAATTTCTGAAATTCTGGTAAGACATCAAAGAAAAAATCTTTAAAATCCTTATAAGTATCAGAATCTTCATATTCCAGCATTATGTCAGTGTCATACTCATTAAAAATGGAGTTCTCTAATCCAAAATGTCCAAAAAGATTTTGAGCTAGTAAAACCTGTAATTAAAAAAGTTCTCATACCAAAAATATATACAAGAGTGATTTAGAGAAATTTATAACAATTACAACAACCAGATGGGGGGTGTAACTTTGGCATAACAAATAGCCAAACAAAAAAAAATCTAAGTAAAATGCTAATAATAACAATATGGGAAAAAATCCTCAAAAATATTGGCTATTTTATAGAAAATAACTCATATTTATGTGAGTTAATAATATATGAGGCAAGGAAAGTAGTTTCCTCACATAGTTTTACATAAGCTACACACAAACTGTAAAAGAACTAATACAAGTAATAATAAATGTAGTCTGTTTAAACAAGAGTTACCCTACTAATCCCAGGATGTTTATGGTTTCTGGAACATTCATCTCCAAAGCGACAACATGCAGTTTTAGCGTAAAATGGACATGGGTCACAATGAGGACGACTTTCATATAATATCTGAAGCTCTTGAGGAGGTTCCCTAGAGTCTCCAATTAAGAATTTTTCCAAATTAGTCATAAATTCTTCTTGCCGTTTACAGTTCTCTTCTTCTAATTCTTTCAGTCGTTCTGCTTCTCTTTCCTTCCTTTGTTTTTCCAATTCCCATTCCTAAAAGGAATAATTTATTTAATAAAATATATTCTAATGTACAAAATAGCTAATTTAGCTTTTTGCTATTTTAGCTTCTAACCTGTTGTAATTTAGCTTTTTGTTGAAGCTCCTTCTGAAGTAACATTTCGTTTTTAATTTGAATTTTACGCCATTGCTCCAAAGCTACTGATTCTGCTGCAATCCATTTCTCATTTTCTATCTTATTTGATATTTCTATTTGTTCCAAAATCTGAACATCTAATGCTTCTTGTTCTTTAATCCAAATTTCATATTCCTCCCCATCAGGTAAGCAATCTAGAAAATTATATATATTTTTATTATTTTTGGTAAATAACGAAGTAAAATACATCACAATACATGCCTCTTTCTTTTCCCTTCTTTTTTCGAATTCTTCTTCTACGTTCGCGTTTTGCAATTTTTCTCCATACCCTATGACTAAAAAATAAAGTTTATTTATTATTCTCTTTTTCACAGGCACATTTAATATAATTATAAAAACTATTACTTTCCCATAAATCTACTACACAATTTGACGGTATAGAACGGCCTGAAATAGTTTTAATGTTTTCACTCACAAAAATAGTAATATTACACCATAAAAACTTTATAAATGTATAGCATTACTGCTTATAATGTAGTTGGAGATTTATATTTTGAAAAATATAAACTTTCTTACTTCATGTCGCATGAAAATGTCAATGTATTTGACATGTCATAACTTTCGTACACATTATGGTACTTAATCGTCCGTAACCATAGACTTATAGGTATATTACAGGAGCCTAAATCTATCCTGAGTAAAGGAACAAAATTATTTGAAATGATTCGTACTTGTAATAGCTTTTCTGTTGTTAAATGAAATAGGAGGTTGTGTATATGTATTTTATATATTTGAAGACCAAATAACCTTAAATGTATATAGACATAAATTTTAACGATGACTTTATTTTGCACTTCAATGAATAGTTCAAGAAATCAAAAATGATATTCACTTTGATATTTTACGGTTTTTTAATGTGCAAATATTAGCTTTTCAATTTGACCTTTAAAAGTTATTAGTGCAAAACTATGCATATTTTAGTAATGTTCTACTTAAAAAGTGGAAATTCGTAAAGATTACATGTTACTTGTTTTTGCATTATTATATTTTGAAATATTCATTAAAATCAAATAATTATAAACTAATCTTACCTTATGGATACTATAACATAAAAAAATATTTTTTTTAGATCGATAAACTCTGAAACTAGGTAACCCATTTGATAAATGTAAATACCATTACAACAATACTTACATTATGCCTTGTGAGACAATTTTGAAACGTTTTCAATCTAGAGACTCAATATTTATAGTAGCAGTTTCCCTGCAGTATGTTACCATTTTTTTGAGATTTATTTTATTTATTATTAGCAATCTTTTCATATAAAATTTTCGTTAAAAATAAAAATGTTACATAAATATTTTTTAGACTTCATTACCTATATTTGTCAAAGGTGCACTAACTAGTTCGAAGTAGTACATCAGTCTTTAAGATTGGATTAGTTTGTCTCGTTCTAAACGATTTTAATAAAAGAAAATATAATAATTTTAGATCCTATCAAACGTATTACTTATATATGGAACGAAAATCGTATATACACATCAACAATATCCCAGGCCCAAACGAAAATTTAAGACATTTTGAAAATAATTGAAGGTTGAACCCTCAACCATTATTTTTAGGAAGTACCCACATATTTTTGGGATTATAGTATTTTATTATATGGATATCGTGATATGCGTCTTATGCACCGACCTATCAGGTGCTTAAATTTTTAAAAAATAAGGACATGGATAGAAGTATAGAAAAACTAAGAAATAATATATTGAACAATAATGAAAAAGAAATACAAGAAGCGTTAATTAAAGGATTAGATCCTAATTTTGAAGGCGGTTGGCCGATTAGATTAGCGGCCCGACATGGACTCTGTTCTATCGTGAAGCTATTTATCCTTTTTGGAGCAAATCCTCATATCCTAAGTGAAGCAGGTAGGTAAAATATTTTTCAGGGATTCTTAAAACGTCAGCCATCATCCTATCCTTATTTTTGGGTCTAATGTTCTCAATTTAGCATCTATTCTTTAGTAGACTCAAATCCATAAAAGATAGCCAGGTTACATTATTATTTTATAAATGTTGCCTTACATTCTAATGAGAAAACAAATCACAATCATTGTCCTGCCGCCATTTAATGATTTTAGGGAAGTTGGAGCATTGAAAAAAAAAAATTTAATTAAAATATATTATAAATTAATGTGCTTTTTAGGAGCATCAACGTTACAACTTGCTATTTTTTCTGGATTACACTGGGATACAAACAGTTGGACATTTTTGCTATCGTGTTGCGATTCGTCTCAATTAGCTGATGGTGCAGCAGTTGCAGTAATATTTAATAATGTTCAAGGCCTAAATAAAATTCTCGAAACAGGAAGATGTAATACAAATGTACCTACATCCCTTACAGGTAAATATTTTTATGTATTTTTCGTTAATCTTTATATATATATATATATAGTAATAATAATAAAACGAAGCGCTTTAAATACTATTTGAAAAAGTAATTTGCGTTGTGTACACAAACCTCCAAACATTATTATCATTTTTGCCTGTTTAATTGGTTCTTTGTATATACTTCAATATATTAAAACTACCGGACGGATTTTTTTAATTTTCAACATTGAACTGAACTATGAACATTGTATTTTATGCTTTAAAATGGCTTATTATTTTAATGGGAGAGCTGTAGAAGACATCATATGATGTCGCTGGTAATATCACTTGCTTGAATGCTAATTTTCATATATTCATGA
Source organism: Mechanitis mazaeus (assembly GCA_959347395.1). Taxonomy (NCBI): domain Eukaryota; kingdom Metazoa; phylum Arthropoda; class Insecta; order Lepidoptera; family Nymphalidae; genus Mechanitis; species Mechanitis mazaeus. Next base: position 4,188,382 of record OY365750.1, read on the forward strand.
TACCTAAAGTTTTACGCATAAGATAAAACTCTGATTTATTTTAAAATTATCACCCAGGAAAAACAGTCGACGATCTAGCCAAGGGATATAAAGTACAGTATCTTTTAAACACGCCAGCAAATACAAACAATCTTCAAGTAACACCGAGTTCAACTTCCCGACTAGCAAGAACGGTAAATTTAAAAGAATTTCCTCAATAGCCATATCTAATTGAAAGTTGCTGACATTTTTTTAATGTGTTTCTTCAAGGACATAAGAAACTCCAACTCTCATCATAGAAATTTATCTCCATCAGTGGCTCGGTTTTTCGACTTGACATCGCGGCAACCGGCACTGACTCCGCCTCATAGCCCGGGGGTTTCAGTTACTTCACCAAATTCCGCGCGCTTCTAATAAATTAGTGTACATGATTTACAATTTTAAAAATGACATGTCTCAATGACTTAAAAGCTTTCACTTGACTGACATTTAATGTTTATAATTAATTGACATAAACTATTTTATTTTGAGCAAAATATTTTAGGCTACGTTGGAAATGTATGTTTCTTGCTTTGAAGATTTGATAATGTTATCTTTTCCTATATACTATAACTAAACAAAGGATATAAAAAATACCATTTTCTCTATCATTTCAAATTATCTAAAATTAATTATTTTCGATTTCATTAAAATATATTGAATACTAATTTTTTAAATGTTTTTCTTGTCTCATTTCCAAAATATGTGACTGTGGCATTATCGAATTACCGAAATCAAATGCAATTGAAAATAACGTGTATTTATTTAGTTATAATAATTATGATATATATCAATGGCAATGCTGCCACAACAAAGCTGATGATTGAACTTTATGTTCCAGGTTTAAATTATAGTTAATTTATTTTTCATAGAATTCAGTGCTTTCTTCAGTTTTGATGTGGTCAGTAACAACTTTTTTATTCATATATATTTTTTTTAGTAATTAATTTAATAAAGTAAAGTACAATGTGTCTGTTATTTGTTTATTTCCTGTTGTGTTGGTGTGCACAAACTTACTGCTTGTGTACCCAAGAATATGTCCATATTTGTCTGTAAGAAAAAAATGTATTTCAAAACGATGCTTACCTAAAATAAAGCATTACAAATATTGTCCGATTGTTTATTTAAACATTGAAAAAAAATTACTGAACGAAGTTTGATGATAGATGGTATAGGGAATATTTTAAGTGAATCATTATATACCTATAAAATATGAACTTTTCATATTTAAGAGTTTAACAAACAAAAACAGATAGCGGATTTATGAATGCAGACACACAGGATTCAACGCGTGTCTGTATGTGTCTCTATTTTAAACTTTCAGCTCCCACATAAATGAACAGATATCAAGGCGATAATTATCGCCACTACAAGGAAAATACCAAACACCATTGGGAAGGCAGATGACAAGGCAGTCTTTTTGTTTGAAAAGTAGTTTTATACTAATTGTTTTAAGTGTTTGATAAAAATCTATTCCATTTTTTTAATCTTATCGATTATATATCGATCTTATTATAGATTTTTTAAATAAATAAATTACATCTACTTACATTTTCTACATTATTTACACCATACGTTTTATTTATATTTAATGGAGATCCAAAAATATTTGGCATTTTATTTTTCAAGGAAATGATGAACCTTGACAATACTGACCTCTACAAAAAATAATTATTTGAGGTTTAGAAAGGAAATATTTATTATACCTTTTTTTAATTATTATTTATATTGACAAATGTAAAAATAAAATAAAAAAATCTATGTTTTTATTGGACGTATGCCTACAAGTTTTGAAATAATAAAATAGTGATTTAAGATTTACCTCAGCATTCTTTGGCATTGGTATTATATTAGGAAAGTTGGCAGTGAGACAGATATTCGGATACGTCAATGGCTCACCGCGCCAAAACCTAACCGAATAGTAATGTGGTTCATCTTCAGGTAGACGATAACCATGCTTTACAAAATCCAAGATATTATTATAATGAATACTACCATACAATATTAAATTAGTAAATTGGTTATAAAAGCTAAAACATAATTGTAACTTACAATATTCTTCCAATGACGACGTAAATCTTTGTAGAATTTGAATTCACCAAGTGGTAAAGCTTCGTAGTATTTTTCGATAATAGCTTTATTTAAGCTTCAAGAATAAGAAAAAATAAAAGAATTATAATATAAAGCTGGTAAATTTAATGTTTTTAAATTTACTTATTAGGAATTTGAATTTACGCTTGTCAATACTTATTTATGCAGTTACATTATATACCTTGGTAAGACTCTGACACATTCCCCTGGTATAAACTTTTCTTTTGTTTTGATCAGGAGAATTTTTACTGGTTTCAATTTAAGCGTAATCTTGTCATCTAAATAATAATTATCATTGTGAAATGAAAAATTACAGTTTTGTTATTATTTTTAATTAACTTGACTCTTGTCTAAAGACGAAAACGTGTTAAATCTAAGTAGCATTTAACATTACCGTCAACTGAACAGTTACATTTAATACCATCTTGAGGTCCAGAGGCTGTTAAAAATTCTCTATTATTTATATAGTAATTATATCCGAGCACATTCCATGTTGGTGCCAGTTTAGCAGACATAGTATAGCAAAAACACATTAAATATATGTCCGACGTGACTTTTCCAATGGGACCATTCTAAAATTAATTAAGTTTGTAGGTTCAATTGAAAAATAATTTATATATAGATAATATTTGAAACTTACTTGGATTAAGGAAAATTTTAATAATAATGATGTTAGGCTTTCATAATCAGATCCTTCTTTGTTAAATATTATGTGCACTTTTCTAACATCACCTTTATCAGGACAAGATAGTATTGAAGAAATTGAAAATATAATCATTCTAAAAAAACAAAACAGTTAAACGTGTAAAAAATAAAAAGTTTAAAGTTATAAGAAAAGGTTCTTTCGGACATTTTCAGACTCACCTACACTTCAATACTTTCCAATGGAAATTTGAAGGAGCAGACCGATCATGTTTATCTTGGACATTTGCAATTACATTAAGGTATCCTAAATTATTAAAATAAGGGTTAGGTAAAGTGAATTCATAATCATTATTCATTGTTCCTGATTATACAATATCCAATAACGTAATACTTTCCCGCCATAAGTTAGTTATTGAGTTATTTTTTCTCTTTTGCTAGTGTCAATCCGAGCAGGTTGGAGGCCATAAGGCTTTACTTAAACAAAGACAGCTACGTTGATACATACTAATTAGTTTTGTGTTAAAATAATTAAATATATTTATTTTTTCTATATTGTATTACGAAATACAATTTTTTTACATAATCAAAAATGTTAAAATGTAGTATTGGCGAAAGACTTCGTTTTTACTATTCTTTCTATACTTGTATTTGTTATTTGATATTTATATAATTAAGTAATTATAGCCCGAACAAACTAATGTTGCGAACATGAAACGTTCTTTTGTTACAAGAAGCGAAATAAGAAGTGTTTAATAAGAAGATCCTTAAAAAAATATATTTATATCCAAGTGTTAATGACGTAAAAACCAATAATTATTTCTTCTTCTCGGACTAAACCTAGGTCTTTTAATATCATCTTATATCGTCTTTATCTTTATAGATAATTTATTTATTCAACTTTTTAATTAATTTGATATTGATTTTAAGTATATCAATTATTATAATGAAATTAAATTATTCTCAAACCATTAAAAAAATATTTATATAGAATAGTTTATTAATACTTATATCATCAGGGGCCGATTTTTAAATCCTAAGACAACTCTTAACTACCAATATAATAACATATATGTTAAGATATACTTTTAAAAAAATGTCAAAACAATTAATTTTTCCTCTAGTTAAATGTTATCTGAGGATATAAAAATCAGCTTAAAATGTCATAACAAATTACATTTAAGATAAGTACTAAAGTAAAACATCACAAAGTTTAACAAACCTTCTTAAAAACATTATTTCCGTATCAAATATCACTTTAATTAAAATCCACAATCTTAAATATTTGGCACAATGGTGAATTTTAAGTCATTAATTATGAGGATCCAATTGGTCCCTGGCTTTTCGCAGAACTCCTTGTGTTTTATGAATTTCCCGGCAAATAGCGCGTTGAACATTTCTTTTCCTCATGTTAGCTGCGTTGAGCTGAGTCAACGTTTCGGCAAGTGTAGCTTTTGTTCTCGCTAGCTTCTGCTTTAATGTGATATTTTCTTCATAGAGTGAACCTAGAAAATAAAAGTCAATATTGTTAAAGTAAAATGTGATTGAAAGTTGCCTATCCATTTCCGGCTTGACATCGACTAATGGAACGTACTGCATATATATATATGTATTAAGTTTAGATACTTACGAGGTGATAAATTGACTACATCATTTTGCTCTAAGCTGGACAGTCTATCGCTATCGATGCCTTGATCTGGAGATGTAGGACGTTCTTCTTCATAAGGCAATCCCGCGTGTAGCTCAATGATTTTATTATCCGCCTCAAAGGCCATTTTGCGAGTTACTTCCATTTCCAGTTGAGCATTAGCTTCCAACGCCGCACTTAACTTGTCCCTCGTTTCTTCTAGTTCCCTCTCTATGCGTAACCTATCGTTTTGTGAGCGCGCTCTCTCCAGGGCCGCCTGCGAAGCCTGCACCGTCGCCTCGTCCGCCGCCCGCCTCAGAATACGTTCGGTTTCTATGAAGGTAGATTCCAACTCGATCTTTTCGGACCGGAGCCTCTCGATTTGTAGGTCGTTATAATTTATTTGATGCTGATGTTCATCGATGCGAGTCTCTAGCGCCGTTATAGTATTTTTCATTACTTCCATATTTTTGTTAGCTTCGCTCGCGCTAGACCGTTCGGCCGCCAGGGCCGATTTCAATTCTTCTCTCTCGTCTAAATTATTATCTATCTGTTTGAGGGCAATCTCCAGTTTGGTCGATAAATCCATCTTCTCCTCTTCGAGCACCTGATTACGTCTGGAGATAGCTTCGATCTGTTCCTGTGAGGCGCAGTCGTTAGGCCTGTAGTCTTCAGCGCGTGTCCCGTGCGCCCGGGGTCGCCGCGCTCGCCCCCGCGCGTGCTCGGCGCCGCTGTCCCGCGCCAGGCCGGTGTCGCAGAGCCCGACGCGCGCCAAAGACACGTTCCTATCCGGCTCCGACCAACATTCGGACTCCGAGATCACATCCGCTGGAGGAACGCTTCTGTACGCTTTCCTCGGAGAGTATCGGTTGTCATCGCTGCACATCAAGTGATGTCCGAACATCATAGTTAGATCATCTATCCTCATCGATTGTGATATATCCAGATTACTTTCGTCCATTGTTAGTTCCTCGGGCGCCATGGACTCGTCTAGCTGTAGACCCACCGGTAATGCTAAACTTTGTTCTAAAATACTCGCCGCCAACCTTTTCTTTTCTTCTCCTAAGACACATCTGAAATGTAATAGAATACATATTGAGTAAGTATAAGAAAATTATTATTATAATATAAATAAAACAACATTTACTTACTTATGTGACAATAATTTGTCAAGAAAATAGGCTAAGCCTTGCAGTCTTTTCGTTAAAAGCTGTTGTAGATTCCTAAAAAAAAAAAGATATATAAAGAACATATAAAATTTTATTTATTAAGTAATATAAATATAATTGAAATTCATTTACCCAGACCCATCATCACTTTGAATATTATCAATATTGTTCTGAAGTTGCCATACTTTAGTCTCCAAATCCTTGATATGTTTATCCTTACATTTCAAAATTTCTTCATATTTCTCTAATTGAGAGTCACTAACGTGAGCGTATGTTACCTCTTTATCCTAGAACAAAATATAACCTTATTAATAAAAAAAAAAATTGATTATTTATATTGGATTTTTTTTTGGGAATTAAATTATTGAAATTAAATTATCTTAGGTTATAATGTATTTCACTGCTCTTACTAGTTTCAACTTCTTAATTTCCTTGTCTTGTTGTTGAATTTTTTTCATACATCCTTTGATCATTTGAAGAGCTTTGCGATTTTCTTTTGTTAGCCTCGTTAATTGATCCTGTATAAAAGAGAGATCAGATACTTATCTAATATATTTTTGAACATTTCAATTCAATGTTATGAGAGAACTACCTAGTAAGATCGTGAGATTTAACTTATGATCTTAATCTTAAGTTTTATGTCTCTGCAAACACAAGCTATATATATGACCACAAAGCCAATGAACTTCGTTTTATTTAAAACTTTAATTTTCCCGAGACCATATAACGAAATATCTATATACTAAAAGATGAAACAAACTTCGATACTTACCAAATCATCATTATTTACTGTCACAGCTAAGTAGTCTCTGTAAACATAAAAAGATACGATTAAAACACTAATAAAGTTTTTTTAAATTAATAAACATAATTTACATACCCGGCAGATTCTGATTGATAAGTTTCATCTACTGCATCTGTTTGGTTTTCCTTAAAGTTAACATAAGAAATGAATGTTGAAAGTCAATTCAGTATATTTTTAAAATTTCTAATTAAATATTACAGATTTATAAATAGTTTAAGAAATACTTACTTTTACTGGTTCTTTAACTTCCTTCCTTACTGTAATACTATTATTAATTGTCACGTCAGCAACTTCAGTTGAAATGGAACCCTAAAAAAGATAGTAGGATGTAATAATAGAAACTATTTTTGGTTTAGTATTTTTAATGTTTGCTATTTTAGTTATTATTAGAACAGCGTTTGTTTCCAGAATAAATAAGTAAATAAATAAATAAATAAATAAATAAAAAAAAAACAAAGACTAACAAACAAAATAACGGACAACAATTGATAGTATAAAAGACATGATTGTAAAATTTTAAAACCTGAGATGGTGTAAATCATATATTTTGTGCACTATTTCCAAATTTTTTTTTTTAAATTAACTACTCTTAACAGATTTTATCCATTAGCTTTGGAGTTAGTTGCTGTTGAATGGCTGAATGAATGAATGGCCCTTAAACCAGTGCGTCAAATTATGACGTACAAAGTAATTTTAAAATTATGACGTCATCGTTCTTTAGTTGTGAGTGTCCTACAATATTATAAATTGGTAAAGTTATAATTTGTATATTATTATTTTTAATTATACTGATTTCAATTGAACTCTATAAATAAATAATCAATATATTTTCAAATATTGGCCGTTCTTATTATTAAACCAATATATATTAATTTCTTTGCAATGCTTTGAATGAGAAGTGTTTGAAAAAAAATTAATTATCTTTTACCTGATTTTCTAAAACATCGATTGCTTCAGCAGCTGCGGCTAGTAACTCCTGTTTATCACTTAGTTGCCTCCTCAGTTCTTCAACTTCCACTTGAAGTCGTACATTGTGTTCTAATAAACCCTGCAGTATTAAAAATATATGTATTTAAAATTAAGAACAATTGCAATTTTCAATTATAATGACAATAATTGCAAAAATAGTGATAATATAGTATTTTCTTAGATTTTCACGAGTACACATTTGAAATAAAACTATTTTTACGGATTAAAACTCGCGTATAATTTGGTTACATTTTTTATTTTAACCCGACGTTTCGAATACTTTGCAGTAATCGTGTTCAAGGGTAGACGAGATGTAAGTGTCTGTCAGAACACAGACAGTGTGACAGTGTCTTCTGAATGTTACCTGAACTGCTGGAGGAGCTCCACTGCCAAGCTTCTCTTCTAGAAAATAAATTCGTAGTTTCAAATGAAAGTTTTCTTTTCGCAACCCGTTTAGTTGCTCCTCATATTGTTTCATGCTTACACCGCTGGCTGAGGTTACGTCTGTAAAATGCATTTTACTATAAGAATACTATTTATTGTATTTTAATTTTCGTGATCCATTATTACAACTTATAACTTGCACGATACTTGCACGATATTCGGACAATTTCCGATAGTATTTACGTGAGTACAATAGGATAAATATATACAACAATAAGTCTTTTCTAGATACATACCATGACCGTCTCCCGCAGGAAGAGTCATTTCTTGCAATTTACGTGGACTGGTACTGAAAAATATTTAATTAATTAATTAATTCATGGCACATTTGCCAGATATAACCAAAATAATAATTTTTATCATTTAAATTTCACCGTTATCAATATTGACTTGTTCTGTATGAGGTTTTATTTCTGTATATTTATTATAATGAACTGTAATATTTACACTTAGGGTTAATGTTGTTATTAACTAATTAGTATCTTAAATATTAATAGCGTAAGACGATTTTCGTCCCAGTGATTATGGGACGATAGATAAAATTTAAATAAGAATTTCAGTTTAAGAGTATTAATGAAATTGAAATTCCTACAATATTTATTTGGTTGTTTATTTATATACTTTATTGTACACAACAAGAAATTAATAATAAATAAAGAACAATAAAAAAACAAATTAGGAAAATACAAAAGGCGGTCTTATCGCCAGTCTGCGATTTCTTCCAGACAACCTTAGGGTTAGAAAATTTATTAATTTATAAAAATTTATATGTATAAAAATATATATATGGTTATAATACATAGCAATAACTACATACTAATACATAATATATTTAAAAATAAAAATGAACTAATAAACTAAACATTATAAAAATAACAGTTTATATTTACGTATATAAGTACTTTTTACTATATTATAAATCAGCATATGTGTTTCTCAAACATCATTTAATAAGAAAAATTCTTTAATAGATTTTTTAAATATATACAGCGTTTTAGATTGTCGCACTTTGAGAGGCAGTGCGTTCAGTTCAGTGCAGTGCGTGCGTAGCTTGAATGGTGAAGGAGTTTTTATAAAATTTTATGAAATGTAGGTATTTTGGTTATAAATTTTTGTGAAGTCCTTAACTCAGCTGGTAAGCCTAAAAAACTAAATTTCTCTTTAAGATATGAAGGAGTTTTTGGGAGAAATAATACACAGTACAGGAGACGGAACATGCTAATTTCTGTTGAAAAAACGCAAATCTCCGTGGACGACACACTATCATATAAAACAGTTAGAGTCTGTTCAGTACATTAGAACGCACAAGTCTATATAGAATAGTCTATAAGTGTTCGAATTTATATTTTTTTTCATCATAGACTACACACGCGATTTTGGACACAACAGTTGGTAATATGCTCTTAATTTTTAAATTTTATTTTTTTATTTTTAGTAGAATTTTCTTTCCATCTTAGCTCGTATTCAAATTTATTTTCATGCCTTCAATGCCTTAACTCATGTTTTTATTTCTGACTGAAAACCAAAAATTTTCATAGTATTTGCTTAAAATAAACGTTTTTATTTAATGTAGAACCTTGTTAATGTTTAAACTTTTAAAAATCGAATGATTAATAAAAATAACTTAGCGATAAAAGAAACCAGTATAAAGTTTAATTGATAAATTTGTCCACCGGTCTTTTTAAACATCTTTTAAAAAGATTTTAAAAAGATTGAGAAAAGCTACGGCTAAACCGTACTATAGGATCACAACCAGTCGTCAGACGCATATTCACGCGAGTACACCTTTGACCAACATGGTATACAACATTTAATCATAACGACATACTACGGTTTTTAATATATAAATTCTCTTTCTAATACAGTTCCTTGGTTATAATATATATCAAGTATATACTAATAAAAACTCTCAACCTAGATCGAAATGAGAAAGTAAAATAAGTAAAGTTGTCTGGTAAAAAATGCAGCAAAAAATGCTAAGCGTATTATAACTGGACTGGTTAATGCGTATTTGGGCTTAGGCAAAAACAGAACAAGAAGCAATTTTTGAGGTGAAATTATTGTTCGTAAGTCTTTCGTTACTAAAGCTTCTCCTAGACGAATAATGGTAGCATGTCGAAAATAGGCAGAATTTTCGAGAACAGTGACTTATAGGTCCCGAAGTTTTTTGGTGATATTAGTTATTATAACGGATTACACTTGCAACTTATGCCATGTTGTTTACTGATTTTTAACTGCCTTTTTTTTTGGTTAGGTTTTTTTTAGTTCCAATTTCGTTTTTTAAATATTTCGTTCCTGAAAACCTAAAATTGCATTTTTCTCTGTTTTGTTACTAATCCCAAATATGCATTTTGGTAACACTAACACCGAAAAATGAAGCATTAGCAGAATTTTAGTTGAGTTGTTTTTAACAGACAAGTACCATATTTTCATGTCATATATTTTCACAAAAGATCTAATGGTTTTTTTAAATTTATTTATTATTATTTATTTATTCATGAACCACAATTTTCAATCAAACTTAAAACTAACACTGTGCATTGGATATATCCAATTATAACTCTAAATTTTATTTTAAAATGGCAAGTGTCATTAAAACATACACTTATAATACCCACATACTTGTATACCCAGATATTGTATATATTTAAATAAGTCATCAACATTGTACTTATTATTTTATCGTTTTAATATACACACTTAAACATAAAACGCTTCATATACATTTATTTCTATTTTATCTTTAAATTTATATAAACAAGTTCAAAGTTCATATCAAGTACTATACTGTTAATCTATCTTAGAACGTTCAATTGTGCTACGAATACAGAGAGCATTCTTAAAGAGATTAGATTTAAACTGCATTTTTTTTTAACAATATTACGCGCCAAAATTGTTAGTTTAACTACCCTCTTAGATACGTACATTATATTGATATATTCTATTTAATTTCAAAAATATATATAAGGTTTAAAAGGTTGACAATGTTAGTTGATATGACCTTTTTTGATAATACTAATAATAACATTAAATAGGTACACCATATAGTCCAAATCAGATTTGTTCATTATTGGCTATAAAATTAAATTATTACAATTTGTAAAACATTGCAAAATTTTTTTTTATTTTAAGCAAAAATTTTTTTAAAATATAATTACCTAAACGGAGACGGAATACCACTTCCACAATGCTTAGATATATTCATACGCGGTAACGTTGCCATTTTAAAAGTAATATAATGTAGCAAAAACACCACTTTTATGATATGATATATAACATCACAAAAAAGAAACACGTCTGATTTCACTTTGCACTCAATGTCTATTAATAACACAACATTTGTCTCGACATAAATAAAGTTTTATTTATCAGATGTCCATAAAACATAAGAAATGAATTATATATATAATATTAACATCACTTAAAGAAAAAAACACTATTTGTTTTCGTCTTAAACAATAATATAGTTTGTAAACGATGTAATGATTATCATGTTTTGACTTTTGACGGAAACAAGGGAACTGAATTTAGGACAAACGAGAGACTGCGCAGAGTTCGTCTCAAAATCGGGAACGCTCGTAAGTATCTGCTTTTTCACTCATTAATAATATAGGGAGAAAAAGAGATGACTATAGTTAGAGGCGACAATCGCATGAAAGGGCGGAGACGGATGCTGTTCATTACACATCGTGCAGGAATAGATACATTGAGTCGATCTTAGCTCGTTCTAAAAACGGTGAGCAATTAAAAATAAAAATGTATTAGTACTCGCGTATTAGCCGTTGTATCCTAATGTTATATTATGTTTTTATTTACCATATAAAATATACATTTTAACATTGGACACAGCAATTTAGTTTATCACTTGTTTTTATAGTAATTTTTGTTATTATATCCAATTAAAATTCGATTTTTTATGTTAAAATCTCTGGAGTAAAATTTCGTGACCAGTCAATAAATAATAATTAAGGGCAGTGTCATTTTAAATTTTAAAGTAAAAAAAACATAAGTGACCAATTCCAGCTACTTAAGGCAATGTAAATATTAAACTTTGTTATAAAATAAATTTAGTGGTATGAAGACCATTTACATGAAAACTGAAATACTGTATAAAGGTTGTCTAACAAAGAATTCTGCCACTTTAAATACATATTATATACAATGTACTGCAGGTTTTTTTGTATTTATCATTGAAACAAATAGGAACCTAGTTCACAGATATCTACTTAAATTTATTTATTTATTGATATCTTTTCCTTTTGAATCCATATCAGTGATCACTTGTGTACATCAATTTGAAGCATCAGGAGGGCCTTCGGATACCATACTTATTAAAATTAGCAATTTTGCACACTCTCCAACTTAAAAGTTAAATTTAAAAGGCATCTGAATGCGCCCTGGTCTAAGATGAATCACACAACAAATTCAGTCTTTTTTTTTGTGTTCACTGTTTCACAAACAACAAAATATTGAATATTCTTCTACGAAAAACTAAAGCCATTGCAGTGAATTTGATATGAATGCCTAAAGACATTAATCAAATAATATTGCAGTTTATCCTGCAAGACAAACAGTCATATCAAGCAGCACCCGTTCATAAGTATAATGCAAGTATACAAAGTAATTTTTTTTCATATATATTTTAAGGTTAAATTTATAAATATAGCTTAAAAAATATAATAGATATTTGAGAAAGTCTTCTCATATTCTTAATATAAATGTCAAAGTGAAATAAAAAGAAACTTTTTCACCAATATTACGATATAGCATACATAGTAAAATAAAACAAATAGAGTAAATCAATAAGAATGCATAAAATAATAAAGTACATGATACAAAATTATATATGAAATTTGTGATAAAGCAAGAAATAATTTCTCTTTATCTTTTCACATATTTTTCTGGAATCAAACATTTGAATACTGTTTGTAACATTTGAGTATTGTATGTTATTTTTTATTTAAACATTTATTTTACATAATTTTGATATCATATTTGAAAATAAATATACAATACAATTTACAAGTAATTATATTAGCACCCAAACCAGTAATATCCTCTATATATTAATTTAAAAAAACACAATTGAAACTAAGTCTATAGAAGACTGACAATAATAATTGCGTCTTTTAAAAACTCTTGATTACACAAAAACAAAATTCCAGACTGTTATGCTACTTGTATTTAAAAAATATATATATTGATAAAATAAAAAAATATAAATAAAATAATGTCTACTTATATAATTTATTAAGAACGACGCAACAAAGAAAGCATAATTTATTAATACTAATATGTTTTAAATAAAATACTTACAGTATTCCTTCAACTGTGGTATCCGACATGATGATTGATGTGTAATTATATATTTAACAATCTTACAAATAATATTTTTTCTTGTTAAAATTTATTTACATGAACAAAATTTCTAGTCTATTACTTATGACAAAATTAAAAACCTAAACAAGAAAGTTATTATCGAATTTTTTTATTATTAATTTGTACTTTTACCATTGGAACAAAGTATTATCGTCTTTGAAACGAACCTTACAAAAATCAAGACGGTTAAACTCAACTGTTATTTAGAAATTTTAAATTGAACCATTCAACGACAATAGAATAAAGTGACCATTAACGTTGACAGCTGTTGCTTAAACCAAAGATAGAAATGAAAGGAACATTTTAATAAGCTAATAACGTTAATAAAAAAGAGTTATAGATAGAATCTCATATAACAAGTTTAATTATAAGTAGAGGTATATTTTTTTGTAATTAAGGAAATAGTCTATTTAATGATTATGATAAGGTTAAAGTTTTGAGAATTCCTTTTCCCACTTTTTCCCACTTATCCCATCACACTGTTATGGAACAATAAAAAAAGGAACAGCTAGATTATTTTTTCGGGTAAATGGTCATCGTTATTACACAAATAATGCAACAATATCTTTCAATTAGAGCAGTTTTAGTTACTACAATATATATAAAAATTTAAATGTTTGTTTCTATTATTAGATCTATTGTATTTTTTATTACTAGTGTACTCTTAGCAAAAATGTTGAGGCTTTAGCCTGGATGCCCAAGAAAGAAAATTCTTGTACCATATACATCAAAATCGACTTCAAAACCTTTTGGGAGTTGAACGTTCAGCGTATAATATATATTTATAATTTTCTAAAAATCTCCAATTTTAATCTTATTGTGGCTTTATTTTTGTAACTCAACATTTTCTGCAAATATTTGTTATATGAACCGTGTACATCAATTGAAAAGTAATCAAAAAACAGCGATTAACTAAAAATATTTTTCATTAAGTGAGACATATAATGATTTACTTATCGATGTTAGCGGGGGTTCTAACTTCTCGTTGTTGTTTTTATTAATTAATAAAAAATAACTATATAATTATAACCAAATCATAGAAACCTCAGCCACATTACGTTTTCTATTTTTTTAAGATATTATCAGTAGTTACTACCGATGATCACAGTGCAGTGCAGCAATACTACGTTACATATAAATTGACAAATCAAAACAGACATTAAAGTGACAGCTATTGCTATAGGTGGTAATGCTGTACTGTGTAAATTCTACAAATGTCTGTCATAAGTGACATAACTCATAACCTGTATTTAATAAACAGCATTGTTTTCTTATTTCTAAGGGATTATACTAGAAATCGATAAAACTATAAAAAAGTCATTTATTTTAGTTTATTTAAATTATGGCACTTGCAAATAATATTCGTTCACTAATAAATAGGGTAATTTTGTCAGATGTAAGAATCGCGGTCCGCTATTATTCAGATGAGCTTGATGAAAGTGAAGAAAAACAAAAACCAATTGATCCCGAAAAGGATCGAACAAAAGTTATCCCCGTAGAAACCAGTATTAGATACTTGCGAAGTGAAGCTTACAAGACAACTTATGGCGAGAAGCCAGTATGGTTTTTATACAGACGTAACCACAAAGGTGGTATGGCGCCAAGAAAGACGAGAAGAACCTGTATTCGAAATGGAATAATATCCACCGGCAACCCTTGTCCTATTTGTAGAGATGAATATTTAGTTCTTGATCATAAAAATACTACATTGTTGGAACAATTTATCTCAGAGTACACTGGCCAGGTATGGCTTTTCTTCTGTTGTTCTTTTTTAAACTGAATTTGTTTATTACAAATTATTATGAGTGTCATTACTATTATTACTTTTATTACAGATATTAGATCCATTTAAAACTGGTCTTTGTCAAAAAAAACATAAAG
The DNA here is from genome assembly GCA_959347395.1 of Mechanitis mazaeus. Classification (NCBI taxonomy): domain Eukaryota; kingdom Metazoa; phylum Arthropoda; class Insecta; order Lepidoptera; family Nymphalidae; genus Mechanitis; species Mechanitis mazaeus. The sequence goes on from OY365750.1 coordinate 4,203,407, forward strand.
AACTATTGGTTGCTATTGAGCGAGCCTGGGATCAGGGATCTCTAACATATGACGTGCCATTCAGGGAGTATGATTACAATATATATAACACCAATGTTAATTAAAAAATATATTATTTCATATTTAGCTAATAAAATATATGGTAGTTGTATTTGATATTTTATTTTATACATATTATATTTTTCATGACTTGATACATATAAATAACATGGCACTATATAAATATTTTTTTTGTATTTTAATTAATTATAATTTCAATTGGACATAAGTTTGTCTATGAGAAACTTTCCATAAGTTTTGTTCTATTCCTCTGGTGTAACAATTCTCTTATAAGTGCAGATTTTTCTCTCTCTAAAATAGTTATTCTTTCATTTTTCCGATTCACCTCCTGTAAGAATAAAAAAAAATTGTTTTAAATTTATTGAAAATGCATTACATTACATATAATTAATTTCCTGTGATAAATATATTTATTAGTTACAAATTCTTTAAATTTTTTTTAAAAATTTAGGCCTTTGTTTTTATACAAATTTAAATAGTAGAAATTTTGAATCTTACATAACATTTTTACATTGTTTACATTACAATATTCATTAAACTGACATATTTAATTATTATTTTTTTACTAACCATATAAAAGTTGATAATTATATAAAAAAATAAAAATCTTGATTTAATTATTTTTTAAATACCTCGGCCAGCATTCTATTTTGAGATCTCAGTACAGTTGCATTATTGGGTGTGGTGGTCATTGTGTTCAGTGTTGATGGCAATGCAAGGTTCATGTGCAATGATAAAGGTCCATGGCGCCATCCTGCAGCTAATGCACCAAGTTGTCGATTTAGTTCCAACACTCTTGCTTTTAACAGTTCAATGCGTTCTTGATGAGCCTCATTCCATGGTTCCTAGACAGGGTAGATTGAGAATAAAGATTGTGTAAAACCACAATGGAAGATAAAAAGTAATGCTGTATTAATTAACATTATATTTAGTTTTTAGTTTGCAAATTAAATATATATTTTTTAATCCAAGGTACTTCTACACTAGCATTATTATCTATTTATAAAATAAAAAAAAGTTCTGAAAGTTTCAAAACATAAATGTTTTTTTTAATAATTGAATGTAATTCATTTTATTATAAATTTTTCGAGGTTAATGTTACGTAATTTTGTGCGTAATTTTTAGCGAATAAAATATATTTGATAAATATATATACCACATAGGCGCCCATTCTGCCTGCATATCGCATTTTGTCTTGAACTTCGGTTAATTGTTTTAGATACCACTCTCTAGCTTCTTCTACCGCGCTCAGGCCCTGTAATAATACATCTTTCTCCTGTTCGATCTGTTTCATTTTTTTTATAAGATTATAATCAACACCATTGTGTAACGTGTGTCGGCGCGGTTCCCTACGACGTGAGGTTTTTCGCAATGTCTGTGTACCGTTTGATGAACGACCATCACCTAGACCTCGACCTTGTCCTTCTAATATAGAGCGAGACATATTGTCGAAATCTAACTTAACATCTCCAATATCATTGCCTTCTAGAACATTATCGTCTGTTTTATACATAGCCCTTGATGCTTCTTGTATAATCGCATTTTTTTCCAATCGAGGTGGTTTTGGAGGTCCGTAAACCCCATGACCTTGAGATATGTTTGATTTACAAACAGATTTTTCTTTGTTATTTTGTAGCAATGTCGGAAGGGAATCTTTTTCTTTATTTAAATAATCTTGGTCTTCTAATAACTGAGGCATGCTATTCGTTCTGCGTTGATTGGAATTAGTAGGTGCTCGCATCAAATTCCAGTTTGTATCCCTGTTATGACCGTTATCTATATCTATTAACGGCGCTGAAGGAGGTCGGTTAGTCTGAGAAATTATTTGATTACGAATACCAGAATTGTCCACATCTACATTTAATGTGTTAACTTTATCAGAAACATTGTGTGCATGGTTTTGCAGAAGACATATTTTTAGACCAGTGCAAAAACTCTCAAATGTTAACAAACCTTCATGAGATGCTACCTTTTGAAGGCTCTCAATGACTCCTCGAGGAAGACCCTTAGTGCGATCATCGCGCCATCGATTTTCAATATCAGTTAATTTAACGTATCCTGTCTGTTTATCATCCATGATATCGAATAGTGTTCTCATGGCTGAAACAAACTGTTTCGGTAGAGATTCCATGCTTGTAGGTCGATAGTGCATCATTATTTTGCATTTAATTAGGTTAAACTTTGATTTTAATAACATACAACTGAAATATTCACACACAATATATTTTATTACTACCACGCACTTAACTGTATAACACTGAATAATATTACTGTTTTCTATTAAAAATTGGACAATATTTGTTTATTTGAATAAATTCTTTAATTCTGCTGTTTATAAAACTGTATGGCAAACGAACCGGCTAGTGGGAGTGATTTTGCAGACTATGCAGGCCACAAAGTGTGAGCAAGAAAACCGGTCAGACGAGATTTCGGCCAGGTAGAGACCATACATGGAAAGTCTAGTAAAGCAAGAAATCCATAAAAAATACGAAACTAAATTATTGAGCTTAGCGCTAAATACTATTATTTATGCCAAAATCTAACCACATTTTATTCAATTCAGAATTTGTGTATCTTTTAAATATTTATCGAATTAATAATTTATTTCTCTAAAATATCTAATATATCTAACGTATTTTGAAAAAGGGATTTGTCTTGGTATGTAATGTCTGTATTTTAAAACTATTAATATTTTCTATACATAATTATGATAGTATTGTATTTTTTTCAATTACTAAGATTTATAATTTTGTGTTTAAGAACCCGATATTACGTTTTTCCGTTAGTTTAGAATTGAAATAAAAGTTATTTTAAGAATAAATGAATCGTTTAAAAAACTTACTGCAGGTAACTATCAGTAAACTCATACGTAAAAATTATTTACAAAATCATAGAAAGATTATTTTAAACCTATCATGTAAATACACATATACCCAAATATATAATATTAGGTGGGAGAAAAAGTTCTTTCGTATTTTACTTTGATTCACTTAGATTACACAATACTTAGATTTTTTTACTGATTGACTGATCTATTACAATAACTCCATTAATATATGTTTAATTGTATTACATACATAATATATATATTAGCTAGTTAGTTAATCTAAATTTTAAAACAATTGAAACTACTATGAACTTAACATGTATCTGAAATAAATGTGGGCTCATTCAATCTACTTTTCCATAGTGTTTTTACTGATAGGAGACTTTTTACTAAAATATTTCATTGAAGTTAATGTTAAAGTAACGTAAAATGCTCAAAGCTATTATATTGTAACTGTTTCCTTCTCTTTATTTCTGAATCATTTGTTTTCTTTATTTTTAAGGGACAAAAGAGTTATAATAAGACGATTGGTGATTTTTGGTCACTTAGTTTCCGAAAATTTAAACTCAGAGTCAAGAAAGAAACAGTATAGTATGACAAAAAAAATAAATAAATAACTATTATTTGTATGTTTTATAAGTAAAAAGTTGGAAAAATAGTTTAGTTTGGATAATTCACTAATTTACTAATAAATTTTATTTATTGTGTAGAACTTTCACGAATTTAGAGGGGGAGCTTATACCTATTTCAAAGAATTTTGAACTTAATTCTACAAAACTCACTCAAACTCAAAATAATGTAAGTATTTAAAAGTAGGAACTGTATACAGAAATTACGAATACTCCATAGTAATTTCTTACCGATAACAAATATTATAATTGTTCTAATTTCAGAATATGCAGGAAAGACCCCGGTTAAGTCATTTTTATATAATTTTGAAAAAATTAAACCAAAGCTGGTTTTGAAAACCATGTAGCGCCAACTGCATACGTACGTACTTACGTAAGTCATACGTACCCCACACCTAATTTGGGGAACGTATGCATTTTCCGTAGGAATCAGACAGTTTCATGCAGTAAAAAGTATCTTAAATGTTGACCAATATATTGAGCTATCATCATACCGTCTCGTAGGTTTCGTATGATGCGTGTACAAACATACAAACAGACAAAATGTTAAAAATTTGGTGATTTGGTATCTATATCGTTTACCTATTTATTACTCCCCCATTAGAAGTTTTAAAATTTGTTCTATGTACAGAAACGGGTTATTTACAGTTTTTTTTTGTATACATAGATGAAGCCTATGAAAGTCAAGGGTAACAAGTGCTTTTATTATTAGCATTCGAAATATTAAATATATCGAATTCTTGAAATTAAAATTTAATAGAAAACTAATTATTTATTTAAGCATAAATATACCTAAATTTTATCTTTTAGGTATTCTAGCAATTTTAGAATATGTCCTCTCACTGATATTTAATATACCATCGTCAATAGTCAATAGCCATTTATTGATAAATATCCAGTACACGTCAAACAGGATACAAGTATTTATAATTATTAATCATGTCACAATTAAAGATATACTATAACATTTTTTATAGTATTTTTTAAAGTCAAAAGAAATAATAATAATTTAAATTGGGAAAATATTATTTTTAAATTGTTAGACTAATAAACATGTAATATTATCTTAAAACTAAATATAACTAAATTTAGTCAAATTTTATATTTAAGATTCCTTGTAGCTGTAAGAAGATTGCTCGATAAGCCATTTTTTAAATTTCTGTTTAAATGCGTTAAGACTTTCTGCATTTTTAATTGTTTGGGGGATTCTGTTAAAGACTTCGGATCCCAAGCCTAAGGTAGTTTTCGAAGCTTGAAACAAGCCAGTAGGATTTCGGCATCAGTCGGTTAGAGTACCATAGATTAATCTTCTGCCCGTCGTCTCTACTATCAAACTCGTCTCTGTTTTGCATGACGTAAATTGCTACACTTGAAGATAAGTAAACTCGGCAGGGTTAGTAAACCTAGTTTCTTGAAGTGATACCTGTGCTAATATTCTTACTGCACGCCTTTGAATTCTATAGACGCGTTCTCAGTCTGCATCTCGACCCCAAATATCAATCGCATATTGCAAAATGCTTTGTAGAAAAGCAAGGTAGCACGCGCGAGATGCCTCTGTTGACAAGACAAGAAGCACGCCGCAGAGAGACCCGCTATCAATATGTGCTTCCGACTTTAGACCGTCATCTAACTGCAAGCCTAAAAACGTTGTCACCTTAACCTGTGTAATTTTTTGACCCCGAATAGTAACGGTCGGCATTTTCGACCAGCCAGATTTATTTGCATATAAAAATATGAAATTGTATTGTTTCCTTTTTTAAGCTGCCGATGGATACAAAAAGTTTAGAAACTTTCAGACGGTGAAACATATAAAAATAAAAAACCTAACCAAATCCTTCTGGTATACCGGAAATCCGTTTCAGGCGCGGCCCACATCACCATCCCTGCTTTGTAAAGTGTGCACCTATTTCTAAGTGACATCTTACTTTTAAAAGCAGTCTACTATGAAGGCCACTGGGTATATGCAGTGCGTCATATTCCTTTTTATCTTCTCTATTATGTAACAAAAATAAATAAATCATATGTACGAGCTGACTATGATGTTTAAATTGAGATGACGGTTTTATTTCGGTATAGAAATGAAATATTTTTTTTCGATGTTTTTGAATTTTGAAATTATTAAAAACTGTGTATTTAAAGAAAGTTCAGGTATCTTTGTACCTATATATATATTGCCAATTTAATTATTCCCTCGTTGCTTCTTAGAATGGCCGAATTTTACTAACCGTCTTCATCCCGTGACATTTCAATTTCATAACGAAATAAACCTGTCATCTTAGGGTACAAGTCAAGTAAAACACTATTAAAATGACATCATTGGCCACAAAATCTGTGAGAAAATTAATGAAAGTAATTTATGTTTTAATTTTACATAGTCAATAAAACTATCAAATATACAAGTTTGTTTATTTTTCTATCTATGAAAATGTTTACCAGTAGATATTCATTTTTTTCATGCCATTTCTGGTTTTGTGAAATTGCATTTTGTGGAATGTGGATAGAAAATTTAACTATTGGCAAATGGCAACATTGTCCGTCAAGTCACAAGTCACAACTGCAGCTTAGAAATTATATTTTACATACATTTACATTTTACAAATTACAATGTCACATTAGAAGAGTCATACAATTTGTGTATATATTACTTTATAATTATTTATATTTATTTTACTAATAACGATATACAGGTGTAGAAGTGCCGCTTTTACGATAAGTGTATAAAATGAGTGAATTAGAAGATAAATCGCCTGAAATTACCGAAACAAATGGAAATTTGAATAACGATAAATCAAGGAAAAGTTGGGTCAAGTTCGATGAAGAAACTCCTCAAACAAGTGTATTACAAATCGAAGCAAATGAAGCTTCAAAATCAAGTCATGCTGGAAACAATTCTGAGCCTGCAGTTTTAAAATCCGAGTCCGTTCACGTAAACTTAGAACGGGAGAAATCTGTGGAACCTGTGTCCCATAGTTCTGTAATGAAAAATGTAGAATATATTAATCCACGGCATGGATTTAGTAAGTTTTTAAACAAATTTTCATTAATTAATAAAACAATTTAAATGTAATTATAATGTAAAATTATTAAATAATTACCAGCAAATGGAGACTTAATTGTGACCTTGTTACCTACAAATACTAAATGGCCATGGATTACGGCAGCACGTTTTCGTCCAGAGTTAGTTCCAGAAGAATTAATGGCACAAGGATTAACCGTAAGTTGCATTCACAACAAATCTCACATATTTATTATTAATCTTTTCTATCTACAAATATTCTAATACAAATTCTACATTTCAGTTGACTGTTGAAGAATATGTTCATGCTATGGAACTACTTGTAAATGATGCTCGTTTCACTTTATATAACATTTGCTACAAAAGAGTTTTAGTATGCTGGATCACAATTGCATTTCTTGTTCTTCTTACTCTCCTATTCTCTGGTTTAACTGGACTATTATTATTATCACTTGGAGTATTGTGGTTGATTCTTAATGCATTAGCAATATTTCTGTGTATGTGGGTAAAACTTAAACTCTCTAAAGGTCTAGAGCAGTGTTTAGCAAGTGTGAATAAATTACTTAATAAACATAAGTTGCTACTTGCATTAGATGACAGAGGAAAACTATCATGTCATAAAGTAAATCTTTGCTATATTTATTTTGACTCTGGACCTTGTATAGCACATTTGCAGCAATTTATTGAAAGTGAAGAAGGTAAAACAATAATGCAAGGCTGGGAACAGAAGTTGGATGTCTCTGCAAATGATATTGTTATACAGGGAAGTCATGCAACAAGATTATCAAGAAAACAGGTATGTTTCATTTATTATATTATATTATATTTGCCATGCCAAAAGTTATTAAAGTAATAAATAATAATTTTTTATTATACATTAATAATTTAGAAATATTTATGCATAATATATGTAACTTATATAGAATATTTAAATTTAATCAAACTATAGCCCTTACCTATTTATGACTATTCTTGTTAATTTTATTAAATATTCAACTTCAGAATTATGGTTTGTATGTGTTATTTGCAAATATTTTTATCATATGTTGCAAAAATGTTATCGACTTGCATTGAGTCATGCAAAAATATGTGTTATGCTATTAGAAAAAGAGCTATTGTGCTGTCAATAAATAGAAGTGTTTATGAGTGAAAGTTGTGTACCGCATTAGCAGTTCTTTGAATGCCATATCCCTAACATTTCAATGCTTGTAACTGCTTCTTATTCTATTTCTTTATTTATTTTATTGTTAATTTATATATTTTTTCTAAATATAAACTTTCTAATATATATGATCATCTGAATATACTTACGTAAATACTGTCGCAATTTGCCCGACTAGTTTCGTACCCGTTCAGAGTCCTTATTAGAATGTGGTGGAATCGCGACATGAACTAACCTCAATTGAGTTGGATAGTATTTATGTTAGTATAGCCATCTAATTTATTTATATATATATTGAAATTAATTCAAGACCTGTTTTATATATACATATTATATAATATGACTACTAGAATGCAAACCTACTAACTTTAAAGTTCAATAACTTTAGATAAAGGGTGTAAATATTATATTTATATGTTTATGGTAGGTGGGTACTTTATACTATAAAATATATATTTTAAAATAAGACTAGTCCAGAAACAAACTATTTATGCTAACCCTATAACGTTTAACATTACTAATTTCGGTTGTTTAGTTGTAAAGGTGTCAGTAGTATGTGATGGGTAAGCAAGGCATAAATGTGCAGGATATGGCAGAGCAAATATTCCTGCGGTACCTTCAGCGGTGGGGCAAAGACTACTTACGTCGCCGGCTTGATTGGACCTTGGACGAAGAAGGTGGAAACCCCGCGGCGCCTCGGCATTTAGCCCAGGCGCTATGCCCTTGTCAATATAGCGAGGAGATATTACGGAACAAAGAGCCTAAAGACACTAGGGCTTGTTGTCCTCTATGCAACGATTGGCTTAGGCGGCGCGGTCTGGATTGATTAAACCGCCTTATGTTTGGCAAGTCCTCTCACAATTGATATAGATTCATGACATTTATTAAATAGATTTAATTGTATTTTCTTCAACAGGAGAGAGGTGCCCTTCTTTATCTACGTTATGCCGCTCGTTGGGGAACTTACGTTGTTAAGAAAAAATTGGATCTTAACTTCAGTGTTCCAGGACGCCACGGGCAAAAGTATATCTGTCCTTGTCAGTTCATAGAAGAGCATCTGAAAACGAAACCTCCAAGTGGTATAGCTAAGTTCTTTCCTTTACCTTCTCAAAGTATTTCTTTATATTGACCAATATGATATTGTAACATATCCGTCCATAGTCTAGTTAGTATTAACCTGAAATCCTTGATTAATTTACAAATTTAATTTACAGATAATATATTGCATTTACATATTACAAGCAATGTATAAATTATTTTAAACAAGTTCAATTTTTTTATGATCGTTAGTATTTTTGTATAAAGGGACCATTTAAAATAGATATTTATTTATTCTTTAATTTAATATTTAAAACCATTTATATTTTACATTCTTAATATGTTTAAAAATTGTGTCAAAAGCGGCCATTGAAAAAAAATACTATTTTATTAGTAGGTTTAAGAATAAATATTTCACATCTATATATATTAATTTTAAGTCTGAAAATTATACATTTTACTTATAGGAACAGTTTTATGATTGAACTTGTATTTGGTTAGTTGTAATTAACCACATATATTTTTAACATGAAATTATTTATATTATCAAGTTTAAATTAAGATGTATTTTGATTAATTGTAAGAAAGAAAAGTTTTGATTTATAACTGATTAGAAATCTCAGTGTGCACAATTTTTTGATTATACAAGATCATTAAGGCAGGTAGAATTCAAATTTATTGTATTCAAACCAAAACCATTAATAAAAGAATGAATGTATGTTAGTTATGTGTAATACAATTAGATATACAAAGAATACAAATTAAAAAAAAATCAGCACAATATAGGAAAAATTACGCACAAACATTACAATTAAAAAGACATATATATTGTTAAGTTGTCTAATTTATTCTGGTTCAAAAAATATAAGCATAATGATGTACATATCACAAAAAAAAAACTTAAATTTATTTATCGGAAAATAGCCATAAATACTTTACCATAAAATAGATTAATTATTATTGTTTTACTTTTTACTATACAACAGTATTTTGTATTGAAACATCTAACATATTTTAATATACACCATGTTAACATAGACTTATAGTTTTTTCAGTACATTGTACTAATATATGTACTTTAATTATTGCTTTAGAGTTAGAATATACTAGTCTATCAAAGTCCATATTTATCCTAATACTATTCTAACATTTTACCATCTGTATTAAATAAAAGCGAAAGCCTTTATTTTTTTGGTGGTTATAGAAAATAATGTATTTATTTTAGAGTCAGTGTTCCAAGAAAATCACAGTACTGTTTGAGAAATTATACATATCATATACTAAAAGTAATCTCATAATGTCTCTTTATAGAATATCTATGTATTTTAATGTGATCAGTGTAAATTGATTCCGTCCTTGATTGTAAAATTGATAGTACTTAATATTTAACACCTAATATACTTTTACTTATTTTTTTTGGATTTTTTTTTTGTTTTTTCCTATTTTTAATTTTCCCTAGTGGGAATAATGTCTACCTATATCAATTCCTTTTATTAATTATTATATAAACATTATTCATAAATCTGGTTATTAAAAATATTGCTACGTGACTATTGGGCAATTTGATACTAAAGCTATAATATCGGACGGGGTGAGACGTGGGAATGGCGCGTCACCCACGTCGACCAATCATAGACCGGAATAGCCGCGTCCAGATTTCAAATACAAATTGTTTCTTTTTCAAAATACATTGTTTTCGAGTTTTGACTACTAGTGTTCATATCTGATCGGTCACAGAAGAGACTCGGTTATATTGTTCTATGGTTATAACTTGTAGTCGCCACTATAAAGGGTAAATGAATTTATCAGAAAGTTGGATCTTTATTTATTTGTAGAAAATTAGTAAAGGAAGTATTTGTTTTTTTTAATGTTTACTTTATGGAACATTTCTCTAAAAAAAAAATAACTACTTTATTTACAAAAATGTTTTTTATTGCTCTTCCCCATAGGTGACAACAATATCTTTAATTTGAAGTACTTTAGACCAGGCTGCATAGTGTAAAAGCCTTTGCCTGTCCTCTGAAGGACTAAAAAAGAAACTTAATTATTTGAATACTTATTATCACATTGCCATCTCAAATTAGATGGCATTTTTACAGTTATGTTACTTCTTGTTAGTTTGTGACTTAACGTTAGTACGTATTTTGTCTAAAGATGGATGAAGTGTCACAAAACTTTTTTTTTGTAATTTTAATGTTTCAAAAGATTTAGATCATCTAAATCAGCATTACACAACTATCCTTATAAATAAACATTATATAAGTAAGCAATGAAACATTTATATAGTGCCTTTTACAATTATATGGTATTCCATATATTTTGCATCAAATCAAAGATTTTATTAAGTAAATCTTTCTTGTTATTTATTTATACTTTCAAGTCGATAGTTGCCTGTGCATGTGTTGCATATTTTCTGTTTAAATCCTAAAGTTATAAAGTTGGTGCAATTAAAAAATAAAGTTCATATAATAAATTTTATCTAATATAAAAATGTTAAAGTTTAATGTTATATTACAATTCAAAAAATTTATTGTTCTAAAATAATGGAAATTTTTTGAAAGCAATAAGCTAATGGTACCTTTATTCAGACTTTGATGGAACTGCAACATCCTTTGGCAAAGACATGTTAGATAAAACTATGGTTTATATTTCTTTCAATAAAAAACATATTAGAGTAAAATAAAGATGTAATTGGAATTTTAAATGTCATAAATTGTAGTATGAACATATAAAATACAAATTTAATATCACAGATACAAATAATACATTAATAAAACTATGTCTATTTATTTATATTTTACTACAATTATTTTTTTTATTATTTTGAGACATGAATTTAAGTGAAATAATATCTAGAAGCATTGTGTGACTATAATAAGTGGAGATAAATTGTTCATTGATGGCAATTCTAATGTGATTACATAAGGCATACTGTACTCTACGTGTGATGTTCATAAGTTTTGTTAAATGTTTTAATATTAATAGCAGATTAAAATATATTTGTATTCTTTATAAATAATAAAAATATATTTCAAGTCAGTGTCTTTAGTCTTAAAAATTTTCTCTAAAAATATACTGATATAGAAATTTATATATTTCGACTAACTAGTATAATATTATAGGAAAAAGTAACAGTGTAATACTAATTATAAAAAATATATTGAGCAAGAAACCTATTTAAAAAAACAAAATAAATCCGAGACGTGTCAGGGTTACGAAATAATCTAGTCGTCTGTTCGTAATTTCTTGGGCGACTGTATATTTTCTGCGGCCGGAAAGAGGCCCTTAAAAGTGTTGAGCTGTTCCTTCAGTTGGGATTCCTTGTCTATACTTATGATGAGATCTTTATTGCGCTTGAGGTTTCGATCGGGTTCCTCCCGGATGTCAATGGAGGAGGCGAGCGACTCGAGCGAGGTGACGGTGGAGCGCGCCTCCTTGTGCCGCACGGCGAGGTCGAGGTAGGGGCGCGCGTCCCCCGCGGAGTCCGAGGCTCGCGGCGAGGGCAGCGCGGAGGCCGAGCGGGTCGAGCTGCTCTCGGTCGGCAGCGCGTCCAGAGCCGCCAGCCGCATGATGTCCCGCTGAGACTCGCGCGCTTCCACCAGGAATATACTCTCCTGAGGGAGGATCTTCAATGACGCACCGATACGAGCGACTCGATTGGTGGTCTCGTATTTTCGTGGGTTTGATATATGTTTTTTAATATTATACTATTTTTTTTTTAATTATATACTTTTTTTTTATTTGTAAAGCAGTGAGGTAAGCGAAAGCATCCATTATTCTACCTTGCAATGTGACTACAAAACTAAAAGTATATAATGGTATAGAAAGTTTATATATAATACCTTGACTTCTTTAGTAGTGTACTGATCTAGCTTGTCGTATATCACAGCGTGCAAGCCCATCTCCTTGAGCTTCTTGATGGTATTCTTGTCGTTGTTGTCGTCCCCCCAACAGAATATTACTAGACCGGCATCAGTAGCCAACTTCACCTGTAATTTAAAGTGCAAACCTTTTAAAATTTAAGTTTATACAATTTATTTTTATTAAAAAAAAATATTTTATAGTAATTATCTTATTTCATTAGTAAAATTATTTTATAGTCAGTCTTAGGGGGGGGGGGGGGGAAGTTGCCTATCTCTTTGAAATATCTGAGATGAATTTTTATATCAAGATATTAAAAAATACAATTGTGAACAATAAATCGTTAAACCCGAGTTAACAAGAAAACGCTTTTTTTAAATATTTATATAAGTGTTGTAAGAGTATCAATAACAAAAGATAATATACTATCTATTAACAAATTTATTTATAATTTTGATCATTTACCAATCAGAATCTTTCTATCTAAAAAAATTGTAATATAATATTACAAATTATGAAAAAAAAATCTTTCAAGACATCGATTACAAATATAAAGTCGCTATGCCATCGAATGTAAATTTATAATTGCTATCGATATCGGCAGATAAATGTTTATTAGCTGCCGATAATACGCGGTAGATTGCTATCGCATGACAATATCGATATTAATATTTACAACATTTAATATTATTTTGTAATAGGTACTTAAATACAAATTGTGATAATGTTAATACTCATATATCGCGTCATCGCTCACTTGCGTTTTATGAAATATATAATGAACACTAACCTTGGATAAATGACTGAATAATAATTAACTATATAGCTTGAATAAGCTATTATAATAACAACAATGTTTACTGAGTATTTGTATGACGTTGCGTGTTTACATCGTGTTTTTAACAACATACTATAAAATGCGTAAATTGTTCATATATCTATATATTATTACTGTTTAGATTAATTATTATCTATAAAGTTTGAGTAAATATGACGAACATGTACAAAGAGCAAGAACATTGAACTAAATAACTGTATATTTGAGGCCGTATGTCTACGTCAATTTGTATGAATAATGGCCACAAGCTGCTTCAGTTCATCGAACCGATTGTTACACTTTTATACACGAGTTATTTTTACCAAAAAAAAAGTCCTATATTTTATATTGTTAATTATTAAAAAAATGTACAAGGTATTTATTAGGTAGAAGATAATAAAAACATTTTCGCTGATAGTATATGGCATATTATTTGGGGGGAGATGAATTTGCTGGCAATATTCTGTATATAATAAAGTGGTTTACCTGTGTTGGGTCTCTGAGAAGGTCTTCTGTATGCACCACAATGCCCAGGATGTCAGAGCTGATGGCATTCTGTACAGCGGCAGGGATTGACAGACAACGGGGATCACGATATGGTTGATATTTCTCGGTGACACCCTATAATAATTATTTTTAATATACTATGTTCACAAGATTTTCAGTAAACATCCGGCATAGGAGGTAACTATGTCTATAAAATACCTATACATATAACACAATGAAAGTTGATTATACAGCATTAGGCAGTTACTTACATACTAAATATATAAAACATTAAAGTAGATGATTTTAGAAGCAAAAATTACTGAACTTCAGAAAATATTTTTGCAACACATTAAATTAATTATATAGTACCAAGAGAAATTACACACTGAATCTTTAGAAGAGACATTTACCAGAAACTCATGTTTATAAGGAGATATTTATTTATTTATTTATTTATTCTTCATTGCACATAATACAAAATAATGCACAAAAGGCGGGCTTAATGCTACAAAAACATTCTCTACTAGCCAACCTTACAACATACAGAAGAGATTGTTGGTAGTCATGCAAATAAAAAAAAAATATAACTAAACTAATAACTAACTAAAATAATAATAAACATAAAAAAAATAAAAATAAAAATATTTACTTAAGAATTCTAAACATATATAATATATAAAATAATACATAACTATAATAATAATACTTTATAAATATGTGTTGTAAATATTTAGTGATGTATAGACACTTACCACTGTTAGGAACATGACAGGATACTTATTTTGCTTGTTCTGAACCATAGTACATATATCAGGATTAAAGCAGGAGAGCACAATTCGTCTTTGTCCTGCATGTTTTAATACTACTTCTAACACCTATAAAAATATAGTGTCATTCATTATAAATATGTTATTTTATTTTTTATTAAAATATAATAATGAACATGAAAACAATGATCACATTGCTATATCTCTAATATATTTATTATTAATAATAATAATAATATATAATGGTAATAAAAAAAATATTATTTTTATATTAGCTTTGATATTATATTCATTATAATACTATTTTCATTATAATACTGAAAATTATTAAATATATTTACTATATCTGCTTTTTAACAATTTATTACCTTGTCAACATATGTGTTCATATCAAAAGGATTGTTGAGTTCAAATGTGCCATCATTTAGTTCCATGGTCCATTTCAGTTCAATATTGAATCCAACATTTTCATCTAAACTCTTGAGAGCTTCTTCAAGGGTAGGAAATGGTTGATGTTCCTCTAAATCTTCATCAAAAAATAAAATTTCATGTTTGCGGCCTTCTACTAGATGATACACCTGTAAAGATGTTTACATAAAAAAATATCTCATTAAACAATCACCATGGCTATATTACAGATTTAACAATGCCCCGTTTAAATAAGTTTGTGTGCATATTTAATTATATTTTAAACTACTGCAATAAAATATATTTTTATCTCTAATAACCTAAACAACAAAGTTTAATATAAATATCTTTATAACATCTTAAATTCAATATCAATTCATTGACATTGTATCTTGGTATGAGAATACCTTCAATTTCTGCAGATGCTCCAAGGTTAAATCTTTTACTGGCAATTCTAGCATCTCAGTGAAGTCAACTTCCTTTTTTCTTTTCATAGAAATACAAACATGAAAGTCATGATAAATAACAGGTATCATGTCTTTACTGAGTTGCACATCAAATTCCAGCATGTCTGCACCACTGGCAGCTGCTTTTTTAAGGGAAGCTATTGTATTTTCACGAATGGCATTTCCCCTGAAATTTAAATAATGTGGAACAAAACTAACAGGACTTTAGCCGCTACCCTAAAATGACTGGTACAGTTAAAGTCATTAATCTTTGAACATGGACAACTTTTACAAAAAAGCATATCTAAAATACTTTAAAGTATGGAAATATATTTACTTACTCTTTTGTTTTAAAACTAGCACCTAAGCCTCTGTGGCCAACTTCTAGTCCAGTCCAAGCTGGGTCCCAGTGTTTGGCGTATGATACTTCTAGATTACATAAACTATCTTCCATAGGTGCAATTATGAGGTATTCAAAGTTGATAGTACCTAATGGTCGATGTTTTACATTACATGTAACTGGTAACTCTATTGACCCTTCTGAAGGCTTAAACATATTAGGCAAGACATAAGTGTAACCCACATGACATGGAGGATCTTCAACCGAAGCTCTAGTACTGTATGAATAAAAATCTATAAGATATGCAAGACCTTTAGGATTGTGAGAATACAGGTTTACTAGTAATACGTCATCAGGTTTATACTCCCGACCAAACTGTTGTTGAGGTTGTAAATGACAAACACTTGGATCGTTGTCGAGAGTAGCTACTTCAACATAGACACCACATGAGATTTCTGCATCCAGTGTGTCGGTACTCAAAGAAGACTCCTCAACATGGGGTTCAGCTCCAAAAGACAACTTTACTGGTGTCACTTTAATATTTATAAGTCGTCCTAATAGACGACGACTTTTCAACTTCAATGGGTTCTGAATGAATTTAAATTGAACAAGTGATTGTGAAGTGAGCCAACCTTTATTGACTTTGTACTTTCCATCACATTCACCAAAGATATCAGTAACTGGGTGAAGCATTGTTTCCTTAATAATTCTTGGATGTATATGTGTCTCCCAGCGCCGAATAATAATATCATTAGTTTCGTTATTTATAAGACATATTACATATCGATAGAATACGTCACAAGTATTTGGTATAACTACAGTTTTAGTCCACTTATCCGAATTTTCTACGTTATCAAGTAATATAGCTTTCTTATAGTCCCATTCACCAAATTCTATAATATTTCCAGTTAGAAAAACTTTTTCTCTTGGTGAAATATTTGGGACAGACACAGTGAACACCCATTCTTGTGATTCGATTTCAGGTTGTTGAGGCATTTGTTTATCCGACATTTTTCGTATCAATTTTATTTTAGGTCTTTTTATATCTTTTAAGAAAAACCAACGTTGCATAATCTTCACAAAATTTGTTCTACATTACTTCTTCATATTCTTCATAATCTGAACTCAAATTAATTAATGGGACGAATAAATTACTTTTAAATTACCAATCTAAACAATTTTACTATTATTTTTTTTTGTTGTAAGTATGCTAAGCACTATATATTTTGATAATATATTTGAGACATCTCCACAAATCAAGTCGGATTATTATACAGCAAATTGTCAAACGTCATACAGCAACATGAAGTTTTAACTATCAACAGCTGATTCAATAATAACTATTTCTATTTGATTGAATAGTATATTACCGTGTTTCAATAAATATGCTAAGACCACACTACACTCGCGTTCCTATATTATAATACTCTGTGCGCGTTCCTTTTACTGATTACGAAAACTATATACAAAGGATTCAGTAATTACGTACGTACGTAGACTAGTATTGCTTATTTGTCTATGGAGTTCATTTTTGAGTTTAGATTTGAAGAGATTCTAAAATTCTTAAATTTATTGCACTTTGGACGATTACCACCCATTTATGCAATACATATTTAGTTTTTGAAGGGAATTTTTTTAGAATTTTTAGAATGGGAATTTGAAATTAGAAGAAACGCGTATTAGTAACGATAGAGAATCGTCAACCGACCCTACAGATTACTTAGGTAACGGCCCATATATTTTCAGTTTTAGTTAATTGCCATCTCGATCATTGTTTTTTGGGTGTTTCCATTAAAGATTTTTCTTTATGCTTTAAAAAGCGAATTTTGAATAGTGTCTCTTACTTGGTTAAATGATAATAAAAACCAAAAAAATTTCATACTAATACTATTATTATTTTTTACATATAGTTTTAATTTCATTAAAAATATGGCTAGATGTTTGTCTTTTTATGACTTAATCACGCCGAAAATAGATAAAAAGTGAGTGTCTATGAGAGACTTCAGCCTTTTTTTTTTTGCAAGCATCAATCAAAAACAGTATACGGATATATATAATTTCCAAATCACAATGATAGACACCAGTCTAGAGGTACATTTAAAAAAAATTCAAATTTTCTATTTCTATATATTCTGACACCAAGGCATTTCTCATCCCGAAACGAGACTACCGATAGTCCTTTATGGCTGATCTCGGTGATCACCTGAGATCAGTAAGAAAGAGGCGGAAATTTTAATCCACCAAGATTAAACTCATTAACACCAAGCGTAATTGTGGTGGCTCACACTAGTTAAATACTAATCCATGCATCATCTCGCTCGCGTTGTCTTTTCATCGAGCACTTTCTGATCAAGGAGCTCGGAGGAAAAAGGCCGTATGTCATGCTAAAACTAAGGCTGCCACGTCGACCCCATCTGGTGGCGAATTGGCGAATTAAAGTATAATTAAAAAATGCCCAAACAACCGATATAATTACAGTTTTTATCTTAAAACTGTGTTCTAAATATAAATCACTATATAATAATTGAATTGAGTTATGATAGTTTTACCTTTAAACATAAATGTATAGGTTTTATTTTTAATGGCATGCAGCGTCTACAAGTCTTTTGGCAGTGGTCTAGGTTTAGTTCTTTTTATTTTTCTAATAGTTTACTTCAAAATATAAAACAATTTTTAAGCTTGGCCATGATATACAGATAAAAACCTCACAGTTATCTCAATACTCCTATTACGCTGTTTCCATGTCTTTATCTCGTATGCTCCTTGCTCTGAAGTTCAGTTACGTTTCACTTCCGCCGTCTGTGAATTAGACACACTCTTTTTTTTGTTTTTTATTGTTATATGTTTTTTTTTATGTCTTGATTATTACTTAGTAGTACTTAGGTGAGGATGATCAGGGGGTACGGTACGGTGTCCTATACGGCGGCTACACTCCTGGTGAGCGATTCGCCTTGGGAGCTACAGGCGGAGGTGCTCGCCGTTGTGTATTGGCACCGGGTAGAAGCCTTGGCCACGGGGGTAGGGCTCTAGCTCACCGAGCCCTAATCCGACGGTGGAACAGGGACTAAGAGTCCCCTGCCGTCGGTATAATCACAGTGGGGGCGGTCCACCCTCACCTTGACTGCTGGATTAATCGGCGGCACGGAACACTGACGTTCCGTCTTGTGCAGCTGCTGACCGGGCATGGTTGCTTTGGTGAGTATCTGCACAAAATAGCACGAAGGGAGGCGACTCCCTCCTGCCATCACTGTGACGAGTTCGTCGATTCGGCTCGTCACACCTTGGCGGAGTACGCCGCCTAGGACCACCAGCACACTGAGCTGGTGGGCATGATTGGCAGGGACCTCTCGCTGCTGCGTGTTATCCGTCCGCTGATCCGCTCCATAGGGGGAGACTGGGTAGAAGGAGGCGGGAATACGCCCGTCGCTTCCTTCCCCAGTTGTAGTGCCTGGTGAGGGGGGAGAGTGACCCCTCTTACCTAACAAAGGCCTACGATCGGAGGGTGATCTACGTTGCTCGGGGCACCCTCATTCGGGGGGTCTCGCCGGGGCGTCACGATGTGTGCTAACGCGATCCCATGACGTCCCATTACGGTTAATTACGCTGACACCGTAATAGGTCCTAGATTACTAGCGAGTAGTAAAATGCTCATTCAACGTGTGCAAAACGCATGCACTAGATTTTGTTTCCACATTCCACCGCGAACGCATGTTACTCCATTTCTTAACTCTGCAAACGTATTGAAAATGGACTACAGAAGAGAATTACATCTAGCCTGTCTGTTATTTGGCATTGTTAAGTATAATATTCCCATATATTTGTATAATAAACTAAAATGGCTTAGTAACTACAATCCCTCGTACAAAACAAGAGCTGCCACTAGTATTTTGGCTATTCCCTTGCATAAAACAGCAGCATTTCGGGGAAGTTTTAAATATACTGCCTCTAGCTGCTGGAATAACCTCCCTCCTCCTTTCCGAATCCTAAAAAGGAAGGCAAATTTTAAAGTTAAATATAAAAATTACTTAATAAAATTACAAAAACAGTTATAGGTTTTAATAATCTTCTAACCTTTTCTTATCGCGTACGCGTTATAGTTCTCGAGTTATTTAATAAATTTAATAAGTATTACGGGAATAAAATACCAGCATAAGTAGGTAAGTCTGGCAATTAGACAACATTAAAATTCGGAATACTAATTTATGAACTGTGGTTTACTTAGCATGATTAATTATTATTACTATTATTACTTTCTTTAATAGTTTGCTTATTATTATTATTATATTTGATTGCATTATTACCAACTTATTTATTTATTTTTCTTTTCGGATTATAAACTGAAGAATTAGGGATCTGTAAGATATACACGTATATTTTATTTCAGTAAAATTTTTGTATAACATATATTATTAACAAGTAATCAGTACTCAACATTGAAAAATAACAACAAATTATATTTATGTTGTTATTTATTATACTTTCACCTTTTATTTTTATTTCATTTAATTTTTTACTTTATTTAACTAATTATTTAATTTAGTATTGAATAATGTATATGTTTAGATATTAAGGTATATGTAATTAAGCAGTCATCAACGTTCGTTCACGTCGCGGCGCGGCGGCCACTGAAAACCAGCGCTTTTTTTTTTTTTTTTTTTTTTTTCGCAGAGAAATGCCTGTACGCATACCACACCACCGCGGGGGCGCTGACGTGGTTATGTGGGGCTCGCACCCACTAAAACTCTGCGGTGAACTGTCTCTGCCGCTTGCAGCACCGGAGGGTGCGGGAACGCTTCATGCGACATCCGCTGTCCCCGGCATGCGGCTTGGCCCCCACAGGCCTCCACACGGGCGCGCTGACGTCGCGCGCCCAGTTTAGCTCCTTGGGCTGGGGCGCCGCACTGGTTCACACAGTACAGCGCCTCCTCACGGGTCTACGTGCGATGACGGTGAACTCCCCCGAGTCCACTGCCCGCAGGCCCAATCAGGGTGGATGGCGGCGAGCAAAGGCCGTTCGCCGACGCCCTGGTCTTCGGCGGCGGGCGTCATCAGTGGCCAATGCCTCCCGTTCTCTTTCCACCGCCTACTGAAAACCAGCGCTAGGGTCACGTATCCCAGCAACAGCTGAGTGGTTTACCGGTTTAGATGTCACAGTTTTATTTGTTAATTCTTTATTTATTGTTTTCTTTTATTTATTTATTTTTTTTTTTTGGGTTACATTTATAGTTTTATTTCTTTATGTTTATTATGTGATGTATGTACGAAATAAAGGTATTTGAATTTGAAAAAAAAAAAGTTTTGATTATAACTAGATGGAAGTTATTTAGCTAAGACTTAAATTTTATAATAAATTTATTATTATATTCACATCACCATAATCTTATAATAATCCAATAATTTAAGATATTTACTTATTTTTTACCTTAATAACAATATGCTATGGTCATTGAAGTTATACAAAGATCCATAGGTGGCTCTGTGGCGGAATGGTGAACTAATTTAACCTAGTTTTGTAACAATCTTTAACTCATAGATGGCGTTTTATTAAACAATGTTTACAGTATAAAACTATTTCCTATGGATTTAAAAGCGACTTCTAAAATCCTAGGTCATACCAAAAATAAATTTGTTAAGTTGATGATTTTAGTTCTCTCAGAATATATTATTAATTACTTGGAATAAGGAAGACTATTTAATGGTATAATTTTCACTTTTTTTTTTATCAGAAATGCTCAATTTACGAATATTATTCAAAATTTATTAAATAATAACATCAGTGTCAGGTCACAAACCTTTAAAAAAATGTTCAGAAATAAAACAGAAAATAAATGTGTCTAGTTTATTTTTAGTATCTGTGTATAGACTTAAAACAACTATACAGTATTTACAGAAAATATATAATTATGTACATTACGCAGTCTTATCAGGCCTTATTAATAAAATGTTCTCTTATAACCAGGTAATAATATCTAAAGAGATTAAACTTTAAAGTAACGAAGTGTATGTTTAAAAAGGGCAATTAACCCCAGGATGCAAAAATGTACAATTATCACCTTGCCGACACGAACCTTTTCTCTGAAAATAAATGCACATAGTTTTGCGAACTCCGCCACGACCACCTCTACCTCTTTGAGGTCCTTCCCAACCACCCGTTGCTTTACCTCTCCAGTGACCACCAGAACCACGACCCCGCATTGCTCCTCTGAAGTTACCGGGACCACCGGGAAAGTCTGGCCCAGGAGGACCCGTCATATTAAAATCAGCAGGAAACATATTTTGTTGCATGTTATAAGCATCGGGCGGAACAGGGAACATGTGATTTGGCCCACCGAACATTTCAGGACCTAACATCATATTATCTGGTGGCACCATAAGTCCGGGTGGGACATTACCTGGAGGCATGGATCCCGGAGGCATACCCGGACCCATAACATTGCTTCCAATCGGACCAGATATGCCATTAGGCATTAATGTAGGTACTCCATTTTGCCAATCACCTGGCATCATAGGAGGACCTTGAAAACCAGGAGGGCCTCCTGGAAATTGCGAATTCGGATAGTTGTTTGGAAATTGAGATATATTTGGCGGAAACATTGATGGTACACTTAAACTGCTAGTACCAGATGGGGGAGCATTACCCTTAGGTTCTGGCCAAGGCATGTTTCTAAAATCACTAATATTATCTTGATTTCCTGTAACGTCTTCTAGTGGTATAACTGTGGGTTCAGCATATGTGTGTGTTTCTACGTCTGGCTCATGTGGAGAGTCAGGAATCATAGCTTTATGGAAATACAAAGGTTGAAGCGTGCCCTTTTGGCGTATTGCTTGTATATCTTTCTCTTTGCTATTTTTACCATAGTCTATCTGAATTTGACCTTCTACATCAAGCAGCATTAAGGGTCTCCAACTTGTTCTTTCTTCCATTATATCGTCATTACTAAGATTTCTGGCTTTTTGGAAAGCATCTCGTTCATTTATTCTTTCTAAATGTTTCATGTCAGTAAACGTTTTAGTTACATTTACTCTTTCGGTCTCATCGAGTTCAAAGTATTGGATTTCCTCTAATTCGGAATCTGGTTTCCATCGAATACTCTTCTTGGGGCCTTTTCGTTTATGATAACAAAGAACTCCTTTTATTCCGTTTATTGTTAATGTATGAGGTTCTGTTTCCACATTTTCCTCTAAACTTGTTTGTTTTGTAATTGTTTTTGGTATAGTTTCATTCTCATCTACTACTTTGTCTTTGTTATCGTCTTCATCAAGCGTATCTTGATAAAACCTTGGAGGAACCGATTTATTGTCACTATTAGGACTCGTAACGCCTGTTGGTGTATGAGGAGGTGACCCGTCGTTTTGAGAATTTCCATCCTTTGAACCGCTTGTACGCCGTTTCCTCTTCTTCGGTTCCTTCTTATTAGTCGCAGAGGCGTTCAAGGCATCCATAAACATGTCACTTTCTTGAAGCACCATTGCTGTAAAAAGTAAAAGAAATTGTTAGACAAATTTTACGAGCATATCTTTTTCAGGATATTAATAATAATACATAATTTTAAAAGATAGTCTAAAATGCATAACTTCATATATATGTCTTTAAGATAACAAACGTAGAAAGTTTCTAAGTGAACAATTAATTTTGTATGGAAAAGTGATAAACATAATTGTATATAAACATGTGAATAAAGTTAATTATAGTAAACATGATAGATGATAGAATTTATAAAATATAAATTGAATAAATTATCGTAATCCAGACAAGACATTTCTTTTATAAAATTCCCAAGTAACTCGACAATACCCCAACAGTGGAATTCGAATTATTTTAAAATTAGAAGTTTATTGCAAAAAAAATGCGAGTATCGCTCTATATGTATATCGTTGTATTTAAAAATAAATGGTTGTTTTTAATTATCTATAGAATGCGATGCTCACAAAAACATAACAATTGACGTCATTTTTTAATACAACATATGGATATAAACAGCTAAACCAACTTTTGAAACGGTAACGACACACAAAGACAAATATTATTATTTTTTGAGAGGAACTCGAGTTTTATTACATTTTTATAATAAAATTAATGAAATTTAATAATAGTTGAGATGTAAATAGCGTTAATGTATTATTTGTTGGTCCCGTTTTCTTTAAAATCATATAGGACAACCAGCAACGCTCTATTGTGTGTTGGCAGTTATTTGAATAACAGAACAATTTAACGCCAAGCAGACATCTCTAGAAAACATCTAGTTCTATTACGAGGCAAGTTTTTGTAGGGCCTAAAATATGAACACAATCGACATACAACATTAAATAATAAAAAACTAAACATGGAATCAATGTATGTAATCGCTGTAATTCGATGGTCAGCACATATAATTGTATACATGTATTAATTAAATAGTGCCGTAATTCTATGGCCTTACCTCCACCTCTTAAAATAATATTACAAAAATCGTAGAAAACCTGTATAAAATAGTCTTGTTTTATTCAATCTCTTCGATTTACCCCAAGGTGATAAGTGGAATGCTCTTGTTTAATAATATTAGTCAACTGCTCATTCAAACTCGAATAATAATATTTCTAATGTCTCGAAAAGTAAAATTATTTTAATATTAAAACAAATGTTTTAAAGAAGTTTTGTGCTCATGGTTACATGATACTATGGTATAATAGAAGTTGTACTTCAGAACAAAACGTTTGTAAAAATAATGTAACGTTTAACTACTGTATAAGCATCTTAAACTTTAAATGCACAACGCAATTTGACTTTTAAAACGACTTGTAATTATAAATACTTCAATATATAAATAGCAACTTGGGTAAGATTTTTAAGGAGTTAGTAGGTAAGTTCAATAAGGATTTATTTTCTTTACCTATTTTAAATGTAATATTTATCGAAACATAGCTAACGTGTGATAATTCACTTTATCCCGACGGACTGAACAAAGATTTTTTGCCCAATGTAACGAGATAAAAAAATTTTTTAGAAAAATTGCTCTAGCTAATAGAATCACATTATTTTACATCTAAAATGTTAGCAAAGTTTAAGTACCTACCTACATGAAACTTTCATTGGAAATTTTACTTGTACCTTACTAGGTACCTACTGGTACTAGTTCAAAAGCAAAATTTTTCAAAAGAAACTACTATATGAAATTGGGACAAAAATATACGAAAACTACGCAAACCCTCTTTTATAACCTTTTTTTTGTAAGAAATTAATGTTGCCGAAATTAAGTTGAAATGTTTAATACGAACAAGTTCCTAAAACTTAGTATATGAGATTGAAAGAAATTTATAAAATTAAAAATAACTGGAATATACAGTAAATAAGGTAAGAAATTTAGAAAAGTATATCAATAGAAAATGTGAAATTACCGTTATAAATTTTCAACAAACAGTACTTTAGCTTCTTACGTGAACATAACCTTATTGGTTTATAAGATTAATGCATTTACAGAATGAAGCGTTTTGTCGTAGAGTGAAACCACAAAATAAGATAAAGGTTTCTTAACACACTACACAAAGATTATTCGTGAGAAATATGCCAATTCAAATGTACACTACCGACACAAAATAAGTTTATTCTTGTAATTATTTTAATTTTTTTTTTTTAAATATGATATATTTTTTAAGTTAAAACTACGGAATAATTTATCTATCTGGTCCTATATCCGAACTAAATCAAATAATGTAAGAAATAATTAGCAATGGGTGTCTAAAGTACTACGTATATATATACTTGTATACTTTCTACGATTACTCTTTCAATAAATCTGTGTACTTAGAAATGCGATTTATTTTTGCTTTATTATTTCTGCTATAAATGTATTGATTCTTATGTAAAAATGCGTAATTCCTGTTCGAAATAAGTTATCTGCGATAAATTTCCAATTATTTTGAGTAGCAATTTTGGTGATTCATAAACTTTGAAATTAATTTGCTTTACTTAACTCGCAGCGTCACGAACTCAAAATTATTGCAAATTTTGTTATAAAATGAACGAATTCGCAAAGCTAAAGCTTTGTAATAAATTTGAACTATATGCCGTCAAATGTAGGTAAATCGCGTATACTGTTATATTTTTGTTTTCAAGTTTTTTATTATAATTAAGCCATGAAAAACGAATTAAACGTAACGATATAAAAAACCTGACGTCATAATGTTAGGAATTACAAGAGTTCTTTTTTAACCAATTGAAAAATAACTTATCAACCTAAATCCCAAATCTGTTTATTAACTTATTATTATTTATTTGTTCAGAAAAATTTTGCTTACAATAGTGTGAATGAAAGTTAATTCCGTGTTCATTTCATTAAAATGGCATAATGTGATTGATTCATAATATTAAATATATATTATAATAGTAGTCTTTGTTTAATATCTTTAGATTTTACTGTGTCCAATGAAGTATTCTCACAACTGTGATGTTCAAGATTTATCAGAACATCAATTTATTTTGTAATGCTTTTAAAGATTATTTTATTTGTGAGTGTCAAGAGTTCTTTAAAGTATTTCGTATCTAATAATTTATAGTTTTCAGTGTCATTAAGACACTTGTATTATCATCTTAATACTTTCACATAAAAAGTTTACCAAGTCTGAACAAGATATTTTATTTTTTCGATATGTTACTTTGTTTCCCCCCATAAGGATTGACGGATTTGTAATGCAGCGATGTTCTCAATGGCCCACGTTGAGTCCTCAGGCGCCCCCTTGAACCGCTGGTTCGTCCACCTCTTAATATACACTTCGAACAGATTTAGGTTAATTTTCATCAAAAGATATTTATTAAATTTAACCTTTATTTGCAATAAATACTTTACATGTATCTTTAAGACAGATAATATAAGACCCGTCAAGTTATGCATTTTAGACTTACCACACTTGAAATTGCAACCTATATACTTGTATATGTGTTGCAAAACTATAAACGGCATGTCTTCAGAGCCATTATTTCCTGTAAAAATAAAATATGTTAATAAAATAGTTTGAAATAAATATACATAAAACTTACGCTTTGGTTTTGGTGGAATAAGTTTTATAGATCCAGGTTTTTCTAATTCTATGGTAGGTTTTGGCTTCTTTTCTGGAGGAGTTTCATTGTGGACAGGTGATGGTCTTTTGGGTATAGAAACTGTTGGAGGTAATGCAGGTGGAGGCTTTTTGTTGTTTAACAAAGATGCCCTTGAAGGAGGAGGCTTCATTTCCTCTTCTAATCCATGTTTCCTAAATTTAGAATGAAAAGTTTTTACTGTTTTGGGTTTGGGTTCATCAGGTTTCCTTACTTCTATTGAAATCGACATTTTCTCTTTTTTAACATCACTTAGTTTTGGTATTTTCCCTAATTTGCTAATGGCAGTTTGCAACTTTTCGTCGGACTTTTCCGAATTTAGTTTTGAATCTTTTTCTTTGCTCTTTTCTTTATCTTTGCTAGAATGTTTTTCATCTTTAGAACGACTACTAGAAGAACTAGATCGTCTACTGCTGCTAGAACTGCTGCTACTTGATCTAGATTTAGAGCTATGGGAAGAATGTCTTTCTTTATCCTTAGATTTTTCTTTAGAACTATGTTTACTAGAACTTTCCTTATGGCTATTTCGTTTATCACTAGACGAAGACCTACTAGAATGTTTTGATGATTTTGATGAACTACTATTACTATTGCTGCTTTTTTCATTTTTATCTTTGTCTCTACTTCTATTCTTTTGTTTTTCTTTATCTTTATCCTTATCATTTAAATCTTCACAAGGCTTACTATCATCTTCAACTTGGGATAATATTTGTTTTCCATTTTTCAATGTTATTTTTAAAACTGGCAAGATATCAGTTTCCCTAGATTGTTCTTCTTTTGTAATAGGGTCACTACTGCAGGCATTTTCTAAAACTTCATTATCATTTTTTTCTACTTTAACCTCATTTTCTAAGATGGTTGTATCTTGGTCCTGTATTTCTTTATCATATTCATTATCTGAAGTTTCATTTTTAAGATCTGACAGTTTGATTTCCAATTGTGCATCAGCAATTATTTGTTGAATTTCAGAAATATGTACAGGTACTACTTGTTCCCCACCTTTCACGGTTTTTAGCCATTGTTCAACTAGTTTAGATGCCAATGCTCTGATATCTAAAAAAAATTTGTAAATATTGTATTTTCGTGTTATAAATTAATAAAATAATATACTTATAAATTCTTCTAAAATATTTGTTTTTTTTTCAATCATTAAATCATTAAATATCTTAATACAAAACCTTCAAATATATACTATAAAAACCTACTAACTACATTTTAGTTTAACTTACCACAGTGATTTCCATCCTTTGATAACTCCTTTACTAATTTCGGACAATTGTTTGTTTTAAGTCTCTCTATATCTACTGGACACAAAAGAAGTAATTCTAATAATTCTCTTACAAGTGGCCAATTTTTGGCTACTATGCTCTCTGTTAGCCACATATGTACTAGTCTCCAACCTTCTGATCCCATAAACAAACCTAACAAATCAGTTTCAGTACATTTCAGAATTTGAATGTAGATACACTTAGAAACTAGCTTCTTAGAAAATTTAGTCATTAATCTGAAAAGAAATAAAATGGTATTAATGAGGTGTTCAGTACTGAAAATGAGTTATAACATTCAATATTGTTTTAACAGTTTGTTTTACTATACTATATATATATAATAATATTTAAAAAAAGTATATAGCAAGAATAATTACTTGGCTAATCTTTGCACTTCATCTCTGCTTTTAATTCCTCCATCTGGTGACAGAAGTACACTGAGACAATTCAGCAGTTGGATGGGGTCTATGCGGGGCTGAAACAAAAAAATGTGATATACAAGTTACCACATAATATTTTAGTAGATGTTTTAGTATAGCAATTAATAAGATTACCATTAAATTTTACATTTAAATGGTAAGTTACTACTTTTATCATCGGTAACTATAAGGTAGAAAAATAATAAAATAGCTAAATTTGAAAGGTTCAAAGTCCATTTACAAGTCACACGTAAAATTACAAGTTGTGACTAAATTCATATGAATATATATAAAAGTCACTACAGTTCTTTATTTAGAGTTCTTTTTAGTTGTATTTCTATTATTATATTCTCGGGTTTAATAATAGACGTGGTTAACAAAGAATTAGCGAAACTAACTGATGACGTCAGAGTTTCGACAAAATGGTGGCAATACTGCGTACATTAAAACGTATAGCTCTTATTAATCAATATTTGTTGATAGTTGGTATAACATTATTTTGTACTTATGTACGTTTTATTGTCTTGTTTCTCGGTCTCATATCAAACCAGAAATTTATAGGTTAATAAATTCAATTTTATAAAACGATCTGATATATAAATAGAGAAGTTTCTACGAGATTATATATACTTCTATAACTTTCTATAATATTCATTATACATTAGACATTGAAATAGTCATTAAATGTTAAGTATAAATTATTTTTTATGAAATAACGTAAAATATTTTTTAAAATCAATTCTTAGGAGGTATATAATTGTAAAAACTTACCATGCTTAATTACTGGGCAATAAAATAAAGTATATCTGGACGACGTTGCACAATCATGTGCCACGCCTTGCTTGCATTACAAAATGGCGTCCTATTTCCGATACCATTGTCGTGGTATAAAATAATTTACACAAAAGCTTAATACACAGGTTGAGTTCTGATGATAAGTTCTTACACTAATTAATATTATAACACATGAATGTCGTATTTTAGAAGTTATATTCTAACAATTCCGCAATATGTAAATATATTGTCAATAAAATTTATGACAATATTCTTTTGGTTTTATTAAATAATATATTTGTTAACAAATATATGTACACAATATAGGTTTCTAGTTTAAGTAGGACAGAAGAATTTCTATTCCCTAAAATATATATCCGCAACAGTCGCTGATCCAAGCACACGGCTACAGGCTAGCTAGCGAAAAGTAGAATTGTGAAATGTGGGAACGAAGAGAATCAAGAATGAAACAAGATAAAAAAGTAGAATTCGGATGAATGAATGAACGACCTTATTAAAATCAGGATAGAGCAAAGAGCAAGAATCTACAAATATGCCAACTGAATAATAATTTCTTTGTCTATGGTTGAATAATTTCATAAATTACTTGATGATTCAAAATTAAATCATGTAACTTATTAACTAATTATGACAACTCCAATATAATTAATTTTAAAACATTAATTATCATCATAGTAATTATCTAATGAACCGACTTAAGAGTCGTATGGTATGGTGAACAATAGACATCCATTATTTTCAGTCTGTTTACTTTGTTGACATCGTTTTTTCTCTGCAAACTTTTATAAATTCTCGTTAAAAAATTGCTACGACGAAGCATGAATACTTCTTCGTATTCAAATGCTTTCAAATTTAAGATAAGACGACCATGACAAATATTATTCAATCACCATGAACGTAGTAGGTAGTTACCGTGCAGGTTTTATTAAAAAAAAAGACCGAAATGTGTAAAATAATCTGAATGAATAAGTGGAATATATTTTTTTAATTATTTGAAAATTTCTACGAACAGATTATAAAGTTTAATTAAACGAATGAGTTCAAACGAAAGTCCGTCTGACTTTCTTTAAACTAAAACCACAAATATATAATAAGATTCGATATTAATAATCATTTGAGTTTTATACCTTTAAGTCTTAAATTAAGCGATTAGTCGGCACTCTCTGCCGACTATTTGGCGACTAGTCGCCGACTACAAGACAGGTCAATTAGTCGGCTTCATCTTTTAATCTTCCTCAGATCTCTATTAAATGGTGAATTATATTACCTTTTTAGTATTAAAATTAAAAGACTAATGCCCATTTTCATAAGGGTAGGTGAACTTGTAAAAAAAATATCCTAAGAAAGTATACTTCAGCGGTATACATCTCCCTAATTGACTCTTATCTTACATTCGTTTTCACAGCTCTTAGTGACACTTTGGTAAATGCTACAGTGCTACTTAGTAAACACAATGGCTCTATTAACTATTTTTACCATTAATTTTTTAATTTTATTTAAAAAATAAAATAGATTTCTAAATTTGGAATTGTTGTAAAAGTTTTCAAACTTTAACTGTTATAAACGTAGTCAATTAATATATAAATATCTAAACTGTTCCAGTGCTTATACAGTCGGTTGCATTGTTTTTTTTGACAAGTTCTTTTTTTATTAGTCGAATCTTTTAGGGATGTAGGAAAAACTTAAATAAGAATTCTTTTAGGGGGTTGATAATCAATATACGGGTAATTTTACTTACTCCTAGGGGTTATAATCCCTTAGGCTTTGCGCAGTGAGGCAAGAGAACTTTATTCGTACCATCAAATCAAATAAACCATTTGGACCTTCTAAAATAAATGAGATTTTACTAAAGACGTGTCTTCTTTAAAAAAAAAATCAAGTTAGGCGAAAAAGATTTTTATTAAATGTTAAAATAGCACTTCAAATAATAAGTGCAATTAACTAGTAATGGTACTTCCTACAGCACTTAAAGTCCTTTTGCTTGCCTTATGTGACTCTTCTTTTAATTCTACGGAAAATATTTGTTTTTATCATTTTAGATACTGAAACTCAAGGCATACTGATAAGATTTTTATAAATCTTGGCTGGTTCTGGATTACGAATATCCTTAAAACTTGACATAGTCTAAACTATTGCTATGGATGTCGTTTATTAAGAAACGGTTAGCCGGTTTTAATCCATATATAAAAACATAAATAAACTGAATACGACAGTTTATTCATTAGGTCAGTTTTATTTTATATTTATTGTTTTGTTATTTAGAGTACATACTTTTGGAGGTTTGAAAATAATGATCATTATTTTTGAAGATCTACGCTATTGACGAGGACGGATCTCTTCAATGAATCAAATCCGATTTGCTGTGAATATCTATTTTTAAATTCGAATGGCATAGACATTAACGTAGGATTGACATTTGTATTTTAATTGACACATTGAACGTTGAAGTTTTGTCAATCTAATGTCTATTAAATATTTGGTAATTTTAAATTAGTATATATTAGGTTCTTCTATATATAATTAATTTTCTATAATACGATAAAATAACATATAATTTGTAAAGTTTCTATAACATTTTAAATTTCACCTGCGTATATTGTTATACATTGGTATATTTATAAATCTAGACTCAAAAAACTATTTAGACTTGAAAAATATTGAAAGGATATTTTTAAATAAAAAGAAACTTGATGCATTTAATAAAATAATGGCGCTGTTTTCAAGAATAATATTTAAAAGTATTAAAAATAGTTATAGCATTTATAATCGTAATTATGTCAATCCACTTACAAGAACTTGGGATATATTGAGCAAAGATGTTAAATCAGGCTTTAAGAAGAATCAAGAAATTCATGCCGAACATGCAGATGTCGTGATAATTGGTGGAGGTTTTATAGGATCATCTGCAGCATATTGGTTAAAAACCAGAGCTGGCGAAGGATTGTCTGTTATTGTTTTAGACAAAGATTTGACAGTAAGACTCATATATATATATATTTTAATATAGGGTCACTATCATAATAAAAACTTTTTTTTATTTGATTGCAGTATAATCAGTCAGAAAACTTATATTCACACGGTGTTTTAAGTCAACATTTCACTTTGCCTGAAAATATATATCTATCTCAATACAGTGCCGAATTTTTTAGAAATATTAAAGAACATTTAGATGAGGAAGTTGACCTACAGTTTTGCCCTCATGGTTACTTATTACTTGCTAGCGAAAAATATGCTGAGAAATTGGAACACAATGTATCAATACAAAAAGAATGTAATGTATTCAGTAAACTAATGTCTGTTGACGAAATAAAAAAGAAATATCCATGGATTAACACATCTGGAATAAAACTAGGTAAAATTTTGATAGTGTTGTAGTAATTTTGAATTTATAATTTGATTTACAACTGTTTAATCTCTAGGTTGTATAAGTACAGAGACACAGGGCATATTTAACTCTAGAGCACTTTTGAATGGATTTATAAATAAATCAAAACAACTGGGTGCAAGTTATGTAAAGGGTGAAGTTATAGGATTTGATATAGAGAAACATCGAGATGCTTTAATGGAAGGAGTTGCACCAGGGTCATACATGAAAACAAATTGTTTGACATATAGGACTGATGACAATGAAGAGCACAAGTTGAAGTTTGCAGTTTGTGTTCTGGCTGCTGGGTCAGAGTCAAGTAACATAGCTAAATTAGCAAGAATAGGTGGGGGTGATGGTTTATTACAAATTGGATTACCAGTTGAAAAGAGGTAATAACAGTTGCTTTTCAATTTATTTTACTTAAATTAAATAGAATAATTAATTCTTTTTTTTTTTAGAAATTATAATGTATATACTATAGAGGAACCAGATAATAAAATGTCATTTGGACTAAATGCACCTTATGTAATGGATACAAGTGGCTTATGGTTAAGGAGAAATGGTGTGGCTTGGAATAACATAATATGTGGACAAGTTCCTCCTCTTTTAAAAGATGATAAAGTATTAGATAGAGATGTTTTTCAAACGTCATTAATAACTAGATATCCAAAATATAAAAATTCAAAGGTAAAAACGAAGTTTATTTATATTATTAACTAGCAGTGCCTGCAGTTTCACTTGTGTATAATTCTATACTACTTTACTCAGTATAGCCTTCCTCATAAACCTTCCTGTCATACTACATAATGCCTTACATACCATAACACATAAACATAAGATTAATAATTAATAATTAATAAATTTATTTTTAATTTCCATAACAAGCTAATAATAACATAAAGTATTAAATAGTAGGGTACAAGACAGTTTTTCAACAAACATTATTAGATTACCTGCTTTAAGTAAACTTGTATTGCATATAGATGCTGATATACTACATACCTTTAATTTACTGTATAACACTTGTATACTTCATACGTCTTATTAGCTGCATAGCGCTACAAAAAGCTTATATGCTATATAACGCTTTATATACTACATTTAAGAAGTTTAGAAACTAAACCTGAGGTAAATAATGAAATTGGAAACCATGTTGTGAGCATGATTAAATTATTCCTTTACATATTTGGAATGGTAATTTATTTTGTACTTATTGAACATAAGACTTATAAAATAGACAGTAGACTTACTATTATTAATAATAGACTTACGCCCCTAGGGAATATAGATAGGCTTTCGAAAAATAAAAAATATTTATCTTTATTCTGAAAATATTCTTCTACTATTTTTCGGTAGGATTTAGACATTTTACTGCTAGGACATTCAGCTATCATCATACCAAATATTAAAATCTGTCGCTTAGGTTTTGCGTTATTCGTGCACAAACATACTGACAGACAGATAGACAAAATGTTCGAAAATTGGTGATTTGGTATCTATCGATTACTTATTACCGCCTTTAGAAGTTATAAAACATTCAATGTACAGAAACATATAATAAAACTATAGGTAGTAGTTATATGCATAGATATAAAAAATATTGTGATATGAAATTTCATCTATCAAACATTTAAAGAATATTTTCGAAATAATTGTAAAAAACTTAATAGTGATATAAGTATAAAACTTAATATAGAGTAATTGACTCCTTTAAGGTGAAGGTTATATCAGAAGAGACAATTGATTGCAACACTTATGATGACACTGGTATATTAGGACCCCATGCTTACCATAATAATTTAATTTTAGCTACTGGCTTTGGACGTCAAGGTATTTACATTTTTTTTATTTTACAAAAAAATATTATTCTCCATGATTCAAAAACCATATTTGTAATTGTACCATTAGTATTTGATGAAGAGCTTAACTGTTATTCATTTAAAAGTTATTCTTAATAATTATGACATTGTTTTCATTTTCATATCAAAATAGAATGTAAAATGTCTTGTTTTTGTTTCAAGGTGTACATCATTCCCCTGGAATTGGAAGAGCAATAGCCGAAGCAATAATTGATTGCCAATATACAACAATAGATCTAACAAGATTTGGTTTTGATAGGTTATTAACAGATGAGCCATTAATAGAATTAAATATCTATTAATTGTAACAGTAACAAAAAGTTAGTCTTTTTCAAATAGTCAGTTTAATAAGATAAATATGTATATATTATTTATTAAAAGTAATAATAATAAAACAAATTCCAGCACTTATTTCATTATTTAAATTACCAATTTCACTTAAACAATTTAATTAGTTGATAGATGTTTATTTAGATTAACTTTTAAAACTTTTATTAATAACTATAGAACATGAACACATAAATAGGAAATATAACAATGATTTTCGAAAATAAAAATAAGGCGTCGGACTTTACAGATTCTTACACTCAACAATTACTTGTACATTTTAATTAGTTCTAATTAATTATTTGAACTGTGCAGGAGGTGCAGCAAATAGAGCTCCACCTTGTTGTGATGCTGCACGAGATGGAGCAAATCCAAGTAGTTTTTGAATGTTTTGTCTGAAACATGAAATAAAATTAAAGTTATAATTAGACATCTTTATTGTAGGTGCAATTTGGTTGATGGATCTTTTTAAGGGTTAAGTATTAATATTTATAATCAGTTATATGTAACTACCATTTTATTATTAATGTTTTTTTTTCTGGTTTTTTATTTGACTGATAATTATGATTGCATCTTCACATATGTTCTTTGTTCAATATTTTTCATTGCAGTCTAGTGAATGAATGTTTTGAATTAAAACATTTCCACTTATACTAAATTATACTATAGTTTAATTTTGGTCTCAGACTTTCATTAGTAGAGTAGAGAAAAAGCAGTAAGCAAATATAATGGACAAAAGTATGATTGCATCTTCACATATGTTCTTTGTTCAATATTTTTCATTGCAGTCTAGTGAATGAATGTTCTTGAATTAAAACATTTCCACTTATACTAAATTATACTATAGTTTAATTTTGGTCTCAGACTTTCATTAGTAGAGTAGAGAAAAAGCAGTAAGCAAATATAATGGACAAAAGTATAAGTATATAGTTATATTTCAAATTTATCTTCACCTATCTGTAATAACTTCCAACTACTAAATTGAAGCTCCGATAATGTGGTTTAGTTATAATATAAATATTACTTATTTAGGATACTTTGTATTTTTATACAAAAAAGTTAATGGTGGAATGGGGATTGGACATAATCAAATTGTTCTACCTTATACTCATTGTGCATAAAATGTACAAAAAAATGAATGAGCAGTCAGTGTAATCATCTCCTGGTAAATTACGGTGGCTTAAGCCCTGAATCCAGGAAATTGGGTAGAAGGGAAGCTTGGCTACCACTCTGCCATCAAATCTAAAAGGATTATTTTTTTTAATGGATTATATTAAGAATTATTTGATTCATTATAATTTTAACAAGATACACTTACATGCTATTGAACATACTCAGCAAAGCTGTAAAAGCAAAACCAATTGCAAACATTGACTTCATTTTGACTAAAGAAAGATCTCTGTTATTATTTTTTAGTCTCTCTTCCTCTCGTTCTATTTTCTTTTTGTGTTGTTTGTCTAATGAATCACCATGTGCTTCTTTACGCTTCTCCACTAAAACACAAAGTACATTAACACCAAATAGTAATTTGAAAGTATGAAATTAACATAGCTTACATACATTTTTTGCTCTGTCGTTCAACTTCTACTTTTAACTTCTGATATTTTTCGGTTCTATATACTAATATCCATGTTAGTCCTGTAAATTTATAATTTTTATTATATCTCTATATCATATTTTTTATTATATCTTTACATAACCCATACTAATAAATTGTAAGGTAGTGTATTTGCAAACAATTCGAAACCATATTCACTTCTATAGTTTAATTTTGAAGATAAAGAAGAGATATATTTTATTTTTTTAAATTCCTTCCTTAAAATACCTAGTTATAATAAATAATCACCTTCCCCCAAAAAAGCTGTGCAAATGGATATAAACACTATTAATAAGGAGTCGCCCCACATTTTCTCTTGTGCGAGATAAAGCTAAAAAATATCTAACAATGATCAAGTAATTATGGAATTAATGGTTTATTTCCTGTAATCGAAAAATATATGATACAGAATTTCGTTTTATCCTCACGAATAAAATCACGAAATCCGAGATAGAAATCGTCAATTCAGTCTATTTGGTCTTTTTGACACTTATAGTTGACATATTACTTGTGACTATCCAACATTTTAAGGGCGCTTATGCACTGTATCCCATAAGAGAGAATAGAGTCAAAGAGAAAATTGTGCGAAATAGACGTAAAACTAATTGTATGAGAGCACTTTATTCGAGTTTTGTAATCGCAAACGTATCTGAGTCTTCTTTCGATTTGAAATCGTATTTGTGCATAAGACAGAATGTGCCCTAAGACTTATAAACAGACGATAGAACAACAATTTTCTGATATTCAAGATCAATATTGTTTGTTATATGCATTAAATTTAAAATAATTAGTAATTATCGGTTAAGTTTACTAAAATTGCCAAAATATATATTTGTTCATTCGGTGTGATTTGACACTCCTTGTAGACTAGGTGTAGCCACAAAATTTTATGAATGATTGATATTTTATAAGAATCTGTGGTTGTGGACAGTACTGTAGAGATAAGAGACAGTGGATATAAGGTTATGTTGTTTTCAAATTATAACATTGAAACTATGAACATTTTTAATTTTTATTATTAAAGTTATGACGATTTTAAGAAGGAAATAGGTGTAAATATTTTAGTATGGATTCTAAATATGCTTCCTTAGGTAGGGAAAAAGAGCAGAAATCTTCTTATGATTTAAAAGCAAAAAGATTAAAATTATGCATTGATAATACAAAATCTAAGGAAAAAGAACAACTGAATAATGGAGCACTTAACATTATAAAGTCTGAAAATAATTTGGTTAATGAAACTTCAGAAGACTTGAGGGAATCAAGAAAAACACTACCTGTTTATTTGGTGCGAGGAAGGTATTGCAAAGATTTCCTTCTATTACTGTAACATAATTTGAATTTTAAAAAATCTCTACTACGACTGTATTTTTAGAGTTGTATATAATTTGTTATTATCTTTACTTTTAACATATTTTTTTACTTTAAATATTATTATTGTTAAAATCTCTAAGCAATAAGTGCCAGCAATAAATACCATTTAGAAAATATTAATTTTATAGACTTATAGAGGAAATAAAGAAACATGATACTATGATATTAATTGGTGAAACTGGAAGTGGAAAAACTACACAAATACCCCAGATTATTCATGAACACCGACTAGAGGGCAAGAGCTGCATTGCTGTGACTCAACCTAGAAGGGTTGCTGCAGTCACATTAGCCATGCGGGTGGCAGCTGAAATGAATACAGAAATTGGATCAATAGTTGGGTATGTTTTATTTCATAATTTAAGATAATATAGTGGTGTTTGAAAATACATAAAATATCCTTCTTTTTGGTTATATACCAATTCAATATATCTATAACTAATCAAAGCCAAATTGCAATATTAATTGATTAAAATCTTTATACATTCTGAGTTTGTTTATGTGATTCTTCTCAGACCAGGGTACATTTGGAACTCTTGTAGCCCTAAGTTTTAAGTTGTAGAGTGTCCAAAAGGGCTTATTTCAATAAGTATGGCATCAAAATAGGCCTGACTCTTTTAATAGACATACACAAGTGATCACTGATATTGATTTAAAGTAAAAAAGGGTTCTTTTTTGAATTGCAAAATACAAGTTATAATAAAAATATATAAATAATTGTTAAGAATGAAGTAAACAAAATTAAAATATAAAAACCAATTGTAGGTATTCAGTAAGGTTTGAGGATGTAACAAGCCCAAGGACGAAAGTGAAATATCTAACTGATGGTATGTTACTGAGGGAGGCTGTAGCAGATCCACTGCTTATGAAATATTCTGTGATTGTACTAGATGAAGCCCATGAACGAACTGTGAATACTGATATTCTTTTTGGAATTGTCAAATTAGCACAAAAAGAAAGGAATGAAAAAAAACAAAATATACTAAAGGTGAAACCCTGTTTTTATTATCCTTTGTTTTTTTTTATAAAACTTTTTAAAAAGTTTAACAAACAATATATAATTACTAGGTCATTGTCATGTCTGCAACAATGGATGTGGATTCATTTAGAAAATATTATGACAACTGTCCAGTTATATATTTAGAAGGAAGAACTTATCCGGTTACCATTTATCATTCCAAGATGAAACATGAAGACTATCAATATGCAGCAATATGTACAATATTCCAGTTACATACAACCACTCCAGCAAAGTGAGATACCTCTTGCTTATAAAATTTTTTATCTTTACATATTTTTATATATAAAATTCAAATAATTAGTATTCTCATGAAATGTTTTTATTTTTTTTTTATTTTTCAGTCAAGATTTCTTAGTATTTTTAACTGGACAGGAAGAAATTGAAACCATCACGTCTAATATAAAACAAATTGCTAAGGTTTGTTTGCTATATTTTGTTTATTAATTTGATATGGAGTGTGAATAAAAAAAATGTATGTGTTAGAATTTTGTTGTTGCAGGAATCTTTAGGCCCTCAAATAAGGGTGTGTCCACTATATGCGGGTTTACCGGCTGCTAAACAGCTATTAGTGTGGAAGAAAACACCGCCAGGAATGAGAAAAATTGTATTAGCCACAAACATAGCCGAGGCCTCCGTCACAATACCAGATATAAGATACGTTATCGACACGGGTGTTGTCAAAGAGAGGTATGTACATACATATACATACATATGTTTATCAAATATATTTTCATCCCTTCTATTCGAAAAGTATCGTTTTGTTTCTCTTTGAGCGGGAGCAAAATAGCACTTTTCATATAGGAACTTTTTAGCGGGCGGAAAAGTGATTTGAATTTGGAACACACATATAGGTATGAACAATACAAAAATCGAACGCAAATTGTATGAATGACTTGCTGTATATTTTGGTTTCTCGGCGCGGGGAGCCGTGCTAAGTAAAAAAAAGAAGCAATAGCGCGCGAATAAATCATTCGTCTGTTCTTGTAATTAGTAGCTACATATTTTCTCATAGAATGGGGATGAAAAGTACAGTGTATGACTCGAGAGCAAATTATTATTATTATTATAAAGAGAGCTAATTATTAAATTATTATTATTATAAAATTATTTTTCTCTCGGGCGATGTACTTTGAATCCCTCACTGCGCTCAGGTTGCATCCTTCGCTTCGCCGTGCTTCACTTAGCGCCCGCGCTATTAAAATACTATTTTGCTCCCATGATGCAATATACTATTATTACACTCATATGAGTAAGTGGTAACTGTGTGTGTATGTATGTGTGTGTGTATGCAGGTCGTGGTGCACCCGCACGGGAGCCGAGCGCCTGTCCGTGTCCCCGTGTTCGCAGGCGGCGGCGTGGCAGCGCGCGGGCCGTGCGGGACGCACTGCACCCGGAGCCGCCTACAGACTATACACCGCCGCGGACTTCAGCGCGCGTAGAGCTCACAACACACCGGAGATTGTACGGTATGGTATATATCTAATTCATTTAACTGAAGTTTTTTTTGTTTTGCGTTTTTTTTTTAAATTGTGAACTTTAAGTTTTTTAAATATTTCTTTTGAAAATTATGTATATTTAATTTTTGAATTATTAGTGTTATAAATACGTAAATAGATTTGTCAGTTATATTTACTCCAAACTGCTGAACAGATTTCGATTCGGTTTGGCAAAGTGATAGATTAAATATTGTATAATGTAAAGGATTACTGTTCAGAAGTATGTCATGCATTTTTTTTATTTTATGTAAATAATAAACCAAAACGCACCAGTTAGTCAAAAGTTGTATAGTGCCTTAGAATTCCATAGTATAGAGCTTGTATTATGAACAATAAAATCTTTTAAAGAAAATACTGTACAGTACTTCAGTGGGCAACTGTATACATCGGAAACATTCGTATTAGTATTAAAACCGGAAGGATAAGCGCTACTGTGTTGTAGAACTATATAGAGCTGATAAAACCATTGATTGCGTTTTGTTTTAATAATAAAAATAATTAAACTTTCTGTATGAAGTAATCGCAAATACATATATATTCATTTATAATTGAAATGAATATTATTATTCCAATTTTAGTACTAACTTGGTAATGTTTCCAAAATATTCATAATTTTTTAATATTTGACTGAAATACGTTTTCTGTTTTAGAAGCGACGTACTCAATATCATTATATCTCGTACAAAACAGTGGTTAGGGCTATGCCCGCAAACTAAGAAACCGTTGGAGGTAGATGACTAATTAACTGACTTATTGACAGACACTTACATTTCGTCTACCCGTGAACACGATTGCTGCCAAGCATTCGAAACGTCGGGTTATAATAAAAATGTAACTAAAAGTATACGCGAGTTAAATTGTTAAAAAAATATATATTGAAATTAATTCAAGTGTTTAGGGCTATTTGGTAAGGTCAGCTCTATATCATTACGCTGCCTAGATGTGTCGGTAAATTCAGGAACACGAAGTATACCGATACCCATTTTTTATCTTGAGGAACAAGAGTAACAAATGATATAGTTTTAATAATTTTTAAACTTTGCATAACGTATTATTATTGAGCCAAGCTCTTTATGATAGATTTTTCTGCATTCTTTGTGCAAACATCAATCCAAAACGGTATATTCGTAAATTTCCAAATTTTGCACACTGATAGACATCAGTCTGGTGGTGGTTCTAAAAAAAATATCAAATGATCGATGTCGTTGAGGAATAATCATGGAAAAACTGAAATCCCGTAGAGTACAATGGGAAAATTTTTTTGCGCGAAGATTTAGCGTTATAATGAGATACGCGTGTCGAATTTTTTTTAACAACTTTTTGATTTTTTCTTTTTTTTAGTTTTTTATTTGTCCTGAAAAACAGTCGAGAACAGAAAGCGTCGACTTTTTTTAAATGCCACTTTGGTGCTGTTCGCTTCGCTTAATTTTTTAACACATACCAAGATTTTGCGAGTGCAGCGAGTCAAAATTAAGGTCTGGTTCACACTCCTAGTACATATAGTTTTGTGTATTAATGA
Organism: Mechanitis mazaeus; assembly: GCA_959347395.1. Lineage (NCBI taxonomy): Eukaryota > Metazoa > Arthropoda > Insecta > Lepidoptera > Nymphalidae > Mechanitis > Mechanitis mazaeus. Next base: position 4,245,374 of record OY365750.1, read on the forward strand.
CATTGTTATTTCAGATGTCCTCTCGCCTCCACGATACTGATGTTAATAGCCATCGGTATTGATCCCAGTACCTTGCCATTGATCGACACACCTCCAGAAGACTCAGTGCAGGCTTCCTTAACATTACTCAAAGAGTTAGGTAAAATTATTTTTTGTTAGTTGGTTTAGTATTAATAATATTAATTTTTACAATTAAAAATATTATTTCAAGTAGCCCATAGAAATTGTTTTTTTAAGAGTTATTTTTTTTTTATTATAATTTTCGAATATGATACGAGTGAAGGAGCAGCGTTGGACAGATCTTTAAATTAATTATTCTACTTGTTTTGACTTGACGCATCCTAAGTTCAATCATCTGTCGTTACAAAATAAATTTTATATGAATAATATTTACATATGTCTGGTATTGTATAATAAAAATATCTTGAGAAAATGGTAAATGATTCAAAAAATCTGACAACCCACTTCACAGAGTATCATTGTTGGTTAAAAGGCCAAGGACCTACAAAAATAAACTTTATATATATATATATATATATATATATATATATATATATATATAAATTAATATTTTCTGTGAAGCAGTTTAAAAGTAACATAAATTTCAGGTGCCATAGATAACGAAAATAATCCTAAACTAACAGCTGTTGGAAAGAAAATGACTGCATTTCCAATTGACCCTAAATACTCTAAAATACTCTTATGTGCCCCAGAGTATGGATGTCTGGAAGAGGTATGTATATAAAAATACATATTTGTTTCATATGTTTATAAATTGTTTATATTGACTTTGTTTTGATTATGTTTTGAATTATTTTTATTATTATTGTTATTAATTTCATTACATTGTCTATTATTATTATCAGTGGCATTTCATCTATTAACTAAGATAGTCTTTAAGAAATCGCTATTAACAAATATATGGATATATGGAAAATCTGAAATAAAGTTTATTATTATTATAGTAAAAAATAGTTATATTTTTGAAAACTCACGAATTAAATTCATTTTAAATTAGGTTTACGCGAATTATTCGCGTTATTAAAATTTTAATAAAACGTTTATCTAAATTAATATTATAAGGCTGAAGAGTTAGTTTGTTTGATTGGTTGAACGCGACTATTTTCACGCAATTGTTAGATGGATTTGAAAAATTCTTTCTGATAATACGCAAGTTCATGAAGAATTCTATAGGCTGTCTAGCATTACGCTACAATTGATATAAATAATTAATAAAATCGGTTTTCGTTTTCGTTCGGAACCGCGAGTATACGCTAGTAGAGTAATAAACCTACTTCGACATTTCGATCAAATGCACTGATCGTGTTCAGTTCTTCAGATAGTCACGAACCACCTGAAGAACCTGAACTTGAAAGGTCAAGGTCACTACAAACTTTTTATTAAACAATTAATAACACGAATAAGTCTCATAAACGTAATTTAATATAAAAATAATTAATTGTAATAATTTCCATCTTTCGAATATAAAATATATTTTATATAAATGACTGAGTTTTAATAGCGGCCTGAGACGTATAATTTTTCCAGGCACTGAGCTTGGTGGCGGTAATGTCCAGTGAAAATGTGTTTCACACGCCATTACACAAAAGGGAAGATGCTTTGAAAGTAAAGCAAAAATTTATATCTCCTCTCGGAGATCATATCACGCTTTTAAACGTTTATAAAGCGTTCTGTAAGACGCCTCTTAAGAAGGTAGCGTGGAATTAATTAATTAATTCAAATATTATATATAAATAATTTGATCAATTATTTAATTTAATAAACTTTAACATATTATTGTTTTATTATATAATTCTTAAATGAATATGAATATGATTTGATGGGAAAAATATATTTTTATAAACTTTAACATATTCTTGATTATCGGTTTATTATATAATTATTAAATGAATATTAACATGATTTGTCTAAATATTTTTTTTTTTTTTAGAATAGATTACGTTTTTGTAAAATATTTGTCTCTTATAATTATTAATAATAATTTATTAGTTTTATTATTAGTTCATATTCTAATATTTATTTCATTTTGCAGCAATGGTGTAAAGAAAATTATTTAAATCACAAGAATTTGTCCTACGCGTATGATATACGACACCAATTGCTATCAGTTTGTCAGCGATTGAATCTGACTGTGACGAGCTGTGGCACTGATATGGACCAGGTACTGACCCATCTACTTCTTTAAACTTGGTGTTCTGATATGTTATAGTACATTACTGCAGTTGTAAATGTTGGCCTAGAAGAAGCGAGGCACACATACGCAGACCATTCACGCCCAGTTGAGGCTAAAGCTTCTATAGAGCTTTTGTCAATTAATAAGATGCGGAATGAAATCTACTAAAACTAAAAATTCAGAAGTTTTCACATATTTTTCTTTGTATTTTTGTGGCTACAAGTTTTTTAGTAGGGTTCTTGAGGCGTTTCAAAATATGTGGCGTTAAACTAAGTTTATCACACTCATTTTCGTCAATCAATAAGGAATAATAATAATTTTTTACGCGCCAAAGTATTTGCTTTTTTTTCCTTCAATTAACCTCAGACGACCGAGAACTAAACAGCTTTATTTTGTGAGCTAGTTCAACATTTAAATAAAACCTTTGTTAAATTATCTCCTTGGTTGCCATGTTTTGGAGTAAAATATCGTTTTTAAATTACACCACAGATATAGATTAAGATTATCATACAACTTTGGTCGGCTGCTGTTTGACAGCAATTTCGATTTATCTCGAAATAGAAATTTTAAAGAAGATTGTTAAAATAATGGGCTAATTTTCAAGCATGTTTGACATTATAGCTTTTAATATAAATTGGTTTTATTTTGTAAATATTTAGATTTACGATTTAGTTAAGTGGTTATTTATATACAAACGAGAGGTTCACAATTTTTATATAGTGAAAAAGAACTCGATTAAAGAATATAAATATAATAAATAATTTTTGTCAGAAACTTGTCTATATGAGACTATTCCTTATAAAAAAAAATGTTAAATTTAAAATTGGAATCTTCGTTTTAGTTGTTCAAATGACCAAGTTAAAAAAAAAAAAAAATTAAAATTGGAATCTTCACAGCTAAAAAAAACAAAAACCAAAACTGAATTTAAAATTAGAATCCTCGCAGTGAACTAATTTTAAAATTGTATACTTAGCTGCTGAAGTGCCTGCTGAGCGGGTTGTTCACAAATTGCGCGTGGGGTCGCGTGGGGTCGCGGTACGTGACGGGCGCGGGCGCGGGCGCCGTGCTGCACCCGTCCAGCGCGCTGCACGGCCGCGCGCCGCCCGCGCTGCTGTACGCGGAGCTGCTGCACACGCGACGACCTTACCTGCTCACCGCCTCCGCCATACAGCCGCACTGGCTGCACCTTGTCGCACCAGACTATGCCAGGAGGTGCCGCGCCACCAGGTGACCTGACAGCCCTCGTATATCATTCATGTGAACTCCATGTTAATCTTAATGAATTAAATAATTATATACAGACAATATCTTTCTATGGTCAAGTTTTAAATGCGGTGATATTTTTCATTCTATATTTGTTTTAAAATTTTGTATGTGAATGTTAGATGTTTTTTTATAAGTGACAATGTACAAAGTGTCACAGTGACACATTATAATTTTATGTATCTTCTAGACTATATTTGTCGTGTCGAATCAAATGACTTCAATTAAAATTTACATTATAGTATTTTGTAAAAATGTTGTTTTCATAAGAACAAAGATAAAGTATATAAATAATAATAAAAATAAATATACATTAAAATATAGCCAACTAATATATATATTGATATTTTTATACTATATATTTTTTTTGTAATGGTAACATGATACCCTATATCATTTACATTTACAGGTAAATAATAGAACAAAATATCGAAATAACTTTGAAGGTTATTAAACCTTAAGTGCCTACTTTATTATTTTTTTATTTTATACATATATATTATATATTATATATATATATATATATATATATATATATATATATATATATATATATATATATATATATATATAAAGTAGCTTCTTGGTTCAACACTTAATTCAAAGAAAATAAAAAAAATTATTGTTATAATACAATACTTGTGTTACTTAATTGTACCTAATTAAGTTTAAATATTTTAAAACTTTTAATGTTAGTAAGGATCTGTTAAGCCATAATGTAAAAAAAAATGTGGTATATTGTTTATGTTTACAATCTGAAGTTGTGTATGTAATAAATAATGTGTAATGAAACCTTCTTTTCTTATTACCTAAAACAGGGATGGCGAACCTTTTTTTGTCTGTACCACAAAGTAAAAAAAATATTTTTAAATATACTTATTTGTGACGTGCCACAATAAAATTTCATTCGAAATGTTAACTAGGTGAAACTTTACATAAGTATACATAAATAAACAAATAAAAGCAATTCTTGTTTTTTAATTATTAACTAATGTCTTACAAAAAGGAATATGTTAAATAATCAAACTATATATAAAAAAAAAATGTTGTGCATGCCATCAAAATTTTCAAACGTGCCAGTTGCGAAGCATGCGCCATTGGTTCACCATGCCTGGCCTAAAATATTATAGTATAGACATTTTTGAATAGTTTTAAGTGTTCTGCAGAGCGGTTACGACTAAATAGAACTGCCTCTTATCTTCTCACAAGGGCCAGAAGAACCAGGTAATGATAAATTTATGACCACTTATATGAAAGGTGTCGAAAATATCATCAACATACGTTCCCAAAAACGCTTCACTGGTCTCAGAATGAGATCGGTACGTTCGATAGGACACAGTATAATATAAATTGAAATAATTCCAATCTAAAACTAAGTTCGTTAAAAATCAGTCTCAAATTTGTCTGGTAATTTGGTTAAAATGCAAGGTCATAATATCCCCTTAAATTAATCATGTTAGTAAAGCGTCTTCAAATTAATGATTTCATGCTCTCACGGTTCAATAGTTTAATTTCCCAAAGCTGCTATCTCAAATAAAATTAGGACTCCCTTCGGTGGGATCTTATACAATTAAAATTACCTTTCCAATTTATTAAATTCTAAAGATTTTATTAAATTTCTGTGTACGTTTTATATTAATAATATAATAATATATTAAGTTTTAGTTTTTTTTACAAACGACGATGGTAAGGTATATATTAAAAAAATACTGACTGTTTAGTAAGAACCTGAAATAATAGTTTTTAAATTTTAGACAGTCTTAAAGAAAACGTAAGAAATTGATGGGCTTTAAATATAATAGTAATAAAATCACAAACTTCTTAAAGAGTTTTCATAAAAAACATATTTTCGTATAACAACAACAACAATATTTCGTATATAACGTACAACTTGTAAAAAGAATGAGTCACCAGGAAGAATAAAAAAAAATATTCTTTGTTTGCTTTAGTATCCATAAAATAAAGTAAAACGTAATTTATTTGTCTAACATTATTTTTTTCATAGTGACGAAAGTACATACTTATAAGCTACTTATACTTTGAAACAAAAAGAAAAAACTGATACAAACTCACGCTTTGACAAAAATTATTACCATTGACTACCGTTATTAATAAAAATGATACAATAGACAGAACAATGATTTATAAGCAATTTAAACCTAATCGGAAGTCGGATAAAAAACACCTAGATATATATCCAGTAGAAGGAATAATAAACGGAGAAATTGATGTTTGTCACCAACAGGTATCTCAATAAGGTATCTTCACTTCGAAACCAGCCATTGATACCACTAAGTTATTAAATGTGTTATTCAGAACATATAATATCTATCTTGTATGACAAGAAATCGAAAACGTATTATTACTATTGAGTAGTAATACATCATCAAATAAAATTCTATTATCATGTTTACGTCTAGCCGTATTAATATGTATCTTTAACATTTCCATTCTTTGGGGCTTATTGTCTTCATTTAATATTCGTATGCTTTATGGCTTAACAAATAATTGATTAATAAACTTTTATTTAACGAAAATATACATATTATAAAAGTAAAACAATTTTGAATAAAAAAAGCTTCGAGTTCATTTAAATTATAAATATAAAATTGTAACTCTGCTATCAGATAGATACTACATGTTAAACTTCTATCAGAAGATGGAACTCGAACTAACATGACCAACAAATAATTATTTTATTCTTGACCATCTAGTTAGTCTACTATCATTCGAAACACTACAGGACTCAAATATTGTTCTCTTTGTATATATATAATGGTAAGAATTTGTTAATAACTTTAAATGTAAATATAACAATTTGAGAGCAGTTGATATAACTTCTGGCCTATACTGTTGCTAGAATCGATTTAAGCTGTTGCGCTTATCCAAGTATCTACTTGAACTCTTTGTAATGAGAAATGTAAATAATATTGACTTGAGTTCAACGAAAACAGAGGTATTTCCATCATAAGTAGAAAAAAAAGTTATAGAGTATATTTGTGTTACATGCATTTTCGTGGATATTTGTATAATAAGAATTTTTAATATTAAGTCACGTCACACGCTGACTATGATCCCTTTTCGGAATTTTCGATGTAGAAATTCGTTTACAAGTTAAAAGCTTTCCATTTGCAAGGGAAAATTGTGTATATACAAAGTTGGATGTGTTGCCTTAGTTACTGAACATTTTCGACAAGTTTTCAATTGCCTAGATTTCAATGCTCTTTGGCTTATTAGAAATCGTAGTAAAATTTTAAAAGCAGGTATTTTCGACAAATACTAAAACGTATATAAAATGGTTTAGAAAAGAAATAAATAAATACCTTCAGTACATAACATAACAACTTCAATATACACCTCTTTAGAAAGATCATTTCAAGGACTGGAACATATTTAGCTACAGGAATTTGATAATTGAAAGAGAATGTAATCAAAGAAATCCTTAATTAAACACCTTTTTTTGTTAGTTGTAAGATATTCTACTTCGATTGCGGTACCCAAATTTAAAGAATATTTCAAAAGAAGAAAAATTATAAATTATTTGAAGCAACTAAATAATTAAAAGATGGAGGTACCTTATATGTAATGTCTTTTTAATTGAATAAAAAATGTAACCAAGAAGTAGATATAACTTAATTAACCTTTTTTTTTTCGTTTTGTCTAATATCGTTTAGTATCGTTTTGATAACGAGTAGGATGAACCATTAGAATAATGCGGAATAATCAGATCTCAAGCGAGGTATTTGTATACGAAATCGTTAATCATTAACGCAAAAAACGATCTCAAACTTACTTATATAAAGAGCTTTGTTGGACAAGATTATTAGAATTTAAAAAAAGAAAGCTTTTGTATAAATAGAGATATAAATTATAATCACATAATTTATTAAATTATTGATAAAGGTATAGTTGGACTATAGTATAAGTTATGTTTCTGCAAACAAAATAAGTGAGCCACTCAAGTCAGCCAGTATTGAATCATTCACAATTCCTTAAGGCCAGGCCACACCGCGCCGCCGAAGCAAATGGCTGTTTCCTTCCTCGGTTCCGGTTGTTTACGTCTTAGACTACTTTATGTTTCTACTTCATGAAGTCATTTTATACTGTACAGAAATACATTTAAAATGAAAAAGTATTTTTCTGATTGATTTTTGTAAGTAAATTTTCTGTAGTTATTAATGTTGTTATTTATTTATTTATTTATTTATTTATTCTTTATTGCACAGTTCAAAATAAAATGTACAAAAGGCGGGCTTAATGCTATTAAGACATTCTCTACCACCCAACCTTAGATGTGCAGGAGAAGACGTTAGTAGGGGTGCAAAAAAAAATTTAAAAATAAGAGAGACAAAAAAATTTAAATAATGTAAACAAATATTTAAATAAAATACATAACATATTATAAATATACATATATAAACAAATACATATGAATACATATAAATATACTCATACTAAAATACACTGTAAATTTTCTGTAGTTATTAATTTTGTTATTATATATTACTTCATTTATTTTGCACAATAGTGTTATATATATTATATTTTAGGCTTAAAATTAGGTCATATTGATTAATGAGTTTTGTTATATAAAATGCTTCATCTTAAATTTTTAAGTGTACTTACAAAGCATATCTCGTGAGAACTCTGGAGTTGTATTTAATAATATATTTTACTTTAGGAGCGTACACTGTTTCGTTACGTACTGCGTGACGGCGCTAGTCAGTCTGGCTTGTTTTTCTCTCACGCATAAGACCCGCTGCCTTGTCATGCAAGCTCCTTCTCCACAGCTAACCCTAACGCTAACAATATTTTGGTATACAATATACCCGTAAAATTAAATATTGATTCAAAAATTGTAACTAAGAATAAAATATATTTTATAATCATAAAAACATTTTATTAATAAATACTCTAACCTTATGTTATCATATTAATATACATAAAATTAGGTAATAACCAAAGATATTTTCAAGTATTTAGTATTTTACAAAATTTCAACTCAATTTAAAGTCGAAGCCTATTCAAAATTGTTTATTTCACACACTCATAGATTGCAAATATAAACCGTCATAGTCTAATTGCACTTTTCCAAAAGGAAACTCCATGGTCACTCTTTTAATTGTGGTAAGATATCTGCTTAAAAATTTAGTTGCCATAATTGTACCACACGAATACCGTATAACGACATATAAGTAAAATGCAAGTTCATTAAAATATTGTAATGCAGTTAAGATAAAAATCTTTAATTTATTTATTATGAAATTGGAAGAGAAGAATCCTTTTAAGACTTTTATATTGTATTATTGTATTATAATAATAAAAAAAATATATTTATTAAAAGAGTGCAGTTTTATATAAAAGTATGCCGTTTAAAACAAATAGGTATTCATAAAAAATTATAATGTACGTATATGTTAACGCTTTAAATAAATAAATATTAATTACATTAGCTTTAGACATGTACCTTAAATAGCAGCAAATTATTATAATAACGTAGATATTCTCAGATTTCTTAAGATTATTACTTTTGCAAAATTTAATTACTCAAATTCCATATATATATCCTATTACATAACTTTTACTAATCTCATATGGTCTAAGTTGAGATGGTGCGTGTAGACACAAATTCAGGTACATTTCTCAGGTTTATGATTACGTTGATCATTTATCAAATTGTCTTTTGCAATAATATTTATGCGAGACTGATAGTCGTCCGGAGAAACAATGGTTTTCATCTTAATCCCGTTGGCTCTGTCCTAATTAATCCAACGACTTAAAAGAGAGTTGAAGTCTTTATCATCGTCTTTATTACTCACATTGTTATGTACAGTGACTTTGGGTTAATTCACATACTATTTAAAGTCAGAAAGTAAATTATTTTTTTATTATTTTTATATATATACCTATCTCTATAAGATAGATGGTTTTCACTTTTGTATATATTTAAATTTGGAGTTAGTTAATATTTCAACCATACCTAAAAGTAATATGTAATACGTAAACGTACTTTCTAATTGTTCCTATGAACATACTAATGTATCCTTGACCTACGTCTGATAATATCTGTACGTCTGATAACAATGGTTATTCATATTTAGTGTATATAGTATTTAGTGCATACAATAAAAGTATTTACACATCCATAAGCAGATACGGAGAAATATTTGCCATTTCTCCGTTTCTGCTTATGGATTTGATATCATGAACCCAGGAAATTTGAAATATGAAAAGATTCATTTACGGTGACATTTGAAGAATAGCGAAGACTATAATAAAGGAAAAAAGAGAAATGGACTCAAACATTCAACTATCTGATAATACATTACGTCACACTAATGATATTACTCATCTAATTTTATTATATATTAATACTACAAAGAGTCAAATTATTTTTTTGTAAATGTCAACTACTAAAATAAGATTAGGTGTTTACTAATTATTGCGTATTGTATATAGCTTATGTAGTTTTGAAAATAGATGATTTTTTTTAAATATTTGTCAGAAATTAAGACCCTTGAATTTTTAGAATGTTTAGATGTAGTGATTGCCTGAAATCCTTATTTTTTATGAGATATTAATAGTTCATTTCTCTTCTTTTAAAAATTCAAAAGCCCCACCATTTAAATTTACTGTAATTTTAAAACAAATCTTTTTAAACTACGATAGTTTTAAGAGGTTAAAATTTTATCAGTAAACTTAATTCACTTTGTTCCGCGAATGCATTTTTATAAGAAAAGACATATTTAAACTACACAATAATGAGAGAGAGTAGATGTTAATATGTAAAAATAATAAAATATTATCATTTAATCTAAGTTTCTATTGTACAGTGTACCACCTAATTGCCTTATGGACAACTTTCTCAAACTTAAGGGTAGTTGGAAGAAATAGTGATTTCTTCCCTCAGTTCCCCTATGCCTACAGTTCTCTGTAGTTGGAAGAAATAGTGATTTCTTCCAACTACAGAGAACTGTAGGGATAAGCTATCCTATGTACATATTTTAAAATTAAAAATGTCTATGTAAAATTAAGGTACATAAATAAATAAATAAATAATCAAAAATAAAATATTTTGGTCGTGTTATGTATTTTACTTTGGGAAGTTATAAAAGTCTTACAAAAATCATCAAAATTATAAAATCAAGACATTCATAAAGTTTTCAATTGAATTGGACGAATACGAATAATATGTTTAAAATAAAAGTCACACAACTTTGAATTCATGTGGTCGACGAAACTGAGTACAAAAACTAGTGTTAGACAAAATAAAAGCGTAGATATATATTGACAGCGCTACGAAGGCACTGGCTTTAATATCTTTACATAACATAAGGAATTCACATGAATGCTAATCTTCTTGCCGATCTCATACGAGTAACAAATTAAATATCAGTAAGAATATTTTTGGGAGTGTTCTTTTAACAAAAGGATTACATATGTAAAAGAAGTAAACTTTATATGGTAAAAAGAGTAATATTGTATGTGACTTTAACTAATATTGTATGTGACTTTAAGTAATATTGTATGTGACTTTAACTAATATTGTATGTGACTTTAACTAATATTGTATGTGACTTTAACTAATATTGTATGTGACTTCAACTAAAAAGGAAAACCTAAAAGCATATAAAATTGAAAAATGTTATCTACTATCGTTTGCAAAATAGAAATTTAGATACAGTTATTTCTCATAGCGTAACGGCAGCTTCACCAGAATATTATACATTTTCTTAAATAATTTCATGTTTTAACAAACTATAACCTAACCGCCAGCTATTTATAAACTGGAATATTTATTTATTAAAGCAATTTACCTTAAACTCTAACATGTTATAAAAAATGTAATACAAATGTTTATGTAACGCTAAGAAAACAGGAAGTGAGAACAGTCAGTGACAAGACAGATGGAATGCATCACCCTCCGCTCCTCACCTCCCTGTCTCGTGAAAGATGCTAATATTAAACAATTACATTTTCTTTAGGAATATACAAAGAAGAATTATATAAAAAGTTTCTAACTTCCTATTTCATTGGTAGTGTTGAAAACTATATGCATTGTCATTCTTTAGTACAGTTAATCGTTGACGTCAGTTTCTTACGAAATCCAAAGCATTCTCGGCCGGCTGCATCTAATTAACATGATTTTTTTAGCTGGATTCTGAAAGGAAATTAAACAACAATATTAAAAAACCGATAAAAAATCTAGTTTTAAACCCATTCCTTAAATACTAGTGTGTACTTAAAATTGAAGTTGAAGCAAAGCTTATAAATCAACAATGTTATGTTTGGTAAAAGGGACTTGGAAGCTTCTAGTTTGACTATCTTGTAGTTGCTTGTTTCTATTCCATTGAGTTAGAATTTTCATACAATGTAATAGATTATATTTTGTATTTTATTTTTACGTAAGGAATTTATAAAATTCTTTTTATTTATTTATCTATTTGGTCAAGAGTAGATTTGATAATCTAACTAAGTAGAACCAGCGATAAATAATTACCGAAGTTCGTAATCAAAGTCGCAACTGAAAGCTAATTCAAAAGTTTGAAATTTCTAAAAAAAAAAGGAACTCTAATTACATGTATCTTAAATCAATAAAGGGAAAACCCTTTAATAAGATGATAAAACCGGAACAGTTTTGAATTTAAATATTAGTATCAGGTATGAAAGTAAGACCTCGAGTTTAACTTTTTTAATATTATTTTTGTATTTACGCGCTACGTATAAGCTATCAACGAATACACGATAATTTGGAAGTCAACTTGTTTATTTCGTAAAATAATATTTTCAATTCTCTAATGAACTATTAAAAGTAAGATTAAAAAAAAATTAAAAAGCATTCAATCTTCTATATATTGGTAAATATTTATAGATTATAAGACGAACATAACCATTTAAAATTTATAGAATGAAACTCACTTTGAAGCGTAAGTTGTTAAAGCTTAACTCTTGAATCTTCAAACGATCAACGCAGTTAAGTAACTCTGCACGGGTATGAGCGACCACAAATTGCATTGCTTCTGGGCGCTTCCGTACGTCGAGGGATATGATATGCATTTACTCCCAGCTCTTGCCGAGGTAAAGTCGTTTGACTTTGTCTAAGCCGTTTGGAAAATAAACTCATATGAAGTTTAAAAATATAATAGAATAATAAAAAAATATGATTACAGAAAATATTACTATGAAACATTTTATTTTTTCGGAATCTATTTTCGTTTCTAATAATTTAAATGAATAAATATCCTAATAGAACAATTAGTAGGTTTCTCCTTGAGCTTAGCTTGTTTTGTAATATAAAGCGATCGTTTAGAAATGTCGTAGATCTAAAATGTTTGTAACTTGGCAATCGCTTTCAACAGGTTTGTACTAGAGAATTGTGTTATTTGATCTTGATATTAGCATAATCAATTATATTCTAACTGTATCGACAAAGGCACAGTAAGTTAATTTTGTATGTCAATTGTTGTTATTGGGCTATCAAATATTATAACACTTTTAAAAATTTGATTTAAGCATCAGAATTAATTTTATTTACACCTCATTACTAAATACTTTATTATTTTTTTCTATTAGATTTTTATTTGTAGACTAGAACATTCTGATTGGGATTAATTTAACTTACTGCACTTATTATATATTACGAATGTGGTATAACGAAAATACGAAAATATGATTTGTAAATCGCGGCAAATGTAGAGATTAAACGAAACGTTACAGACAGTCTCATATGAAAAATCTTACTTCAGATGCATATTTAGCATTCCAATATAATACATAACATATTATATGACCTTTTATTTCTAAATTTCGCACAAATTGAAATATTCGCTCTCTGGCGTCCTAGAGGGGGACTTCAGATTCGTTTTTGGATCAAAAACCTTATCTGTAGGTACAGATATAGAACTTTTTTTTGGTGTCAGGCACACATGTTATTAAAGTAAATTGGATATATCAGATAACGTATGACAATGAAAACAAAGCTCTCACACAAACAGTGCATTGGTTTTGTGTAAACAACCTATTATTTATACATTTTAGTTAAGCAAAACATAGACAACATAAACGTTAAGAGATGTAAGCAATGGTAAAAATGATGAATTTTTTTTTTTTTTTTTTTTTTTTTTATGATATAGGAGGGCAAACGAGCGTTCGGGTCACAGGTTAAATGTGATCACCGCCGCCCATGAACTCTTGCAACATCCGAAGACGCACAAGAGCGTTGCCGGCCTTGGAGATAAGAATAAACGCCTTTTTTGAAGGTACCCATGTCGTATCGATTTGGAAACACCGCCGAAGGAAGTTCATTCCACATCTTAGTGGTACGTGGAAGAAAAGTCCTTGAAAACCGCACAGTAGAAGATCGCCATGCATCCAGGTGGTGTGGATGGAAATGCAGGCGGTGACGTGCTGTGCGGTGATAGAATTCGGCGGCAGGCATCAGATCAAATAGCTCTTCGGAACACTCCCCGTTGTAAATGCGATAGAAGACGCACAAAGAAGCCACGTCTCTACGCAATGCCAAAGAGTCCAGCCGTTCACAGAGCACCGGGTCCCCGACAATCCGTACGGCTCTCCGTTGTACGCGGTCAAAAGGTAGAAGCTGATATTGGGGTGATCCGGACCAGAGATGAGAGCAGTACTCCATATGTGGCCGAACCTGCGCCTTATAAAGCGCAAGTCTTTGGCCAGGATTGAAATACTGTCTCGCTCTATTGATCACACCCAATTTCATCGAGGCCAACTTGGCCTTGCTCTCCAAGTGACCACGAAACTGACAGTCGCTCGAAATGTCGAGTCCCAGTACTCTGATACTTGGCGAGGCATCGAGAGGTGTGCTATCGAAGAGCGGCGATACGACAAATGGGGTTTTCTTAGCGGTAAACGCGCAAACCTGTGTCTTTTAGGGATTAAACTGAACGAGGTTCAGTTTAATGAATAGCAAATTCCTTGTTTGTCATAGTGTACAATAACGTTTTGAAACTTTATCCATACAGGGTTAAAAGAATATATTATTATCCTCTGACAACCGAAACACAACAGTGATGATAAATATGTATGTTTTCTTACGTATGTAAGTTGAAGCTTGATATAAAACTTAATTCACTATAAAATTAAACCATATAGATATAATAACAAAGATGGAATACTATACGTAACTATTTATTTCTTTTTTGATAATTATTTGAATATAAACTAAATAAGCTGTTAAGCTTATGTATTAACATATTTAAATGCTTTATATTAAGCGAAATTCACTTATACGAAATAAAACTATTTTTTACGAATTAAACTCGCGTATAATTTTGTTACATTTTAATTTTAACACGACGTTTCGAATGTTTTGCAGCAAGCAGCAGATCTAATCAAGCAGCAGAAGTAAGTGTCTGTGACACAGACACTTACATCTCGTCTACCCATAAATACGATTTCCGTAGGTTTGTCACTTCTTTTTTTTTGTTTTTTTTTTCACAGAGAAATGCCTGTACACATACCACACCACCGCGGGGGCGACGACGTGGTTATGTGGTGCTCGCACAAACTAAAACTCTGCGGTGAATTGTCTCTGCCGCTTAAAACACTGGAGGGTGCGGGAACTGATCATGCGACATCCGTTGTCTCCGGTATAAAGCTTGGCCTCCACAGACTTCCACACGGGCTCGCTGACGTCGCGCGCCCAATTTAGCTTCTTGGGCTGGGGCGCCGCACTCGTTCACACAGTACAGCGCCTCCTCACATGTCTGCGTGCGATGACGGTTGGTTTGTCACTCCAACTTGTTTTCGCACTGACTAAGCGTTAGGTAGACTACCTAACACTTCAATACCACTTCAATAAAACTATTTTACGGATATAACTCGCGTTTATTTTTACATTATTTAATTTAACCCGACGTTTCGAATGCTTTGCATCAATCGTGTTCGCGGTAAGACGAGATGATGGTGTCTGACACCAAATTAAAAAATGTAAAAATATACGCGAGTTATATCCGTAAAATAGTTTTATTGAAATGTGTAGTACTCGTGTAAATCTCAGAAATCGTTAGCATAACACTGTTATGGTTACAGTAACCATGAAAATGAAATTGTTTACGTGAATTGCTTTAACAAATAAATATCACAGCGTATGTAGCTGTGGGTTAGGTAACTAGTTAGATAAAACAATTCCATGTAGTTATTTAAGTTAATTTATAATATTCTGGTTCAGCTGCAGTTAAGCCGTAGGAAATACAGTGTTTAAGTGTACACTTTGCAAACGGTAGTTGTGCGTAATATATATGTAAATGTTAAATTGTTTTAGGCTTTATAAAAATATACAACATAAATTTAATGATATTTAGTTTTCCTTAAGTGTCCCATTCGTGTATCAGCAAAAAGGTTTAGTATTAATATGTATGTGGTAGAAAAATATTTAATTGTCTTTCTTAACAATTCGAATGTTTACTTTTTATTTAAACTAACTTTTGTGTTTTTAGTTTTTTATATTAATATTCATTGGCTTATAATTTTTGAAAAACAAATAACTTACTAAATATATAAAGTAATAAGACAAAGACAATTTATTATTATTTTAATATCACTATGCATTCCACAACTAAAGTCAATAAAACTTACTGATTTAATATTGTGAAGATATTCAATTTTATTTCATTAGATAGACCATTTGTATAATAAGTTAAATAGAGTGTCGTTAGAAAGTTAATTTACTTTCCCTGTGTTCATTAAAAGTAGGGTAATATATTTAATAAACCCACAGATCGCGTATTTATTAAGACATAATTTCAATTAAATTATTGTCAATATATTTATTTGGCTTCCATAGGTGACCAGCTCGTCGTTGATTGTATGTGTTTTTTAAATTTTTATCTGTATATTTTGAATTTTCTATAAAGTTAATATATAATAAATATGTAGAAGTTTCAAATAATAAAATATACAGACAGAATACCTTACCAAGGGTCGAAGGATCGAGACTTTTCCGTGTAGTTTCATTCTATATTTATTCAAATTTTTTGTAGGTGAATGTTATCATTCGTTTTTGTAGTGGTTACATAACTTTTAATTAACCCCAGCGTATCATCATTTATATTTACAGTAAAATGATAGAATAATATACTAATATATTCGTAGGATTTAAAATTACCTTGTTTATTACCTTATATAACAGGCATATATTCACATTACATATAAAAGGTAACATGTTGGTTCGATACAGTATTAAAAAGTGAAAAATGTATAAAGTCGTTGTTTATTATATTAAATGTTTGTGTTATTTATCTAATTAGGTACCAATATTTTCAAACTTTTAAATTTTGTGAGGACCTGCAAAGAAAAAATGTAAAGATAATGATTATATAACGTAATACGTAGTCTGAATTCTTTTTTTCTTATTGCCTTCTATTCTTGTATGTTTGAATGGTTTAAAGTGCATAAATTATGGTTTAAAGTGGTATTACATAAATTAGAATAAAACTGTTTATAACTGTTTTTAAAGCTTTATGTTTGTATATATTATAAATTTATAATATAACTAATTATTAAAGTGGTGTAGTTTTCTTAATAAATAAAATTATAATAACAGCTTTTTATGAAAAAAAAAAATTTAAAGTACTACGAAAAAAGGATGGGAAATACTAAAGATCTTTTATTTTATTTTAGTCTATCCTTTTTTTTTATTTTATAACTATTTATTTGTTGTTTCGTGTATATCAATAAAATAGTGTAAATCTTAAAAAACATTATCAACATTCAAGTTCGAATATTCATTATTTCTCGATAATCTCACACAGATGATTTCAATAGGTACATAAAGAAAAAAAAATGCAATTGATATTCTAGCTATTATAAAACTGGTTACGAGACCATGAGCACTAATTCAAAATATGATGAGTTAAAATAATACAATAAATAGAAAGATGATTTATAGGCTATTTACACTAAGTCAGAAATCGAAAGAAATTACCCTTTTGGCATAGTGTGGGGAATAAAAAACGGAGAAAATTATGTTTGTCACGGCCAGTTATTGCCCCATGGAACTGTTACTTGAAACCCAGGCGTTGATAACACTACTTTAAAAAAAAAAGATTTTTTTAGTCTTAAAATATTTACCTTGCATATTGATCAAAATTTATAGTGCTGTTAATATACGTTCAGTAAAATTTTGTAAGCATACATAGCAACATATAGACATATAAAAATGGTCCAGCTAACTAAACCTCTTATACCTCTGATTAAGTAACCCTTCAACTCCATACATCATCAAACAATGGTCCACCATGAAGCTGTCGTCTAATCGTCTTGAAATCTCGTTTATCTATCTTTAATATCTTGATTCCATGGGAAGCATTGTCGTTGTTCAGAACAAAAGTCAAGCCTACTGATTGATTGACTGGCTTTTACTCTTATTAAAATCGATTTGTTTTGTCGCAAATTGATCAATTGATTGATTGAAAATCAACATATATACTTGACCTCTTTATAATGAGCTAAATGTTGACTTGAGTTCAATGGATATATAGTTAGGTATTTCTAAAATAAGTAGAGGGAATATTGTACAATACATTGGTGTTACATGCATATTCGAGGATATTTGTATAATAAGAAATTTTAAATACTAAGTCACGTCAGCCGTTGACTCTGAATACCTTTCGGAATTGTCGGTGTAGAAATTCGTTTACAAGCTAAAAGCTTTCCATTTGCAAGGGAAAATTGTGTATATACAAAGTTGGATGTGTTGCCTTAGTTACTGAACATTTTCGACGAGTTTTCAATTGCCTAGATTTCAATACTCCTTGGGTCATACAGACGTAATAAAGTTGTAAAACCAGGTATTTGCAACAAATTAAAAAAAAAATTGCTCTTGCGGTGAAATAAATTAATACATTAAGTACACGAAATAACAACTTTGATAAACACTTCGTTAGATTAATCATTTCAAGGGCAGTTACATATATTTTATGGAGAATCTTGTTTCATAATTTTATATTTCTTTCATAATTGCTTATTATATTTGTAATATTTATCATGTACAGTCAGCTTCAAAAGTCTATGACCGTATTTCAAAATAGCTATACACCATATTTTACCAAAATTACCTAAATATCAAGTTTTTCGTATTTAGCAATTTTCGTGTAATATGGTGTATAGCTATTTTTGAACTTTTAATATGGTAATCGAATTTTGAAGCTGATAGTACATATATCACGTTTTTATTGCTTATATATTAATGAATATTATATTTATGCAAGTATATATTCGCATTTATATATTTATGTTAACAAATATGTCTATGTATTTTTTATATGTGTATTATTAGTGTTAAGAAATAATTTTAATTTAGTTTCAATTTTAATTAAGTCTCAATTTATTTTATTGTTTATACAGCTTTATTGTTTTATTTTTCTTTTTTCTTTTCTTGGGTTGACTTGTAGAGAATGCTCTTAAGCTGCTAAAATCCACCTGTCGTACTTTTTTATTGGTATAATAAAGGTTTAAATAAATAAATAATACTATTTAATAATAGGGATTTGACTATCCTTAATCCTTAATTTTTAATAAAATATTTTTCTTTTAGTTTTAAGATATCCTACTTCGATTACGATACCCAAATTAGATTGATTAGTCAAAAAATTAATTTTATAAATTATTTGAAAATTGTGCTTGCAACAAAGTCATATATATAATTTCTTTATAATTAATGGTTTTTCAATTGATCAAATAAAAATGTAACCAAGAAGAAGATAAAAATGTTATTTTATCTTTTTTGTTCGTTTGTCTAATATCGTTAAGTATATTTTTTTGATAACAAGTGGGTCCAACCCTCCGAATAATGCGGAATAAAGAAATCTCAAGAGAGGTATTTTCATACGAAATCATTAAGCAATGACGCGAAAAATGATTTCAAACTTATTGAGATAAAAAGCTTTATTGGACAAGATTTTTGGATTAAAAATACTTGGATAACTTATATAATTAGAGATTGATTTTAATTAATTACATTATTAATAAAGGCATTTTTAGAAGTTATAGTATATTTGTGTAAACAAATATGTTAGTGAATCAAGTCGGCCAGTATTGAATCATTCACATTTCTCTAAGGCCAGACCACGCCGCCGCAGCAATGGCCTGTTTCCTTCCTCAGTTTCGGTTTACGTCCTAGACTACTTTGTTTTATGAAATTTTTGGCTTTTGCAGTTAAATTGGCTGTAGTTATTAATGAAGCTAATATCTATTAGTTTTACTTGAGTAAATAACAATTGATTGTTTGTTAGTTATTGTTGTTTATTGTATTGTTAGTCATTTTTAAATTAGTTAATATTTGGTTGAGTTTCAGAATGATCATTAAGAACAAAATTAAACACGTAAAATCATAAGTTTGAAAGGTGTTTTCTTACAAAGCATATCTCGAATGAACTCTTATTTTGTATTCATCTTCACATTAAAACATGTGGTATGGGACGTTTAGAAAAAAATGCATTTTTTGTTATTACAATTCTTACAATTTTAGTAGTTACAACGTAGCATTTATTTCAATTTTAATTTTTTTTTAACAGTTGCCCAAAAAAAAGGTGGTGGTCCGTTTTGAATTTTCATAATTTCAACTGCTAATACGAATATTGTTAAAACAGTTTTATTGTTTGAAGATCGAAACATAAATATATCGAATATTCCATAAACTGTGTAACTAATGTATCAGTTAAATTATATGGTTTTATATGAATTTTATAACCAATTTAACAAAAAAAGGTTATTCTACTGTTTCATATTACATAGTAATGAAAAGCATGCCAAAAATTCGGTCTCCATAATTATTTACACCAGCAACGTGTTTCACGTCATAAGATCCATTTAAATATATTATTTTGAATTATTTGTTTGTCAAAAGTTGTGTGTGTGCATCTCCAAAATACATAAACAAAATATGTTTAATATAATTTAGGTAGTTTGTTTACAAAACACATGAATATGCAAATATTATGCAATCTTAGTGCGGTCTACATATTGGGTTTGATTTGAAGGTCAAATTAACTGTGAATATTCTGAAGTAATAATATCTTTTATATCTTTTTGATAATTGGTCGGAGATTGAGACAGAAACGAGAATTTTATGTTGTATTATTTAATCTTATGTACATACATATTTTTTTTATGAAAATTGCAAACATAATATAAAAAGTAAATACTGAGCTTTAGGTTTTTTTAATATCTTAATTTAGATTTTTAGATGATATCTTTTGGAATGTGAATGTGTCATAAAACTTTTTATTATATGTGAGCCTGTTACAGTAATAAATATCGTTGCGAGTTAACCCTTAATATAGTAATTTACCTATACACTATATTATATGTAATTATATATAAATTAATATATGTATATATATTATGGTTTTATGTAGTTATATAAGTATGTATATTAATCTTAATTCTTAAAGTTAACTTTTCTACATCATCAAGGGTTGACTGGTTGAAAATGCCAAAAGGCATTAAGTTCATTCTTAGATTATAGGTTTGCAATAAAGTTTAAAAAAGTAGTAAACATGCTAATTGATGATCTAAAGAACAAAAAATTAAGTGTTAATTTGAAAATAACTAAATATTTCCAATAATACCCTCAAGTTTCAGAAATGAAAATGAAATTATGAAATGGGGCTAATTGTCATAAGCACAATTTATAGGTTTTTATGAGCCTATCTACATTAACAATAATATTATATCTATATATATATATATATATATATATATATATATATACATTATATATATATAATGTTTGACATCGTACTATTATTTTACATGTTTCCGAAGATATCTAATTTAATATCTTACTTACTTAATTTAATATCTTCGTTTGAGTATTTACTCAATATATATTTGTATAGATATAGTGTTACCATAGTCAAAGTAGGTTATTAACCTCAAACATTTCAAACATATACTCAATATGCGTGACAACAGATAAATGAAATTATTCTTATTTATATAAGTATTGATTTCTTCAGGGCGTATAGAAGACGTCTGATAAAGTAGGTGTCAGTGCCGGCTGTTCACATAAAAAATCAACACAATATAATTAATAAGACCTGTTAAGGTTTTGTATAGATTTTTGTCACGGATAATTATAAGACATAACTCATAAAAAATATATATATATATATAGTAATGAATATATTGTATTATTTTTTTATTATTTTGAAGGTCGAATTATTTATCATTACAATACTATATTAAGCTATATTACCTCAATGCAGCTTCAAACCACAGGGGTGTACTACACTTAGATCTGCGGCCTCAGTTAAGTGCGTGCGGACTTCGGAGGAAACTCTTGTGGGCCTCTTCATTTCCGTGCGTGAATACGCAACCCAGCCCTATTTCCTCTCCAATAATATGTTTACAACCGCAAACATTTCAGTGTTGTTGGTTTGTAAAAGCTTTTGAATATAAGACTATTAATTTCACAATAAGTTACTTTTCAATTCTCCCACAATGTATGTATGAAAGATGCTTATAAAAAAACATAAAAATGTCCTTAGTCATGTAAATATTTTTTATTCTTGCGAAAATTAATCCTTATTCACTAAAAATATATTACTGTATATAGTATCTCTTACACCATAAACAAACCGAGGTAGGAACATATTTATTATTACTTTGCTCATTTATCAAAGTAAAAATGCTTTTGCAACAATATTTGTTCGGGACTAATAGTCGTCCGGAGAAACAATTGTTTTCTTCTAAATCCCATGTCTTAAAAGATAGTGTTATAATCTTTATTATATACTATCGTCTTTATTATATACTACCGTCTTTATTATACATATTGTTATGTTAAGTGATTTCGAATTATCTCAGTTACTATTTAAGGGCAGGAAGTAAATACTCTTTAACTTTTATATTGTGTACGTTTAAGTTTGAGGTTTTGGAGTTGGGGGTAAGCTATTCTGGAGTTGGGGGTAAGAGCACCGCTATATTTCAACATATCTAACAAGAAGAACATATATTTACTAATGTTTTTATAATGTGCTTAGAATATTGTTACATCGTTATAATTGCTTACAATGAAATAGGTCGTATAGCCAAAAACAGAGGCAGAGATGTCTCTCTGTCTTAAATGATTTACCGTCGTAAATGATATTAACCCAGGATATGTAATATTTCAAAAATATCAGATGCGGTGACACTTGAGGAATAACGAAAGAAGGAAGAGAAAAGGAAAGGTTAATCATTCAACTATCTTATAATATATAACGCCATACTATTGATATTACGTATCTAATTTTATCTTATTTTAACACTACAAAGAGTAAAAATAGTTTTTTTTTTAATTTTACCTATCATAATAAAATTATATGTTTAATAAGTATTGGGCACTATTTATATAGTAGTTTCGCAAATTAGTACTGTTGTGAATGATAAGTTTTAGATTTGGGATAATGCCCGGGGCTAGAAGACTTCATGCAAAACTGGTCTGGAGGCATAGTGATAGGAATTTCCAAAACATCGATTACATAAATATCGTTATGTAATTACAATAATATTTCAATATTATATTGAATGTCAATTGAATTTTCTTTACGAAATTTAATCTGTACATTAATTTACTTACAAATATCTTTAAACTTTACAATAAAGAGAGAAGATATTAAAATGTAGTGATAATGAAATATTTTTCTCTTGCTACGTATATTCCCTTGGGAAATTATATATCTTGCAAAAAATATTAGACTATTCAAAACATTCAACAATTTTAAAGTAAAATCTAATTGGTCGCATACTAATAATATATTTTTAAAATAAAAATCACACAACTTCAAACTTTTAACATAATTTCCACAATATAAGGAATTCACATTAATGCTAATCTTGTTGTTGGTATCATAAGCATAAGTCAAATTAAATATCGTTATATGTATTTTAACACATTCAAGTAAATATTTTGTAACAGAAGTAACAATTTATGTTAAATTATACAATAAAGGCTATAAGCGGGATAGATTCTGCAACGGGATAGATGCCTCATCTTCATAAAATGTTACTCGTGACTAAGAATAATAGTCTGAGTGGGATACGCAGTTACCAGGCCAATTATTTGTCAAAGAGTTTTTGCGACTAAGGTATAATTTTTTTATTTTATTTAAAAAATACACAGGCATCTATCCCTGAAAAGAAAGATAATTGACTTAATTTTTCAAGGTATAGATTCACTTAAAGGCATTTATCCCACTATACACAATATATATCCATATATGGAGTCAGCTTATATTTTAAAATATATATTGTGTTTTTTTTGTATTTACCTCTTGCTAATTATAGCAGAGCCATGTCACGATAATAAGAAAGTATGGAATCGTGATCTGTAATATTTACTTACGTTGAAGAACAACTATTTGTGTAATAAAGAAACTGATAATAGGGATGTAAATTAAGACCATTACAGAAAAATTTACAAATCATCTAAAATTAAAGAAAAAAAAAACTAAAGGTTAGTTAATAAAGAATACTAAGAAAGATGGAAAAAAAAAGATAACTGCAAATAATGTTTTGAAACTTATAAAAATACGAAGTGTAAATCCGACTGGATTAAAAGTGTAATGTGTCAGAACTTTCGGTATGAGAACTTTAATTATAAATTGTACACATTTCAGTAATTATAGCTCAAGATATGAAAATGTAGCTCAGTTTTAATTGAATAATTAATAATAAAAATGGTCAAGAATTATATATTTTAGTTAAACAAAAACTTCCAGAATATAATTTTAAAGAATAATATGATTATGCACTGGGAATAAATCTTTAAAAAAATTGTCCACAAGAAGCTAAATTTTCCTAAATTCATAACTAAAAAAGGGCTGCTACTATATTACATGTATTTTTAAAAACCGAAAACAAATCAACTTTCTTTACTTATGTTATGCACAGATACACTTTGAAAAATTAGATTTTTAATACGGTTATTTCACATAGCGTAAATACAGCTGCTCCAGTATATTCAAAATTTACTTACAATACTAAATGTTTTATCTAACTAGTAACCTAACTAAAAACGATTAATACAATGGAATATTTATTTTTGTTTAAGAAATTCATCTAAAACTGTTACATAATTTCAATATTTAATTAATGACTTGTCATTGTGAAAAAAAATAGGCGCCACTATCCACTAGAATGAAGGAAAATATTTCAATGAAATAGTATTTAATTGTTAAAACCTAAACATAATTCGTGCTAATATTGTGTTTCCCTTAAATTACCATATCTATGATGTAGACATAATGTATGTAATATTACTTAATTTCTAACTAATGAGATATCGTTAATAAATTAACTATTGTTAACGGTGCATTAGAATAATGTATAAACACGTTTCATATCGCAGTGGGTTCGAAGCAGTTGTTACTTGAACTCTAAGGATTAAATTAATTGTAGCTGTATTACATACGACCATATGCAGAATTAGCATTCCAAATATTAAAATTTAAAATAAAATCTACGCAAATCTAAAACTTATTAGATAGTGGTTTATGCAAAAACACATGATAATTTATAAATAATTGTGCTTTTATTTAACAATACATATATATTGTTTGATTAATTATCTATTTTTCTTTTTAATATTATATTTTTTTTAAATATGTAATACTGTTAGCCCTAATGATTTTGGAGAAAGACCTCGGGCGGGGTTCAAGAAAAGACATACCGAAAATAGGAATTGTATTATTAAAATCGAAATAAGAGAGTAAATTTTAAACCTAAAATTGAGTTTTAGTATTATTGTGGCATACATAAGTATCATGGTTGCATACATTATTTTAACTTTGAATAACGAAACAAATGATCTGAATCAAAGAGCTATCTGTCAAAAAATAGTTCAATACAATTTTCACCATTAAGATGTTGTAAGAACTTTATTGTCTTATATTGTAACAACATTTCTAATAAGACTTGATATTCAATTGTTATGTAAGTATTATAGATAATTGTAATATGGACCGTATATTTTAATATAAGTTACCGTATATTTTAATAATCTAGTTATTCATAAAAATAGTGTCACTAAAAATGTAATTTATTTAGTAAAAGGAGCTACTAGGAGCGCGAACCAGACCTGAAATTTAACTCGCTGCGCTCAAAAATGTGTAAGCATATTGAGCGAAACGAGGTGCTAACAGCACCGAAGTTGCATTCACAAAACGTCGACGAATTCTGTCCTTTGTTTTATGTTCTTAAGGAGTATTTTAAAAAGACTATATTATTATTATTAATATTATTAATATTGTATAAATTGATAAAACTCTTCTTTGTGTTTCTACTTGATCAAGACTAACTTTATCGTATACATCTAGTGTAATTAATGGTCCTGCTATAATCTTAGCGGAACCAACGATAAGTAACTATTAAAGTTAGCAAACAAAGCAACAACGGAACTCTTAAGAAACTTTTAAAGTTGCTAAATTAGAAATCGAACGATAATTACTACTTATTGAATTAATAACAAGAATAAATTGTTTTGTAGATATCGAATTTTTTATAGTATTTTTGCATTGACAGGCTACGTATAAGTTACAAAAGAATACATGTATAAGTGGCCTACTTGTCTATTTCGGAAAAATAACATTTTTAATTCTTAAATAAAAATCAGATATTGTTTTATTAAATCTTCTAATATATAGTGGTTAATATATTTAGATTATTAGACGTACATAACGATTTAAAATTAATGATATGAAACTAAATTTTGAGCTATAGTTGGTAAAGATTAATTATAAGATCATCATACGATCAATAGTTAAGTAGCTCATGTACGAGTAGAGGCTTTGACAAATTGCATTGCATTAAGCTCTTTCATACTTCGTCAGACATGATATGTCTTTACTATCAGTTGTTGTTTTGTTAAAGTTGTCAGTACCTTGCAATAGCCGTCCGAGAGAAAACTTTTTTTATTCTTCAGAGCGTTTTTTATTTTCTAAAAATTTAAACGAATAAAGTGGAGAGTTTGTTAGTTTTTAGCGATGGAGATTGGAAAACCGTCGTACTGTGTCTTCTTCTTGGTAGTCAGTTCTGGTTTTGGCGCTTATTGAGAAATGAGGGACTTGTAGCTTGCAATGAAATGACAAAAAAAATACCCTCATCATTGACATTGACATAAGTTACCTGCTAATTTTATTTTCAAAATAGAAGAGTCATTATCCTTCATACTTTAGATTGATGATTCTGAAACGTCAGGTAAGAAACGAATGGACAGTCTATTTGATGCTCGTAGCTCAAGGGTTTCCTTGAATTTCCGCAATTTATCTATAAAAGCAAGTAATTAATGCGGATAATGGAAAGATAAGTCGATAATACGGAGGGGATAATCGTTTCATAATACAAATTCAAGTTATAACAGCTGTTTTAAGTCATTTTTTTTGTAATTGGGTATCTGAGCAAAAAAAAACTTTTAACATCTTTTAAATATGTTGAATTTTCTGCCACTTAGATTAGCTTAGTAATTGAGCTATCTATTCAATATGGTATAGTACATAATCCAAATACTATTTCTCTAATACAATTACTTATAAGCTAATACTAGGCTCATTTTTATGAAGAATTAAATTAATTAATTATATCTAGTTTACCGCACGAACATTTCCGTTAGTTTTATCAAATTTATTTTTAACAAAGCTTCTCGTAATAGCAAGCTAGATCTGGCTGTTTTTTATTTTTGTTTGATTTAATGTAGATTTTTTTTCACTTTTAAAATGTAAATCACGCTTAGAAGTCATGCGCTTTGTTTCCTGTCATAAGTATGCAATTATAAAGCAACATTCTGTAGGCTCTTATATCGACTTTAATAATGTTTATTAAAACAAATAACCAACAGATAATATAAATTTAAATACTTTGTTTTAGTTATTATACAGATCATATTTATTACCTTAATATAGTTGTTAATAACTAAATGAAAAGATGCCGGTCCACTAAATAGCATTTAATTTATAGATACCTGTAATGTCATAATAAAGCTATTATATATTTTATAATAAACATACCACGTACATACCTTACAAGTACTTGTAAAAAGTTAACATGTTTTTTTATGTTTAGCCCATAATAAAACATCTGTAAACTTTTGTCAAAAAAACCACAGGAAAGGGGTAACTCGGTTGAGGTTTTTGCTTTAAACGTTACTAGCTGTTGTCAAGCTTTGTTGGTCCTTCCACCTCTCCAGACTCAAATAATAAAGCATTTAATATCATTTAGGTATTAAAAAAAATTAATCATTTTTAGTTTAGTTTTATTAAAAGTATTATGGGTAGGTAAATTTATAAAAAACAGTTGATGGTTAAGTCTAGGTGACGGTGGAAAGAGTAATGCAGTTATCTTTATCAAAGATAACTGAGCCTCGCCTCGTTGAGTTATATTTATGATACCTTCCTTAGTAATAGCGCTATTCAGTATATTTATTTTGACATGTTATGTCATACAAGACTGATATAACTTTTTTTATTTTTAAGATATTTATATAACGAATATATTCGTAAATCCACTGGACATTACAGATAAGATTTTATTCAAGTAGCTTGCGCATACTTAAATATAGTTCGTGCTAATATTGTGTTTCTTTTGTATTACCATATCTATGATGTAGATACAATGTATGATGTATGTAATATTACTTAATTTCTAAATAATGAGATGTCGTTTATGAATTAACTGGTGTTTAATGCATTATAATAATGTACAAACATATTTCATGTCGCAGTGGGTTCGAAGCAGTTGTTACTTGAACTCAAAGGATTAAATTAATTGTAGCTGTATTACATACGATAATATACAACATTAACAGTTGAAACATTGATATTAATAATAAAATTTCTAATAATTATTCGGTAGGGATTTATGCAAACCACATATTAAATATTGTGGTTTTATTTAATAATAAATACGTAAAGTTTGATTAATAATGTATTTTTTTTGTACATTATATATTCTTTAAAGTATATACCGTTATATACTAATACATACCGTTTTATACTAACACCGTTGTTAGTCCTAATGATTTTCGGGAACCACCTCGGGCAGAGGAAGCGAACAACAAAACGCACAACTTTCTGACAATAGGACAACATGAAATTCTATTCTTATTATCGTAATAAGAGAGTACATTTTTACCCAAAAAGTGGTCTTATTTACCAATATATTGGTCCTTTTCATTTTAATAAGATTACTTTAAAAAAAACAAATATGTACTAGTATTCATAACGTAGATATAAATATTAATGTAATGAATGTATTAGTAAAAGTGCTTCAATGTATATACTTAATGTCTGTATAAGTGCACAGTTCCTCATGAGAAATAAATAAATATCTTGAAACTCAAAAATATTAAATCCCACATCTGTGAACATACTGTCAGACCCATAAACACAGTTAGTGCAATTTGTGTGCATCCAGAACTCTATGTCAGTAAGCTCAGGAATAGTTGGAGGTAGGTGACAAATAAACTGACTGACAGACATCATCTCGTCTTACCGCGAACAGGTTTGCTGCAACGCACTCGAAACGTCGGGTTAAAATTAAAAATTGTAAAACTAAACGCGAGTTACGTCTGTAAAAAAGTTTTATTAAATGTAAAACTAGTTGGCAATTGAATAAAAATCTCCTCTTAAGGATAATACAAATAAAGAAATAGAAACGTGCTGATAACTTTAAATGTTAATACAACAATTTGCTCTAGAGAGGCAAGAAATAAATAATTTAAGTACAAAAAAAAACAATTCGATGAACTTCATTACAGTGATTATTGCAAGCAATGTTACATATTTAATAACAGGAATTTAGAATTTAAGATATTATTCATTAAACACTTTCTTTTTAGTACATTCGTAGATATTCTACTTCGATTGCGAAACTCAAATTCAATTGTTACGTCAAAAGAAGTAAATTAAAGCAAATAGCAAAAGATCGTAGTAGTAGCAACAAAGTGCAATAAAAGTGTTATATTATAATTTCTTTATATGCATTGGTTTTTTCACCAATAAAAATAAAATGTAATCAAGATATAACAAGACAAAGATATAACATCTTTGTCTTGTTATATCTTGATTACATTTTTTTTTTCGTTTGTCTAATATCGTTAAGTGTATTTTTTTGATAACAAGTGGGACCAACCCTCCGAATAATGCGGAATAATCAAATCTGAAGAGAGGTATTTGTATACGAAATCATTAAGCAATGACGCGAAAAACGATCTCAAACTTATTGAGATAAAAAGCTTTATTGGACAAGATTTTTGGATTAAAAATACTTGGATAACTTATCTATAATTAGAGATTGATTTTAATTAATTACATTATTAATAAAGGCATTTTTAGAAGTTATAGTATATTTATGTAAACAAATATGTTAGTGAATCAAGTCGGCCAGTATTGAATCATTCACATTTCTCTAAGGCCAGACCACGCCGTCGCAGCAATGGCCTGTTTCCTTCGTCGGTTCCGGTTTACGTTCTAGACTACTTTATATTTCTACTTCATGAAGTCTTTTTATACTGTACAGAAACACAGTTTCAAAATGCAGAAGTGTTTTTGTGATTGATTATTGCAGTTAAATGTTTTCTCAATTTTAATGAAGTTATTTTAAAATATATACATACAGTTTTAAATACATTATTGTTTATATAAAAATTTTGATTTTCAAAGGATTAAATGAATTAATATTTTGCCGTATCATTAATAAAATTTAGTTTCCAAAAAAGTTATCACTCGGGTCATAGAAAAAAATACGCTTTACGAAAGACGGAAAGAAACGCTTTACGATTACGTAACATCTAACATTATGACATATTTATTTAACATACATTTTTTTAAACATATATAACACCTTCATATACATTTAAAAAATCTTTTTATCTAAATATTTACTAAATAACATTCAATGTATCTGAAGATGTACTTGTAAGTTGTACTTGTTATTTTTAAATATATGATATGAATTGTGGTGTGCAATAAATAATATAAATAAAAAAAAAAAAAGATGTCTCAAAAATGAAAACGAAAATTTACTTAAACACACACATACACACCCATCCATGAATGTTTTCAAAAAGTGTCTAGAATTACTCAGGACATCTCAAAAAGTAAAGATAGTACAAAAATAATCGATTTCGAAAAAAGGGATGATTTGAATAGCTCCCTAAGCAGGAACTCAAAAACCTCATAATATATTAAATATATTTAAGTGTAACATATTTAATATAGTTATAACCAGTATAGACTTCTCTCACATAAAATTAAATTTCGTGATCAGCTTTTATATAAATGTCTTTCATGTAAATTATGTAAAACATTATAAGTTGACATTAAAAGTTTTAAAGAGAAACTTAACTTAAATTTCTTATTCCTTTGAGCGCAACTTGTAAATAAAAGCTGTTTTTGCAAAACTTTTGCCTTTCAAGTTTTATTATTTTTGAGTTCTCATTCGCATTCCTATAATACACAAGTTTACTTGATATCCATCTTGTAGAAATGTATTAAAAAATTAGTTCCACAATTTAAGAAGTTCGCCATATTGGATGTAGTCTCCGTCACTTTATTTTTTATATTGATTCTTAGCAAGCCCTTTAAAATTAAAAGTCCGTCATCTTGCGTGCTCCATCATGTTGGGTGTGGAATGACCCTATGAGCAAGAAAGGTATTGCCATGCTAACTAAACATTTATACACAATTTCAGTTGAGCTTACAATCAATACGTGAGTAACTTCACCTTACTCACTCCCATATTATATACAGAAGATTTAACAAAGATAAAATAGCTATATTCTAAAATACTAGTAGAATAATAACATTCTGACTCATTGCTTAATATTACAAAATCAGTATTTTTACTGTATGTAAAATAAAAGTTTATAAAATAACATTAAATAAAAATAAATTAGATTAGCTTTAGGCATGTAATATTAAATTTCTGAGAAATTTAATTACTCCAATTTATTATTTATTAAATATATAGCTATATATGAGTACCTTTTAATGTATAAACAAACCGAGGTAGGTACATATTTATTATATAGTTGGTCATTTATCAAAATGGAAACGCTTTTGCAACAATATTTGTGCGGGACCGATAGTCGTCCGGGGAAACAATAGTTTCAGTCTGAATCTCGTTTGCTCTGTCCTAATTAATACTACGTCTTCAAGGAGAGTGGAATAATCTTAACCAAGGTATTTAATACTCATATTGCTACATACAGTAACTTCGAATTAATTTGGTTACTATTTAAGATCTAAAAGTAAATTACTCTTTCATATTTATTACGGTACTTCAAAAACTATATTTTCTTGAGGAATATTATATAAAACTATAATTTGAAAAGGTTCCAAGTATTATTTCATAAGTAGGATTTATTACAATATATTTTTACCCCTTTCTTAGATATAAGGCGATGGTTACAATCGAAATGGAGTAAAAGCAAATGAAACTTTAAATCAATAATTATATGTTTGGTAACAAGAGACTTGCTAGCTTCTATTTTGGCTATTTGCAGTATCTTCGAGCATTAAAATAAAATAAACTGTTGTTGAAATGAAACTATTTTTTACGGATTAAAACTCGCGTATAATTTGGTTACATTTTAATTTTAACCCGACGTTTCGAATGCTTGGCAGCATCGAACACGATTGCTGCAAAGCATTCGAAACGTCGGGTTTAAATAAAAATCTAACAAAATTATGCGCTAGTTTTATTTCAAATAATATATAAGTATGAACATGAATGTCTTTTGTTACTTCAAAGTTTGCAATTGTAAATCATTTATATTTGTTGTCCAACCAAAATATTACTATCTGGAAGTTAATTTATTTAGCGATATTTCATGAATATTAATATGTTTATGTTAATATTAAATTAACAATTTAACTTAATATAGGTATAATTTATTTATTTTATGCCTGAAAACCTTCGTCATTCATCAAATATGCTATCCATTTTATAAAACATTGTTTGGCTCGTAAAAGATAGAGAATTAAAAACTGTATATGAAAATTAGTTTTCTAACAGCCTTTTGGCAATTTGATATAAGTACAATACCTGCTCAAAACATTTAAAATCACTGTACTACAGAAGTACGTATTTAATTTAAATGTTGCTAATATTTTTGCTAAGTATCATTATTAAGACATTATACGAGGTACTTGAAAATGCCGCTATAAGTTTCTCGGTTGAAATTTGATTCGCAATTAAGATCCCATTTTCGTATCTTACGGTTATTTATACATTTCTGTCTTTGAAATACGAAACTCAGTACTGAAACCACATTAAGTAGATTGAAGGTGCTGTAGTAGATTAATTAAACTATTTTTGTTTATATATTGTCATAAATATATTACAATATCTGTATATGGTTTATATTTTATTTACATTATATGTATATTGTATGTAAAAAGATTGATGTTGTGGTTCGAATTGATGAACCTTAAATTCGGATTGTATTTCAAAAATTATTGATAAACCCCTATAAATTTTGACTGTATTTTATTAAATATTTCATTAGAAAATTCATCATTTCTTATTAACACGAAGTACCTGTTTAGTTAATTGTAAAAATAGAAGAGTTTTAATCCGAATTTTACAAACTAAGTGATGATTCTGAAAACGTCGGCTGACAAATGAACAGACAGTTTATTTGATAGGTCAAGTTAAACGTTACCCTTAAATTTCCGCAACTTAGCGAAGGCTTTGCAAGAGTAAATAAAAAGAATAGATAAAGATAATTCCCTAATACGGAAGGAAGGAATAAGGGTTTCATTATGCAAATCGGAGTTATAATAGCCAATACAGACAGACTTTATTAAGGTATGTTGTAAAACCTAAATTGAACTAGAAATATTTCATATACTGCAGTCAATTGGCAATGTTTGTAATATGGTTTAAATTGCGTGAATTTCCTGAACCTCAGATTAGCTCAAGTGTAAACGTAATCGGACTATTCATACAATATGGTATATTAAATATTTTTAACAACATTTTTGTACTTCTACTATTATATCGTTTATTTGTTATTATATAGTATATTATATATTTATTCGTTGTAATCAAGTGCTCGAAAAAACTTCTTTTTTTAAAGTTTTTTTAAAAAGCTTTTCTTTATAGCAAGCCACTGTAAAGCAAGCAAGCAAGCCATTGTAAAAGTTTTTAAACATATTTGTAGTGATAACTTGTTGTGAGACGGTAAACTGTTTTGTTACGTAACGGTGACGGTCTGTCTTGCTTTCCTTTTTCTCATGCATACGGCAGCGATAGGCAGGCTCATCCTCTCTCTCGCTCTCTCTCTCTATCTCTATCTCTCTTAACCACAGGGCTAACCGCATTTCAGTATACAGTATAGACGTAATTTTTAGGATTAAGTAATGATATTAACAATGTACATACACAAAATTGTAATGTTAATATTTAAGAATTGTAAGTAAGAATAAAATATATATATAAATCAATCAAAAGTTTTATTTATCGATAACCTTTCCTTACATTATCATATATAAATGAATTTTAAGTAATAAACGAAGTTTTTCTCAAGTTAAATAATTTCTATATTAAATAATTCAATTTAGATTTGCTAAGTCATCATTTCTGTTGCGTGTCCCGAAATGTTTGTTTTTAATTGGTTTAAGGTATTTTAGAGTAAAAAATAATGTAGTCGTAAATAATTGGTTACACTCTTGACACTTTTTGTGGTTAAAACCACTTTGTTACATTTTCTGGAGTAGCTTTATTATAATTTAAAAAGAATATGATATTCCGGACTTTAAAATATGTAAATTCATATTAAAATATGAGATTCTAAAATATACATCACAATTGTGAGAGCACGCTTGGGAGTTAAGCTTTCATTCCTGTCCTGCCTATATGAGTATGTATGCAGCATCCTGTTGTCTCTTTAATCTTATTTAAGTATTTTTATTTCGAACTAACAACCAACGTACAATTAACGTAAATTATATGAAAGTATTTTTTTTATTATACGGGTATGTATCACGATTTTTACCTTATTATTATTAACAACTAAATAAAAATAATATAGTGTTCCCTTTAAATAGCATATAATGCTACTTGTAATGCCATAAAATAGCTAGTTTTATCTTATAATAAACACAGCCACTTCAAGTACCTTCGTATATAATAAAATAAAATATCTATTAAATTTTATAAAAAAATATATTTCATAAGTTTATTTTTAAGAGCCTTAACCAGAAATAAGAATTATTCCCGAAGAAATTTGAGAATAGGTCTGACTGCAAAGCAAGATGTGAAAACATACAAGAATACAAACAGATATATTCTAAAACTAATGTTTTGAGTTTTGTGAGATACATTTAAGTAAGTCTAAGATGATCTCCAAATTTTGAAGAACTTTAAAATTTTTAACCATTGATTTATTTGAAATAAAACTATTTTTTACGGTTAATTAGTCATCTACCTGATGGTAGATGATTATTAGGTATAATAACTAATTAACTGGCTTACTGACAGACACATTTCGTCTACCCGTCAACACCATTGCTGCAAAGCATTCGAAACGTCAGGTTAAAATTAAAATATAACCAAATTATACGCGTGATTTAATCCGTAAAAAATAGTTTTATTTCAAACGTGTGCTCGTGAAAATCTAAGAAAACATTATTGATTTATTTGTTTGTTAGCTTGGTTAAAACTAAATTAATTTCAAATTTAATGATATTTTATGTAAACTCATAATTATTAAATTTTAATAGATGAGAAGCTATAAACGTATCTAGTCTGTTATCTGTTCCACGATAACTTTCATTCCACTTTCCCTGACCTACTTTAAATGGCCTATAATAATAATAAAAGTAGAAATGTACGTACTTTATAAAAAACGTGACAGATGGCTTATTAACGAGGGTCAGATACAGTTATAGATTTTTTGGTGATTTTCTAGGCAATATAGTCTTATTTAATATCATAATAAATTTTTGAAATAAGATTGTACAATATGCGCATTAAATAAGTTCAATAATAGATCAGATGGAGCAGATAATAATATTTCGTATAGATCATTTTTTTCCAACAATTATTAATCATTAATAAGTAAACTAATATTTTTATTTTTTACTATCTTTGGCTTTCGCGTTGCATAATATGTTATTGTAGACATTCTGTGGCCGGCTACGGCTACGGCTACAATTACTACAGCCGGTGTAGCCTGGTCGAACCGTCAGGCAATTAAGAGATATGTAATACCTATTTCGTAACGCATTAATTCCCGGTAATAAAATAATATATATATATATTTTTTGTATTTACATTGGAAAAGTGCCTTTTATTATATTATCATACTTCTCAAAGTCGACAAAAAGTTTTAGGTTACTATGCTAACTTTTATTTACGTTAAAATTAGTTACTGTTTTTTTTATAAAATATTTCAAGCGTTTTGCTAAAAGAAGTGTCTACACATGAAAATATTGCTTAAGATGACATTGTTTTCCTTATACAATATACATTAGCGTTTTGTAATTTTTCATAAATTGTAGGGCTCTCTATAATCTTTGTTTATAAATTTCTCCCGCAAATTTTACTTTTCACACATCATATTACAAATATTATCTTTAAGATTTAAAGCATAAAAGTGGTGTCTATATTTTCGTAAAAAATACTTAAATACTTGCATAACACTTTATTATGAAGACTTAAGGTGTTATGATATGGATGGTTTTCGGTAAAATCACAAAAAAACTCTAGTTAGAATTAATATATTGTATATAGTTTTATATATCGTTTTTATGACAATGGTAAATATTATGAATGGCATGTTCTTTGTTTGTACTAAGGTACACCTAATTCTGTTTTTACACGGTGTTTTATTACACGGTTTTCATATAACACGGTTTGAAAATAAAATATTTTTAATTTTTTACACGATTTTATTCCATTTAGCATGATTATACAAAGAATTATACAAAGAGGTAGCAAGAATTGGCGAACAACGGCTCATAACACAGTTCATTGTTAAAAATGTAGATGCTGAACGAGCAAGAGAAAGTCCAGTTCAAAATAATTCCAGCGATGATAGTGATTGTATACGCGTTCGAAGCAAGCGAGTGCGAGTAACTGATAATGATTTTTATGATGAGCAATTAAATTAATGTTCCTGTATTCATGATTATCACTTATTTTTTTTTTTTTTACCTTAAAAAATGAATAACCTATTCTTTTCGTTAAAAACATATTTGTTTAACATAATTATTTTAAGTTCCTGAACTTGCCATACATTTAATTCATATTATTTTTAAGATTAGAGTGCATATCTTTTTTATCTTTAACAACTATGCTTGTAAAATAAACATTGTATATGTGATTTAATTAAATTAACATGAATACTTGTTCTTAAAAAAATACTTTTTTTTCACAAATTTTAATAGGTTTTAGAGATTACGAACCAAGCACCTATTTTTGCATACGATCAATGTCTTTTTTTACACGGTTTTTTCTGGAACAAATCTACCGGGTAAAAAAGGAATTATGTGTACATTAACTTTAAAAGGATATATTATTATCCTCTTACAACCACGACACACTGGAGATGATAAATATGAATGTACTCTTACATATGTGACGTTATAGATATAGTTTATTACAGATTTCAAGGAAATCAACTAAATAGCCTTAACAAATTTATCGGAATATATTTATTTAATTTCTATTTGTATTCATTTAAGATATACTATTATTTGTTGCTCAGTGATTCTAAAACAAATGAACAAAAGGGTTAGTTGTCTTATTTAATATATAAGTATGAAGCAAGTGAAGTTTAATGATTAATATCATAGTAGATGATAAAATTCTATTAAATTACGATAAAAATTCTTTTTCTATAATCCTTTATGTCAAAGAATTAAGGGTTAATTTTTTTTTTTTAAATATAGTATTCATTTCCACACATATTTATTCTCATCACGTGCGGCTGAGGGACATAGAAACCGATCTGGCAGTTCATCGTCCACCGTCCAGTAAATTCTTGAAAAGGAGATGCAGCTGGCTAAGATTAGATTGGATTAGAGAGCCGACGAGCCATGAGAAACTGACGTCAACGATCAGTTCCTCCGCAGAATTAAAAACATCCCTGTTTTAAACCTGTTGTTGAAGTAAGAAGTTAGAACATTTGTAATTATTATAATTGTTGTTATAATTTTTAAAGACATTGTTTTGTGTAAGCATCGTGCACGATACAGGCAGGTAATGAGCGGAGGGTGATTCAGTAGATTTGTCACTCCAACTATCTCCACAATGACTAAGCGTTATTCAAACGTAATTTTGTTACAACCTTTAAATGAAATTGTTTTAAATTGCTTTAACAAATAAATATTCCAGTGTATTACGCGCTGTTGGTTGAGTTACCAGTTAGATGAAACAGTGCCATGTAGTTGTCTAAATAAATTTAGAATATTCTGCTGCAGCTGTACGCTGTGGAAAACTGTGTTTAAATTTGTAATATGCAAAAGTAGTAGTATAATAAACATGTAAAATGAAATTATTTTAGGTTTAATTAAAATATACAGAGTATATTTATTTCAGACTTATTTTTAATAAAGTCACATAAAATCCATATTACTAGCCATAATACCTGTATTATGAAAACAGGAAGATAATGACATTGACAGCTCATTGAGTGACGCATGTATTACACAAATATAAACCCAATCAATATTTATTAAATTCGATTTCAAAAGAGATTGAATCAGGTAGCACATAGCACCTCGTCGGGGCGTCACGGTGTGTGCTAACGCGATCCCGTGACGTCCCATTACGGCGCAGAGGGCAACCGTTGGTTTTTTAGTGGGTAGCCTTAAAAATGGCAGCATCCTCTATGCTGCCGGGTAGTCAAACATCACCCCCCGGCCGTCACCCCCATGGGCCGACGGGGTACCCGTAACGGGTTTTTCCAACAGAAAAAAAAAAAAAAGAAAAGGTAGCACATAACAAAAGTCTAAAAATGAACTTGTAATATATACACTTTTAGTTTCAAGAAAGTTGACATAGTGTATTGTTAAAAAGTATTGATAGTAGATGGTAATTAGTAAAAGTAAAATTTTAGAAAATTTAATTTTTTTTTATAATTTATTTACCTCATATGTCATTGCTATAATAAGAGAGAACTTGAGTAGAAATACAATAAAATAAAATAATATATTTACAATATTTATTAAACATTAGGTTATGCCTTGGGGAAAATTTCTTTTACAATGCATCTACTTTTCATCCACGATGCTCAAAGCAAGGTACAATTCCTTGCCCCGGGCAGTATCCGAAATCTAAAACTTAGAATTCGCTATAGTATTCGCAAAACTACATAAACTGTATACAGTATCTTAGAATTATGTATACATTCTTATTCTATATACTATACACTAGAAATTTACAAATGTAATAATTTTATATAGATTCTATATTAAAACTGTAATAGTAGCACTGTATTCATGTTCCTCTAATGTAAGCAATTCATAATATTTTTAAGATATTTTTATTTAATTGTATTGATATTATGATTTTTTAAAAAATCTATTTTATTATTCTAACTTATAAATTTAGTCAAACGTAGTTTATATTTATATATAAAAGTAATTAAAGAATGTTTTAAACTCTGTACGTAAATAGTAACTGACTTAATTTGAAGTCACTCTAAGTAACAATCTGAGTACTAAATACCATGATAAAGATTATTCCACTCTCTTTTAAGACATGGGATTAAATAGGACAGAGCAAACGGGATTTAGACGGAAACCAATGTTTCTCTTGACTACTATCAGTCCCACACAATTATATCTGCTAAAGCGTTTCCACTTAGATGTGCACCTAGGTTTGTATATGTTGTAAGATATATTAATAACATTATTTCGAAGAACAACATTGCTTTAGAAATCAAAAAGAATATTAAAATTATCTCACAATCATAAGCATATGAAACCTTTTTAATATTTTTGGTTAAAATTAAAAGAAATATATATATGGAGGTAATATAAAACAATTCTTTATATAGCTATACTCTTAGGCCTATATTCTTTTCTGGAATTACTCTAGTGCAGATTTCTGATACTCACCCTTGGGACAAGCAGCTGGCTTGTAGTCATTATCCGTTTAATATTGTTCTGAATCAGCTCGACTTACAGCAGGCGAAGTCGTTTCTTTAATTTTGTTTGTGTTTCTTTTTTCATACAAGAGAATAGTTTTGAAATATTTTTTACTTCATCGTTTTTAGGTTTTCTACATGATTAAGAATGTATAGCTTTCCGGTTTTTTGTTATCGATTTTATAACTTTATTTTGATACGTTTCATGTGATTCATGTACTGGGAGTTTATACCATTAAAATAAATAATTTCTAAAAGTTTCTATGTGTTTATTTAGACCAACGTCAGACCGCCAGAGGTACCTTTGGCCGCAACTTTTAAATCACTTATTTGTTTTATTTATTATTAATTACAGACCTTTGTTATATAATATAAATAATTTCAATAATTTATCATTAAAAGATTGGGTGATAATGTAAATAATTTATCATTAACAGTTATTAGTATGGTGTTTCATATTAAAGTGATTACACGTTTGAAAAACTAGTGTTTTACTTCTGAGACTGTCCCAATATTAAGAGGTTTAAAAGTTTAAAAGTTTTATTATTTATGAGTACGTTTATTTCTTTTGACCCACTACGAATTCCAAGCTCGTCACGAGCGAACAACAAAACTTCTAAAATAGTTTTGTTCTACATTTGCTCAACCATTCCAAGCGCCGGTATAGGAGAGTTTAATAAGACTGGCCCGTTTATTTAACTATAGCGACGCGTTTATTTTCTACGATTTAAGTGAAAACAATTTTAAAAAGCAATTTAAAATATATTCACTTAAACATACACTTGGTTTAGATTCAAAAAGAAAAACAGTTATTTTATTGTCAAAAAGCAAACTTTAAGTGATATTTTCTATAAGCGTTCATTTATTCTAAATATATAATTGGGGTAAAACAGTATATAGGTATTATAAAATATATATACAAGATTCCCATGTGTTACTTATGACTTTATTCCGAACAACGGTTTCGTTGGTGAAGCGATATATTATTTACTGCAGGTAACACAGTTGTGAACACCAGTCCTCATCGTATACAATGTTGAAGGTTACCAATAACTTAGCAGTAAGTCGCTCTGCGCATCTGTGGAAATTTATACATGTACATTTTTATCCCAATGAATTGCAATATGTATCTCAATATTATTGTTGCAGATATAAACAAATAATGGCTAATCCTATAAGCCAAATTACAAAAACGTTACACAAAAAAAAAATACCTAATAAAAACTGAAATTAATTTATTTATATATCTTACAAATTTTCTGGTATTTATTATAATGGTGGCGAATACAAGTATTACTTAGGGTAAAGTTTAATCCTGTTTATAAGTTTGGATTACGGCCGTTTTGTAATACGGGAATTTCGATACTATACCAATTTAAATGCAGCAATAAAACATATATCTAGGGTCGTTTTGCCGCGAGTGCGTGTAACAACTAAATAGACGTATAAATCTAAAACTATTAAGTACTAGAAAACAATTTTTAAATATATAATCAACCAAACATTTTATTAAATTTCTTTTATTTAATAAAATTTATAATTAATTTATTATTGAATTGAATGCGATGGTTTTAGTTGTTTGCAACTTGCTCACTAAATATTGGGGAGCGACTTTATAGAAGTATAGTTTTGTCGATAATTATGATTTTAAAATAAACCTTCCTTATATTTTCACTACAAATACACAAGTAACCATTTATATAGAATGTATCTTTGGTGTCAGTGGTTATTATGATTATTAGAAAAAAGTAGGTAAATATCTTGATATTTTGTATTTGCAATTAAAAACTTAAATTGTATGCAAATCATTAACTTAATTAATAAAATCGATTAAAATTTGAGAGTCAGTTAGTTTATGCTGTAACTGTTATACTAATAAGTATAAAAGTTCCAAGAGTTGTTGGCATCGGCTGGAAACCAATAAAATCAGTAATAAATAATATAAAATTAAAAAACAATTCACAACATTTCAAGAATAACAGTTAGTTGGTTACGCATATCGTCCCACGCACGTGACGAAGCCTCTGAATAGGTCATATTTTTCTCCTATCCCGTACAACCATCGCGGGACGCCCAGAGACCTGCTGGACACAGTTCACACCGCGAGTCTGATAACTAAGACTCCGAGTTCATGAATAGGGGCTTCGAGTGAGTTCGAAACTAGTCAGGCAAATTCGATAGTATTGATGTGAGTACAGCCGGATAATTTTATATAATAGACTAAACTCTGGTTCTCGAGAATATAATATTATCAAATTGGGAATGCATATACTCAATACCGTTTCAGAACAATTGATACACGCGCCTTGTTCGAATGTAAGTTACTGGAAACTCCTTTGTGTATTATATTATATTGTTATATATTGAAGTTACTCTGGCAAGGTTTTTAAAACTAATGCTAGATATAACATTTAGTTCGTAAAATTTCAGTTGAAAAATAAGTGTTTCGGACACTGGTTGCATTCTTTTCCATGCCATGCGATGGGTTCCGGCATCCAAACGGTGAATCCATGGTATGCTAAGAAGCTTCGTCTCAACCGTCAATCCAAAACCATGATGTTTAAAGATCCCATCATATTTGCATATTCGCGAAATTTGTAACCTACTTACTGAATCCGGATTCTACTTACTTTATTCATATACACAGAAGTTTTGAAAAAGATATAATTCAATATAATTCAAGGTTAACCACTTCCAAACAATGGATTATTTACTCTTATATTATAGGAATCTCTTGAAATGGAACACAATATTTAAGTTGAGAGGTAAGGTGTCCGAAATATTGGATTGTTAATGTTGTAATAATATTCTTTTTTAAATTATTAATATTTTACACATTAATTGAAACAATTTATAAACATCTAATTATATAGCTCCTGAAATGATTACAGAAGCTTATGGTTTATTTTAACATAAAATACATAGATGTTTCAATTCATAAATTTTTAAATATTGTTTTTTTATTTGTTTCTGATACAATACTTAATCAGTGAATAATTAAAAATAAATTAGCAGAAATAAAGTCTTAATTACTAAAACTGCATTTAAAACTTCACCTTCTATGCCATATAATAAACTGATGTCAATGTTGATATCAGAAATAAAGCGACTAAATTTCTTACGCAGTATGCTTTGTAAACAAAAATGTAAGAATTGATACTTGTCGTTGAAAATATTAAGCGACTAAAGTAACACACCCAACTTTGTATCTACATCATTTTCCTTTGAATATGAAAAGCTTTTAGCTTCTAAACAGATTTCTACATCGACCATTCTGAAATGGTTCATAGATGCAAAGTGAAGTGACTTATTAGATAGAAATTTACAGTCCTGGAAAATACGTGTGACACCGATTTATTGTACAATATTTTTTTTATGGTTTTTCTCATAATATTGTTTTTCTTATTCGTGGACTAGAACTCAATATTATTTACATCTGAAAACGTATAATTTTCGACACAAGATATGTCGTAGATTTTGAACGAATGATGCAAGTAGATAAGATATAGTGTGAAACAAAAAGTACCTTCTTTTAATTATCCGGTTGATTTAAGACACTTGTAAAATGTTGGTAAAGTGGTTTTTTAAATATTGTGTATGAGATCCGGAATGGTGGATTTCAGTTTTTTTCGATCTATTAAGGCATAATTCATAGATGTAAAAACAGCATTACACGAAAGACAGGTCTGATTATTTCAAAAGACAAGAGCAAAGCAGGTTATAACACCACCAAATGATCATTAGACTCTGTTAATTGTTATGTTTTCACTTCTTTTGATTACATGTCATTGATGGTATCTTTGATTTAAAACATATTCATATACCTTGGTGGGATCTTTAAGCTAAAAACTT
The DNA here is from genome assembly GCA_959347395.1 of Mechanitis mazaeus. Taxonomy (NCBI): domain Eukaryota; kingdom Metazoa; phylum Arthropoda; class Insecta; order Lepidoptera; family Nymphalidae; genus Mechanitis; species Mechanitis mazaeus. The sequence goes on from OY365750.1 coordinate 4,288,795, forward strand.
ATTTACATTTTAATACATAAAAAAATTGATAATTGAACTAAAACGTTAGAAGTACCGAAAGTATATATATACAATTGTTTGAATTGTCATCATTACATCCATCTTTATTTGAAGGCGGTGACCTGCGAGATAGGGTTCTATCTCTCAGTCGCACGTGTGGAGAATAATCATTTATCGAAATGAACGAATATTCCTTGACACACGTCTAAACATACTTCTCCATAACAATGCCTATATTCTATTGGGATATATTAATAAAGGAATACTCTAATGATATATATTATTAGCATCGAAAACTATTTATCATGAATACGTACTTCTGTTATATATAATGGTAATAATTAAAGATTGTTGAGGCGTATAACATACTATATATAAACTTTTTTCATTTAATGAAATAGAATGTTTATTGTAATCTCATAGGATCTTGTCGACTACGAATATTAACCGCATTGAACGTCAGTAGTTACATATATATATTATAGAATAAGACAATAAAGGCATTTCAAACCGTTTGTTCGTGTATCTAACAACCACCCAATTGACAATTGTACATCTCAAATTCAATCTCTTCTTCTAACGTTCAAGTTATATAGATAGGATACTATATAATATCATCCCTCGCTTAACACTAATGTCAGTGGTGGGTATTCATAGGATAAGAGGGTAGGTGAAAACCTTTTTTAACAAAGTTTTAAAGTTTTAAAAAACTGTTTTGGGTATATTTTTTAAAAAGATATGATACGTTATGGCAATATATATTATAATGTTTTGAGATACCCAATAATTTTAAGTTCTATATTATATGTTAAACAGTCATGGAAAGGCATATATAAAACTATATAAAAAAACAGGTTGGGGCTAATGTCAAAACAACAATTCTCACGCAAGTTCTCTTGTGATTTTCTGACAGATCATCGTTATAACACACCGGAATAGATAAGGATGATTATGTTCTATAGATTTAAAAGTTGACATATCAATCTAAATCAAACCAGAGCAAGGCTCAAATAACAGTAAATGCAGGTTCCTTAATATAGTCATAATTCTTTCGGATCAGAATAAATGTTTCACAGAGAAATTTAACATACTTTTTTACATACAAATATGCTATGTTACGTTCTAAAATGTTGAAAAAGCTTCTATAAAATATAGGACAGAAACATGTTCAAAACCGATTGGGTGATAAATAAGTTACGTTCTCCATCCGTACATTGACTTTATGAATAGTTTCCTACTTTTTTTTTACACAACCCCAGTGTTTATAAAATTTTACAATATGGATGAGGGAAACTTAATTAATATTCTACCGAAATGTAGAAATGCTATAGATTTTGATTATATATAAACCATAATTTAGCATTTTGATGTTCCTCAGTAACTAACAAAGACACTCCTTTCAATGTCAGATATTGTTTCCTTTTTTAAAATCGGTGTTTTTCTATTAATTTAACATGTACCCTGTTTTTTGTTTCAGAATAAACAATTTAGCCATTTCAAATGCAAATCCAAAAGCTTAACATGTTTAATATGTTGTGCAGTTTATAGTTTTAAAGACAATGAAGTCATATAGCAATAATTAATGAGAAGTATAAAGCCTACTTTTGACTCTAATAGTGGGATTATTTTGGATCAAATTAATATTCATAATTAGTACTATGAAATAGAGTAAAGAACTAGTTTTACTTCATAAAGATAGATTATGGAGAAAATAAATTATGAAACAATACATAGAATATTATATATAGATAACGAAAATATATTTTATGTTTGACTTCATTGAAAAAGAGAACCGGGTGGAAATACAAGCATTTTTATATAAATTAGTTGTGGTTTCACCCGCCATAGCTTACTCCGTCTCGCTCATGCATGTGAGTTGTAGGATCATGTATCAAAGTAAGCGAGTATCTTACGAGCTCATTCATATGTCGAGTATTATTTTTAATACTGGTGCACACCTCTTTATTATGACACTTATATAAGTGTTGTTTGCATATATATGCAAAATAAATATCTTAGAAAAATTTTGATTTTTATGTCTTAGATGTCCGCGCTATGCAATAAACACTTCCGAACAAAAAGAAAGACTGATGGTAACATTCTTTTAATATATATTTGATAACAAAAAAGGATAATAAACTCTTATAGGGCTGTACTCATGTAAATACTAACGTAATTTGCCGTTTAGAATGCGGAAAGCGTAAGTAGCATCAAATCCCGAATGGATTTGGTACTAGTCGGTGTTTACGTTTTTAATACTGACCGCTTGGGGCCTCAAAGGGTACCGCGGGGGACCATCAGATGTTCGAGGTTGCTTCCTGGAAACAGTGTCTTAGAAAATAGACATGTACCGTTAAAAAAAAAATATGGAATAAATTTTTACAAAGCTAACAACTCTTTTAATTATTAAAATTTTATTTCATAGTTTTAACTTCTTTTTAAATTTTAAATTTTAAAAAATAATTATATATAATATAATTAATCATGGATCAAGAAAGTTTAAATACAAAAAATGATTCTGAACATTTTTATGTAGTCTAATATTGCAACATTATTAATGATTTTTAATTTTAGCTATAACTGTACCTCCACAGTGAATATAAATAATTAATATAATAACAGCATATATCATAGAATAAGGAATAAAACTCATAATTTTTCAATTATGCCATTCTCTAATTCTATATTAAACACATATTTATTTTTGGTTTAGGCTATTGAAACTAAAAATGATTACATTTGTGTATGACTTATATGATTGTAAGGTATACTTTTCATTTAATATTATTTATTATCGTTTTAATATTAATATTTCATATTCTTCAAACCTTAAAGTAATCGGTATTTTGTATTTTGTGTTTAAAGTTCATGATTTGACTAAGATTGTTAATTATTTGAGAAGGGTAGTTAATAAGGGTATATAAACATCATTTTCAGGTGTTATTGGACAGTGAATTTATTGTATTCAAGCGAAGAAGAAGTGCTAACTACGAGTAAAATAAAGTGAAGTGATCATAGTGTTCATGTGTTTTAATTCCACTCGACGGTGTCTAACATGATGATAAACGCTTTGTCATTTGAGGTGGGAGAACACACCGAGTAGTGACTCGGTATCGTCAGTGGAGCTACAAATGAAGCTCAAACTCCAACCGACTCGGCCCTTTCTTGGTGTTTTTGTCACAAAAGTTTACAGTTGCTTGTGTTTGCTTTGTTTTATTATGAGGAAAAACCATTGTGTTAAAAGGGGTTAGACTATAAAATATATGATATAAACTATATTATTGGCAAATAATTATATTAAACCTTTTGTAGTGATAGCAATGTGTGTGTGATGTTAATAAGTAATTGAAGAAAACATCTTCTCAATTACTTATTAAAATCTGTACTTACTTCAAAAAGATGAGATGGAACATAAAAATTCTGAATTAATTTCATATGAAAAACTTTCTGTTGTTGCTTCTTTAAATTAATAATACTTAAAAAAAATTAAAGAGACTAGACACGGTTTTAGAAATTGCACGTCTGGATGTTGTTTTATACTTGTAAGGAAATAATGCACATGACCTTCAAGCGTGCTCTCACAATTGTGACTTTTACTTGAGAATCTCATATTTGAATATGAGTTATTTTAAATATTATTAGTTATTTTAAATACATGATAATAAAGCAGCTCGAGATAAGGTAAAAAAATGTTCCGGGGCGTCACGGTGAGTGCTAACGCGATCCTGTGACGTCCCACTAAGGCGATGAGGGCAACCGTTGGTTTTTTAGTGGGTAGCCTTAAAAATGGCAGCGTCCTCTATGCTGCCGGGAAGTCCCACATAACCCCCCGGCCATCACCTTCTTGGCCGACGGGGTATCCGTAACGGATTTTTCTAACAAAAAAAAGGGTAAAAAAATCTTAAGGCATAACATATTTGCTGGTTTTAACCACATATATTTATGACAATCTTTTGTTTTTGTTTCTTTAAAATGTATATTTTCGCTCCTAGAATAACTTAAACAATTTAAATACAATGTCAAAAACACGTGCTATTTAGACTTGTTGGAAAGATATACTTTCTAGAACAAGTGGTTTTGTTAATTGCGTTAATATAAAAAATCAATTTCTTCTTTGAACTTGCAATTGGTACAGCCTAGTAGTAAATAAATATGATTTGACTTATTTACTTTCCCTACCATATTAAATAGACAGTTCGGTTATTTCAACAATTAAGATCAAAGTTACAGGAAATTCACACAATTTCAAAGTTGAATATATAGCCAATTAACCGCTTTCTATAAATTTCAAGTTCTATTGGGGCTTTAACACCTACTTAGATAAAATTTCTTTGAATTAGGTATTATAATTCCGATTTATACAAAGAAACCCAAATTCCTTTCCTTATAACTTATTCTTATATATCCCGCACACAATAGCAGAAATTAAACAGATACGATTACCTCAGTTCATTTGCCACCTGACATTTACAGACGCATCTCCTAATATATCAGTGTGTGATATAAATATACAAAACTTGTTAAGATCAGACGTAACATAACATTTCTTGTTACTAGCGGTTAAGTATGATGTAATAGAGAATATTGTTGAAGACGAGAGCTATTGACATTAACGGAGACAAAAATATGAATGTTGGTTTTGCTTTTTTAGGGCATGAGTAAAAATTAATTTAGCTTAAATATAAATTCAAATTTAAAAACCTTTATTTAAACAAAATACTATGAATTTACTATTTACTAGAGGACTTTCATATACCAGAATCCATGTCACTGTTGATTGAAGTTTAGAGGAAATATTTTTCAGTGGAGAAATTTGCAAACAAACGTTCATCTAAAAAGACGTGGCCGAGGCAACGGATATATTCATAAGCTGGCAACTGAGGTGCTATCCATAGTTTGCATCAGTGTGCATATCAGTATATCAGTATATACTTCTTTATTAAGAAATGAGATTCGTTCATTCAGTGAATCTATAAATAGAGACTACAATATCTCATATACTTTACAAGAGTACACAATAGAAATATCTTTATGTATCCAGCGTTATCAACTCCTTTTACTGCAATATTTAATATTAATATAACTTTGTTTTAACTTTTGAAATAAAACTATTTTTACGGATTAAAACTCGCGTATAATTTTAATTTTAACCCGACGTTTCGAATACTTTGCAGCAATCGTGTTCACGGATAGACGAGATGTAAGTGTCTGTTGACAGACACTTACATCGGGTTAAAATCAAAATGGTTAAATTATGCGCGAGTTTTAATCCTTAAAAATATTGTTATTTCAATTGTTTTAACTTTGTTTAAACAATCGCTGCAATAACAGCGACTCTTTATAATGTTGATTATTTAGTATTGAAATGTAGTTAACAATTTTTTTTCTTTACTAATTAAATTTAATATCACATACCGATAAAACATCTACGAATTTGTAAGAAAAATAAGTAAAATAAATACAAATGGTATTTTTTTCACAAATATCTAGATTTCTGATTAAAACTCTCTAATTTTCAAAATGAAATTAGTACGTAGTTCGCATTAACAAGGTAGTATTAATATGCAACTTTTAAATGAAAAAAATATAGAAATCTTTTTAATAATTACAAAATTTATCTATTTGAACTAAAACACAAATCTTTACTATTATATCTTAATAATTTAAATAAAAAATATTGAGTTATCATATTGAAATAGTTCCTTTCAAAACCATTTAAAGTAATTAGTGCGTGGTTTTATATTATTAAATTGTTTAATTTAAGCATAATTGGGCCTCGTGGACTTTCTTTATAGATAACCCACGTTAGCTAATGATAATTTCCTTGAATATCATTCTGTCATCGCATTTTAGTACAAAATCTATACAATTAAGATCGTTTGTAATTAATCTAAATTTATAGAAAGTAAGAAAATAGAGGACTTATCCTGGTAATATTTACCTACTTATATTTTATGCACACAATATATATTTCATATAATATTTTCCTCCAAAGGGCTTTTAACAGAGCCTAACGACTGTAAATTGACAACGACTGGGAGTAAAGGCATATCATGTCGTGCGAAACACGGCAGCGCCCAGATGCAATGCAATTTGTGGTCACCGGAGTTGCTTAACTGAGTTGATCGTTTGAAGATTTAATAGTTAAGCTTTACCAACTAGAGCTTCGAAGTTAGTTTCGTCTCATAAATTTTAAATCATTATGCTGTTAAACTTGTAACGTTATCTGCATTAATTTAAAGGGAATCTATTCGTCTAAAAACTTACTACTAACCTCTATCCTAGAAGATTTATGACATAAATAATTTATTATTTTTTTAAGGATCAATTATAAGATAAAATAAATAATTCTGATTTTAAGATTTATCTTGAATAGTTTGTTAATAGAATATTATTTTACGAAATCTAAATTTGATGCAAAAGTATATTATTGTATTTTATGGGGATTTAAATCAGAATTCAATCGTATTTTCTTACGTAAATATACAAAATAAAAAATTAAAATTTTTAGAAAGTTATTTTTTTATATTATAATATATATTAGCTTATGATGTGTTCACTTAAAATATGAGAATAAAGCAACAGTTTATGTCATGTAATTATTAATTTATTTAAATTATTAATAATATTATATTACAATATTAAAGATCAAAATAAAATGCAAAATAGCCTATTCTTTCATCAAACATGAAGTCAAAGATTTAGTTTCATTGGCACTGCCCCAATTTGGCTTGTAACTAGCAATAAGTCTCTCAAAAATTATGAAAAATTTGTAATATTCGGTAATTTAATCTTAAATTTTTAGAGAATTTGTCGAGTTATATGAGTAATACCTCTGGATGAACTTATTTCGGTCAAGAAACGAGCATGCGAAAATCACGTTAACGAGATGCAGCCGGCCGAGAATGGATTGAATTAGAAACCAACGTGCCGTGACAAACTGACATCAACGACCAACTCTACTGCAGAATGCCAATTCAAATTATTAACGGTACCGAATAAATAAAAACTTACAACATTTATCATTAATATGTAATTCCTGTTACTAAATTTTTAAAGTAAATGTAATTGTTTAGTTATCATCGTGTACGAAACAGGCAGGTAATGAGCAGAGGGTGATGCAGTAAGTTTGTCACTCCAACTTTCTCCACAATGACTGGGCTTTAACAATGAAAAATAATTTTGTTTTAGATAATTTACTTTAGCAAAAAATATTTTAGGAAGTTCCATAAAACAATTTCATGTAGTTATTTGAGCAAATTTTTCACATTCTTGTGCAGCTGTGTAAAACAAAATAAATTATTATTATTTTTAATATATTGTATAATACAATCAATGTACACTTATATTATTTAAAGTCACGTTTATGCGTGTTTTACTGGTATACGAAGGACAAATATATTTATCATTAATTAGAACTCCTCTATGTCGTAGAAAGCTTTTAAAACATTGCCTTTCGTAGTATTGTCAAGCTACTATGTAACTACGATTTTATTTGATCTAACGTTAGCTTTTGTTCGCAGCGTCGTCCACCACATGACGATTTTAAAGTTTTGTGACTTATTTTAAATATATTATTCTTATTCATCCATCGTTATGTTTGATTTCAATTTGCAAAAATATATATAATATAATAGTATGATATTTTTGTAACATTAAGAACTGATTGATATACAATAAAAATATAATACCAGATAAAATTATTTTATTATTTTACATCTTATCTTGTACTTTTTACAATTAGTTATTCCTTTTATGAAATTCCAAAAAATCCTTTCTTAACGAACTTCTTCTAGTTACAATGTAACTTCAATTTTTATATTTATTGGCGCAGTAGTTGTCAAGGTTTCACGTGTTTTTCGTTTTAATATATCTATATCTACGTAGCGTATCTACGCTTATATACTACATCACGCTTATATTATATATAACGCTTATATATATTACGTAACGCTTATCTAATTCATAATGCTTATATAATACATAACGCTTATATACAACATAATGCTTTTAAACTGCAAAATTTTATTATTATAGGCTATATTTGGATAACAATTTGAAATAATATTCATTACGTATAATAATACCCCATCGTAATCTGATCAGATAAAAATAAGTTAGAAACAAGACGTCCTTGTTTATATATAATAAGATTTGATCCTTTTTTTTAAGTTATCTGAATTGATTTAGTTTCTAAGAGCTTATAAATCTGTCCACTAAATTTTATAACCTCGGTCTAGGGATGAGCTCATTTTATTAATTTACATTATTGATATATATGTATGTCACAGAATTGAAAATCTGAAAATTCGGTTGAGTTTATATATAAAACTCAAATAAAGCAAACCAGGAAATGACTTTACCTATTGTATTCATATATAATTTAAATAATACAGAATGAAAAACTAATCAATACTTCAATTCGAACCTGTGACTTCTCTGTTACCGTCCCGTCGAAAGATTGTAGGATCAAGTTTAAAAGAGAGATTAACATCTGGATCGCACAAAGAGGCGCTTCAGTACAATGGTGAAGCATGCATTCCAGCGTTGCTGCATCTGCGGTGTCACGTCACTTGTCGGCCACCATAGAATGGTACCTTGCCACACCAACTCAAATCAAACCACATTTAGTACGCCAGGGACGTGTACTCTAGTGTCTAATTGTAAAGTTTTAATATATTTTTCTTATTAAAAGTTTAGTTCCAAATGTCGCTTGTTTACTTTCTAATTTTATTTCTACTTGTTTTAGTGGAAATACACTGGAAGATAAAATATTACTAAAGTACGAGTAAATTAAGTTCTAAAGGTTGCTAGATATTATATAACTACAACCTGAGAGTGTCAGAGGTTGGAGGCAGTAACTTAATAACCTACACTATACCGTAAACACCTCAAAAGTGAAACTTTAGAAGAGTAGCTTAGTTACCTGGTAAGTCTCTAGAGATTGAGATTAATATTGAGTAGTATTATTATACCATTTTGCACAATAAGCAAAAAAAATTATTAACTAGTAGTGAAATAAAATATTAAATAACATATATTACAGGTAATTTATATTGGTATGGAAATGCTATGAAATCTAAAATAACAAAACATAACAGTTGCAACAAAATTTAATGTAGTAAAGTTTATAATAAAAAAATTATAAAACGACGCTCAACACGTGCGAGGACAAGTAAGGTAATATGAATATATTTTTTGTAATTTGAAATAATAAAGTTAGAGTTAAATGTTCGTCTATTTCTTATCAATTGTAAAAAATGGCAACCCCAAAAGGTTAGTTAGGACGTTTTTTAAGACATTTTATAATGAATATTTCTAAATGATATTATTTGATTTCTGTTTTCTTTAAAATACATGCATACATTACATTCCAAAAATCCAGACAAACCAGTAGATATTGCAACTGAGCCTTCTTTTTCCCAGTTAATTAAAAACTATATAAGGGTTCCTTATTTCCAGGTACATTTGCATTCTTTCGTTTTATCTACAGTACCTAATAATAATGTTTTATTAATACTCAATTTTATTATTTCGTACATTTCTTTTAACCATGTTCAGATCTCGACACGAATGAACAACAAAACTTTTAAAATAGCTTGTTCTACATTTACTCAACCACTTTCAACTCCAGTAAAGAGGAGTTTAATAATATTGGCGCGTTTATTTTCACACTGCTTCGCCTTGTGATTGCTTGTAAGAAATAAGTGAAAAACAATTTTTAAAACAACTTAAAATTTATTAGTTTCACTCGTTATAGTTTAAGGTTCGAAAATTTTTTTGTGTCGATAAATAGATATTGAAAAATAAACAAAACATAACCATATTCTAGAAATAAAAAACTTATGTTGCGGCATTTTGTTATGGAGCTATTCTGATTCTATGAGTATATAATATGTATTAGGCTATGTTGCATCGAGTGTAACATAACATAACAAGCAAATAGTAATATAAAACTATTGAGAACTATTAGCAACAACTTTTAAATTCATAAACGTCAAAATGACCAACCATCTTCATTTGGATTTAAAAATCCGAATTTATGTATAGAACATGGTTAGAGCCAATCTAAAACCTAAGATCCACTCATAAACAATGTAAAGTTTATGTTAGTCCTTTCTGAGTAAATCTGAAACTTTAAGCCAGCAACCAAGAGACCATTTGAGATGATTAATTACTGGACTTACTAACAGACACGTACATCTGGTTTTACCGTTAACACGTTCACTGCAAAGCTTTCGAAACGTATTGTTAAAATTAATTAAGATATATTCGTGTTAGTAATATATATTAGGGACCGCATAAAAGGAACTCAGGTATTCGTACAGGGAGAACTGTTTTGACTTTGCACCAGTGAATGATCGAACCTTTTTGAATGAGTCTGTCACTGGCCTGTCGGAGGTAGATAACTATATGCCCTTTTTACTGGTCTTTCTGTTAATTACTCATCCTGAGGTTTAACAGGTAAATATCGATGCTACTCTGATGGTCTGAATATTGCTTGATACAGAGTGTAGTGTCTATAAAACACCACGTTGCATAATAGCTGCAGCCTGCCGCGTATGGCAAGTAAGAAAACAAAGGCATTTGAATCCTTTTGTTTGTGTATGTAACGACCACCGAGCAAAAGATAAATGCACATCTCAGCGACTTAAAACAAACAGAAATTAAATAAACCACTGTCTCTGTAGTAAGTTAAACATTCAAATATTTATATGATAGTTAATACTAGAAATGAAGTCTGTCTGTATGCTGGCTGCATACACGGTAAACTCAAAAACTACTTGATGTTTTTATAGCTTTCACCAATAAATAGTGTGTTCCACAGAAATGTTTTGGTGTTTAGTTTCTTATGGTTTCATGTAAGTAATTTAATTTTATGTAGTCTTTGGTTTAAAGTTTCATTGGCTTTGCTCAAATTTGGTTTGTAACTGTCATCTAATCTCGAACAAAGAGGTAAAAAAATAATGTGATAATGTAATCGTAAATTTTTCTAAATATTCATTTTATGTCTTTTTGGGTAAAGCCAGTTTATGTCTTTCGGGTGAGTCCAGTAATTTTAGTAGAGAAATGAGAATTAGTACAATTAACGCGTCGTTAGAAATTGATGTCATCTATCAACTCCACTTAAGAATGATAATTTTTTGTTTGACCCTACACATTATATAAGAACTTAGAACTGTCTTAAATATTTGTAGTTATTATATTCTTAAAGAAATTTTAATTGCTTAGTATTACCGTCGTGCACGAGACAAGCGGAAGGTGATGCAAAGTGTCTGTCACTCCATGTTGTCTCCGCACTGACTAAGCGTTAGGTAAACATTTATTAAAGCCACCATGAAAATGTATTTTATGTAATTTACTTTAAAAAGTAAATATTCCGGTATATAAAGCGCTGTTGGTTAGAATATTCTTCTGACAAAACAATAAAATGTGCATATTTTAGTATTTTTAGGATATTCTGGTACAGCTGCAGTTAAGCTGTGGGAAATAACTGCATTTAAATATTTACTTTGTAAGCCGGAGTAGTACATAATATATACCTCAATTTAATTGAGCGAAGCGAGCGGAGCGCCCTATGTGAGACTTTTCTGATTGAATGTTCGGGGTTAGTGTCTAAACGACTCATCCGATTAAGACGAAATTTTGCACACATGTTAAGCATGTCCAACCGGTGGTTTTAAAAAAAATCGTATAAAAATTCTGTGGCGTTGAGGAATAATAATTGTAAAAAAAATACCCATAGGCCACAATGTTAAAAATACATCGCGCGAAAATTTATAGGTCCAAGAGGCTATTTTGGAATTCGATGACTGCATCTACATTAGTATTAAAGAGCACTTCCACTGCTCGATTCGCTCAATATCTAAACGGCAACCGAAATTTCGCGAGCGCAACGAGTCGAAATTGAGGGTCTGGTTCGCCTCTAGTTATTTTATGTTTTTAAAAAAATATATCATGCAATCATAGCAGACTAAAACAGAAATATGTATTTTAGTTAAAGTTTGGTTAAACTCATAATGTATATTCATTTACTATTCAATCGTTACTATATACAGGGTAGTACTTATTTTAACAACTCACAATAATATTACACATACACATAACATATTTTTTATTGCAAAATTTCAGAAATATGTCAGAATATTATTGTCATTTTATCATAATTAACTATGTACCAATATTGTATATCGTATCGCATAGATACATAAAGAGTGGACATAAGGTGGAAAAAACGCAACAATAAGTAATAAAAATAGCCATTTCTTGTGGATAGTATTGTGTGTGTGACAATGGGGGTGGCATAGTCATGTCTGTTCAAAGCCTCTTTATTAAATAAAGATTTAAAAAAAGTAATAAAAATAAAATGATTAAAGCAGGTTTAACGTTTTTCTGTTAAAACTGAAATAAATAATATATGAGTAGGATATAACAATTTCTTACACAGGAATCATTCTTAGAAAAGGCCTATAGTCTTTTCTGCTATTGTTCTAGTGGAACTTTCCGATACTCACCCTTTGTTGGGTCTTGAGACAACCAGCTGGCTTGTAGCCAGTACCCATGTTTAATATTTTACTGGATCAGCTCGACTTACAGTAGCGGAAGTCGTTCCTTGAATGTCTGAGATGTACAATTGTCTGCAGCATGTGATTGTTACATACGAGGATACAGAACAGCTGTTTATGTTCAATGGAAATGATGAATGTATGAGACTAATAATAATACTTTTTTTTATGAAATATATTTTTAATTTTATTCACTGGCAGTTAAAATATCGTAAGTTCTAAAAGTTGCTAAGTATAATGTAAACACTTTAACTTTAGAGCGTCAGAGGTAAGTTCGAACAGTAACGTAATATTCTTGTTTATACTTAACCGTAAATAGTTAATCCATTCTTCTTGACTGTCCTTGGTATAAATACTTTTATTGCAGAAGTGATTATTAAAGTTAGATGTATAGGTGTTATAATAACAAATGTAGGTGTTAATTAAGATCAGGTTAATTGGAAAAGATAAAGCTTACAACTATACATTTCTCTAAAATCATTCTAAAACAAAGAGAAAAAAAATCAATATGGGAAATGAAAAGTAATATAAGTTTGAATTGTTAAGTTAAAAAAAATAATTAAATAATCTAAAGCATAAGATAAAACCACTGAAACATGAGTTTAATTTATTTTTATTTTTCGTTTTAAGTCTGTTTATAGAGATATTGGCTATAAACATTTATATATATTAAAGATGTATTTATTAATAAAAAACTTTATTTCTTTACCCCTACTATGTTCAGAGCTCGATACGAAAGATCGACAACATTCTTAAAAAAGTATTGTTCTACATTTACTCAAATCAATTTTTGGACAAGTATAAACTGGCAAATTTATTTTCACACATTAACATTGAAGTGGAAAAACAATGTTTGAAAGCAATTTACAATTTATTTTGTTTACTCAAATTAATACATATGATTTTTAAATTATTTTATAATGTGGACATGAAAAAGTGTCATAAACTTACGTTTTGCTCGTAAACGGGTGCTGCTTGCGGTAACAGATTTTTTTTTATCCCCGCTATGCGGTGACTGGTTGTCTTGCAGGCCAAGTATGTAATATTATTTCTAAAATCGTAAAGCATTTACATTGTATTGAACACAATGATTCTATTCGATCCCAAATTGTTTATAAAAAAAATATGATGTGAAGCAATGAACCCAATATAAAATAACCGGCTGAGTTTGTTCCGTGGTTATTCTCAGACTAGAGCGCTATTAAAACCCTTGTAGACTTAGCCTTTACATTGGAGAGAGTTTTCACAGCAGGGATATTTAGATAACTATGGCATCAAAATAGGCCCTTCTGAGACTTCTATTTGACGAATACAAAACATCACCAATATTGTTTTACAGTGGAGAGGATAGAAATAAATAAATAAGTAAAAAAATTCTAGGATCGAAAACCCACCGACTAAGTGATATTTCCTGTAAAGAATTAATATAGGTTAAATAAACAGTTTGTATGTATTATAAAGAGTAGATTTACAAGATTTTCACTTGTCAGTTATAACTTGATGCCGTCCTACGGTCACATTGGTAAAGCGCTATATTATTCTCTGCAGGTAATACATCTGTAAGTACAAGTCGTTCTCATTGTGAATGTACAATGCTTTTGGTAACAATTAAATTTATAGTAAACTCTCTTGCAGTTGAGAATATTAATATATTCTTATTCCATTTCTGTCTCAATAATTTTATCATTTATTTATTCAGCCATCATTGTTCTAGAATAAAGAAATAAGTTGTAGGCACATTTACAAAAATGTTGACAATAAAAATTTACAATTTACACACGAAAAAATGCAACTTTAGTTAAAGAAAGAATGCAATGCATAAGGTGTATCTGGAGTATCAGGATTGTTGTAAAGTTTGTTATTATTTATATAATATTTTCTTTTACATGTGATAAAATATTACATATGTTTTATCTTTTTGAAATTTACTGTAAAGTTCAAACTTTAAATTATGGATTTTCAGTGTTTTTCATTTTAGCGTGTCATCATATTATTAAAATTTATATTATATAACTATTAAAAGTATGTAGTTTCTCTAATGATTATGAAATACTATGTTATATATTTATGACCAAATTTAAAAATTTGTTGCACTTTGGTAAAATAAAATTAAGAAAAGAATCTAATTTAAAGGATTTCAATAAAACTATTTTTCGGATATAACTCGCGTTTATTATTACATTTTTATATTTAACCTGTTCGGATGCAGCAAACGTGTTCGCGGTAAGACGAGATGATGGTGTCTGTCAGTCAGTCGTACCATAAAACTTAAATTTCTAATAAAGACTTATTAGAAATCTTATAATTGACTTGTTAATAGTGTTCAAGTCAATGAGTTTGTTTATTTATGACTCGGATTTGGGTTTTATCGAGTTTCAGAACACAACCACTATAAAAAAATATCCCCATAAAAATAGTCTTATATAGCCTAAGTTGATAAATTAGGTTAGTAACTATGTTTCTATTTGAATATAACTGAAGCAATGAGGCATACATTTATTTAAATTATTTTAACCAAATTTTTATCATGGGAGCTAATTTTTAATAGACTAGAAATAGAAAAAGTCACTCTAAGAAATGTGCAAGGACTCAAAAACCCTGTATAATAAAGAAATAAATAAAAAAAAAAATATCGCCACAAATGAATATGTTGGTACGTACTCGTTTGTTTTGATATCCTGTCATTCTCCTTACGTACGATAGTAAGACTTGACAAGCTATTAGAGTACGTCACTGCTTTTATCAGACGGGTGTTATCAGAGCAAATTTTAATACAAACTTAAAACTTATTCAGTTTCTAACGATTGATTGTTTTTGTTACTATTTAACTTCATCTATAATAGATATGTATATAAAACCATTGTATTTTTTAGTTATTTTAAGCTAACTATTTTATATATAATCTTAATAATACATTTAGAAGATATATACTAATAGGACTTTTATAAATAACTGTTTAAGATAAACAACTCTACGGTATGTGTTATATCTTCCTATAATTTCAGCGATTTAAGCAGCGGACGTTGACATAGTTCTTAGAGATCAGGCTACTTTCTGATTTACGACACTTCTAGTAATATTACGGCCAAATTACCCAAAATCTTTATAAACTGCAGCTCATGTATTATTCTGTTGTGTAATTTATATAACTGTAAAGTTCCATCAAAGCAAAATTTTGTATTCATAATATTAGTTCAACAAGTACGACAAGTGAGATAGTAGTATTTATAAATGAATTATCTTGTATATATTATTTTGTTATTTAAATTTTAAGTAATTAGTGATGCGATTAATTTGTCAATAAAACAAAACTAAAGAAGCAAAGTAAGCGGTTAAGTAAATATATTAACAAACTTTATTACATACTATGCATAGATATAAATTGATAGACAGATGTTTATATTTATTATTATAATTTTACAAAAAGCAATATTTTTAACATTTAAAAATACAGTTATAAAATTTTGAAAGTAAATATTAATTAACATATTTACCGCAATGAATTTTAAAACCAGTAAATGAACGTCGATGTTTACTAGGCTGTTATAATCGTACGTTTCGAATGTTAATGTTGAATATTGTCATTCATTATACAATAACATATGTAAGTGCATCGATCGAGTACATATAACAGCTGCTGCGAACTCACTGCTACATGAAACGTGGTTGTAAATTGTAATACACGTTTAATGGTAATTAATTATTCATAAATGATATCTCAGTTGATAGTAATAATTATGCAATATAACATACCATACTTCATATATACTAATTAGACGGAAATACAATATGACCTGACTGACAGTATTTAGTACTACTTGATTCCTTCTTGCTTTTATTCATTAAAACTTTTAGAAACATTAAAACGAAAATTAATTTTATATATTTAATATTATTTCAAAATAATTTGATACAGAGTGCTGTTTGATTTTCACAAGTACACATTTGAAATAAAACTATTTTTAGAGATTAAAACTCGCGCATAATTTGGTTACATTTTGATTTTAACCCGACGTTTCGAATACTTTGCAGTAATCGTATTCACGGGTAGGCGAGATGTAAGTGTCTGTAAATCAAAATGTAATCAAATTATACGCGAGTTTTAATCCGTAAAAAATGTTTTATTTCAAGTTATCATAAATCTTATTCAACGAGGCGAAGTTCAAGCCAGCGATGATAATTTTGTTACTCTTCGCACCGTCAGCTTGACCTTACAAAAGTTATGTATATTTCAAATATAAATATGCATACCAGGCCTATGATGTTTAAAGTAACGCAGACATCCTAAAAATCTTAGATTTTCTTTTGTATTAAAAGTTTAAAGTTAGTCAGTCTGTACAAAAGCTGTCTGTTGCCTGTATTTAGATTAGATACAGGGGTTAGCCCCTTGCTCGGGGCAACCTCAATGGGGGGGTCTCGCCGGGGCGTCACGGTGTGTGCTAACGCGATCCCGTGACGTCCCATTACTGCGAAGAGGGCAACCGTTGGTTTTTTAGTGGGTAGTCTTAAAAATGGCAGCATCCTCTATGCTGCCGGGTAGTCCCACATAACCCCCCGGCCGTCACCCCCTGGGCCGACGGGGTACCCGTAACGGGTTTTTCCAAAGGAAAAAAAAAAAAAAAAAAAGAGTTTAGCCCCTAGCAGGAATGTATCTTGATCTTTAATACTTTGTTGATGTACAATCTTGCATATAAAAAATATATTTAAAAATTCGTTTATTAATAGAAGTTGTGCCCAGTACAACAAATTATTTATTAAGTTTGACATATTTCATCTCTCTCTTAATAAATTTAAATTGAATATGAAGAATAAGTTGATGCATTGTAATTGAATTGTAATTGTGATTGATTAATTTTATTAATTTTATTATTTTATTAATTTAATTATTATTTAGTAGTTGTAGTCTTCCCATTCTCTAATTATTATTTAGATTTTGTATATTCAATAGTTACCTACCAATTGTTTGTTTTCATTATTATTTATTGTGCATCTTTTTTCCTAATTTTATTATGTGTTTTATTGTAACATTGGAAACTGTTTTTGGTGAAGTGTTTTAAATTAATAAATTAATAAATTAATTTTTATGATATTTATAATCAGAATATCTTACTTACTAATATATTTTAAAGAGCACACAAATGCAAAGTGGAAATGCAATAAACAAATAAAATCGAATTTATAAAGAATTTTGTTCTTGTTTCATAGTTATCAAGGTCGCTTCATTTAACTTCACTAACCTTTAACTTTATTTAATACGTGTCGGTCCTAAGGTCAGTCTAATTTATATGAAATAAAAAAAAAGTAATATTTTTTTTGCCTTAGAATAAGATATTCTTTAAAAATGACATTAATAAAAATATTAGAGTCCATAGACATGATTACAAGTGTAAAGATGTCGTAAGTATAGTGTGTAGGAGTACCGACAGTGACCACGATAGATCGAAACTTTCAGTAAATAAAAGGCATCGTACCTTTAAAAAAATATTCACGCGATTAAGTCCTGATATGATTTTATTAATTGTAAAAATCGTGAAAGATTAAAAAAAATATGTCAAGAAGCTAATCTCTTTGATATATTCTATTGACATATCAGCTGACGTGTTTTCTTCACTTTAGAGCTCACATAAATGTTTATAACCGCTGAGTCCGGCTTTGTTGTGTTAAGTTTCGTAATACACCCGTAGATATTAAATTTATAAATATTCTTATATTATTTTTAAATTATAAAAATATGTATGTGTATATTATATATAAATATGTATATAATAATTGAAAGTGATTTAGGGTTCATACGATACATTAAATTGTAATAATTTAATAATTATTTATTAAAGTTAATTACAATCAAATTGTACAATAATAAAACGTTGGTTTAGTAAATATTTATAGCGTAATTACATTTATAAAGTACTCTTAATATTTGTAACAAGTCAAGACTTTTACTAGAAAATACGGAAAGTGATTTCGTCTAAGTTTTATACTATACACATATGAGGAATATAAATTTTGAAAATAATGCATATTTTTATAAGTTGACAACTAATCGCTATTTACTGTAAGAAAACAATTTGTTTAGTCAGTTTTTACTAAATATTAAATAAAAACATTATATTTGTAAAATCAACTCCTTGCGCTAGGCCATATTTGTTTTTATATTAAAACCATACGAGTTCCCTTGGTAATGAAATAAACAGCTGACACAATATTACTACTGCATGCGCATTTAAGCCCTAGAGAAATAAATAACAAAGAAAAAAAAATAAAGTAAAGAGAAGTTTATTTTCATATATAATAACAATTTAAAAGAACAATTTTATTAAAATTTTATTCGTTTTTAAAACGACTTCGTTATATTGATACAGTTTATATTATATTGAAACAGTTTCAATATGTGTTCTATTTTAACTACAGTAGATAACACATACCTGAGTATTTAGTATACTTTATAAAAATATTCTTAAATCGCTAATATCCCAGATAGTAGAAGCTGTAATTATTACCTCAATTTTATAGAAGATAACTTAGGAAAGAAAAAAGTATGCAGAAAAAAATATTATTAGTTTCAAAATCTACAGTTTAAAAAGATACAAATAAAGAAAACTTCATAAATAAAAAAAGTGTAAAGCAAATATTATTTTAGAGTACTGCTATGCCATAAAATGTCCCAGGAATACGTGGCACGTGCGCATGTCCGCTTTATGTAGTGGAAAGATATCTGAGCTGATTTCTGACGCTTCGATGTCCATTCACCCGCCGCTGGCAGACTTTTCAATATACGTGTCCTTTATTACAAACCACCGAACAATACGACAAATATTTTATTTCTTATTTTGAGTATTCGTAAAGAAATGTCATTACTATAATTGTTTTACTTTATTTGTCACTGTGATTAAGTGAGTGAAATGTAATATATAAAAGTAAGTTTGAAGATAAAACTTATTGGGACTAGAAATCATCACTCTTCTTATCCCAGACATATTAAATGTAAAGCATAAATACATATGGGACATATTTTATACTATCCTAAATCCATAACAAAAAAAACCCTTTACTTAATAATAATTCTTAATTATGTATTGTGAGTACGTTCCTCTATTGAAGCAGTTCAATAGAGGAACTACTTCTTTTTACAGAAATGTATAGACTAGTAAAACGTCAGTATGTATTAAAAAGCAGATAAAATAATTTGAAATTTGATGCTATGATGATGCTATGATTGTAGTTAATGAGATTAATAGCTTTGGTCTGACTGACTAATCTATGAACGCACAGCCTCAATGGCGAGAATTAGAAACTTAAAACCACGATATTATTTTCTTTGACCCTTATCCAATAAAATTCCACTTGTAAGGGTGTATAACAGGGCTGATGGTTTTTATAAAACTCCTTAATTTTATATATTTGATATAAGTATTTGAGTCTTCAGATAATAATCAAATATATTTAAAGTTTTTTAAGCAACTGAAATTAAGAATCAGATGTTGCTTTGGATCGAAATCGATTTTTCAGACGTCAAAAATAGTGAGAATGATACTCTATACTTGTAAAATATTGATTTAAGATATTTTACTCTATATAAAGAAATTAAAATTTGCATGCATTTCATTAATAATTTTTTATTTGATTGAATATTTGTCTTCATAGTAAGTTTTGACTGAGTCTCGATACGAGTGATTTAAATGGGTTTTTTAAATTGTTTTTGAAGAAGAATTGCGTGATATCGCAACAAGTTTAGTTTCAATCGTAGGTTTTTCATTTTTCTGATAATCTAGCTGTTGCTTTGAATAAAACAGACTTTACTTTGAAAATTAGAACCAAGAGCTTACATATGTTTAATATTTATTAGTAATAAGTTATTATATACTTGGGAAGAATAAGTAAAAGGTATTATAATTAATGCTCATTAACTACATTCCAAATATTTTGTACGCCGAGTGAAATAAATATACTTAATAATCATTTTATGTTGCAATTTCTTACCTACTTATAGTTCTTACAAATTAAGTAAGTGCAAGTTCAATTTAAATAAATAAAGTGTATTTAAGATAAAATTATAATTTTATTACATGTTGACAAAATAATTAAAACATTACACATTTTTACATTACAAGTTTATTATAAAGCACTGAAAGTGTACGTCAGTAAGTAATTAAGTTATCTGTAGCGTCTTCATAGTGCTCTAATACAATACAAGCATAAATTGTGTGTATTTTATATATTTATAAAAATGTTGGATGAATTTGTATTAAAGACAATGGAAGGAATAATTATTTATCCATGAATAATAATGAGCAGGGATTTGCGCTCATCTCTACGCTTGTGCTTTTATCGCGCATTCATATAATGCCTCCTGAATACCAGGATATCAATAAATCTTTACAATTATTTTCATTATATTATATTTTATGGCTATTATTATGCGATCCACTGTATCAGTTAATTATTAATTGCTGGACGTTAGTAGATAGGTTTACGTAAATTTATATATTTTTTATTCAAACACTTAACAATGCTAAATGATTTTATAGACTGTTTTCCAAATATTAAAATAAAAATGGGTCTTATTAATTTCCTGGTTTAGAAAAATGTTTTTTTTTTAACCTTATAACAATAACAGCGTAATACTGGTGGTAGAAACCGATCAAAGGCTACGTCAACTGAGTCAGATCATTCTGAATTGATAAAAGTGTTTGGTTTGTTGCTGTGAGAAGTCACCAGATTATGGAATAAGTTTTTATGATGACTGATAGAAATAAGAATTATAGGTACTATTATAACCGAAATTGATGGTATATTTTATTGTATTGTGTCCACACGTGGGGTGAATTTTTGTATTAAATCAGTTTTTTTTATAACTATTTGGTAGAAAAATGTTTATGATTTTTTTCTTTCTTTTAGTGTTAATGATGATATTTGGCACATTTTTAGTAGTATTATAATGTGGTTCCACTTCAGATTGGCTTGTTCATTATTAACTATTTTTTTATAACTGTATTTTATCCCTGTCCATTTTTGCCACCAAGAGCAGTTACGAAACGTATTTCTTGCAAAATAATTTTTCCTGTAATTTGAGCAGGTGTCTATTGATTCAACTGTAACCTCTTGGTTATATATGACCCGCATATTTAGTTGCTGAATACTGGTGTTGCCAGAGGTTTTTTATTGTAGTAATATATAACGATGCCCTTCCTTTATCAGAATTATACTATTCTTTAAATAATTAGTAATATTGTCTTAACTGAAATTATATAGGCCGTTTGAGATTTTAGATATTGAATATCTGACTCGTTCCAGAAATAATTTATAATATAATATATAATAACTTTATTAAGAGTATTTTATGTAATGATTAGTTTTAATCACTATCGTTAATAATTTGCGTTTTATCAACTTTCAAATTACACTTAGTCTAAGAAATTTAACTCCAAAAATATGCGAAAGTAAAAATATTTAGCGTATACATTTGTCAAATTTACATTTCGATTTTCAAAAATAACTTAATTAATTTGAAGTCACCTTATATAATGTAAAAACCATGGTTAAGATAACTTCACTACATTTTTAGACGAGAGACTAAATAGGATTTAGACGAAAACTATTATTTCGAACGAATACTCGGAAATATATATTTTTTACAATTACTTTCTTATTATTATCTTATTATATTTTATAAAAAACTCTTTTGTTGTTAGGGCTACTCTATTATGGAATGCTTTACCATTAAACTTAAGACAATCGCCTCCTATTGTAGTTTTAAAAAAAAATTAAAATCATTTTACCTTCAACAAGTAAATTAGTATTATAATATCTTATCATATTTATAACTTTAAATATATTATATGTAGTGAGTTGTATTATATGTACGTATATGTTGTATTATATGTAAGTGTCATTTATATATTTACTCAGTTTTTAAGTATATCTTTTTTGCACCGCCTTCTTCATTTCTTAATATTTTATTTCATGGCTTGTTTGAAGTTGTCTGGAAGAAATCGCTGCTTAGCGATAAGGCCGCCTCATTGTACAACATGTATTGCATTATATGTACTTGTAAATTATTATGTGGTGTACAATAAAAGTGTTAAATAAATAAAATAAATAAAAAATAAATAAAACGTAAAATTCTTATCACTTATATAATTTATTTATTTATTGGTACTTATACTGCACATTTCTGGACTAGAAAATTGTGTAATATTTTTAAATAAAATAATTATAATTACCATTCCCGATTAGAGAATCGGAAGCTTTTTTATTTTAATAATAATTGGGCTATCAAATATGTTAATACTTTTTTGTTATTTTTTTAAGTAAATTTATTAAAAATAATTAGTAACATATTTATTGTCTTATTTTGTAAGTTATAAATTATGCTGTATCTGCAATAATAACTTAGTTTAAACAGGAAGATAACGTACCTCTTACCGCTTGTTATTTTAACATTAACCAACATTAAATTTATTATTTATAGAACGCGTTTAGTTCTTATGCCTTACTTGTTCAGTCTCAAACGAAAGATGAAAAAACCTAAAAAATAGATTTTTGTCACATTTACTTAATTAGAGGGCCAGTAAAAAAGGGTTTAATAAAATTGTATTTTTTGCTTAAATATGACTTAATTGAAAAACAATTTTTAAAACAAAAATTTACCATATATCCACTTTACTTTTTATTACAATTCATTTATAAAATAATTTTATAATGTAGATAAAAATATTCTAGGATCTAAAAATCGACTGTGTAACCGCGTAAGTCTATTTCCAGCATCTAGGTTAAATACTATATATGTAACAGAATCTACAAGAAAGCTAGGCAGAGAGTATTAAAAGAACGAAGGCAATATTGATTTTATTCACTTAGATATTCCAATTGCTTCTTAACTAATGCAAAAATATAACCTTGTTCTAGAATACCTTTTAAGTAAAGATTCTCTTTAAAGCAAGCGACAGTATGAGTTTTTTCAATTATTGTTTATTTGAATTAAATTATTTTAGGTACGAATGAGGAGTCAATTGTAACTTCTTTAGCTAACATCGTTGTGATTTCAAACTCGATGATATGAAAGTGTTGAATATTAAAAAAAAGGACATTGTCTGGACTATTAACGAAATCAAATGTATTCTATTAAAAAGATTATTGTTAAATCAGATCTGAAAATTGTTATAACTTTAGTATGTATTTATTAATATAAATATATATGTCATAATATATTGACATTAAAGTCTTGTAATCGTGAAAGATTTTTGGACACGGCAGATTAGTCTAGTATTATATTTCTTGTATACTATGACTTATGAAGGTATCACATTAATCACTAATTTAATAAATTAGACGGAACTATTAAGTTTCATTTCAGGTCCTGAGTTCCTTATCGCTTATGAGAAGTGTGTTCTTAGAGAAGCACGAGGAAATCTCATATTTATCTGAAGAATTTAAAACAAAATATTATTATTGTAATAAGAGACCCCTTTTTCAAATTTTCAATTTGACTTTATATCCGAATATTGCTCCTTCGCTTCTAACTAAAAAATGACAACATAATTGTTCTACAGGTTTTTATTTGCATATCTGGTGGAGAAATGGAAGAGAGGAGCACGTCTTTGATCCCCACAAATGAATGAGCTCGTACGATACTCGTTCGTTTTGATATTGTCGTTCCTCTGTCATTCCTCTCACGTATGATAGCGAGACATAGCTATCGGATTACGTCACTGCCTTTAAGCAGCGGGTGTTGCACGATAACAAATTTATATATATAATTATTATAAAGGTAAGTAATGTAGTTATATTTTCTTAGATTTTCAAGAGTACAAATTTGAAACAAAACTATTTTTACGGATTTAAACTCGCGTATAATGTGGTTACATTTTGGTTTTAACCCGACGTTTCGAATACTTTCCAGTAATCGTGTTCACGGGTAGACGAGATGTAAGTGTCTATCAGAAAGTCATTTAATGATGATTAATTAACTGACTTTCTGATGAACCAAAATGTAACCAAATTATACGCGAGTTTAAATCCGTAAAAATAGTTTTATTTTATATAGGTATTTTTTATATGATAAGCAAATTTTATTAAAAATCTATAACTTGTTTGCTATCTTACTATTGATTGTTCTGTTATTGTTATATTTCGTCTATAATATGTATACTATATTCCTCTCTATACTTGATTATGCAGATGTAAGCTTTCTTAATCTATTTGAGGCCTATCTAAACAAGCTTGAGAGATTTCAAAACATTTCTATAAGGTTTATATTAGAATTGCGCAAATATAACTACTTTTCAGAATTTAGTAAAAAAAGTCAAATGATTTTCCGATTGCTGTCGCCGTGATTTTCATGTTCTTTATCTTCTATACTGTATATTATCCTCCTCCATCCTCCAAAAAATTATACATATCTTTAGTAGAAATTTCGTTGCCAGTTGACTTAAGAACTTCAAAACAATTTATAATTAGACTGCCTATTCATTACAAAATTTGATAAGTACTCCTTCACTGTATGAAATTGTGGGACATACCGCCTTAAAAAATGCGACAATCTCAAAAGGTGTATATTTAAAAATCTGTGAAAGAATTTTCCTTATTAAAAGATGAATCAGACGACACATATGCTCATTTTATAATAACTACGTATATTATTTAGGTATAAGCTGTTACTTTTATGTTGTTTAGCTTATAACTTCATGTTTATTTTAAAATATATTATGTATGTACGTAGTTTTTTCTATGTATATTTATTATAATTATATGTATATATTTTTATATTTTATTATATACTTACATTTACCAGACTATTTAATAAATTTTAAAGTGAAGGTTGTCTGGAATAATACGTCGTCTCGCGATAAGACCGTCTTTTATGTATTTCTAATTTGTTCTTTTATTGTAACGTAAGTATTATTTTAGTAAAGAAAGGAATGTTTTTGAAGTAAATATTAATTTTCATAGTAACCGTTATTTATTATATAATCAGTAAATGAACATGTTCTTGTTTACTACGCTGTCATATTTGTACGTTTCGAATGTTAATGTTAAATATTGTGGTATATTATATTAAAGCATATGTAAAAGAATCGATCGAGTACAAATGACAGCTGTTGCGAACCCACTGCATCACGAAACATGGTTGTAAATTGAAATACAAATTTAATAGTAATAAATTTCATCAAAATTGTTATGCAATATAATGTACCACACTTTATATATTGTGATTAGACAAGAACACAATATTTACGATTAAGTGATAATTTTTTTTTAACTTGTTGATTTCTTTGAACAAAAGTCTTAAAACATGAAAAGGAAAATTAGTTTTGTACGTAATATTATTATAAAATAATTTGCTGCAGAGCGCTCTTATTTAAGTAAGTTATCATAAATCTAATTCAACGAGGCACAACTCAAGCCAGCGATGATAATTTCGTTACTCTTCGCACCGTTACCTTGACCTATCCAATAGCTATGGTTATTATAAATATAAATATGCGTTACTGGAGTAACATCTGATAATAGTAATATAATAAAGCTTATTTTAAAAGCAAATATTATAAATGTCTACATCGATTTTATGTATTTTAATTTTTGAGCTGAGCGAAGCGAAGCTCTTTACTACCCAAATTTTCAACTCTTTGTTATCTACTCCTCCTTCAATTACGAGTTACACGCTAGAAATTTTGGCATAATGAGCAAAATCAGCCGAATCGTAATTGTAGTTTTTGAGATAATCGTTAAAATGTGTCCCATATAGTTAACATATATAACGTTTTATTTAAATTTTTTTAATTTAAATTTGATATTAATAAAATTTGATATTAATAAAACATTTTTACATGATATTAATAAAACATTTACAGTCTCCTGACTGCCATGTTATAAAAAGTGGACCAGCTGACGTGTCTTCTTTCGCATTAAGGTTCACATAAATGTTTATAGCCGCTGTCTCCTGATTTGCTGTGTTAAGTATATTAAAAACCAAAAGATCTATTAAATTAAATACATATTTAACTTATTTTACCCATAACAATATATATTTGTAAGAAAAACTTGGCACTTAGCCAGAGTTGTTTTATAATAAAACTATACGATATGTTCTATTGGTAATAAACTAAAACGTCATACATTATTATTACTTATTTAATATTTAACTCTAGAGATTTCTCCAAATCGTTAATAATACATATTTCACTTCTTTATCATTATTATTTCAGATAAAGGGGCGTTTTAACGTAAAGTTATTTTTTCTTCTTTAAGTATATCAAAAGCGTCAATGATAATTCATCATTCTTAAAAGTAAATTATAGATTTTAAGAATGTCGACAAAGAAGTTTAGGAACATAATATAAAATGCAGGTCATGCAAAAATTCACTCATGCAATACAAAACATGGATTCCTTAAGACTTTATTGGGATCAAACAATGTTTGATCTGTCTTTTAAGACTGCAGTTGGGAAAACTATATATTTATTTAATAATTAAAAAGATAAACACAAATAAAGAAAACTTCATAAATAATAAAGTGTATTGCAAATATTATTTTAGAGTAAAAAAATAAAATGTCCCAGGAATACGTGGCACGTGCGCATGTCCGCTTTATGTAGTGGAAAGATATCTGAGCTGATTTCTGACGCTTCGATGTCCATTCACCCGCCGCTGGCAGACTTTTCAATATACGTGTCCTTTATTACAAACCGAATAATATGACAAATATTTTACAAATCTGTTTGGTTTATTTCTTAATATTTCATTCATAAAGAAATGTAATTTTTATAAAGGTTTACTTATTTTTACAGTCGATTTCGTAATTGCTATGAGATAAGAATATATTTCTGTATTGCCTTATACCTCATAAATACTGTAATAAATAACATCCTGTTATGTTGAATATATTAATATGTATAAATATTATTTTTTATATACTTGGGAAGAATAAGTCCTATTTAATGAGGAGAAAAATATTTCTATTATTATGGTTTTCTATCATGCGGAGTAAAATAAGATGAAATAAATATACTAAAATAATATTTTTTTCTCTTATTTTTTTATTATAATTTTTAATTATTAAAGAGGCTCCAAGTGATATAGTTAGTACTTAGTAATTAAAAATGAGATTTTAATTAAACTATTTATGTTTTAGATCGAAAACCTAAATGTAATTGTTTAAATAGATAATATAAAGTATTTTAAAAATATATAATTACATGTATGAACTATTTTAATAATCAATATAATTATTCAATATTTAAGAAACGGGTTTTGTTTTGATTGAAGCAACTTAGAAATAGTGTCGTTACGTTGGACCATTCGTTGGTAAACTATTGTTTCGAGTGGTCGTATCAAAGAATTAAGCCAATGTTAGGTTTGGGTGTTATTATATTATAATTCTTTAAACTAATACAAAGAAAAGTGTATAATGTTACAAATAGGAATTTTGAAGTTTAAGTGGAGTGAATCGTTTGGATCGGCTGTTCCGGACGCGAGTTTAACATATTTATATTCATACGTTGATTGAGCAATTATAATACAACATACTGTAAATCATAAAATATATATTAAGCAATGAAAGCGCAGACCATCATATTTAAGTTTAAAGTAATAAATGTATAATCTCTAAAACTCAACGAAGTTATTTGTTCGACGTCGTTCGCTTAGCTTATTGATTTAAAAAAGCATAATAGAAATTGTTTGTATTATTAAAATACCTTTTCTTATCATTTTTTTTATGATGTACTTGTGTTAAAAGCGGAAGTGATTGTTCGTTCGAACTCGTTCTTACCCTATAAATATTTAAAACTATCGAATTTCGAACTACTCTGACTTCTTGAAAGTCAATTCTTTATATAGTGCCATCTAGTTTTGGTTTTTAAAACTATTTCTAGGACGAACGAATTCTGTGTATTTTTCTAATTCTTTTAATTTAATGTTTAAGAAATATCATATATATCATATATTTCAATGGATATAAGTGGTAGCACTGATATTTTCTATTTTTCCATGTTAAATAGTCATTTCCCTGCAGTAAAAATCTTTAATGTTGACCAGGACATTCAGCTATTACCACACCAAATTTCGTCAAAATCCATAGCGTCGATTTTGCGTTATGCGTGAATAAACAAACATACACAGAGACAGAAGAAATGTTCAAAAATGTACAATATTTCTTAATAAAAGTTGTAAAATATATTCAATGTACTGATGCAGGTTATTTAAAGTTTTATTATATATATACATTTTTTTTTGGCGGTAGGCACACAAAAAGTAACGTTGTGTTCTCTTTTAAAATTTTAATATAATTATAAAATAGTACATTTTTATACAAATATTGTGTGCTAAGTGAAGTACAATAGACATAAGTTACTCACAAGTGTTTGTGCCCTAGTCCATGCATTAAAATCACATTTCTGCACTGCACTGTCCTGTGAATACCACTAAGTTATTTACTTTAATTAAACCTCTAATTTCACTAAATATCACTTATAATGGATAACTACACTGCTGTTTTAAAAACTCAACATGCCTTGGAGTCCACTATTATGAAAAAGTTTGCTGATCTGGAGTCTCAGCTGAAGACGGCAGCTCCACGTAGCGGCAACATTACCATTCAACGATTACAGGAAGAAATATCATCTTTTAAGACCAATGTGAGTGATATCCTCAACCTTCTTCAACAGCAAATTGCAGAGCTTGCACGAACGGTTGAAGCAGGTGAAATGAGATACCGTAGGAAATATCTTTTAGTAAGCGGTGTGTCTGAGGATGTTGAAAGTGGTCTTGCTGAGCACATAGCCAGGCTTTTTAGTGATAAGCTTGGCTTATGCGGTTTTAGCTGTAGCAAATTTAAAAGTTGTCATCGCCTTGGTACACTTAATGAGGGGAAATGTCGCCCTGTACTCGTCCGTTTTCAGGAACAATCTGATAGACTATCAGTTTGGAAGAAAAAGACCGCTTTCAAAGGAACGCCTCATGTTGTATCCGAGTTTTTGACCAGAAGCCGCCAGTCCCTCTTTATTAGTGCGCGTCAAAGGTTCGGTATGAAGAATTGCTGGACATCTGAGGGTGTCATCTTTGTCAAGCTCCCTAATGGATCCAGGCATCGCATTCTCACTGAGGTTGACCTGATTGATGTATCTGAGGCATATATAGAAGATAACAACGACCAGCCTCGTTTACCATCTCCTGGGACTGCACCTCAGCCTGAACTACGGCCAAAGTCGAAACGCACGTTGAGGTACAAAAAGCAACTTCTTCAGTAGATTCCTCAGGCCTCACATGCATCCGTCTCTGTTTACTTTTTCCATCAGCTTTGTTTACCCCAAACAAAATCCATTTATAGTTTTTAATTTATTTCTTTTTATTCTCGAACAAAGGGTAAACTGTTATATTTATATTATCCCCCGCCATTTGTGTTTTGATTTTTCCAACTTACAATAATATGTAATAAGTATAAACTTTTAAATTTCTAATAATTATAAGCTTTTAAATTCGTAGCTAATTATGGTGACACTGACATATAACGTCTAATATCGTAATATTATGAAATGTCAATGTCATTCTGTTCTGTAGCATAGATATGTTAGTAATAAATATATTCACTCTATTCGTGTTGGTATTTTAATATCTGTAGCAAAGTAAACAGAGTATTTTACTTTTCTGTTTTAATAACGGTCACAAGTATTGTATTAAATATTTGTTACAGACAGTGTGACCATAACTTGTTTTTAATTTTTATAATTTTTGGTTATTGTAGTTGGATTTTGTTTTATTTTAATTTTAATATATATATTTTTTTTAATATTTTATTAACTTTAGTTGTAACTACTTTTTATTTTAATTTTTTACTTTTTCATACTGGCGGGACGTGCAGTCAGAACATTTTAATTAAAATATTTTATATCATAAATTTATATACTTAATTTTTATTTATATTACATTTTCTTATTATCTTTTCTTTTCATATTTTATTATTATTATTATATTACACATATAAGTATGTCTAATAATGATTCAGTACATTCGACTTGTGAGAATCGTCTCTCACAATCGAGTGTCGTCTCAATTAGTGAACCTTTTACTCTTGCCGAATCTCTGAGTGGCGCAATTGGGGGTTTGCCTAACTCTTTTAATGTCTGCCACTTAAATGCCCAAAGTATCCCCTCACACTTCACTGATCTGCAAGATGCTTTTCCAACTACCTCGTTTATACACGCCATCCTCATCTCTGAGAGCTGGCTTAAGCCATCTCTTAACTCCGTGTCTTACTCCTTACCGGGGTATGTCATGATTAGGAATGACCGAGTTGGAAAAGGTGGAGGTGGTGTTGCTATATATTTACGTAATGATATCCCTCACAGTATTCTTGCTTTATCGCCGAATCTATACTCTGCAACGAGCGAGTACATTGGCAAGAAATTTGGGATTTGCATCAATGTGTCCAAATGTCAATCAATTATTTTCGGTAGCTCTCGCCTATTAAGTAAAATTGACTTAAACTTGGTTCAGCCTGTAATTCTTGGTACTATTATCATACCTTATTCATCAACGGTGAAGAACCTCGGCATCCATTTAGACTCTACTTTTTCCTGGTCAACACAAGTTAACGAGGTTAGTCGGTCGGTCTTTGCAGTGTTGCGATCCTTACACCGTCTCAAAAATTTCTTACCCATCACTACAAAAAAGTATCTCATCGAAACCCTTGTTCTTCCTATTATTGATTACGCTGATGTGTGCTACTCTGACATAAGTGAGGAGCTTCTCAATAAACTAGATCGTCTTATTAATTATACAATACGATTCATCTTCTGTCTCCGTAAATTTGACCATATTTCTGTTTATCGCCGCCAGCTCAAATGGCTCCCAATTCGTGAACGTAGATAGTCACATTTACTTAATTCTCTTTTTTCTATATTATTTAATCCTCTTTCCCCTGATTACCTTAAAAGTAATTTTCAATACCTCAGTGATTCTCACGGTAAGTCTTTTCGTTCTTCTAATTTTCTCCGCCTTGCTTTCCCTATGCACCGCTCTGGTTTTATATCCAATTCTTTCACGTTCCAGTGTATTCGACTTTGGAATTCTCTCCCCAATGACATCAGGAAATCACGGACAAGGCCTATTTTCAAAAAAAAAATTTATAGCCACTTCTTGAACAAACTTTTAGGTTAGAATGTATTACTAACAATATTTCTTATGAATATATCTATTATAGTTCTTTATTATTATTATTTTTCTTCTTTGTGCTTACATTTTTCCCACTACTTATATGTTATATATTTATAATTACTTCCTACAAACCTTTCAAAATTTTGCGCTCTTTATTGCACCGCTTTTAAAGTCTCTGCACATCCCCAAGGTTGACTGTTAGAGAATGCTATTTAGCATTAAGTCCACCCATTGTAACATTTTTATGTTGGAACAATAAAGAATAAATAAATAAATAAAAATACATTATATAATAATATATATTATATGTCTTTATGTCTCTAGAGCTTACATGTCTATGTAAGCTCTAACAAAATCAGTTGCATAACTTGTGTGCATTTAATACATGTATAAACTCAAATATTTTCTCTCTGGATCTCAACTCATTTGCTTAAACGACAATGGAAGGATTATTATTTAATAATAATGAGCAGGGATTTTCACCCATTTCTACATTTGAGCCTTTATTGCTCGTTCATATAAAACCCTCTGAATACCAGTACATCAATAAATCTTTACAATTTATTTCTTTCATAATCAGAGTTTATAATCACAAAATCGCGATGATGGGATTCATTGTTTGTTAATTATTAATTGCTACCCATTATAAGATAGGTTTAAGTCTATTGACAAATTGTTCATTGTTACTTTTAATGACTAGCAGGAATTTGTTGATTGTATCTCAATAAAAAAGACTTAAAATTGTATAAAAATTTTATTTCCTTTCAGAGTTGCTAAACCAACTAAATGCTAGTTTGGTTTAGCAACTTTAAGCTGACTGACGCAAATCGACAGATAGACAAAATATTGAAAAGTATGTTGATATTTTTATAACTTCAGAATAGTCGTGTAATGATTATTAGAAAAATTTTAATTGCGAAATGAAGGATGGACTGTGTTGCTTATATGTAAATTAGGTAATTTTCTAAATATATATAATGAGTGGGTTGTTTTTTATGTGACTCTATGTCCTAAAATGCAGCTCATAATAAAAACTTATTACCTATAAATATACACTGATACGATTAATAGTTATTGTTATACGAATAGTACCTCAAATCAAACCATATATACAGTGTTATTCATTATTTAAAATAAAAATAAAATTGAAGTCAGAATGGTTTTACTTTGCACTTTTAAATACATTCAATCCAAAGAAACAGTCAATACAGTGACTATTACAAAATATTAGATTTAAAATGTATAACAGTTTTGTGATTGAAATAAAAACATTAAAATATGAATCTTAAATATTTTAAATATTTTCATAACAATAGAGTCATAGCATTATTGATTTGCACCCATATTTATATACAAATAAAGATTTTATAACATGAAAAATGTTTACTGTATATAGGTACATGGCATTGTTCTTAATTAATATATTGTCTTTTAATTGTAGCAACTGCCTATGTACGTGAATGAGGCCAATATATGGTATGTACTGATTTTATGTATGTGCGTGACGCTTCTAAATGGAGACAGTTTTGAGAGTTCAATTTAGATAAAACAACATTCGAAACGGTTTTTATACAATATTTATATATTTTTAAACCAACACACATTTTTATATCATATTTCAGTTATAAAAAAACCTATTGTACCCTTTTTGGAGTATAATGACTTAATTGACAAACAATTTAAGTATTGTTAAAATGATGATAGAACAAACACTGAAAATAATGACGAAAATTAAAACTTGAAAACCAATGTTGAAAACTTACATATAGTATATAATAAAAATTACCATAATAAAATTCAAAATTACATTAACAATATGAAACACAATATTTTATTATTTACTCGAATAAATTTTACCTAACGCTTTATAAAACACTTTTGGAAGCATTTTTGTAAAATTAAAATTTCATAAATTTTTATTGTATATTAT
The DNA here is from genome assembly GCA_959347395.1 of Mechanitis mazaeus. Lineage (NCBI taxonomy): Eukaryota > Metazoa > Arthropoda > Insecta > Lepidoptera > Nymphalidae > Mechanitis > Mechanitis mazaeus. The sequence goes on from OY365750.1 coordinate 4,322,446, forward strand.
ATATAAATATACATATAACAATATCAATTAAATACCACTTAGATATTTTATTAATCCATCATAGGTTCAATGAACAAAATTATTTTTTAATATGTTTGTATGTATTAAAAGAAACAATTTTCTAATATACTATAATATATATTCTTCAGCTTTCATAATGATATGCATTAAGACTTATAAGCACTAAATAGCTTTAATAAACCTACACAAAAAGCCTACATAAATATTTGCGATATTATATAATGCTTCACTAAATTGGGTTTTGGTATTAACCAACGTAGTCTTTAGATAACGATGGTAATGCCAAAGCTAAAATCATACAGATCGTTTGTGATTTTAGGTATTGAATATCTGACTCGCTCCGACAAAACTTCATACTGAACTTGATTAATAGTAGGTTAGGCAATGAGTTTGATACTCTAACGTTCGCAATGTAGGTTTCATCGGGTTTCAAATCATACCCATACATTCTAAACAAGTTACATTTAATAAATTTATATAGTTGAATAATTTATTTTACTTAAAAAGGTAAATGAATTAATTTCGAAGTCACTTTACATAATGTAATAAAGAATATGGTGAAGATTATTCCACTTTTTTTTAAGATGTGGGATTAATTAGAAAAGAGAAAATGGGATTTAGACGGAAACCATTGTTTACTCGAATGACTATCAGTCTCGCAAAAATATATCAGCAAAAGCATTTTCACTTTGATAAATGACCAACGTAATAATAAATATGTACTTCGGTTTGTGTCCGGTGTAAGATACTATATAAAATATATAATTGATGAATAAGAAAATTGAGTTATTAATTTCATAGAAATAACAATTATTAGAATAAAGACAGGAGAAAGACTTTACAAATAATTGTCTTATATTTAAAGTGCAATATCTATCGCTAAAATCTGAGGTATAGCCAAGCATAACAAAGCCAAAAATGTTTAATTGCATTAACTTTCGAACTTACTGGATTAATTTGATATGCGTGGACTGAAGTGTGTGTTCTTAATATTGGTTTAGAACTTCAGTTCTGTCTATACCTGATTAATGGATAGGAGTATTTTTTGTATTCCAATAATTAGTCGTTTGTAAATGGTTTTTTTTTTTTTACATTAACTTTACACTTAGAATTTTTAGTAAATTTTTAGTAAATTGTGAATTTAATATGTTGTACATTTTATTTCTATTGTTTATTTAGAGTTCAATTGTATAATATTTTTATATAAAAAATATGGCGTCTTTTAGGCGAAGATTGGGGTAGCTGAAAAGAGATTTTAGTTTTCGGTTCTAAGAACAATGCCTGCTTCTAGTCAGTCACACAGAAAGTAACAGTCAAATATGGGGCGAGTACTACAGTGGCGAGCACCTCACCTCACCTGTTAAGAGAAAAGAGATGAAAGAAACAAGTCTGTAGTACTATTAATGAACTCAAATGGAGTCTAATAATAATATTAATTAGTTAACCAGTTTTAAAACATTTTATAATTTTATTATTTAATTATTAATATAAATAAATTCATTAATTCGGAAAATGTACCGCTCTCTTTAAAATAAATCACCATTTCTATTTACAGTTAATTTGACCTTAATACTCTTCTAATTTACAGTGCAATAAAATTACTTTTTAAATATATTCTATTAAAACAAAAAATAGATAGATTTTTAAAATATATTGTCAAAGATCCTGAGCTCGAAACCTTTATTCTTTGTTACAGAAAATATTTGTCATATTGGTAAATGGTTTGAAATAACATACAAATATACTGAGAAGATAGCAGGCAGTCTGTGAATTCTTTTAAACTTACTAAAAATTACTAATTTATTTGTTATTTGATAAGACGGAATCTGGGAACGATTACATAACGTATCAGTCAAGTAGACGCGTTTTTCATAAAAGTAAATTGAGATACGAATGATATTTACTTAAGTGCGAATGATTTCCAATTAGATTAAGAGGTGAAAAAAACATGTGGATTGCTAAAAATCAAATAATATATATTTAAACATGACATAATACAAAAATTTTACATTTTATAATCGTTTAATTTTTATTGTAATAGGATAACCCTTTTTTTAATTAAAATTTTACTTAATTGTTTGAATATTGCTTCGTTGATTCTATCACAAAAATGAAAACAGAATTGTTCTACAGATTCTATTTGCACAGCTAAGTGTAGTAATAGAAGAGAGACGCACGTCCTTAATCCCCGCAAATGAGTGAGTTGGTACGATACTCGTTCGTTTTGATATACTGTCATTCCTCTCACGTGCGACAATGGAATGGCAAGCTATCTGAGGATGTCACTGCCTTTATGAGACGAGTTATCACATCAAATTTTAATAAAAACTTCTAGCTTGTTTTGTGTTTTACGGTTGATTGGTTTTGTTATTACCTAAATTCGTCTATAATATTATAGACTAACGAATAGAATTATCATTTATTTTCCTTTGAATAAACTTCTTATGTTATATTGTTATGTTTTATTAGACTCTTACGTTTTGAATGTTAATGAATATTGTCAAACATTACATATTACATACATACATTATATATCGAGTATAATTGTAACAGCTGCTGCGAAGCCACTGTAACATGAATGGGGTTGTAAATTGTGATATTGTTTTAACAATAATTAATATATAATTCATACGCAATATTTCAGTACTAAAAAAATGTATGCAATATAACATACTTTACTTTAAATACGGTATTTCGACGGAAACGCAATCTGTTCTGATAAACAGCATTTAGGTATACTTCTGTCCAATTTCGGACAGCCGTGCGCTCCGTGTCGACAATTGTAAGCCGGTATCGTAAAGAGCAAGACTCATTTCGATATGGTCAGGAGCTTGCATACGTGAGTCTAAGAGGACTTCTAGCAATCATAGTGGCCCATGAACTGCCATACCACCAAATGGTATCATTTCATATGGCGGCATTTTTGGCGAGCTACTCCCCGGGGGAGCTGCAGGCAAGGTCCGAGGTCTTTGCCGCAGTATACTGCTACAGCGCCAGGGGTGCCCCAGAGGCTAGGAGCAGGGCTAGGAGCTAGCAGCAGGCTGAATACATACTGATCCAGAAGTGGGTGGGAGTTCTGGCGCCGCGGAATGGCAGTTTGTTCACTGTTAGGCTGTTACGTACATATCTATTCTGCCTTGTTCAGATACTCTCGGGACACGGTTCCTTCGGCGGCTATCTGTATAAAGTTGCGATTGCGTAAAGAGGCGACTCTTTGCTGTCACTACTGTGAGAAGAGAAGAGAATCGTTTTTTTTGTGTTCGCTATGCCTGACTGAAGTACTGCGCCGATCGAGGTGAAACTTTGCACAGGTATAGATCATAAAAAAAGCGACTTTTTATAAAGACTTCTTATAATGAAATTTAATATAGATGGTCTAAAGATAGGACATGGAGTACTTTATATCAGTCACCCAACTCGCTCGAAGCTCGCTGGTGGTATATAGTTAAAATTATGAAACTTGTGTTTTTCTATGGCTAATAATAATATAATATTTAAACATGATATAAATAAAATAGGAAGTCTTTATGACATAATAGTACTATCAGAACATAACTATAATGTCTTAAAGATAGGATCGGCTGACGTGTCTTCCTTTATTTTAGGGCTCACATAAATGTTTATAGTCGCTGAGTCCTGCTTTGCTATGTTTTAAGATAAGTAATATACTCATAGATATATTAAATTTACAAATAGCATTATGTTATTTTACAGAGAGATAAAATTGGAGATCCATAATAAAAATGTGCTATAAATTTGTAAGTAAGTATGACTTCAAAATGATTTAAGGGTTCAAATTATCGCTTTTAATGTGAAATAATCTTATGATTACTTAAAGTGATTACAAATAAACTGAACCGATAACAAAACACTTTTTGTCAAAAAATTATAATATTCGTAACGTAACCTTGTTCTTATTATTTTTAATAAATTCAAACCTCTTAACGAATACGGAAATGGTGCCCAGATATAGTATTGTACTACCACTACTACACATGTATTTTTTAAATTACTGAGATTTTGATATTTGAAAACGAGGTATAACATTTTAAGTTAACAACTAATCGCTGTTAAGTGTTAGTTTTATTAAATTGTATTTAGTAAAAAATTACGTTATGTATGTAGTTACGTTATATTTGTAAAACCAACACTTGGCGCTAGGCCATAGCTGTTTCTATATTAAAACCATACGAGTTCCCTTGGTAATAAAATAAACAGCTGACACAATATTACTACTGCATGCGCATTTAAGCCCTAGAGAAATAAATAACAGAGAAAATTAAAAAATAAAGTAAAAAGAAGTATATTTTAAAAGATAATAATAATTCTTAAGAACATATTTCTTTAATACAAGGCATAGTTATTTTTAGAACGATTTCGTTAAAACATGTTTAAAAAAATCAGTTTCAATATTGATCCTTTTTTAATAATCTGTATTATTTATGAAGATATAAATATATCAAACCACGTAATGAATATAATCTTTGAATGTTAATTATAGAATTTAGGAGTTCCGACAAAGAATATGAGGAACATAATAGTGATTAAATATTTTCGTCGGTGTCACGGAATTCTAAAAACTTCGTTGGGATCACGCAATTATTTATCTGTCTTAAAAAACCGAGATCGCAGATCGGAGTTCTCCTGGTGTTAATAATTTGGCAAATGTTTAAAAATTATATTTATTTAAAACTAGCTTTTGTTCGCTTCTTCGCCAGCATTGTGTTTTGATAAAAGATACCAAATCGCAAATTGACACTTCACCTCCGCTTCACGTAAAGGCGGCTTATAATGGGTTCTTAATGATTCAGTTCAATCTTATTGTGATAAATTTAATATTATCCATCCAAATAATTAAGTATAAAATACAAACTTTATATTCATTAAAAAGTGAAAACGAAAATTGTATAATATATAAAACTTTAATAAGAACTCAATAAATACTGTAAAATGTTTTTTTTAAAAAGTAAAATATAGGTCCCATAAAAAAGATACATGTATGCTGTCGCGGGTTTTTATTGAGGCCTATTTAAAACAAACAATCCTATGGTATATAATCTTAATGTTAGTACGTTTTTTTAAATATTTTTTTCTGAATAACCTCTATAGATCTATGGTGGTTGTTGCATTCTTTAATGATCTTTCTACTGAAAGACTTACGGCTTCACGTATGATTTCTAACACTTTTCTTTATTCAATCCAGTACCATACATCCTACCAAAATATTTCGTTAACAAAACCAACTACAAATACTAGTAAAAAGAATCGGGCGCCAGAGAACCAATGCTTTAGTTGTCACTCAGAACTCAATCTCAAGGGGGGCATAATGTTTGTATTTTTGTTCTTTGACAAAGATTAATACAAAAAAATGATTAATTACAGTTTATTATAATTTTTAAAATATTTTTGAATTACAAATTTTAGTTTCACAAATATAAAAGTTCTATACTCACAGTTTAGGTTGTAATTTATATAACAATCTATCAGCATAATCTTTTATTTGAAGTTCATTAACAAGGTCATTAATTCATCAATAAGTCATTAATTAAGTTCATTAGTTTTTAAAGTGCAAAACAATTTAAAAAGAAATAATCATAGAACACATTAGGAAAATTTACTGAAAAGTTAAAGTAAAAAATAATAAGAAGATTAAGAAAAAATTAAGACGATTATGCTATAACTTGTAACAACATAAAAAAATACTCGATATAAATCGTTGGTTCAGTTATTTAAAATAAAACGTCTAAGTTATGATATTAGACTTAAATCGTAATCACAGACTCTCCAAATTATATAAAATAATGTGCATTAAAAAAACATTAAAAGAATGAACAAGTCAATTCTGTGGACAAAATTTAATAAACCATCAAACCTTTTTTAAATTTCAAAATTTAACAAACTCATCAAAATTGCAGCCACAAATAAATCAAAATTATCAAAAATTTAGTTATAAAACATTGGAATATTGTATATGTATCTGTGTTACATATGACGCAATCTGTCAGATTATTAAGAGATGATTTATATCTATAAAGTCAGTTAATTAGTCATCTACTACTTACTTACTACTTACTTACTGACAGACACATCTCGTCTACCCGTGAACACGATTGCTGCAAGCATTCGAAACGTCGGGTTAAAATTAAAATGTAACCAAATTATATTAATCCGTAAAAAATAGTTCTATTCTAAATATGTACTCGTGTAAATCTAAGAAAATACTAATAATGCAACTATTTATATAACTGTTTATATATTTAATATAAGTACTTCCTAGGTCGCTAGAAATATTATATATTGTATGATATATTGTAAATATTTTTAATTGTGCACTGTCATTTCGCAAAAGTGATAAGGGTCGCAGTTCACAAATTAACAAACAAATTTGACAGTTATTACATTGCTGTTCCTGACGCAATCGTTAAATGTTTTAAAGCGTTTTGTTGTCTACATCTAATAAAACTCTAAATAACCTGTGTCTGTACTCTGAAAATATTATACACTTTTAATGAGATTATAATAAGTAATCGTTATAAAATACCTGTTATGTGTTTAAGTGGGTACTTGTTAAATCTTCTTCTTAAGTAGTAGGTATTTATATTTAAGTGTTCTCTCGACGACTTTTGTACTGTACATGCTACGTAGCACAATAAACATATTTACTGAATCATGGTGGTTTAAATGAACAAAATAATACCAAATCCCAAATTTTGTACATTTTGGCTGTCTGTCAGACTGACGCATAAGGCAAAAGCTACGCAACGTATATGATGAAATATGGTATTGTGATAGCTTAATGTCCTGGTCAACATTTAAGATAACTTTTAGTGTCTTATTTCTTAGGAAAAATACAAAAGTCTAGATCTTCCACTTAATTCTATTGAGGTATATATATAAGAACGCATTCTGATGTTTTTCGAACTTTCGAGTGAAAGCACCACAGAAAAAATACACAAAATGCTTGTGCTATAAATTCGTTTTGTTGTCTAAAGCTAAATAAATATAATTATTAATTAAAAAGCATTTTATAATTAGTACTCACATCCAGTTTTTAAAGATCCTTCAATATTAATTAGTTGTAAAGGCCCAAGTATATGATATACAAAGTGTATATTTATAGAAATTATTAATAGTATGTTTATGTAAATTTTACTAGTCAGTTCGTTTATATCAGGCCAATATGATATTTCAATGTACTTTTAATAAATGGTCGAAAACTTAATTCTAGGGTGTAATTGTCAAAATATTAAATTATAAAAGTGACTCCCAACTGGTAATATGTGGTATACCACAAGGCTCGATCCTCGGGCCGTTACTCTTTTTGATATATATCAACAATATTATAAATCTGAACCTATCAGGTCAATTAACACTGTATGCGGATGACACTAGTCTTTTCTATTTTGCGCAGTCGATTAACGAAGCTATAACAGAAGCACAAAAGGACCTAGACATAATAAATGAATGGTTCCTGTATAATCTACTTACGATAAATGAAGCAAAAACTTCATGTATGATTTTTAAGGAAAAGAATAAAAAAATACCTAATTATACACCACTTACCATAAATAATTGCATTCTCAATAAGGTTGAAACAGAAAAATATTTGGGTCTGGTTTTAGATGATAAACTTACATGGGAGTCTCATATTGACAAAATAATATCAAAACTAACATCACTCACGGGAGCATTACGAAAAATTTCTAATTGCATTCCTTACAAACTACGAACCGCCATTTACAACGCCTTAGCTAAGCCACACTTAGACTATTTAATAGAAATTTGGGGAACAGCTGCTCAAACACATCTCAGTAAATTACAACGAATACAAAATAAGCTAATAAAGGCTCTGTTTCATTTTAAATACCTAAAACCATCTAATGAACTATACAGTCAAACTAAACTTCTGAATATTAGTCAAATGTACACCTACAACACTTGTTATCTTATTAAAAAAATAACTATTGGTAATATACATTCCAATATAACATTTACCAAAAAGAGAATAAAATATAACCTAAGGAACAAGTACAAAATACAAATCTGGCAGCCTCGGACGAAAACTTATGGTAATAAGAATATAAAATGTGAGGGTGTAATGTTATTTAATAACTTACCTGACGCCATCAAAAATTTTAACAATATAAAGCAGTTTAAGAAAAGGTTAAAATTACACATTAGTGATAACTTTCGTATAGCCAAAGTATTGATAAGTTATATATTTTCATAATTTATTTAATGCCTATGTCATTCCATTTGGCTAATGTGTTTTGATATATTTATATAAATAATTAGAATAAGATTTAGTTTTTAAAAAACAAATAAGTACTAGTATACATAAGTTAGATATAAATATTATTGTAATGCATGCATCAGCAAAATTGCTTAAATGTATATACTTAATCTCTGTATAAGTGAACAGTATGTTCTTCATGAGAAATAAATATCTTTAAACCTTTTTTAAATCCCAATTCATGTTTTAGAAAGGTATTGTTATTTCATCTCGGTAACGACATCCAGTTCTAGAGTCTAACTAATATCTTAAAAGTTCGGTGTGTAGAAAATATGTAAGTAGATTTAGAAAATCATGGAAGAATATGAAAAAAAACTAAATATGTATTGATATTCTGGTATTTAGAAGGCATTATATAAATGCGCAATAAAAACGCAATAGAGATGAGTGCAAATCCCTCATTAATATTCATGTACAAACAATTATTACTTCCAAAAGAATTAAATGAGATTAACAAATAACTTTGTAAGGTTTTTTCCGTTTTGTATTAATAATTATAAATTTTACAGCGCAGGTCTGCGTTTTTAAATGTTGTTAATATTTATCTTTCTATGTACAGTATATATTATGTTATGTTAAGAACAATTATAATATATTGTTTCTTTTAATATGTGACTGTAATTAATTTTAAATTTAAAATCTTATTTTAAATAATTAAGTGAGTATAGCACTTGTACTTAATTTAACAAGTACAATAAATAAGAAATAATTAAAAAATATGTGTATTCTTTTATATTAATTTAGCACTATTTTACCCCAAGTACAGGAACGTTTACAGATTGTTCTTATCACAATTTATACTTTGAATAGGATGATAAAGATTTTATTACATAAAAAAAGTCGAATAATGCCTACAGCGAGGCCAACGTTCTTTTAGTGCTCTGAAATTATTTAAAATCATAAAACCGATAATGAAGTAAGTATAGATAACACAATGTCAGTGAGGTTCTGGCCTCTGGCTGGTTGTTTTTTCTTTTACAGGCACATAAAAGTTTATAGGTGCTTCCGCTTACTTTATTAACGCGTTTGTATTAACTTTTTTTATGAGAAGGCTTGTCACAGGAGTCCACATGACAGTCAGTGGTAGTAAAACACATTGCACGAGAAAGAGAACCTAATGAAGGAAACCCCACAAGCCGTCTGAGCTGCAGTTTAAAAACCAGATTTAACCTCTACACATCTTCGTTAAACCATAACCATTTTAATAATAAGTGTTAAGATAGAATGAGAAACCAATGTATAAACACCATGCTTAGTTAAGAAAGTGAAAGAAAAAAATTCAAACCCCAAAATATCGCTCATAAATTCCGTGAGGATGATAACGATGAACTTGTGTATTTATGAGGTGTATATAAAAGTTTTCTATTCTGTAGATTGAAGATAAGTGAGTGAAGTATATCATGAAATATAGAATACTCGGTTAGAAATAATATCGTTTATTTTGAACTAAATATCTTTTTGTCTTCGTTAGATAAAGCTAAAGAAAATAATTACGTAAACCATTTAAAAACATTCTAAAATCTAAAATATCAACATAATACATTTTAAGGTTTATAAAATTAATATTAATATACATCAGATTTAACCTCCACATTAATATTTTTAAAAACACCGGAATCGTTGATCCCTTCAGGACCATCGCTTCCGTTCATACTTTTATCCATAATTTAAGTTTTGCGATATTAAAACTCACAAAATTAATGATAAAATAAACACACAGGAAAGATAATCACTTATTTTAGGAGAATTACAAAATGAATTAAAGTAACAATTTCCAAGAAATAATAGTTACAAAGATTTTAAGACAACCTTACCAGTTGAACGCTCGAACCAAAGTGGATCCATGTTCCACCGAGTGCTTCGTTCAAACGTGTCCGCGCCCCTCTTAGCAGTGATTGGTTGGAGTTTAATAGTTCTCCGATAAAACATCAGAGGCGCTGAACGCGTTTGAACCGCTCGACTTTACAAACAGATTACTAGGGTTAGCCATGACTAGATACAAACATTAGCCCAATAATCATGTTTAAATAATCTTTAAAAGGACCCTTAAACCCGAAACTGGTAGTCAATTTGAAACAATTATAAAATGAATGGTGGTATGTAAAACAATACTTAGATGGCGCCACGTAAACTTTTAATCAAAAACAACTTTCACACAAAATATTTAAACTGGATGATTTTAAAAACAAACATTTATTCGATAATTAAATTTATAAATAAAACTTCGGAATGCAAATTGGAAGCTGGTCTGAAATTACCGATCTTAATTTCAAACCAGCAACCATTTCGCTGTGTAGTCAAAATGTTATCCATTTACAAAATATGTGACGGAACTTAGTTATGATAACAAATAATAAGAATTTTGATCATTATACAAACTTATCTTAAATAGATTTTTTAAGTTTACTTGTTATTCGAAACCATTTTAACATATGTAATAAGAATGCGACGACATTTATGATATGAACAGTAAAGATCTGACAAAATTTTATTCATTTTTAGTTTCTAATATTTTTTTAGTTTTTTATTTATTTCGTAGTTTTTTTGGGTCAGATTATTGAAAAGTAATTGAATTTCCTTTTTAAATATATATAAAAAATTAAGTATGGGGAATAAAAGATTAACTATGTCTTCGTTGTATGTTTTCGTTTTTAACTTTCATCTTCATTTTTCCATTTTATTTGTAAGTTTCAATAATTGAATGCGTTAATTATAGCAATGATAATATAATAATTTAATTCCGTAGTAGTTTGTCACCTTGTGGAAACATGTACGATAACATTTTACTTATTGTTGTATGGATTTTTTCAGACCAAGGCAAATTTGGAACCGTCGTAGCCTTAATTAATATGGGCTTATTTTAAAAAGTATGACATCAAAATATGCCTTCCTGATTGTTTTAATTGATGTACACAAGTGCACTTTAATATTGATTCAAAATGGAAAAAAGATATGACTAACTTTGTTTAACTAGATTTAAAACTGGACCTATTGAATCTATTTCGACGAAAAACATCTTTATTAAATAAAGCTACTTTCCAACTAGTTCATAATTAGAACGCCTAATTTCAAAATCTCAATATTCTTTTAAACTTTCCTAGTTCTGCAAATTCACCCTCAGTACTAAGACAACTGATAGGCAGAAATACATAATATATTTATTTTCGTGAGGAACGATCAATTGAAGAGTGATACTTGTTCACTGGCTAAGATACATTACATACCAACAATAAAATGTTGGAATTCGATAATTTTTCGACTAAAACGAGAAAGAGTAATAATTGAATGACTAAAGGTCCAAAACACATGTGTATTTATTATGTAATCATATTAATGTTGTATGCATTATATAAATAATGAATTCTTGTATCAAAATGGTTAATTTGTTTAAATTACCTATATATAAAATATAAATTAAAATTATTTTTTTTTGTTACAAAAAAGTTTTACAATTAAAACCTATCGAAATTGAAAATAGTTATACATTTACATGAAATTTCAAATCATATGTAAGTCAAAAAATATGAAGAAAAAATTTTAGATAGAAATAGATTTCGGCTGCACTCCGAAATGTTATCTGTGATGAATTTGGGCTTACTAGAAAGTGGTTTAGTTTATATTCGTCGGCTGTATTCGTATGGCACATTTGCTTCCAATTCAATTCTCCGCTCGGCTCGTAGCAGCAGTCAATGAGCCTTCGACGTGATTGTCTTCTCTCCGAATAGACTTGACGGATACCGTTACAGGAACAAATGAATATTTTGGTACTATTAAATATTAGGTTACTTGTAATTCTGAAATTAAGGTAATTTACCAATTCTATATTTTCGCTTAGACGTTTATTTGAAATAGTTTATTGTATGCTTACAACACCATGTATACTATATGATTTTTGATATGATTGTTGTTATACATAAATACATATCGGTTAAAATACAATATGTTTTATAAAAACTTATTACAAATAAAGTAAGCAATGTTTAGTTTAATAATCAATTAACACTTTTTAATAGTGTCCAACATATTACGCAATATCGTAGAAAGTTGATAACACCAAAGTGGAATGTGTTAGTACTCCCTCCACATTATTATATTCTATTACATGGGTTATTACACAATTGTAAAGAAATAGGATTTAAATTTTAAATATACGAGTATTTGTAAATACTATATTCAATAAGTTATGTTTCTACTATAGAAATATATTTTAAATACCCCTGAAAGTTCCTGTATTGAAGGTATTTATAAACATTTACTCCCAAGACTGTGTTGGGGCAAGTCTAGTGGCCGCAATATCTTTAGGTCACTTATATTTATAAAATCGTTTTGTTAACAACTACAACCGTATTTATATTCGTAAAAAAACAAAAAAATTGTAGCAAGGGTTTTTAATAAGAAATTTTATTGAATTACTTTTTGGAACTTTTCACATAAAATTTTGTAATAAATAGCTTCTTTTCTGTGAAGAAATAGTTTTGATTGTTTAAATTGTGTATACCTGTGAATTATATAAAATTAAAATAAATATATCTATAATATAGAAATAAGAGTCTTAATAAAGACAATTAAGGAATTTTTGGCATAGTGTATTTTTTTACCGAAAGATAATACAATTATTTTTATCATCCACGAATATCAGACAGTAGCTAGAGAGATGCTAGTTTTAATAACTCTACTAAATGAAAAATATTTTTTAAATGGTGTCGAGCCAGATGCTTCTTTGCTACGCATTTATTGAATTTTGCAATTAGACAGATATCAGAGATGGTTTATTTATCACTATATCTAAAGATAGATCTTTCGAATAATTAATTATATTTAAATTTTTAACACGAGTTAGCATCCGCTTTTGTAAGAGTTCGCATTATGTATGCAGTAAAAACAAAGAATTAATTCGTTTCAATTATAAATCTACATTTTTAAAAACAAAAAGTTTTTGACATTTAATGATTACTTGTTGAAATAAAGTTGCATAAAGAACAGCGATGTAATAACTGACAAATTTGTTAGCTTTTATGTTTTGCAAAAGTAGCAGTGTACAGTAAAAAGATGAACAAAGACTTATAATGTTTTCAATGTTCTAAAATGTATGACCTGAACACTATCTATATGGATGAACGTGGTGTTAATTGATAATTTAACAAACGAACACAGTGATGTCAGTTGATTTTTAATATCGAAATTTGGACCGAGTCATTTTGGAAAGTATGGATAGACCAATGGTCACCTCTCTAAGGTGCGAACCCGGCCACTTCTCTGACGAAACTGTTTGTTTATTTGGTATGGTTGGTGAGTCTGTGTTACAGAGGTGAGATTGTGCTTCTGCGTAGTATGAAACTGCAGTTTTTATTTTGGCACACTGACAATGTAGGCCATGTACGACAGAGTTTAAATGATGACGGCCTTATTGCTTCGCCATCGCTGGGACCATCGTGTACTTAAGATATAATAAAAAATGCTTATTTGTTTGTTGAATAATTTTATTAGTTATTATGTTTAATGTTTATGTATTATTAATCTATCCTTTAGTCCAGTATGTTTTTTATCATTTTTGATTTTATGTCTGAGTATTGGAGCTCGTCAGAATTTAATTTTCATAGATACAGAAAAATATAGAGTAGTGTATGTAGTGTTGCAACACAATTTTCACTAGCAGATAAATAGCACTTAAAAAATATTTTTTCAAACAACTCCCGCACTAGAGAAATAAACTCTGTGTCCCGGGAGGTTTTCCAAAACACAGACATAACGGACAAAAATACTAAACACCCAGACTGGAAACAGGAATTTGTGGATCACACAAAAAACTGTTCCAAGTGGGAATCAAACTCACTTTCGTTTGCTTAGTAGGCAGGGGTAGAACTACTATACACTAATAGTTAGTTAAAGAAGTAAAGACTAGATATAACAAACTATTACCCTTAAAATAATGCTCAAAAAGATTGTGTTAATTCATCAAAAAATCGCAAGACTACAAGTGCCTGAAAGACTATAAATAAAATTTTATTGGATTCACGCCTTTTCTGTTTTAGATTTACGAGGTATGGTGAATAACTGCACTGCTAAGGTTTGATTTGACGTATTATTCGAAAACTTGCATTCAATTGCATTGGTATTTTTGTCCAGTTATAAGTGTTTTTATGAACTATATTTTGGAAATTGTATGTGCTTATTTTAACTGGAGATACACAGCGTATTATATATTGTTATTATGTTGCCAGTGGCTAGTTTGTGTCAGTTATGTACTAGAACGAAACTTTAGATATTTTTTTATATACCACTAAATATAAATTGTGTTAAAGTAATTATTAAACATATTTCAAATATTACTTTCTATCATTCATATATCATGTTCTAGTAAAACTGTAATTATGTTAGATCGCTTAGTGGTTCGAGAATCATAAATTGCAATTTTGTTAATTTAGTACAATACTTCTGTGTATAATAAATATTTATAAAATATATATTTAGGAATGGAATATAACATTTAACTTGAGACGATCCGTTTATGATTAGCGTAATACGACAGTTGTATATTTAGTACTACGACAGTTTTATAAAAGTATAAATTTTACAAATCTAAATCCTTTTCAATATTTTGTCTTTCTGTTGGTTTTTGTTGTTGTTGCAAAACCAACTTCTTATTTCATTTATTATGAGATCTAGAACTTTTACTATTTGGGATATACATATAACAAAATGGTTGTTAAATCTAATAAAATTTGTACGTTGACCATCAAGCAGTTAATAATTACAGGCATAAAGGCTACAGTAAATTTAAAATATGAAAAAATAAATTAAAGATTTGTTGATATCCTGGTATTCAGAGGGTATTATATGAATGCGCGATAAAAGCGCAAGCGTAGAGATGAGTGCAAATCCCTGCTCATTATTATTCATTTATAAATAATGATTCCTTCCATTGTCGTTTAATCAAATAAATTGAGATCCCGAGAGGAAATATTCGAGTTTATAAATGAAATACTCATACAATATAATTTACACAAATTATGCGCCTTATGTTAGTCTTCGTATATCTATAGAGACTTGACAAATAACTTCGTAAAGCTTTATCTGTTTTTCATTTATTACTAATAACATTACGTTGCACGTCTGCGCTTTCAATGTTTAATATTTATCTTATAACAACCAGTGTAGTAGTATATTAATGATTTTCAAGATTTACACGAGTACTACACATTTCAATAAAACTATTTTACGGATATAACTCGCGTTTATTTTTACATTCTGATATGTCAGTCTGACAGATAAACAGACATCATCTCGTCTTAGCGCGAACACGTTTGCTGCAAAGCATTCGAAACGTCAGGTTAAATTAAAAAATGTAAAAATAAACGCGTGTTATATCTGTAAAATATTTTTATTGAAATAAATAGTATTATATTGATTTTATAATTACTATTTTATAAACATAGGATTACAATTCGTTTTGAAATTAAAATCTCGTTTTTAATATATAAATACTATAATACTTGTAATCATTTTGATAACTAAGAATTATAAGTAGGAAATAGAAGCAAATTAATTTAATTAATTTCACTCCACCTTCTATTTTAAAAAACACAAAAATCTTAAAATTGAGCAAGTGCTTATTTATTTCGTCTTGTTTTACTCCACATACAAGATAACTTCATATGTGGCATATAAGTATATAAAGACTTATTATTTACAAGTAACTCATAAATATTAGAGATAACATTAAAATATTATTTGTTTGTCTAATATGTGCGTTGTGTATTTAGAAAATATCGTATGAAGTCAATTAAAAAACAGAAGGCAAGGGATTTCGTGTAAGGTCTCGGTTCGTTTCTATAAAGTAAAATACAATTTTTTCTCAGAATTAATACCAGAATTTGGAAAAAAATCTGTAAGCAAATATGAATAGGTAATTTAGAGTTTTAAGAAGCTGTTCTACATCCATCACATAATTAGACACAAGAGTAATCTACGATCTAAAATGATCTAATTAGATAACACACAATCCAATACCAATAGTATTATTAACAGTGCATAACTTAAATGTAACATCTATTATACTTAGCTTTGTCCTCCGAGATCAGCATTAATACTTGTAGTTGCATTACTACACGTAGTGACAGACTATATTTGTACTATGTTGAGGGTATCTTCTCATTTTTATTTTTATCATGAAGGTAGGTCATTTCCACCCACCGGTAATCACAAGAATCCGAAGAGATGAAGTGGAGCGCACTTCATCTCTTCGGACCAAGCCTTCGTATAATTATGATAGAACTTCACTTACAGGTAAGTTCATTTAATCACATCTTATACATCTTTTTTTTTTCCGTTGGAAACAACTTATACATCTAGACAGTAGCAGTAAGGAGAATAATGTGACAACATTCGAGCATAATTACATATTAATAACAATTTAAGATTCATAATCTTTTATATTATTTGTTGGATGTAAATAAAACATAATGATAAGTTCATAAAAAAGTAACATTTTCAAAAGCTCTAATATCCATATTATTTTTAAGTATTCATTAAAAATATTTCACGGTTTATATAATGAATAAGTGCAAGACTTAACCTCTGCCAACACTTTTAATGTATGAAATGAAATAATGTAGTTTTTAGTTTATAAAAACATTTTCGTAGGTGTTTCGGGTCAAACAACAAAATTTAATATTTTATTAAACAAATTTAACACTTTATTAAACAAGCTATGCTACTGTTAAAAATAAAAAAAAAATCTTTTATCATATATGGAACAGAAATATGATGAAACCGATGAATTGGTAAATATATTACGTCCTGGATATTAATATGAATGATTATAATTATCAAAAATCAAAAAAATATATAAATACATTTTATTAATCAGATATCATTTTAGATTTGCGTTGACTTCCTAATATTTAATGTTGACGAAATATTCATACATATAAAGAGCTTTGTTCTGACCGACTACTCTATTATCACACAGCCACAACGGCGAGGCTTAGAAACTTCAAATACAGATATGTTCCTTCAGCGTTAGTTAATTTAAGACAGGATTTTAGAAATTTCTCTCCAAAAGTTGTTAGATAGGAAATATAATTTTTATAACTTGGTGTATAATCTCTATAGATAATAATTTTAAAGACAATATTATCTATCAACGTGTTTACAAAAATGATATCTTATTTCTTTCAAAAAATATACGAAAATGAAAAATAAAAAAATATACGAATGTCGAATTAAGGATGGCATGATTTGATTTGAACCACAAAAAAAGCTGTCTTGAAGATCAAATCTTAAATTTTTTCACTACGTAAATCAAGTCTCTTGTGTATTTACGTTTTTTGGGTAGTATTTATTTACACCCCGCTACCTTACAATTTAATTTTTTTTTTTTTTTTTGTTTAGTATTTTTGATATATAATAAGATATTTTAAAATGAGGGTATATAATGATTTCATCTATTGTTAATGAATTCATTATCATTAATAAACCTAAACATGAAATATAACTTTAGATTTTTTTTGTTTTTGTTAAATATTATTATTCTAAAGTTCTATATTATAAAATAAATAAGTTATTGTGAAAGCTGTAAAAGCTAGCTATCCAAATGAAGTTTTATTTGGAAAAGCTTTTATAATCATAGAACCATAACCTTATTTAAACTTATTGTCCACTCCGCGTTGAATAAACATTTTTTTTACCACATACGAAAAATACCTTTTTGACATTTTTAAATAAATGAATAATGCTTTCTATTCGTTTAGATGTATGGAAAATAGGACCTGTTAGTTTTCGAAAAGTCATAATAATAACTCGTTTGAGAAAAATTGTTTAGAGATTTATTCGAAATCATTGAATTTTAATATAGTGTAACGTATTGCTTTCAGGACTGATAGGCAAACAATATACAACACACATTGTAATAGCATTAGAACTATAAAAAAAGGAACTTACGTGCCAATATCTCTTTGAACCTCTACCCCTACAGGGTTAAAAAAGGATACAACTGTCATTATTTCTTCTAACTTAATGATCTCCAACTACCCCGTTAAAATTTGTAATTAAAAATAAATTAAAATTTGTAAAAATTCTTATTTGTAAAAAATGACTGACGATATGTTTGTATATATATATATATAAAGCTTGAACCTTGAACTGCAACCAAATAAGATTTCTTACCAAAAATTTAAAGTGTTTAATATTTGTATTCAGTCACTGAGATGTACAATTACCTGTTGCTCGGTCGGTCAATTATCTCTTATACATACGGACAAAGCCTTGAAATGCCTTTGTTGACATATTCTATTATATATATATGTACCAATTTTAGTTCAATCCAGTTAATACTCATACTAGAGAATATCCTATTACAAAACGATACATATTCTATTTGATTATGAGTTAGATAATTACGTAATTGAAGAAATTATTTATTCATCAAATTTATATGTATCTTGTTCTACGCTTTATTAACCTTTAACGTATCATCAATATTCGACGAAATTAGTAACCGAAACCGAAATCTCACTTAATATTTTTAATATATAATGTTTCTTTGTTTATATGTCCTTAGTGAATAGAGGCATTGTTATAGAAGTGTATATTCAGACGAGAGTCAAGTGATATTCGTTTATATCCGAGACATGATTATTCCCATCACGTCTGACTACGAGACCTAAAAGCTGATCTAGAAGGTCACCGGCTTTGAGTTAAGATGTATGTTATGACGACAAACTTTGCAAAAAAGAGATCATTGGTTTTGTTTCAAACAATAGATTACTATCAATATCTACGCTTTTTTACTTTGTTATTCATTTATTTATTTATGTCTGTATTTCAACATGATAAATGGTTACTGTTTCGTTGAAATTCTATTTTATTGTATATTTAATATTTATATTTATGTAATATTTTACCGTCAGTAATCTAGTTTCATTGTATAGATATTGTTTATTTTGTAATAATTTATAATTGTGTTTTTCCCATAAATAACTATTAACATAATTTATTCATATATATTATGGTTAAATAAAACAATTTTTCTCTCAAAAATAACTTATATTTTATAAGACGTGAGTAAAAACCAATATCATAACTATTTAAAAACAACACTTATCTTAAAAACACATATAATAAGTAAGAAAGTAGATATAATTTAAAAAAACATTCCCGCCAATGAAAAATAAAGCTATGATAAATGTTTGTATTTGTCAAGGATTTAGATTTTAAGGATTATGAAATAAATCACACGATAAAATATCGAACGAGCCAACGTGTACTTTTAAATTTTATCCATTTATATCAGTTGTAAAAATAAATAAACGACAATATTTATGTGTGACATGATATATAAAAAAATATTTATTACCTTTGTGAATTTAGAAATATGACTTTCAAAACTGTTCCATACTTAAAAATATTAAAATCTGTCTCT
This sequence comes from Mechanitis mazaeus, assembly GCA_959347395.1. Taxonomy (NCBI): domain Eukaryota; kingdom Metazoa; phylum Arthropoda; class Insecta; order Lepidoptera; family Nymphalidae; genus Mechanitis; species Mechanitis mazaeus. Next base: position 4,342,182 of record OY365750.1, read on the forward strand.
AGAGTCGCACTCTTTCCACATCTATGCACAGACTAATGTACCGGTCGGTCGGAACAGACAGTAATCCTTCGTTCCAAGTCTTATAAATAGCATTTTAAAAATAGAATCATCGACGTTTAATAAATAATGTTTAAAGGGCTGTACCTAACCTAAATCATAGATAATGTAGAAATTGTCTTTCAAACGAACGCTAAATTAGTTTATCGTTTATTTTCTCACAAGTTCTGTTGATAAGATTTACGATTCACTAATTTTTTTAATCTTCTCGTTGTAAGTCTTAAATAGGAAAAATCTTTCGATAACCCATTACAAATGAAGAAAGTTTTAACTATCATAGCAGATTTTAAACTTTAATGTTACCTCATTACAATCATATTACAAAATATCGGATGACGTTTCATCAGGCTTCATAATGTGTAATCATCGAGCGATCCTCTATTCGAAAGCTATAAGAATGGTCGGTAAAGTATTATCTGATATTTAAAATACTAATCTATATTTAAGTTTAGTGCATTATGGTAATAAGGAAGTTGATTATTACTTTAAATGCTTATTATCTTGAAAGCTAATAACTGTACAGACTACGAAAATATGGTGATTTTTGTAGTCCACTTATATTCTAATAGCAAATTAAGTGTCTCTAAGTTGACAAACTGAATGGATAAAATTTTTTTTGAACACACAATTAACCAAATTAAGACAATAACATAAAAATGAGATAGAAATAAATTTCGTCACCTTTTTACATTATGTTCAGAAATGTTAAAGATGATGAATCCGAGCTTACTAGAAAATGGTTGAGTTTATAGTAGACGTCTATATTTCTATGACAGTTTAATTCTCCGCTGTCGTGTAAGCAGTCAATCAGCCATCGACGTGATTGTTTCCGTGAACCGACTCGACAAATATAATAATTCCTTTGCAGGATCATATGAATATTTCTCCTGTATAATGTTGACCTATAATATATTAGTCTGAAATTACAACTATGAAATTATTTTACCAGGCAAGTTTTATAATAACAAACAAGTTGTTTTCATGTTTTTTTTTTATAAATTCTCAATGAATTATGTATTATTATGGACTTATTTATTTTTTCTTACATTGTCATTTTAGTATAGTGAATCCTGTCATCTGTAATAAGATATATTCCTAAAATCTTTTATATATTACTTAAAATCTTTTATTTGAAACGTAATTTAAAAGAAAACACTTTTACTCATCTTATATCTACAAAAACGTGTTGGAATTGAGCTTTGAATCCTAAATGCTTTTAAGATTAAAAATAAATAATGCAAACATTAAAAAGAAAATTCTTCACACCTGGTTTATATAAGGCGAGTGGAAAGATCAGGTTAAATAAAAATAATAATAATAAAGAATGAGCTGTTTGCAAAGAATCTGGTCTTTGCACTTCTATGGTTTATAATTTTGTCTAATCCTCTTTTTTTAATTCCTCGGACATCTTCTTCTTTTTATTTTTCTCACAATAAATATACTAGCGTTTTGTTCTAATATTTTTGTTCTATCTTAAATATTTTCATTATTTCGCTTTTAGGAAAAATTTCTCCTGAATGAAGGGTTAAAATCCTTAAAGTACCTAAAAGATGATTAATTTCGTTTATACTAATAAGGCTATCCATCAAAACAGAAATAACATCTCGTTATTTTCATCCTAAATGATTTGTTCTCTTATTACCTATAGGTATAGCTTAAATCTTACCTTAGTTTATTGATCTCTGTGCCTACTCCAAGAAACTCATTTACAGCATCCACGTTACAAAATTCTTGCCAGGTCTTAGTGACTTGCTTAAACATATCGATGTTCAAAAGTCGTATCCATATATAAGTACCAAAAGATGGAGGTACTTTGGATTTTCTACATTTTACAATTAATATATATGAATAGATATTAATGGGAAAAAGGAAATTTAATATTATACAAGGCCCTTCCTGTATCTCATTTACATAAATGAGAAATGGGAAAATTACTTTACCTTGTGAGGCATAAACATGGGTTAGTATTGTTTACTTATAACACTTCTAGCATCATTAAAATTAATAGATAACAATCATTAATCGATGATGTAAAAAATCCTTTTTTAGATGTTATAGATGGTGTAATGCTTATAATTTAATTTGTTGATCAACGAAAAAAAGACGAAATATATTCAGTTTATCCTACCTATCATCGGAAATGTCGGAACAAATGTATAATAAAATACTGGATTTGATCATTGCTACTGTTAACTTAGGTATTACCTTAAATTCAAAATTAAGTGAAATAAATATTTGTATAAGTAAGTGAAATAAATATTTGCATTTTCCCATTTTCTCAATTTTTTCTAAAATAAAAAATCTACACAATTCTTTCATTGTTAAGTGCATTTGTTGGTGATAGTTTGAAAAACAGAATTTTTCAACAGATATTTATATGCATAGATAGCTGGTAATAGAGGAGGTGTGCTGCACTATTTAATACCAGACAAATGAGTAAGCTTGTATGATACTCGTTCATTTTGATATATGGTCATTCCTCTCACGTGCGACAGCGAGACGTAACACGCTATCTGGTACGTCACTTCACGCCTGAGAAGGGTGTTATTGTAACAAATTTTAATAAAAGTTATCTCTACTTTAGTTTTTTAAGAATTATTGCTTTCCTTATTACTTACTTTCTTCTATCATGACTTTTTGGAATAAATTTTTATAGATAATTTAATTGTGTACGATTATAATATAATTATATAAACGTTATCTTATATTTGATTTTTAGGAACTTATTTCTCCGAGAAATATCAAAAAATTGTTTTATTCAATAGAATGTAAAAATATTCTACGGATTTTGGTCTACATTGGTTTTGAGCTACTACGATCTGTGTTGAACATTTTATGATAATGATCTATATAGTATTAAATAAAATAAAATGTTTTAACAATAAAAGCTTTTGTTTAAACAAATTTTTTTACTCGTAGATAAGAGACACAACACGTGAAGATATAAAGACAGTGTAGTGCACTGTACTCTAAAATTACTTTAATTACATTGTAAATAGTGTAAATTATATTTATAATTATAATATTCGTCTGCAATACAAGGACTATTTTTCAGTTGATGTCGTCAGCTGCATAACTTCAACGGGAAATTCATTTCGCGAATTGATTGTCCGTGTAACAAAACTCCTTTGTCTGTCGAAATATAACTAATTTCGACAGTAAAAGACATGGTTTCTAAAAATGTAAATAATATTCATTAAAATACTCCAATTTTATAACCATTAGAACAAGCAGAGGGAACCAAAACCCCTCCTCAGGTTTAGTGGCCTAATACCATTTGTGATATCAGGGTCGTCGACTTTTCTCACAACACGTCCTTGGACGCGTTAAAAGTTTCTGGCTGAACTCTAAGAGTTCATGGGGACCGACTTGCTCCTTTTATAGATACGTTCTTTACCTTGTTGATGAGTACATTTTCGATCTTTTGAGCATACCAAGTTTTAATAGAGACATACATTAATATTGAGATCTTTTCACTACACAAAGTGGGATTTGCACACAATAGGAGACTTTTGAGCATTAATTAATATTATGTTTATGAAATACATTTAAATAAATACAAATATTATTAATTATCTCTATAGTGTATAATAGAAAAAATACTTGAATTAATAGTCACATGAATGTGTAAAATTATAAACAAACAAGTTGATATTACAACCATTGGATAGTAATAGATTTCACCCATGTTTCAAATTACTCTTCAAAATTTGATCCCTCAAGCTTCTACTAGAAAGTGGTTGAGTTTATATTCGTCGGCTAAACTCGTGTAGTACATTTGCTTTCGATTCAATTCTCTACTCGGCTCCTTACAGCAAAATGAGCCTATCGACGTGATTGTATCAAAAACCGAACCGAATTGACGAATATCCTTCCTGAAACAAATGACTATTTTTACTATGAAAAATAAAGCTTAAACTTTAAATCTCAAATTACCTAAATGTATTTAATATTATTTCAACACATTAAAACGGGTGCAGAGATTATGCTTATTAAACTTATTATTTTTTACTTAATATTTGCATAACTTATTATTTTTCTATTCACATATAATTCATATTTATCTGTTTTGTATCAATAGAGTTACACTTAATACCTAAATATTAATCTATACTTATCAAATATTTCAAAGTTAAAAGTAAGTTATTAAGTAAAAGAAGAAATCCCGTCTTCTTTATTAAAAATACTTATTTTGCCTATTAAAAAAGATTTGAATACCTGATAAGTAGATAAGTCTCTGAGTGCATTACAAAAGAAAAACGAAATGATCAAAAGAAAAACGAATGAAGCGCAGCTGTTTTAATACGAATCTTGTCTCTGCACCTCAATGATTTAGAATTAAAGATAATGGCAACGGCATGCAGATAAATCTTCCATTTCAGTATATTATATATATAATATAGAAGTATTATCCAAATCTATTAATGGTAGATAGCTGACTCTATTTGTCGGTGTCGTGACTAGATATGATAAGTCGTGATAAGATAATTATGATCTTGATCATTGAAAATTACATCTCTTTGACTTAATTTCTGTATGACAGATATTATTATATAATATTATGTGAACAATATCTACTACTACCATAATATTTATTAATATATTTTAATAGATACAATAGATACAACTATTATACCTACAAAGTATTGATAAATTTTTACTAGCACTATATCGTGTACACATATAGTGTGTTCTCTAGTGGCTGCAAAGCTTCCATATTTTAATACGATCTTATAATTTCAGTTTACTATTTTGTTTTGTTCTTATCTCTATATACCTCGTAACAAGCTATGATTATAAGTGGGATTAACAATTTGTGTTCCATAAATGTGTATTACAAAAGCGACATTATACTTTCTATGAAACGACTGTTTTCTATAAAAAAAATCCTTAAATATAGTAGTGGCTTGCGAGAATTAATAAATTTTATCAATATGAAATATCTTTACATCTGAAATATATACACATAGTTTACGACACTTTTAGAGTTATAAAATAAACACAAATATGATTTCAATAGCGTGTAATCGTGAGCGGTTCTTTAAAAATATACACGATCGAGAATTTTTTCTTTATTTTTCATGCTAAGGGATTCATTTTCTTTGATTTCTTAGAAAACTCATTTTTTGTCTCCTCCAATCCTTGTAATACAAAGAATGTATTATCTTAGTTTATTGATTCCTTACATAAACTCGTATTCTAACCCTATCTCCTTTAATAATAATATCCGTAACTCACTTTTTTTGTATATATTGGTATAATAAAAAAACGCAGACTAAAATAAATATAATAAATAGATATTTATATACATACATTTTAGGTATGTTTTACAAATAAAAAAGTTGTGCGGGCAATGTAATTGGAGTATTAAGATAATTGTAAGGTTGATTTTGATTGTGTATTTGATCAAGCTCAAAAATGATTGTATATTGTAAATTATTAAATATAAAATAGTAAATATAAAGTATATAACATATTATTCCGTTTCTTTGTTATTACAATAAACAAAAACATGTTTATTGGAGGCTTATGGTAACAAATATACGTCATAAGAATTATACACAAATCACAGTAACAAGACGCTAGATGGCGTTGGGAATAAACCCATATTTAATGTATTGGTACCATTTACCATTTATGCATATCAAGTTAAAAGATTTAATTCGTTTATTCATCACTAGATTGGGTTGAATATAGTAGCTTATATTGGAACACGGTGTTAAGACTTTATAAAAAATTGTATAGGGAGTCTGTGATATTGTAATTAAACTTTAGTTCAGCATTTTGCCAGTAGATGGGGTTGATTGGGGAAGTATATTTTGAATGTGGTAGAAAGACTAAAACTGAATTTATGTTGCTCGTTTGGAGTTATTTTTTTAAAACTTAATTCACAATTGGATTGGATTTGGATGGATTTGATCTAGCCTTATATTTACATCGCGGTGGTAAGTTACACTAAAATTATATAATTAAATAGATCGTTTGTGATTTTATGTATTAAATATCTGTCTTACTTGTCTTAAATCGAAGTCATACTAAAGAAGTTTCACTTAAAACATGTATTGGTTTAAATATACAAAAGTGTTTTGGTTTAAATGTATTGGTTCAAATAAACACGTTTGACTAATTGAGGATAAGATTCTAGAGTGAAAAGTGTCGTCACTTGTAAAGATATTCATATTAATATTATTCATGAAGTCATTAATATTATTTTATGATAGTCTATGAAATTTTCATTAAAAAACAAGACAAAAACTAGGTCCTAATGACAATTTTTTTTTCAATTGAATTACTCATAAAAAATATGTTTTAGAAATTTTGAGAAGAAAATAGTAATTATTTAGGGTGTTTAAGCCAGTCTATTCTCTGAAATGTAAATAAATGTGTCTAAAAAAGGTATATTTCCATCTCTTAATGTCAAAAATAAAAGGAAATATTGACTTTGTATAATATAGAAAAAATATAACCTAATTTTTTTCATCGTCCTCTAATGTCATCCAGAAACATGTAAGTTTTAATGACCCTGTTAAAAGATAACTCACAGATTAAATTCCAGCTTTTATAAAGTTTAAGTGATCCTGTTAAAAATAGAAAAATTCGACTGAGCTTGAACCAGATGCTTTTTCTTTTAAAAGTGTTTTTTTGTAAGAAAGACTAGGAGACTAGAACTATGAAATTGTAGTTTTATAAACATTTTAATTATTATAATTGAATTTCTGGACTTATTACGAGGACGTTTTAAAAATAATTAAATAGAGCTATTGCGCTTTACAAATATGTTAAGAAGTAACATAGACCATATAAACTTGAATTATTACAACTAATAAATAATTAAAAAAAGGTTGTGAGTAGCATTTTCAAAAATATTTTTGAAATACAGTTCTGTTAGTAGTTCTGATCGTGTAACGCCCTTTTGTAATCTCTCACTGGCAAATAATATATTTATAATAAGTAACAACATGTAATATATTTAAAATAAATATAAATAGATTTAATAAATAATTTTAAGAAAATTATTTAAAAAATATTATTTATTTATAGGGGTTATTTTATAGTTTTATTAATACTTAGGTACTGTTAATTATTAAATAATAATTATATTTATTATTTAAAATAAACCGCTCTTACTTTCGCTTTTAATTAAAACGTAGGCAACAATACGTATACCATTACTTGTCATTAAAAATAAAATCACGTCAGTAACAGAAATGTAATAATTGTCAAATTTGCTTGTTAATTCGTGTGTTCCGACCCTTATCACTTTCATACGTAGCAGTGTACAATTAAAAATAACTGTACAATAACGGTCTAAAAATATTTTTAATGACTTAATATGTATTTTTTGTTTCTGTGTCTATATCTCGAAAGACAAAAAATAAATGTAGATTCAGTAAATAATAGTTATTTATAGATATTTTTTTATATTTACATATTTTTTAGCTTTAAGTAATACTAAAACTTATCTTAATATAGACGATTTTTAACAAAATCTACATGTTTTCTACATACATTTATATATATTTAATTTTAATGAATATTGAAAATATGGACTTGTAATTATAGCTTAACCTTTAATGGGACGGCAATAAGTGGTAGGAAGTACTTTCCTTTGATCTAAGAATTCACCAGGAACAAAGGATGCGTTATAAGGAATGGTCATTATGATATACATTTAAATTCTCGTTTAAGCAATTTCCTTAAATAGGCTTTTTTTGGGTGAGTCGTATAAAATTTACGTAAACACATGACTATTATAAAAATAGTTATTTAAGAAAAAAAATATTAATAAAATGATTAAAGCTATTTCGTTTGTCTCGGATTACTCAAAAATATTTTTATATTCTCAAACTATTAACATGTTCTTATTAGCTAATGACGCCAATATATTAAATGTCCAACATGATTTTAACATTATTATTTTATAAAACCAACACATTTAACAAAACCATTTTAAAAAATGTAAGTGTGAAATGATATTCAATATTATAAAAATAGCAGGTACTTTTAAATAATATTAAAACAAAAATTCATTTGTATTTAAGTCCATGAGCAACTTATATGTTACTAAAGTATTTGAATCTGTGTTATTCATTAATTATATTAAAATATTAACTTTTTTAAGTACATATTTTTAAATTTAAATATCTATGTAAAAATAAGTTTAATAAAAAAAAATTATAATAATAAAATAAAATAAATAAATTTTCAACACAATACGTTTAGGCCTTGCGTTGATAGACTCATTGCTTATTTAACCTTCGTATTCTCCTCGTCCTACTCCGGTTCAAAAGCATTAAGCTTGTCACATACGGAAAGTTGATCTTGTATATATTATTAGTATTGTTTAAGCATTATTGGTAATAATGTTAAAAATGTTTATTATTGAATAATAAAACTGATAAAATATTAATTTAACTTTATTTGGTAGGAACAGGACGGTAGTATTGACCTAATTTCTTGGAATTTAAATGTATAATAATAATGGCTTAATAATAAACAAAAAATTATGGCTTTAGCAGAGATGTAATCGGCCTTATTATATCTATTGATATTGTAAGTCTATTGTAAGTCTTTGCTCGTTGACTTTTGTTGTGACAATATGGCGCGTACTGTGGACACTAAAATAGCAATTTCTATACCATACTGTTAGGAGTCAGTTTTATCAATTGGTTTAATATCTGGCTCGATAATTTGGGATGAGCGTTTTTTTTTAACTAAATATAAAAATATAATTTTTCCAAGTTACGTAAAGAACTAGTTCTATTTATTTATAAAATAATAGCTTCAAAATAATCTTTTCGGTGAGTTATGTTAATTTGAGATCAATAAAGAGATTAGTAATTACAAAGTTTTTGTGGATAACTTTTAAGAGTATGGTCTTCATTACGCCACTGGCTTTATAGATAAGAAATTACTATGTTATAATTTCATATTAAATTTCGCCTTTACAAGCTTCATTTTAAAAACTTCCTTTATAAATCCCTTATTTTAATAATTATCAATTATTTTTATAAATAATAATGTTAAACAGAATTTGTATAAATGTAATGTATTTTTAAACTTTATCATTTAAATTTTATACTTTTATAATTATTTTTTTTTAACTTTATAATTCTTTCCCTGTTAAACTTTCAATAATTATAGTTTTGTTACAGAAGCGTGTAGTGCTGATTTTTGCAAAATAAAAACAGTTTTTGTATTCGTATTGCTTATAAAAAATAATTTATTATTATTCCAATAGATTTTTCACATAACTCTATATTTTTGGATGAAGGAGAAGTACTTACCTAATAGGAGCTTTTAATAAGTTGTTACTAGTTTTAAACATAATAAGAGAAGTAAAAATAATTTTTTTTTGAATTTACCAAGATTGTGTAGGATAGTAATGAACAACAACTCTTCGGACATCGTCGATGATAATCTTCCATATCTTTTTAAATTAATACGAAACGGCGGAAAAGCATGAATTTTTCAATGTAATGGTAAATGCATTAGTCGCTAGAGCATTAGGATCACTTTGCCAACTGTTATAAGAACTACATTTGGCGTTCAGTCGACTTGCAAAAAAATCAATATTATATTCGCTAAAACGGTATTTTGTTTTGTTTGGCTTGTATTCACTAAATTTTCATTCAGAGTTCAAAATTCCAAAATTTATTACTTGCTAAAAGAATTATTTAATATTAAAAGACACTTATTAAAATATTAATTATAAAATGAGTCAGAGATAATTTAATATGGAGATATTAAAAATAATTTAAACAACCGAACCGAGCTGATGATTTGAACTGACCGAATATCAATAACCCTGTCCAATATGGACGCATCCTAACTGTGATGATTCCACAAAATAGAAGGTACACTGGTACGTAAACCTCATAATCAAATAAAATATTTCTTTAAATTTTTTTCAACCAAAAAGGGCTAATTGTCATTCTAATCCATTCATATGCAAATTAATTTAATATTTCATGAGATTTTCTCTATAGGCTAAATGTTCATTTAAATTTATAAGGAATTTTGCTGAATATATATTGTTTTTCACCATAATATCATAATGCTTATAATATTTAAATGAAGAATGTAGCTATAATTTATGTTATTAGAAAACTATAAAAACTTATTGTATTCAATGATTTAAGTATAAAATTAGGCGTAAATAAAAGTACAACTAATTTAGCAAAATTCATGCAACTTACAAGATTTTTCGTTTATAAAGATGCATACATAATAAACGTTTAATCTTATTTTTTTTATGGGTGAAGGTAGTTTTAGAATCATCTATTTAAATTTAAAAATATAACCAGAAAACTCATAATAGGTATATTGAATAAGGTAAGGTTTATTGAATAAGGTAAGACTAAATATTTTAATAATATAATTGTTATTTTTACATTATATGCATATTCCGTTTATATTTCACTAAAAGAAATACATTCGATAAATAATTTTAATTAATATAAGTGTCAGGTGCGGTACAAAAACCAAAAATTAGACAAGGAAATTCATAAATACAGTTACTATATTAAAACTCATAATGTTTATGATAAGATTCATTAATATTATGTTTACAATGTTTATAAAAATGTTCTATGGCCATAAAATAATTTTTATTCCATTCGATTAAAACTAAATCCATTAGATTAAATCTGAATCTAAAATCTTTGTTAGCTTGCGATATAAAAGAAAACTGGAGAATAGAAGTGATCAATATCAGAAGAGTTTTCACGACTGTCATTTTTATTTGATAATTCCAGGGTATTATCCAGATCTATCAACTCACTACATGAATAAGCAATATTAGTACTTAGTTAATAAATAAATAAAAAACAAAGTTGTGTTTAAAAATGAAATTTATTGAATATTATTCAGAACTAATCTGTAAATATCTAAAAATCTTGATTTTTTAATAATATTTTTAAAAATGACCCAATAATACTAAATGACACAATAAAACTAATAGTAATTTATATATTTTTAATTATTTATAATAGGTATTAAGTTCGCTCTATGTTCCCTAGTATGTAGGATTAAAATAAAATTTTAAATAAATAAACAAAGCAAAGAAACATATTAAGGTTAAGTATTTTGTAGAAAGAGGAGACCAAACCTTTTAAAACGTACGCCTACTACCGGTATATATATAAAACAACGTAGGCTGCATCTACACTTCTCAAACTAATGACAGCTACTCTTAAATAATATTAATTTAATATGCTATCATATACCAAGTAATAAATTAAGTAAGACTAATTATTAAGTATAAAAGAGTATATATTTTCAAGTTACGAGTAACTTAAATACCTTCAATATTTAGAAATTTTACAGATGTATTTTCTTTTTAATAACAGATAATTTGTAACTTTGTATTCGAATTTGACAGACAATACAAATGAGAATATATATCTGTAATATTTAAAAAGTAAAAGAAAAAAAATTCTATGTAACAAAGTATTATGAAGTAAAGAACATTTTCTTTTCACCAATGTTTTTGCTATATCGTTTTCTATTGAGTGATTTTCTTCTATTGCGGATTTTATAATGTTTGAGGTATTTTCGAAATAAATGATGAAAGTGAATAAAGTGATCGTTCAGTCGATCTTCGTGAATTGATACTGAATTATTCAGTGCTTTGTTAACTGGCGGGCCGAATCTTCCATGCTAGACATATTTTGCATGCAAACATTAACTTTATTTAATATTATTTTTATTTTATTAGTAATGTGTGTCAGACGTTTAAAAGTTAGATCATTTTATTTTCCGCTTGTCGTCTAAGAAGTTGAATTGAAAATATTTTAAACACTAATTTCTATCTTAAAGGTTTATTTATGATGTAACAGCGTTCTTGAGCATTTGAAAGGTCTGTCATTGAGTATATAAATAATAATAGTAATAATAACTTTGTGAAAAAACCTCCAACATATCTTCATATTTTATAAATGTAATATCAAGTATTTATCATTTACCTGTACTATTCTCTGACTAATTGATAGCTATATTAGTGATAAGACATTATATATCTTTACCCGTATGCAAACTTAACTTCAAAACAAAAAAAATATACTTAACTTAAAAGACTACAGAAGAGAAATTATGTAGAACTAGTTTATGACTATTTTCAAATTTATTTTTTGCAAGCTTTGATTAATGTAACTAACAATAACTAACTTACTTTATAGGTAAACATTGTTACTAACATACTAACACTATATGGAGGATGTCTGAAATAAATATTTTTATTCATTTATTTATTTATTTATCATATTGGCCGTAGATTCTTTAATTTTTGTTTGTATTCGGTCTTTGACATTACAATTGATCTGTAATCTGTTACTCGGTGATTGTAACACATACTAAGACTTGAAAGGCCTTTGTTGTCTTGGTCATACATGTATATGACTAAGACAATTGTATATATATCTATATAACGATTGAAGATCAAAGGGATTAGATAGGTTTAACATTGACGTCCTATTAGAATACAATAAACATTGTGATTCGATAATCTTTAAGGAATAATAAGAACTATATGTATTTTGTTCTTAGCTTTAATAATCTTCAGCTATTAGGCGAAAGTAAATAATAATCGGAACTTACACTAATTTTATTCATATGCAGTGATTTATGATCTATATGTCCTAATTGTATATAAGCTTTTTATATAAGCTTTTGATAGTAGTTCATTTCGATATATGATTATTCCCATCACGTCTGACTTCGAGACATAGAAACGTATCTGGTAGGTCACCGCCTTCAAGTTAAGATGGGTGTTAGGACGACAAACTTTGCCACATGGAGATTATTGGCTTTAAAAAATTGGATTACTTTCGGTGTTATGTACGCTCTTTTTTTTATGATTTATTTTTTTATGTATTAATAAAAATAAAATAAAATAAAAACAAAAAGTATTTATTTGTTCTTAACAACATTAAGTCGAATATAGATTACTAATTTAAAAGTTAGATCAGAGAACCCCAGAGTGGGTAAAGGTCTCCTCCAAAGATGCCCAAACTTCTTTATTTTTGGCTTTTTGGCACCAATTATTTATGTATAAAAATGATAAATGATTATTAGTTTTTGATTATAACATTTTTTTTAAATATAGATTTAAAAAATTTCTATAAAAATAATATCAAGTTCAAAAAAGTCCCATTTATACTTATTAATGTTAAAATGACCCAGTCGGTTGGAATAGAGAGTATTCCTCTTTACCAGATAAAATAAAAAGTGTCTAAAAAATCGTTTCTACGACCTTTGAAAAGTAACGTCTAAAAGGCTTTACCTTTTTTTTTTTTCCCGATGAAATGCGTTACGCACACCACCGCCAAGATGTTAACTACTCCCAAAGGTGTAGAGGGGGGGACCTCTGGGAGGGAGCGGTGGTAGTGTGGGACTCCCGGTCTTGAAGGGACCGGTGTACCCACTAAAACCCCGGGGACATTCCCGGCTTCGCCGTTAGGGAGGACCCCTCCGGCGATTCCCGCAAGATTGCAGGCCGCTCATGCCAGGAAGCGGTCATAGTGAGCGACCGCTTCCTCACCTCTCTTTAGGTGAAAATTTGTATTGAATTACCGCCGCACAGGGGAAGCAACTCGCACTCTCCTGCGCATCCGCCGTCTTCTGTGCGGAGGTGCGAGAGGGTCCTCCTTTCTCCCACGCTCCGACGAAATCTAAACTAACCTCTTAGTCAAATTCTACAAATTGTGTTTTTCTATACCATATCTTTTTTTTAAATTTCTTTAAAAGGATTTAACATTGTTAAATCTCTTTTTAAAAGTTTAAACGAGGAAAAAACTTTCATCCAGCGATTACAAATAAAGAAAGTTTTAACCATCAAAGCAGCCTTTAGACTATTATGGTACCTCATTATATTTAAAAATGCCGGGGCTGCATTCCATCAGGCTTCATTACGTGTAATTATTGAGAGATCCTCACGTTGAACGCTTCAAGAATGTTTGATAAAATTTTCGTTGATACTAACAACAGACTAATCCAGACTGTAAATAAAGTCCAGTATATTCTAGCGATAAGCATGTTAATTAATATGTTAAAAGGTTCAACTTTTCATGTCAAATAAAAAACAGTTTTAAAACCTTGAAAGCCAGTAAGTATATCAAATACGCCAAATTAATAATTCAAATAAATCAAACTTTGTCATACATTAGAAGATTAGAACTATAATTTAGAAGCTGTAGAAACATCATAAAACTTATTACTCCGAGGTGAATTCTATTTGCCTAAGTAAAATTTTAGTAAAATGGTCCGCTTTTATTCATAAAAGCCTTTGATATAAACCATTTTCCTTAGATAATAAATGTCTCATTTAAAGATTTAAACATAAATATTTACACTCATATCATATCAGTCTAGTATGGCGTAAAATTTCTTGTATCACAGTGGGCTAGCACTGATCGCGGTGTAATAATTAGTTGGGTAGGAAACAAGAGGCTTTGTCTTTCATGCGGAGTGGGTTATTTTGAAACCTTTGTATAATTACAATGTTTGAATGAAATATAATACCCCACGGTTAGGTTACATAGCTCCAGACGGGCTTTAGTATTATCTTGTACAGAAGTATTTTGTTTTCAACGGATAGTTGCGACCTATGTTCAATGACCTGCCGTATTGATTGATCACTCAAAAACTCTTATATCAGCGCACAGAAACCAGAGGGCAAGCCGTAAGAAGCCGTAAGTGAAGGTAGCGAGAGGTGACAAAAGTTTACGTCGACCACTTTGACTAGGGAAGAAGACGCTTTACTACATGGCTAGGCCAGGCTAGGTATGCCCTATGTTGCCCGTTAGCGCATCCACATTCAGGTCCAAACCATGGGCGAGCTCCAATATACCCTGGATAATATAAATGTGACACGTCAGATGATTGTCTGGTTTGGATCTCCGTGAGAAATAGGTTGAATAGTTTATCTGTTTGATGATGGTCAGGTCTGAAATTGTTGGGGTGTAAGTAAGGGTTTGTTAAACTGCTATTTAAAAACTATCGTTTTTTAATATTTAGTATTGGTTTTAACAAGTTATTAATTGTTATTAAGAGTCGACAGTAGGGTGAGGAGTTTACGTCGTAAAACCCCTGAGCCTCATATCATTGACACGAGTCAACATGTACGAACACCGATGGGGGACTAGTCTGGAGACTCCGGAACGCAACAGCATATAGAGGCATTGAATATACG
Organism: Mechanitis mazaeus; assembly: GCA_959347395.1. Classification (NCBI taxonomy): domain Eukaryota; kingdom Metazoa; phylum Arthropoda; class Insecta; order Lepidoptera; family Nymphalidae; genus Mechanitis; species Mechanitis mazaeus. Next base: position 4,357,429 of record OY365750.1, read on the forward strand.
TATGAATCAAAAGGGTAAAAATATAAAAATTATTATTTGACGAAAAAACATTTCCCGTTTTTCATTTCAAAATGTTGAAAACAAACGGATTTTTATTTTAATTAAAAAAAATAATTTTCATAATATAATTGGCAAAAGTTGTCATAAATTTAAATATCAAAAGTATCGTTAATTTGTCATATGATAAGTTATAAAATGTCAAACACATTTTAAAGATAGAAATCTGAAGAAAATTGTTGTGTCTACATGTCAATTTATTATATGAGCTATTTTGTATTAAGAATTATTTTGGATATATCACCATACGAAAGACCAACTCAACGAAATTCATTTCAAATAATTTAGATGCATCTCTTTTATACATTAGCCATATCCACGTGCAAGTTTAGCTGAGTTCCTTAATTAGATAACACCTCTTTATATTTGATATTTGAATTGAAGATTAATTTGCACGACAGTGCAATTAACATAGTTAGCTGAATTCTAAGCCACTGAGGCATAAAGATCAAAGCAGCTGCGTTGAGGCGTCTAAACCAAATAGGGTTTAGAAATATTAAAATTATATGCAGGAATATTTCTTCGTCGCCGCATTCATTTCTACTTTTAATCTAGTCTGGAATTCACTTAGAGAGTTATATTAACCCGGTATTAAAGATATTCTTTTTGTAGTCTGATTTATTTTTAATCTCAGGTGTATTTAGAATTATAAAGCTTATAATACCAATCCTGTGTGAGGCGCGATGACTTAATATGTCTTTTTTTACTTTGTAGTTTACATAAAAGTTTATAAGCTCTTGTATTGCTTTAATAGTTTTGGTCGACAAGTGGATATAAAAACCTACTAGTTATATTCATAGTTGGATAATAGTAAGAGTATTCGTCTACTCGGTTCGAAATAGAGTCAAGTCGATGGATCAGTAACTGCTGCTACGAGCCGACCGGAGAACTGAATTGAAAGCCATGAATTCGAATAAAACTTCTCTTAAAGCTACATTATAATCTATTTTTAAAAGAATCTGGCCCTTACTTATATAAAATTTTGATTTCAGCCCTTAATTGTTGGCATGTAAGGCCATCGTTGGCTCTTAGCCAATGCTCATGTATCATACTTCACTGGATTAACGAGACTCACTGAGGCGTAAATTTTTATTTATAACTAGTAGTTGCCAACGATTTCATCTGTTCTTCTCGCTTCAGGCTAAAATCATAAATAATATACAATTACTTAAAATGTATAGACAACATCAAGATATTTAATTAAAAGTGGCTTAGAATTTTAGTCTTAATGGCACTCTTATGTAAATTAAACTTTCACATAAATATCTTTTATAAAGAGATGTTATCTAATTAAAGAAGGCAACATAACTTACAAGTCGGTTTTGTTTTGTATCAAAGAGGTTGGCCATTTGTAATGCAGTCCATTGGGTGGGTTTTTGTATGGGGTTTAATTTAAATTTGTTCTAAATGCAATATGTTTAAAATTATTTTGTTATAATAAGGTTCATTTTATGTACAAAAAATATAAGCTAATACAATATATTTTTAGGAAATAAAATATTATAATATTTTGTTATAAGTAAAGTGAGAATCGATTAATTCAAAAATAAAAAGGTGTGTGTGCAATTCACACATGACAGAAACTAAATTTCAGATGAGTCGTCTACCAGAGAAAGAAATTAATATAGAGTAATAGGAGTATTACGATAATTGCGGGGTTTATTTTTTTTAATAATATTTTGACCATCTTAAAAATTACCTATTTTTTGATATAATTAAGTTACTTTCCTTATCAAGAGCACAAAAGGGCATAACAAATGTATAACGATATTTTTGTTATACCACATTCGTAATATGTAATAACTGTAGTTAATTAAATTAAACCCAATCAGAAAGTTCTAGTCTAGAAATAAAATTTAATAGACAGAGAAATTAAGAAGTTATGCGTATAACACAACGTCCTTGACAAATTTAGTGACGGGATGGAATGTAATATTAGTATAATATATTACAATAAAAAACGTACATTGTGCCTAAATAGTTCAATTTTTATGGCCGAAGAATGTATCATTATATAAATGAAACAGCAGAAAATATATAGGGTAATAATTCTTAAAAGGTTGCTAAGAAAAAATACATTTTATTCATCTCAACTTGTATCAGAGTCAGTGCTATCACTCGTACTGACAGCATTGCATGGGAAAACAAAATGTAGCTTTGGAAGCAAAATGTTGTCACGAAAAAAAAAAATTGGCCCTATTATTTTGATTATATAAGTAAAGATAAGTTCATACACGGAGTTACACTGCATAACTGCATAACATATTAATTTTTATAATAATGTTAAAGAGAACTCGATTTATGTTCTGAGTGTCGTAAGCGAAAAAAATGAAATGCATGACGTCCATCCCTCGTCATGTGGTACTGACAGACGTCACCCGCATCATGCTATAGCGCACAAGGTATAAGTGATAGCGGTGACTAACATTTCAGCTGTTCATTCTTCACAGACTAAGTTGCAAATGAAACTGTATGAATTTGAATTTCAAATGTTGTAGCTAATGTTAAAAAAATTAACACGGTCGTGACCAGGCATGTGAGGATATAGTGGCTGCATCAGACCTGGACGTTCTAGAGGTAACGGGCGCAATGTTTTAAGTTGACTTCTTATAGTTTTAATACGATCTAATAATTTTTGTTAACTGTAATGATTTCTGTTAGTTTGATTATTCTTGTTGACAAAATTGTTTTGTTTTAAATACAGTTACTAGAAATTATAATTAAAATATAAGGCAAAGTAATTAAAATAAAGTAATTAAAATATAAGGCATCAGGAAATTAAAGTAATTCCTTGTCTGTGGTAATGAATTTCTTTATTAAAGTTAAGCTCAGTTAACTTTTCTTGTAAGAACGTGACACAAGGGTAAGGATTGTAAGATAAGTAACAGTATTTTTATATACTTTTTTATTTATGTATATTATTTATAACAATGAAATATTCAAATAAAATATTTGACTTATAGCAAAAACCTAAAAAAGTATTTCTATTTTTTGAAGTATGAATTGAAGCTATGGTAGAAAGGAAGTCACATAATTGAGTTAAATGTAAAAAGCATACAATCATTACAATATTAAGAAGATTGTAGATTATTAGATGATAGAAGTAGATGTAAATATCATTGTTTCTCGATGATATCATTCCCGTTTCGATATTTCGATGGAGATACTATCGTCATAATAAAGCTGCTATCTCTTACATTTTTCAGCTTCTTGTATCTCCTACTTCTTATTCCGTTGTATTATTTGCTCCCAAATTACAGTGTCACAAACAAGATAAATGTTATGGAGGCCCGCTAGGATTAACATTTCTCAAGTATATTAATTACTCAAATTTTAGGATTATAAATAAGTAAAAACCTTAAAATACAACTAGAATGATGACATCAATAACGCTTATATTTAACAGGCTATCCACACAAGACATTTGAAAACCGTTTTAATAAAGAAACGATTTTGATTATTGAAGTTTTTATACCTGTGAAACATCTAAAATGTACGTACATATTAACTAAAAATGGCATAACTGTAGTTAACTACTAAAACTAGGAGTGCTAACCAGACCTCAATTTTGATTGGCTGCGCTCTCAAAATCTCGGTATGTGTAAACATATTGCAAACAATATGCTAACACATACCGAAAAATTAGGCGCAAACAGTACCGAAGTTGCATTTACAAAACGTCGACGCATTCTGTCCTCAACTATTGTTCAGGATGAGAACCATTAATATATTTTTATTGTTTTTTTTTTTTTTTTTTAAACTATCATCAGACTAATTTCTATCAGCGTGCAAAATTTGGAAACTTTAGGATAAACCGTTTTTGGACGATGCTTGCACTAACTATACAGAAAAGTCGCTCGAGAGCTTCGCTCAATAAAAAAAAAACAATTGACTTAGTGTTATTTTGGGCCAAAAATACACGAGTAGCATTGTTATTTTTATCATCTACGAATGTTAGCCAGCAGCTTGAAAGATAAAGTCTTAACGCCTCTGTTGGAAGATAAATTATAAAATGCATTCCAACTTTTATTAAGTTAAAGTGATCCTGTAAAATATAGAAAATTGTATCTGGCGGCAGGCCAGTTTCTTTTTTTCATAAGACAGATTTTTCTTTATAACAATTGATCCCAAGACAAAAGAACTTCCCAAGAAAATAATAAAGATAAGTTTTTCTAGCATTAAAAGCTTCTCATCTTTATAACATTTTAAATTTAGATGGATGTCACAGGTTTAAAATAAAGTTTGCAATATTTTTATAAGCATTTTTATTATTATAAATATTTGGTGGTTTCTTATTTATTTGAACATTATAAACTCTTTTCTTTTTATTGGATTACAACAAATATCCACTTATTTAGCGAATGGTTCCAATAAAGAAAATGTAATGTATAGAGTTTATTTAATTGGCTATATTAAATCATACTAAAACCACTACAACTCCAAAATTTAGTATCAGTAGTCTTTTATAAAATTTAGTATCAGTTAGAATAGTTATATATTCAAGAGCAATTATTAACAACCAATTCATTCATTTTTACACTGCCTCCATATATTTGTAAGTTAGGTTAAATACAAACTTTGATCTGTGATTTTCGGTACTTTTTCAGTTTACAAAAATTGTACAATTATGGAAATAAAAAAAAACAGTATAAAATGTAATTACCTAATATGGGCCTGAAAAAATATGGACTTGGGATTACAATAAAAGATGTTTGTTTCATTACAAACATTAATATTTTTATTCTTTCTAAGTTTCTATATACTTTAGTCCAGTAATTTATTCATATATGAGAGGACTAAATCAACCAAATTAAATGGAAAGAAAAACAGATAACTATTGTCATTATATTATAAGATCCAAACATTCAGATATTGATACTATATTTGCATTGCAGAAGAGGGCTGTTCGGGCAATTTATAACGAGAGACCGAGAGAATGATATGAAAATAAATTCAAAGAAATTAAAATTATGATTGTATACAATCGTATTTATAAAATTTTAAATTCAAGAAAAATTGCGAGTAAACCCAAATTAACAATCCAAATAAAAATAATCTTGCTATGGACATAGCAACTAGGGTTCACAAAATACGAAACTTATAAAAGGTTAAAAACTACAGTTAAAAAAGTAAATAAATAAATAAAAAATAAATAAATAAATATATTAACATTAAAAAAAAAAACTATTCTAGTGTTAAAGATTATATTAACGACAATATGATCTGTTAACGAATTCTATGCTAGTAGTAATAACGAGTAGCCTACGTATTTTATTTGGAGTCGTTGTTAATCTTGCTTAAGCAACTGGCAGCATCACTTCTCTCCCCTAGAAGTCATTAGTTGCAGTAGCGTTGGGGATCGCGTTTCCCTCCCTCAGATTAGGCGAAGGGAGTGATGACTGACCCTGATGTGTATGTAATACTCGTGAGGGGGTGCTGTTTGCGATGACTGGTTGTTTTGCAAGCCGATTTGCAATATTAATAGATTAAAATCTTTATACACTCATTATGGAAGTGATTGCGATGAAATAGAGCCAGTTGTTCGTAAAAAACATATTCAATGTTTTGACGTTAGAGAAACAGTGATTACAATAAAATACCCGGCTGAGTTTGTGTGATTCTTCTCAGATCAGGGCGCGACTGAATCTCTTATAGTCTTAAATTTTAAGTTGGAGAGTGTCCAGAAGGGGTATATAAAATAATTAAAGGACAGCATATTATTTAAAAATCACTATCAGTTCAGAATATTAAATATAATTGTACGGTTGTACTGACCGATTAGTTTAGATCCCATTCGGGGTCTTTATTCATGAGATCTGAGAATTGCTGAATCACAAAGTGAACTCATTCGGTGTGTTGACGAACTAGTCGAGTAGACTCCGTAAACTCGTATTTAGATGAGTACAATTGGATAATTATATATAAAAGTTCATAATATTTTTTTAAACTAATCTTAATATATACGACTTTATACTGAATTCATATGTGTATAAATCCGGAAACATATAAAAATTTTATTCCTGAATCGGAAAAATAAGGAAGTTGTACATGAAGCACTACCGTTTATGAAAAATAGCATGAGTTGGTCTTTGTTTTGAGAATATTCAACATGTACAAAGGGATGGAGCATAAAGTTAATGTTAATTATTATAAATATGTAAATAAATTCCTTTCTTTTTCTTTAAGTAGACAATCTTTTGTGTAAGTCCTAACCTTTTTATTACATACTTCACCAATTTTTGATATCGGTCTTTTTTTTTTAAATAATAATAATAATAATAAATATTTATTTCAGACAAGATCATCGATATAGTGTTAAAATGTTAGTAACCATGTTTTGAAATCTTTTTTATTGCATTGTAGAAATCAATCTTTTATTTGATAACCATATCACATGGATTGTACCAAAAACTATAATTGTCATCTTGAGGCCATCTTGATGCGTCGGCTATATTGGATTGATAAAAATATTAATTACAATATGAATTACATTGTCATTGTTACTAAAGGTGAATTCCAAATTGCAACTCAATCGGTTTAAATTAACTATTTTAAATTGCAATTTCAAGATTTGTTCTCACTAATTAACACATCAAATAAAATCTTTAAAAATATTAATATAAGCAATAAATATACAATATTCATTGTGGTTTCTTTCTTTCGCAGGTTTTCCAAGTAAAAAAATATTATAATCCTTATTTTTAAACTATAAACATTTTCTCTTCTCTCCAATGTCGGCGAGTGTAACAACATAAGCTTTCTCCATTTAACCGAGGGACAACTAAACTAAACTAAGATTAGCTAAGCTTAAGCGACTCCAAGACCTTGCTATACGGTTTATTGGGCTTTTGCAAGTATCTCAATTTTAGCATTATTTAAGCGGTTAAGCTATTGTAGGTACGATAATTATAAGTATATTATATTTTATATTTCAATGCAATTACACTTCAGGTAATGAAGTAAAGATTGTTTCATTAAAATAATAAAACAATTGATTATACATATAATCTTATATATATTTTATTATTTACTGGACGAATTCTTATATTTATTGCCACGACATTGTTCGCGTGACATATTAGTTTACCGCAAGCAAGAAGTTGTTCATGTAATTTTAGTTTGTATCATGAAAATAGCTTTTTTCATAAATTTTCTTTATTGTGTTGGACTACTTTCCAGAGGCGGAACTCGTACTTATTTCAAAGATTTTTTAACACAGTAATTTTCGATCGTTAGCAAATATAAGTGTCGTGTGTAAAGTATGTATTTGAATTTCGAATTACTTAGAGGAAGAGCGGGTGAAGTCATTTCCTTATATAGTTTTAAAAGAACACAACGAAAGAGAGAGGTTCCATCTAATTTTGGACACCAAAACTAATTTATAGTATGAACGCAATTCGTGTATTTTTTCTGTTGTGTTTTTAATCTAATCTTGCAAAAAATATCACAATATGTCCCTATATATGATAGAATTAAGTAGTAGAACGAGTTTTTTGTATTTTACCACAAGAATCATACATTTTTCTGCATTGAGATTACATCCTACGGAACGCCAATACCTCTAATATTTTACAGAGAAATTACTCTTTGCAAGTATTATAGTATATCGCCGTTTGAATATGATTCATGAATCGATCAGTCCCTGCATTGGAACCTTTTTAATTTCATAAATTATGCCTTGATTGTCCATATCTTTGTGTAACATAAAAACCTTCTTTCAAAATTGCCAAGGTTTTTGTAAAAAATACTACAACAGTCTAGGGCTATAATAGTATTATAATATTTAGTAAATAACACTGGCACACAAAAAAATAATTAAAGGTGAATAAATTCTGACTTCAGTTTCTTTTTTGGGACATCAAAAAAACTTACCTGAGGTATGTCAGGTTTCAGATATAGATTTTTTTTATGTGCCAGTGTTATTATTAAATAAAAAAAAAACATGTAACGTTTATTAGTAATTGACTTTTTAATTGCCTGATGTTTTGATAGACAATTAAAAGATATGTTAATCACCTATTTCCTAGTAACTTAATTTCCGTAATTAAAATAATAATACATTATGAAAAGTGAGAGTTTGAAAAATATATAAATTATTGTCAAATATTAAAGACACCTTTTCAGTATATATCGTGATATTTGAGTTCTACCCGCACTTTACATATTTCATATTCACGAACAAATGACGCAAATTAATTTATGTTAAAAAGCAAAAATAGGATTATTTTAGAACTATAATTTTACTATTACAATCTATTACGAGAGTTTGTTTTTGAAAGTTGTAAATTATTATTTCTTGAATAAGAAACTTAAAGTCATTTATATATTATTTAATTGATATAGGTACGTATAAACTTACAATGCATATTTTTATAACCCTTAAATTTATCCATCTTTTAAATATTAAAACGATATTCACAAAATTTAATACCTCTATGTATTTATAAGTATACTTAACTCACAGCAAAGCAGGACGAAGCTGCTATAAAAATTTATGTGTCATAAAGTAAAAGCAGATATGTCAGCCTTTCTTATCCCTATGATATTGTCATCGTGTCGGAAAAATATAAATATTGTATCAATTAATCTTTGAAAAAATGCTTTTAGTCTTAAAAATAACTATCTGCTACTATTTACTTATGGACGCTAGGAACGATACTGCTACTAGGAACGATACAGTAAAATATAGAATCAAATAAAAATTAAAGGAAAAAATAAAAGGTTTCATCATATTGGCATCGAATATAATTGAGTGACATGTATAATTTACGATAAAATGTAATCAAAATAAAATCTGACAAAGGTTCAAAATTCCTAAAATAACTGTTGAATAAACGCGTAACTTCGTGGGCGACGCACAAATATTTATTTACTATTCAAGGTGCTTAAACCTGCATATAGACAATTGACAGCTTTGTACAATATGATTTCATTTTTATTATACAATAGTTGATTAATGTAGATCGATCGATGATCTTTTACGCTATATGTTTTTAATGATGCATGATGATGTTTTGATTTATTTTATTTTAACTTATTTTGCAAAATAAAAAAGTACAACATAATTATAAGAGATTTTACGATATAAATTTGATGTTTGTATGAGTTTTCTATAACAGGACAAGACACAGGTTGAATCACATAGTGCAAAGGTAATTACTATTTGTGTGAATGGATTGTCTTTCGGTCGATAAATAATATGATTTATGTTCTATTGCATAGTTGTATATATAGTTGTATCTATCTAATGAGATATCGTATATTAATAATCAAGTACCGTTAATAATGTATTACAATTTACAAACATGTCGCAGTGGGTTTTTGTATAATCTGTTACCTGTTCACGATCGAATCTTATAATATAATGTAGCACAATAATATAATGTAGCACAATACACACACACACACATCTTATAATATAATGTAGCACAATATTCAAATAACATTCCTCACGTATTTGTTTGTTGGCAAAATCCATTCCACATACTCCGTCCGACAAGAAGGATATGTTTTGGGCTTCATTTGGAATTACCCGGCAGAATAAGACTCTGTCACTTAAAGAATATCCACTAAAGCACCAATAGTTACCCTCATCGCCTAAATTAGACACCACAGAATACTTCGTACTCACCGTAACACCCCTACTGTACCCCCACATGAGGGTACCCTCTCACGATTCATCCTGAAATAGGGTCAGAGGGGTCACCCCCCTTCCGTTCAAGGCACTGCACACTTGGATCCGTCTACCTAGTATCCCATGAAAATACGGATTAGCGTTTAGAAGCATAGACCCTGATCTGATCTGGTTTCATACGTTCTCACTATTGAGCATCTTGGGTATAACACTATACAGTGAAAGACTTCTATCAACCACGACTGCCAGATCTTCGCCCAGACAGTCCGACATTGCACACTTTTCAGGATATCACGAATCGAGTCCTATAGTACGTCATTAAAGGTTAAGTAAAAGCTTAAACTATCGATTTTAATGTTTTCAAAGAAGTGAGTCATCTACTTTATCCCAATTGTCTTTTGAATTTAAGATCAATTTTAAAATAGAACAATGTGAAGTATTTTAATTGTTTAGTTAACATAAAAATAACATAATATACACCTGATTTTTATATTTGTTTCCCTTTACCAATTTTATCTTAAAAACTAGTATCTTATGAAATTGTTTTCCATAATCAAATTTAAGAATGATCTATGGATTTTGGTCCACAATGAGAATTGTTATGTCAATGAGCTGTATAATTTTAAATAACACGACATTATTAGAACAATTACATAAACTGCTTATAACAGTAGAAGCTTTAATAATGATGTCATTAATAGTAATTACTTTTATAGCAGAATTCTTTTTTAAGGTTATTGGGTTAAGTATCAAATGTATAGAAGTTGTATATTTATTTTATGGATGAATAGAAACAGTTTTTTAGTAATCCATCTAGCAACTTTGCTATGGAAAAAGTTGATCAAATTATAATAAACATGAAAGAGTAAATATTTATTGATATGATATATATATCATACACTACTTAGGTCGATTTCCAACAACCATTTAACTTTGTAGGATGTAACTGTGGGATAAAAGTAAATGATACTTAAAGAACAAGTTATGTATCGATAAATAGTTCAAATATTTTTTTATCACAAATTATTGTAACAACTATATCGCTATATATTTTGTATGAGTATTTTCAGCTTTTTTTTTTTTTTTTTTTACTATATTCTATTAATTAAAGATAAATGTACGACCCTTTACTTCTTGCTAGTTGCTTTTAAAATAAACGTATGTTTATAAAATTACTACTTCGTAAGAGTTATGTGCGATATTCTACATTTTTGTTCCAAAATAAAAAGAATTATGAAATCATATTAAGAATATGAGGAAAAACACATTTTCACTTTATGCACTCATAATGTTGGCAGAGCTTCACTTTTCGTAGCACATATTAATATTTATAAACTGAAGTGTATTTATTGGATACGTGAATATTGATATATGAGTTTTTAAAATGTTTCTTGTTCTTGTCTACTTGTTATTGTTTCTTTGTTGTTTATTGTATAATTGTTGTTGTTTTCTTCTGTCTAATTTACTTAACGAAACTTGTACTTTATGCTTAAAATCTTTAATAGACATTGTACTACTATTTGGTAACAATATTTATAATAGATAGTGAACAGCTAGAAATTTAAACGAGTTAGATATTTAAACGAGATGGCCCCTATGCCAGCTGCAGACAAAAAATTTCTAGGTAATCGATAACTTAAAATATTATTAACTGTTATATAATTTTTTTTCTAAATAAAAAAAAAAGAAAATTTTTGAAGTTCTAAAGCCGTCACTAAAGTGATTTAAGTGCAACTAATACAGGTAGACCTGACCGGGAAGTAAAACCCTCACACAGGGGAAAGTCCCTAGAAAGAGACGTATCGTACAGTGAATACGAAAGCCGAAAGCAAAAACACACCTTTATTCTCTGTCTTCCCAGCTTCCTTTATATTACTCCATTTTTCGTAGGTGGCATTCAGTGCCTTTGCATTTTTATTTGCAAAAGTTGAGCGACAGCACCACTTACCATCAGTTGGACTGTCTGCTCTTGTACCAAGCAGGCCAATACAAATGAAATTATCTAATGATAATTTTGATGTCATTATGTTACAAATTATAATAGATAGGACGCGTAAAATATATTTACCACATAATAAAGCAAACGCAAGCACCTATAAACTTTTATAAGCCTGTAAAAGAAAACAACAGCCAGCCAGGGGTACACATCGCTTGAACTGATATTGTATTCTCTATACTTACTTCATTATCTCTTTCTACAATTTTATTAATTTTAAGACTCTGTACATTTTTTTTTATTGTAATAAAAATATCTTTAATAATTAAATCGAAGTATTTGTTCTAGAAAAAAAAACCTATTACTTTTTTAAATATTGATATGGAAACAGGAAAGTTCTTTTTATAAGAAAAAAAAAAACTATAATTAAATAAGGAATTAAAAATTCTCGAACTGACCACGTTTTGAACTGCGGATCACCAAAAATGTCGTCAGAAACATGAGCACTTATATTTTTCCATTACATAAAGCAGGACTTTTGTACGTGTTATGTTTTCTCGGCACCGCATTTATTGGCACCGCACTATCCTGCAATTTAATTTGTACTGTTTTAAATTGCTTAACTCAGTTTACTTTGTTTCTACTGTCAAGACAAGGATTTCTTATTGAAAAATCTTTCATGACATAAAATAATATTATAGTTGTAGAGATTTTGTTAATAATTTTAAATTTTAAATATATTTTAGGATTAATTAAACGAAAGACACGTTGAATATAAACTCATAACAGCTATATATTTCTGATATTAACCATATCATTTTTGACCTGGTTTTTCATATAATTGTTACTATGGAGTTATATGAGCTTGCATTAGGAAATCGGGTGAGTGCTAAGGCAATTTCGTGCAGTCTCGCTAAGGGGTGTGAGGACAACCGTTGATTTTTTAAGGGGGCAGCAAAAATGGCGGCATCTTTTGGTAGTCCCACATAACCTCCCTCCCATCACCTTCTTGTCTGACCCGTACAGGATTTTTTCAATGAACAAAAAAGTACATACATTTACAACTGTGCACTAATTATATGACTTTAATGAAGAAAGAAAGTGGTGGTTATGTGAAGTTCGAATTTTAATTTAGGATAAATAAATTATTAAGAAACTGAGAAATAATATCAAAATATGGCTTTAGAAAAGCTTAAATAAAAGAGTAAACATAAAGTTTATTGTCAAGTTTCAATAAAACTATTTTTCGGATGACGAGATCGATCACGATCACGATCATCTCGTCTTACCACGAACACGTTTGCCGCAAAGCATCCGACACGTCGGGTTAAAGATAAAAAATGTAATAATAAACGCGAGTTATACTGAAAATAGTTTTATTGAAATGTGTAGTACTCGTGTAAATCTTAGAAAACATTATTGTCAAGTCTTATTTGCACTTATTGTCAAGGGACAAATTTTTCATTTAATGGAAAATTAACTTAAGGAGTATAAGATCTGATTTACTTCCAATTTTAAAGTTGCTATTATTTATTTGTGACTTATTTTGATCTGCGTGAAAGTATGAACCGTCCAGTTTAATAAATTTTAAAATATATTTTTATTTAAAACGTTATTGCTTAAAAGGGGAGTCGAATTTGTTGAGTTAATTTATACTTGCAACACTACTAGCACCATATTTAATAAATTTTCAGTTCTTTAACAAAATTATATGTAATAAAATGTTTGAATGTTCAAACTTTCTAAAGAAGCAGTATTTTGTTTATTATAGTGAATTTCAAGATGTACAATTAGCTGTTGTTAGGTGATTGTTACATACATACAGTCTTGTAAAGGCTTTGTTGTCTTATTGAATGAGATATATATGTAAAGACCAAATCTGAGATCTTATTTGGTTACTATAAGCATATATCATAAATTGTAAAGGTAATATAAATATAAACAAAATTAGATGTATTATATTTTAAACTATAACGATCTAAGATCTTTATTCCATAACGACACAACTTTATAAACTGAATTTAAAATTTAATTTGTTTAAATCCTTTTTATATTGTATTTTTTGTTATATGTCCTAATGGCATTGTTGTAGATGAGTATGCTTGAAGTGTGTCAAGTGATATACGTTCATTTCGACACATGATTATTCTCATCACGTGCGACTGCGAGACGTAGAAACGTATCTTTTAGGTCACCGCCTTCAAATTAAGATGGTAGTTAGGACGAAAAACTTTGTCACTAAGAGGCCATTGGTTTTGTTTCATACAATAGTTATACTTTCGAAGCTGCTAACGCTCTTTTTAAATTAATCAAAATAAGGTGCCAAAACAACTTATGATTAGTCATTTTTAAAATACAAAAAAAATATTTTTTTAAATATTTAAGTTTATAAATAAACTATTAAATGTTTGCGCCAGCAATGTCGTTCATATGAACAGCCATATGGCTGTCAATATTTAAACTCAGTTGTACATGGTCTGCATTGTCAGTGTCTAAAAAACAACAACGTTAAAACTTCTTCACTCCGCTTCCATGCTGTACATAGGTACAATCTTACCTCTGTGACAAATTTTTACCAACCACGCCAACCAAACCCATTGATCAGGTCCGCAATTCGTAAAGAAGTGACCATCCGAGACCCTGTCCACATACCACCTTTCCATATCAGCTGACGTCACAGCGTTGGCCCTATTATGAATTGCAGTACCATAGAAATGGACATTTATTAAAAATATAATAACTAAATAAATAATTTAGATTTATTATAACTTTCTTAACATCATTGCTTGACACTAAAACTATTTTAAAAGATATTGCTCGTAGACCTAAGAGCGATGGGAATTTCGTGTTTACGAGTTATTACGAAAGTTCCAATCATAAGTAATTTTAATAATGCTATTACATAATGTTACTCCCATATTCTGTATCTGTTTCTATATATACACCAACTACGTTAATTTAATATAATATATTAGTATAAGAAATTAGTTGCTCTTATAAATATTATAAATAGTAAATAATTAATAAAAATGGTAGAGGTTGTATTGCGCATTTCATTCAGTGAAGGCAGTGAGTAGGTAATTAAAATCTTGTTCCATTATTAATTAAGACTCTCACCGAATGCTGTAGCGGCAATAATAAAAGAAAATAGAAACAAAATATAGTGACATTATTGTTGTCTAGTTATATTGAAATTTAGTTACTTGTAATTTAGAAATGCTTAGTAGTTCAATATTGTTGAGTAGTTTACAAAAACTGTCTGAAAAAGTTTTATTATACATTTTTTTTATAAACATATCATATTTTTGTTTTATGTAAAAAGAGTTCAAGTCTTAAAAGGATGTGAAATTTCAGAAAAAGTACGCTAGTGAACAAAAAATTAACATAGAATACCTTATTTTATTAGTATTTAGATAATTGTGAGGTTTATTATTTTTATATTTTAATCAAGCTTAAATATTATATATCACAGATAATGCATATTATATTGCAAAGTTTTTAGTTTCCACATCTTTACTTAAAAAAAATTAATGTCAATAGACGCTTGTGGTAACTATAATAGACTCTAAATAAGACAGAGGTTTTCGTAAAAGAACTTTACGAAAACCTCTGAGACTTTGTTTTAAAACTTTTATTCGATTATTCTTCACGTGGGGTTCAATAAAGTAAGCTATAATTTGGTATATGGTGTTAAAATTATTCTGAAATTATGATCTCCTTTATGATTTTTTTATTAAACCTTGTTCAAAGTAGAATTACATTTATATCACGGTGGTTAAATAAAAATTGAAATTATGTAGATAGTTCGATATGGTCAATGTCATATTCATGTTAAAAAACTTTGTTAAAACATACAAATTAAATTGCAACCATTCTAAACATATTTAGCTTAAAAATATGAATTATTTTTACTTTATTCTGATTTTATTTATTGGGAAATATATATATAAGTGCATTTAAGCATCGATACACACTTTTCAAAACTATTATTATATAAGGTAATATGGTGGTACTTCTCATTATAATTGTTAAAAAATTTCGTAATATAATTATTTCTCAACTAATTTGTTTTACATAAGTGAATATAAAAATGCTACATGAGAGCGCACACTTAATCGAGTACACTTAAATATAATCTTTCCATTCAGGTAAGGGGAATCAATAAGATTATGTATAATTAAAAGAAAGTGATTATAGATGGTAAGGGATTTTATCTTCTTCTAGACTGAGTTGAACAAATAAAGTTCTTAGTATTTTCACGAGTACACATTTGGAATAAAACAATTTTTTACGGATTAAAACTCGCGTATAATTTGGTTTTAATTTTAACCCAACGTTTCGAATGCTTTGCAGCAATCGTGTTTACGGGTAGACAAGATGTAAGATGTAAGATAAATCGTCGGGTAAAAATTAAAAGGTAACCAAATTATACGCGAGTTTTAATCCGTAAAAAATTGTTTTATTCCAAATCAAGTTCTTGGCTGATGGTTATATATAAAACTTTTTTGTGTTTTAGTGAGCCTCGTTAATTCATTTAAGTATGATCCATGGACACTGGCTAAGAGCCAACGATAGTCTTATAATACAACAATTAAATGCTTGAATATCTGGGATAGCTAGAATGGCTGAAAGATTTTATCTAACATAATTCCACATCGTTAAAAAATTATTTCTTTTAAAGATAGCTGTCAATATAGCTTTAAAGACACTTTTAATTCATAACACGTCTTTTATACTTCAATATATTACATAAACTCTTGTTTGATTAAATGCTTAAATGGAAATAACCCAAAAATA
Organism: Mechanitis mazaeus; assembly: GCA_959347395.1. NCBI lineage: Eukaryota > Metazoa > Arthropoda > Insecta > Lepidoptera > Nymphalidae > Mechanitis > Mechanitis mazaeus. The sequence goes on from OY365750.1 coordinate 4,373,853, forward strand.
GTATTTTTTAGCTTTGTTAGTCCATTGTAAATCCCTTTATTATATACAAAATAGTTATAACGTTAAAGTAAATTCTATATTTATGTATAAAATAAACGGACAAGGTGACGGTACCATCAGATAGAAATAGATTTCGCTTTCCGTTCGTTTTACATTAGACCCTAAAATTTCATCTCTGATGAATCCGGGCTTACTAGAAAGTGATTTAGTTTATATTCATCGGCTGTATTCGTATGGCACATTTGCTTCCAATTCAATTCTACACTCGGCTCGTAGCAGCAATCAATGAGCCATTGACGTGATTGTCTTCGTTCCGAACCGACTCCACGAATACCCTCACTGAAACAAATGAATATTTGTGCTATAAAATATTCTCTATGATTTTTACAATGGAAATTATAACACTATAATTAATATTATTCCAATGGGATAAAATCAGAGATTAACTATTTCTTATACAGATATCGTGCGACTTCTATTAAAATCAAAGTAGCTTTTAAAAATGCAATAAAAAGAATAGACACTTAAAAATTCTTACATAATACTAATACATTTTATACACATTATAGTACATGCAACAAAAACACACACACACACACACACACACACACACACACATAGACACACATACACATACAAACGCACAGACATATTAAACCATTTTTTTTTAATAATTTACGTGTATTCAAGTGAAGCGCTTTCAGTATGTTAAAGATTTAATTTTTTTATTATGTAAATCATAATAGCGTAAATCTGGGTGGTCTTAGTCATAAGCAAATATTGTTTAGATTTATAATTTTTTGTAATACTGTTGGATAACCAAAGAAAATAAATAAATAAATATATAATACAAAACCTTAATGAATTGTCTATAATTATGGATTTTTAAAACATATCTGTTTTCTATAATAATATATATTTGACACCCATGTGTTAAGTTATACTGTTAGAGCAACACTAAGCGTCTATAAACTTTTACATGAACCGTAAAGTAAAGGGAGACACGTTAACGCAACCCGTCTCTATCATATCATGTTGCTATTATAGGCTTTTAAATCCTAAATGCACTTAATGCTAAAAAAACAATCAAAACCTTAAAAATAAAATATTTTATACCTGTAATAAGAATAATTTAATACCTTATATAAAACTCTATTTTCAACATCGAAAGAAAAAATTAATGATCTGCTTTGAAGAGAATCTGGTTTCTTTTCTTTTCAGTGGTTTATAATTTTAAATCACTATCATGTTAAATAATCTACAATTCAAATATATTCTATAAAAATATTTATTCTGTACCTCTATTCTGTCTCTTGTCTGATTAAGGTAGGCAGCATAATTTAAATATGTTGGTTTTGCTTTGTATAAAACATGATAGCTTTTTTATTAAAAATAACGTCTGGTTGGGCTGAACTTCTGTTCAACAATGAACCCAAAAAACTTTCTAAATGCAAAATAATTAATTATTATTTTGTTGTAACAAAGCATGTCATTATGCATAAAAATATATAAGTTATAATGTAATGTTTTATATCATAAATTTATTATAGTATCGTTTAGAACATCAAAGAAAAAAATAAATAATTAATTAGTATTTAATTAGTATTTAATTAGCTGATAATACGAGCAATTACATATTTTACTACATAATTTAAAAAAAAACAAAAATGTTTATGAAACTATCTGTACCCTCGACATTGTTCGCCTGGCGTTTTTAATTAACGACGGTAAAAAGTTGAGAAAATAGTTTTGTTTATGTACTTGACGCCGTTACTTATTAATTTTCTTTATACCACATATGAAGAGGCAGAGCTCATAGATATTAGAGTTACAATGTATTCCGAACTTACCTCTATAAAACTCAATAACATACACTCAAAATAATATATTTCAAAATTGAAAGTATATATATTTCATTTTCAAAGTTCAAAACCTAAAGAATGGACTAAGTAAGTATTTGTGCTGGAAGAAGAAGCCGCAAGAAACTCCCAGCAAAACGTCCTAAAAGTAACTGTTTATCATTATTATGCACTTTTTTTTAATCATTAGAATAACATTGTATTGTTTTTTTAGAAACTGCTTAGTATTTTAATCCTACGGAAAAATTAAATGGAAAGAAGAAGCCACAAGGTACGCATTTTCCCCAATAATTAGAAATTTTCCTGTAGATAAGATATCTTAAATATTCAGTTACTAAATTTACAGATACTTAATTTCATCAAAATCCTTATTACACCCCCATTAAAATTTTTAAAATATATTCAATGTATAGAAACAGGTATTTTACATTTTTATTTTATATGTAGTGTATATACGAATACATATATATGAATATGCTTGGAGAGTCATCTCACACCGCTGAGATGGTAGCTAGCATTCTCCGCTTACCAATAATATAAGAATAGGAAAAAAACCCTACCTTTAGGTGGTCTAGTTTACTTCAAACATTAAAATTAAAATTAAGATTACTCTGTTTAAGGTAGCATAAGTAAACACTCTTTTAATAAATATAACTTTTAATTAAAATAAAATCTTTTTAAAAAAACCCCTCGTAGTACAGAATTGTACTAGATTTTCTATAGTCATTCAACAATGTAATAAATATATTTATATTACTCTTACTAGACATTAAAATAAATGTTAACAAATTATAAATAAAATTTTACGCTCATAGCCGCTGCATTTGTTTGTAATATTCTAAGTGGCGGATATCCTAAAGCGACGGTAGGACATCGTAAATACATAATAAAAATACTATTTATTGGTATAAATACTATGCACTCATAATATTTACTAAAATTAAATAAATATCATATTATTATATGATCATAAATAAATATTATAATATTATATTCCAAGGGTAGGCCTCTTTCGATCCCTCGATCGACATTGATATCGAGGTCATGAAGATTGCTGGGTCGGTTCCGGGCCGCTGTGCTCTAACTAAGTAAGAGCATCGCTATATAGCAAGCTGGCTACCGGTGTAGGTAGGTGATGCTACGGAGACTCTACAATCTATTTTGTGCAGGTACTCTCGTTCTCTCGGGACACGGTTGCTTTGAGCAGTCCCAGCATAAAACGGCGAGGAGAGAGACAGATTCTTGCTACCACTACTGTGTCGAGCAAAAGGATTGGACACTTCACACTCTAAAGATGTGTATGGTGATATCAGCGTGAGGAGGTGGCGGTCGTGGTGGGCAGCAGGGTCTCTTTGTCGAGTAGCATCCTGAAAATGCTCGGCAGTAAGACCGTTTGGGCTACCATGATCTCTGAAAAAGTCACTGTAGCAAACGAGGTAGTGGAGTCAGGGAGTTCGCATCGATTGCTGATCCGCTTTGCCGAAAAGACTAAACAGTAGGATGCGGAAGTATAGCCACCGATCCGTACCTAATCTGTAGTCCAGGGTGAAGGGCCTACCCACTAACCTTATATCGGCCTAAATCGTAAGTCAGATTTAATTACTTGGAGCAATTTTGTCGAGGGTAATGATTCTGAAACGATCTTGTGAAGCTCATTGCACATGGTTCAACATGGTAGTTCATTGCACATGGCTCAACGCCGGCATCAGCGATTTTCGAAGAGAGAGTGCCACATACCCATCAAACCTTAGTTGAAGTTCTGAATAAAAGGTTAAATACCATACTCCCCTAACGAAAAATGAGAAGTTAGGCTTATATTCGATCACAGTGATAAGATTTAAGTTTAAATTATATAGGTCGTCGACTTTCTTAAGAGTACTCTAGTCAATACGTTAATTTATTTTTCGCCCACAATTTGCATTTTATCGAATTTAAAATCACTTTCTAACTCATTTAAAAATGGGTGAGTGCAATTTTGGATCGAAAATAAAGCAATTTTTTTTTATTATTCACAAATGTTAGTTACTAGAAAGATGCAAGTCTTAAAGCTTCTGTTAAAAGATAAATTATTAAATACAACCGAACTTTTATAAAGTAAAAGTGATTCTGTAAAATATGGAAAATTTAAACTGGCGTCTAGCCAGATGCTTTTTCTGGAAAGAATGATATTTTCGTACGTAAAAATTGTATTCAAGACAAAGGAAGAAATAAATTACGAAAAAGTGAGTTTTCTTAGCAAGTAGGTGCTTTCATAATTATTTCATCATTCACTTAGACGAAATTTAATTAGATTAAATTATAGGCTAACTAAAATTTTGAATTATTATAAATATGTTATTTCTTTAATATTTGAATACTCCAACCTTCTTTACCCTTTTAATTACTATTCAGAATTAAAAAAATATATTTTATATCCAATTGGTTCAATAAAAATATTGTTTCGATGTAATTATCAAGTAGTCGCCGTAGCCGAAATCAATCGTCTAGAACATATCATTCATTTTGAGAAATATTATATATATATTATTTTAGTATAAGGATGTGAGTATTTTACTAATTGCCCTTGAATGTTTTAATTTTCTATTGTTCAATAGAATGCTCAAATACAAAAATCATTTAAAACGTTTATATATATTCAATTAACCTGGCTTTTCATAAACCTATTCAAGATTATAAATTACTCACTACTACCCGTGTGGATTAGGAAAGGGCGTTACTGCTGCGGAACATTAGTTCAGAATTAGGATGCCTAAAACAGAAAAGCTTTATCAATATTTGACATACATATTTATTTTAATACTACACTCAATATTTTATTAAGGCACTTTTGTAAGAATTCTAAAGATTCTAGTACTATATATATATATATATATATATATATATATATATATATATATATATATATATAAATAAAAACCTAAACACCCTTCAAATATATATATATATATATATATATATATATATATATATATATATATATAAGTGTAAAATAAATTTATATAACAATATGTAATTTCATAAGTATAAAGTCAATAATAGTTAAAAGAGTTATAATCTTTCATCTTCATAAATATATTGTTAAATAAGAAAGTATGGCGTTAATTTTCAGTCTTAATTGACTCGTGGGTGAGTTGTTATGGATTTTGAGAGTGGAAACAACGTTTCTTTTTTTTCTTACTAAAATACTTAAAAATCACTAACATTGAAATTATATAAATGTATTGTATGCATTGTATCTAAAAAAAATGCTTTTGAATATTTTATTGAACTATCTATCGTATTAATTTCTTAGATATTTATAAAAGAAAATAATACTATAGATCCGTAGATATTCATCATTATCTATCGTATTGTCTGGGCTAGTTTTAGTTGCAAATAAAAGTTTTAGGATTAGATTAGATGAGGTTTTTTATTTTTCATTGGGATATAATCTAAATATCCACTACCAGGTATTATCTAAATAAAATATTCATAACTAGGTAGTAATTTATAGACAATGTATAAATTGACTTACATCTTCTAATGTCCAGCAATTAATAATTAACAACTACAATAAACCGCATAATGGTAACTATAAACTTTGATTATCAAAGAAAAAAATTATAAAAAGTTATTGATATCCTGGTATTTAGAGATAAAAACGCAAGCGCAGAGATGAGTGTTGTTCATAGTCTTTTTTGCAAATGAATTAAAATCCATTAATGGTCCATAATAAAAACTAAATGTAGAAAATACACATATTTTATACATTTTATTTTGTTAGACTTCAGACATCTATGAAGACATTATTAGTAATGTATTAAGTTTCAGTCGTTTTGCATTAATCACTGACTTTGCAGTACTTCGCTTTCAATGCTTAATATTGAGCAAACCATGAACAATATAGTACTATTTAGATTTTATAAGTATTCATTAAACCTGTGCGTATAATTGATGTTTTTATTAAAATCATTATGAAGTAAAACTTTTTTAATTTTATTGAATGACTGGCTTAAGATCTTAATAAGACTTTGTAGGATACAAAATTATAAGTAAAAAAAAGGAGCCAAAATTATTTTTATTTTAGTGTGTTTATAACATGTTTTTATTTACTGTAGGAAAATAAAGAATTTTTAATTACAATGATTCAATAAATTTGATTAAATTTTCTTAATGTGATGTAATTTATTAATTTTTGACTATTAATATTTATTTGTGCATTTTACATTTAACATTACAATTAATTATTTTCACGAAGTATATTATTATTAAATTAAATCTTATTAAATATTATTTTTTTATGTATTTAATATAGCAATGCACTGTAAAGTCAAAGAAGGCAGGTCAATCCATCTCATCTCTAAGACATTGCCATCAAGGGACTCTAAATCTTGTATCACTATTATATTAATTAAATTGTAAATAAATAAGGTTTTTGTTTAGGTCAAGGTGGCGGTGCCAAAAACAGTCGTTGACTTATTTTATGGCAAAAGCTCCGATGCAGTATCATAATTTTAAAATAGTCTTACGTATAAAAGCGATATGATTCTCATGTTTTTGAAAGTTTTTATAACGAAAGTTCTTAAATTAAAACAAGTAGTAAAATATTTCAAAGATGGAGATCGTCGGGATGTATTTTATTTTCACCAAATTACCACATTGCTTTTTATTATATTTGTAGATTCTGTTTATTATATTGCATAATTATTTCTATTGTAAGACCAATTTTATTGCCCCATGTTTGGCATTTCATCAAGATTCAACACCGAAACTTTTCAACTGCAGCATAAAATATATATACTTTATATTTATATAATCATTGCCAAAACGACCACGAGCAATTTTAAGATTTACTTTTAATAATATTTAAACTAGCCCTTTTCATTTACCATTTTAAACAGCTAACAATTTTTGTTATAAGGAAGTGACTTCGTTACTTTGTTGCACCATTTTTATTTTTAAACATTAAGGAAGTTGCCTACGAAAATATATAAAAATGGAAGGAATATGTCATCATAAATTAATAAATATATTTTAATTATAATGAAATATTTTACTCTTTTACTTAGCTACAAAAAATATCTAAATAGAAAGATAATTAATTCTACCAGTGATGAAGACAATACTAGTTCAGTACAGTACAGTTCTCATAGTTCATTATTAATATAATAAAATAATTTATATATGAAATGTACATATTAATTAATAATTTTAAAATATTGTCTAGTTTGTTATTTATTTATAATATTAGGTATATATCTATATCTATATGCATTAGTGTGTTACTATTAGTATGTATGTCTATTGCTATGTTATAACTTTGTACCACCTGCCTCTATGTTTTTTAAAATTAAATATTGTCCGTTCGGTAAGGTTGCCTGTAAAAAGTCGCCCTTAGGCGATAAGGCCGCCACTTGTACCTGTGTCTTTTTTGTTTTTTCTTGTGTATGATTTTTTTTTGGTGTACAATAAAGAAGATATAACATTTTTGAATTTCGCATTGATTCATTTTAATCGATTTTTTTATGCAGGTTTCCTCACTACGAAGCTGAAACTGACAGATGTTAAATGTTGCCTATTAAATTGGGCTTAAATGTAACTGCTGAGATACCGTTTATTAATTAATTACTGTTAATAGTGTATTACAATTTAGAATCATGTTTCATGTCGCATTGGGTTTGCAGCGGTTGTCACTTGAACTCGATTGACTCAATTACACATGTTATTGTATAATGGTGATTATATTCAGCATTAGCAATTAGTTACGAAAGTGTAAAAACTAACTAGATTAATTTACTGATCTTAATATGAATTTATGCATATATATAAATTTATATTTTCTTTTTTTAAATAAGTTTCGATTTCATTAAATGATGTTTATTTTCGGAAAAGAACAACAAGTTTAAAAGAAATCATTTACTTTTTATCAAATAATATATAGAAATACGCCTCCAGAAAAGCGTTCCATCTTAATAATGCTGTTGATTATTCTAGATCTGACCAGAAATACTATATGTTTATGTATTGGGCACTATATACTATATGTTTATGTATTGGGCACTATATAAATTCATATTTACGGCAATATAATGTAAATTCGTTTAAAATTTTTAATGGTAAAATAGACTGTCATTAGAAAGTGCAATTATTGTCTGTATAATAGGTTTAATACCTACAAGTTTTCCTTGTTTTCTGAAGTTATGATAACTGAGGTTTCAGATAGCTTGTTTTAAGCAAAACAGATTCTTTAGAAAGAGAAATTATAAAATTTTTTTTTAATAATTTAGCTTTGTTATCAAAATGGCAATAGTTTTTATTTTAATATCAGAATAAAATTCTAAATAAAATAGAATAAAATAGGATTCTTCCACACATTTATTTGCAGTAGTAATAATAGTGATAGATGCACGTTTTTAATAAGTGTCGAATGAGTAAGTTCATATCATGCTTCATTTTGATATAGTGTCATTCCTCTCACGTGCGACAACGAGGAGGGGCAAGCTATTTGGTTCGTCACGAGACGGGTGCTATCACAGCAAATTTTAATAAAAAGCGATCACTTGTTCGGTCTCTTACGATTGCTTGCTTTTGTTATGTGTGTGAAACATGGATAGAATGTTTGACGAAATAGAATTATTAACGAAATATTACATATAAACCATTTTTATTTTTATAGCTAGAGATTTTTTATTCCAAAACATAATTAATATATATAATTTGGTTATGTTTTTATAATTATAAACTAAGCGATGCAATATAACAATTTTAAGCGCTCGGTTTTACAAATTAAACGGCTTAATTACATGTCCTCAAAATATGTTAATTAAAAGCACAATCTTCCGATCCTAATATGTCTAGAGCAGTGATTTGTTTATGTAGTGATTTAAAGTAACATGCGAGTCATTTTGTGTAAAACAATTATTCATTTTCACATTCAAACCCCCTTTACATACAACTTATTTTATATGAAAAAGTTCCAAAATTGAGTATGGTGATTTAAGCTCGGTATCCGTAACTGTTTTCTTCTCTAAGTTGTTTTCTTATCTTTATAAAATATGCTGTAAATTTTGGTCTATATTGAGTCAAATTTAGTTAATACTATTTTGGTTTTTGTTATTAAACCGCTAACAGGAAAAACTAAAACTGTTCTAAATATGGGGGAATTGTTTTATTTTTTAATTGTTAATCTTATTCAAAGTATTAAATAAATTAATAAAATACTAATGTTATCAACTTATCGAGCTGAGCGAAGCGAAGCTCTTTACTACCCAAATTTTCAACTCTTTGTTACCCTACTCCTGCTTCAATTTACGAGCTACACGCACGAAATTGCACACATGCGCATAATCAGCAAAACTAGGTCTGGATTAAAAATCAGCCGAATCGTAATTGTAGTTTTCGAGATAATTGATAAAACGTATCCCATATAGTTAACATATAGAACGTTTTTGTTTCGCGCGCTGTGTCGCGAGGCTAACCAAGGACCTAGTTAAATACTGTTGGTTATAAAAGCACTGCTTTTTTTAAAATTCATGTTAAGAAAGCGACTTTAAATAATTTTAAATATATAATACCACAGAAAGAACTATGGGACTATAGAACCCTTAGTAATCGTCTTGGTGTTTAAATTATTTTTTCTCTTTTGATAACCAGATATAACCAGATGTGACTAACAAATATGATTAAAATTAATATGATTTACTTTGTAGTTTTTTGAAAATTTTTATTTTTATTTGTTGATTGTAAGTAAAAATAAACAGTGAAAAAAATTTTTGGCTAAGAATTTTATTCTATTGAGTACTTTAAAATATGAAGATAATTTCGTAAAATAAAACTGTATTTTTTTTTAAATTTAGCTCCGTGTTGATCCTTTTGAATTGTCCAACAGTAAATCCTTAATTAATTTCTAATTTGAGTTAAACCCTGATTTGTTTCACTTATTTTAGGATATTTTTCTTTTAGCTACAAAAATCTACTGCCTGGCATTTAATCAAAACATTCCACTGAGAGTGGTTTAGTTCAATTTTCAACATTTTCATAATCTCGTTTATATTATTACAACACACGAAATCTCCATCCTGAGAAAAATATATTCTGAAGTGTTGATCAATGTTTCGATAATAATTATAACCTTTATATTATTATGTAGTAAATTCTATTATTTTAGATGAGATTCTATTAGTCCTGCCTGCATTTAAATCCTGGAACAATTTATTTAGGTCTTCTTTAGTTCTTAAGTAGAATAGCTTCAAAATCAAAGTCATCGCCCTCGTCAAGACATTGATTGACTTGAAGTGGACGGTGGTGAATTCTCGTTTTTAACGGACGTAGTTACAACTGGTAGTAGTTCAATTTTTTACGAGAGAATCTCTCTCTTATAGCTGAAGATAAATAAAGGTATCTTTTTTCTTGAACTTTGCATTAAAGGTATACTTTAATGTCTAAACTTACAAATATTAATTAATTTCTTAAGTTTTGAGCAGGTAAAAGGTAGCAAAGGTGTTTGAAATAGTATATTAAATTTATTAGTATAAAATTTAGTTTTTTCATATTGTCTTCAGAATAATAATAAAAAAGCAGTAATGCACTTTTGATACTTGTTACCGGCTGAAGTAACCACGGGGACATGTGCAAAAAAAAAAAATTTGCTTTTATACAATAACGAAAGTCTGGGGTTCGTTTCCTAAAAGGTTATTTTCTAACTTTATTTTATAAATTTATTATTTTGGGTTTGGATTAAAATCGATAAGAAAATTACAAAAAGTTATGCTTTATATTCCTTTTTTATCATCAAACTTGCTAATGTGGTATCCCACATTAGCAAGTTTTATATAATCCAAAATAAGTGTCCTCGAACACAATTTGTTTAAAAATCTTGTGACATAGCGAAGACGAGCTTACACATTATAGAATTTATTTTTATTAATGAATTATAAATTAATAATTTTAAAAAAATGTATTTATCTCTTATCAATTCAATTTCAAGTAAGTTTAAATACTAAAAGCCAGGTATTTAAATCTTGTTCTATGACAAATTAAGACTATTGTCCAGACCCATTAAACGATAAGTTATTTGCGAGTTCTATAGCAATAAAAGTATTTTAAGAAACTGACTAGATTAGCTTCTTATGATATTATTATGTAAATTCAAAAAATATAGTCTTTTTTTTTGTTACAACCAATGTTCATTTCGAAAATATTAAAGTGATTTTAGATAATTTATGATTTTAGTATGAAAGGGGGAGAATAGACTTAGTTATTGGCAACTGCAAGTTAGAAATAAATATAAAATGTGCCTTAGTTTTGCTCGTTAATCCTTTGAAGTATGATGCATGAGCACTGGCTATGAGCCAATGGAAGCCTCACATGCCAACAATTAAAGGCTAGAATCAGAAAATTAATTCTTGAATAATAGGACAGTTTAAAAATAATAATAATTTATATTAACATATATTTAATCAACTATGCTTAAAATTACATTAATACCATTATATGTGTATATATATATAAATATTTATTAATATACTTGAAATTAAATAAGTACAAATGTTCAAATATAAACAAACAAAATGAAATTACCACTTAGTCGTCCTTTCGTTTGCATTACGCTCTAAGATTCAAGCTTTGATGAATTGGAACTTATTATAAATTGAGTTTATATTTGTATGCTGTACGCGTATATCACATTTTCTTTCATTATAATTCTACACTCGGGTCATAGTAGTAGTCAATAGTAGAATATATATATTAAAAAGTAATCAGCTATAACTTTTTTGAATCAAATTACAAAATTGAAATTAATATTATCTAAACAAATTTTTTTAGAAAATTTTAAGTGAGATTTGTACACTATTCTCTAAGCTTATGATATGATATCGTAAATATTGTGTTACATAATTATAATGCACTTATGGTATGGATTATAAATAAAAAAATATAATATTGTACTATAGTTAATTGGAGACAGTTATTGTAGTTAATTGAAGACAGAGTTATTCTGTTATTTTAATTTTTTTTTAAATACTACATTGAAAAAACTTACAAAAAACAATAAATTGTGTACAAAGGGTGCGTTTAATACTATAAAGGCATTTTCTATTACGAAATCTTAAGATGTACAGTAAAGTCTTTGAAATATTTAAAGAAAATTAAAACTAGCCCATCAATTGAAATAATATTTTTTTTTCTTAATTTTATAGCAACAAATTTAAATAGAACATTGCTTAAGTAAGAATCTTGCAAATTATTTCTATTTATTACATACTTTTCTTAACAATCGTTTTTGTTTTTTACCTGTGAAATATCTGAAAAGTAGATTAAATTATTTGTAAATAATTTGAAACAGTACTTTTAATTCAAAATAACATCAATATAAAATGTTTTGCAATTTAGAACCAAAAATATATGACACAATTATTTTTACCATCCACGAGTGTTAGTGTAGCTAGAAAGATGCAAGTTTTAACGCCTCTGTAGAAAGATAAATTATAAAATGCATTCCAAGTTTTATAAAGTCAAAGTGATCCTGAAAAATATAGAAATTTTAAACTGGCATCTAGCCAGATGTCTTTTTCTGTAAGAGCGATTTTTTCATAACTACTTAAAAAATTGTCCCAAACCAAAAGAACAAAAAAGCAACGCAATAAGTTTTCTTAGAAATTAAGATCTTTTCTTATTTATTAAATTTTACAAATAAAAAAAAGATATCGGAGTATTAAATTATTGTTGGATGTCTAAGAAACTTTTAATAGCTATTATAAACTACAATTTTATGAACGTGTAACATCAACACTAATGTAATAATTAAAAGGTTGATCTTTTTTTTGATAACTTACTTTTCAACTATTATTCGGTATTGAAACAAATCTGCATTTGATAGATAATCAGCTTCAGCTATTTTCACGTATAGACAATATCACATGATATTAGAATCTGATCAATTACTCAATTGACAATTATTATTGAAGCAATTCTTAAAGCTCCGAACAAAGTGTTTGCTGCCGTATTTGTCTTGTCCAACGAAATAATTAACAAATTTTTTAACCATTTTAAGCAATGAGTTTAATTTATGTCGTAATAATTCATATCATTATTTCGATTTTCTTAGTTGCGATAATTGGCAAATTAAAATAGCGCCAGCAAGATCAGCATAATTGTAAAATTTTGTAAATATAGGAGCAACCTTGATGACTTTAAAAGTAAATATATAAGTTGACAATTAATTAACAATATATAAACTAGCGGCATAAAAATAATTTTCTAATTATTGACTTTAATATAAAAATAATATTGTTTGTATGTTTGTTTAAATACAAATATTTATTTTGTTCTAGGTTTTACTTGTGTTACAACGTACGTTTTTACGAGCACGATGTAGTCGTTTGTGCGTAACCCTGTATGTTTTTTATGTGTGAGTTGAAACAAATGTAAATAAATATCATCTACCCATACATATAATAAAGCTAAGGTGGTCTATTGAAGATATTTATATAATATCGAAAAAAAAGTTCAAAAGTTGACGTTCCAACAGTTTTTAGAATTTTTGTCTGTTTTTCTTAAAATCGACAGAGAAGATATTTACAAATAAGTGTTCTTTACTTTATATTCCTTGATGGTACCAATTGATCTGTAACCTCTTAATCATACAATATAATTGTCTTCCTACATAATTAGTTAAAAATCTAAGACCTTGTAACGGAGCTAAAAGGTTAGATAAAACGCTTTAGAAATATTTGTGAAAAAATATAAATAATAATATTGTAAGGAATACTTTTTATTTAATATTATTTATTATCATTTTAATATTAATAATTTCAATCCTTAAAGTAATCGGTATTTTGTATTTTGTGTTTAAAGTTGATGATTTGACTAAGATTGTTAATTATTTGAGAAGGGGAGTTAGTTAGTGAGGGTATATCAACATCATTTTCAGGAGTTATTGGACAGTTAATCTATGGTATTCAAGCGAAGAAGAAGTGCTTATTACGAGTAAAATATAGTGAAGTGTTCATGTGTCTTAATGCCACTCGACGATGTCTAACAATATTAATAGTCAATAATAAAGTAAGACCAGTATGTAGGTGATTAAGTCTTTATCTAATATAAATCAAGACTGCCGTCCATATGTATTGAAGGGTAAGTTAGGTTCGAAAGTTATATAGAGATAAGTAGTTCAAGTAACTGACTAGAGTTCTTTATTATTTTTTTTATTAATTTAAAACAAAAAAGTTTCAAAATATGCTTTTATAAGATATTTAACTTATTTTAGATGATTTATGATTTTAGTCTGAAAAAAAAAATATCTTAGTGTTGCTCGGTGATCTTTTAAAGAAAGACATTGTACACTGGCTAAAAGACAATGATAGCCTTTTGGTAATAGTTAAAGGCTGGAAACACAAATTATTTATTGAAAAATTTCTAAAACCGTGTTAAAATTTAATATCTTTTGTACAATTTATACTTTAAATTTGGCTTTAAAGTGGCAAGTGTTTTATTCGAGACATTTCTTTATATATTGTAGAAAGCAATGGCGAGCTATTTAGCTGGCATCATTTACATTCGGTGGTACAGGAGTCCATATTTTCAGTTTGCCAAAACAACGACATCGACACTTACAATTCGTATCCATACTCCACGTATCCACAATCTTCAACCACGTGATTGTCAACCTATTCATTGGTACAAAGACGACTCTGTCCAATTACCGCTTAAACAAATCAAGCGACGTCACAGCGTTTAACCTACTGCTAAGTAATCAATTAACGAATTTTAATTAAAATAATATTGCTATTTGTGGCATATATTTCGTTCAAAACATATATAATTTGGTTTTTCATCTAAGTTATGTGCATGAACTTCGATGATCATAAACTGATGTACTTTTTCTAGGAAAATAATTATTTATTCACATGAATTCAAATCACATATTGATTTGAATTCATGTATAAAAATAAATGAAGGTATTATAACTATTCGATCGAAATAGATTTCGTCAGCATTATTTTTGCTTTGAGATTTGATTTCTGATAAATCTAGGCTTACCAGAAAGCACATTTGCTTCCAGTTCAATTCTAAACTCAACTCGTAGCAGCAGTCAATAAGTAATCGACTTGAACGTCTCCGTTCCCAACCGTCTCAATGAATACCCTTACTGGAACAAATGAATAAAATATTCAGCTATAACTTGTGTGAATTTTCGAAACTAGTAATGAAATTCAAATAACGGATTTAAAGACGCTGTTAATTAATTTACAAATCATAGAACAATTAAAATTCGGAGTCAAAATATTTATTTAAAGTAAGTTTTTTTACAAAACATTTTTTCATTGTCAATGAATATAAATGTTATATATGATTTAGGAAGGATGTATAAGTTATTTGTTCTCGTCCTGACTATATAAAACAGCTTAGTATCTTTATTAGAAATGACGTCTGGTTGAGCTGAAAATTTGATGCATCCATGATAATTTTTAATGCAATGTAGTTACGAGTTGTCTCGTTTTAAAAAAGTCATATAGGCTATTTTGTAATGTATTAATTTCATAGCATTATTACAAATAAAGTATGAATCGAAAAGTAAGAAGTAAATTGAGAATTGTTTAGTTTAAAAATTAATCCATTCGTAACGCCTAAGTGACAGCTGTAACGAACTTTTTTAAATTGAAATTAAGTTTTTTAGCATTCCATGCTTTTAGCGTTGCAGAGAAAAAAGTGTTAACAGTGCCTGAGACTTTCAATCTGAACTTGAACGATCTTGCACGATCTTGGACTTCACGACTTGGAGTGCTTTTGCACGATCACCTTCAATGTATAAGCTCCTCTCCCTATCTAATGCAAATTGAAACAAACCTATTAATAAAGCTTTAGGCTATTATGAAAATCAAATCAAATACATTTTTTTTAAATTATGTTAAAAAAAAGACTTCTTAGGCATTCTATGTTCTTTAATTTTTATCTTTAATATCGAAATTTTTAGGGCTCATTACAAATAACAAAATATATCAAATTATCTTACCGATAAAATAGAAAACATTTCTTTTGTACGCTTTGCTCGTTTGGTAGGTTTACTAACAACGGTGGAATACGGCTGGATTTTTACTAAAGAACTGGAAAAAATTAAAAACCTAGATTTGCGAAATAACGATAATTACGATAGTTATATGACCGTTTGTCCATCTAAGACTTTATAACTCTGTTACTTAGCAATCATTGAGCAAATGGATTAAGACTATTTTGGAAATTTTTTGAATTGAAATATGTATCTTAATCGCGTATAGTACAAGACATGCATCTTCTAAAGCACACACGATGGGTGTAAATTTAGACTCGATCAGAAAAACTGCGGACTGGAGTAGCTTTAAGACATTTGCTAAATTTTACGATAGACATAACCAAGATGATTCCCTGCCCAGAGGTTTTACATTAACGGACAGTAATGTTATGTATTAAAAAAAGTTCTTTAAAGATATAAATGAGTTATTAATTATAGAACATTTTTGTTGTTGTTGGTATTTTTAGAATAGGGTCACTCTCAACTCTAAACGTGAACTATTAAATTTATATTTATACGATGTAAACGTAACTTCAATTGTAGTTATACGAAAGAATTTGTAAGAACAGATATCCAATCCGTTCTTCTACCAATTACAATAAAAACATGAAAGTGACTCAAGATTCTAAATTAAGTGATAGCCTCCAGCCAGCACAACGGCGACATCGATAACAGGGTGGCAAACTCATAACAAAAGGCAGTGAAAGGCGACGGTGTTGTGTGTATTACATATGAAATTTTAAGTTTATACTAATCTATTCGTAAAAGCCTTCGTACTACTTATTTTAATTAACCAACTTTCATTAAAGAAAAAAAAATAAAAAATAAAAACCATCTCTCATCATCAAATATCGCTCTTATACTTAATTAAATTTCAAAATAATTTTACTGCAGTGCTGTAAGCAAGTAACCATAAAATAACTCAACGAGGCGAAACTCAGGGCAGCGCAGCGTGACAATAACGTTGTTACTTTTCGCACCGTCACCTCAACTTCACCAAATTCTATATTTATTACAAATTTAATTAGTATAATATTTATTTAATATTTATAGTCCTTCGACACGATGAAAATGCTTTAGAGATGGGATCGGCTGACATGTCCTCTTTTGCTTTGCTCTGTAAGCTAAACTACTAACATGTGCCATTGAATGTATTGAATAAAAACTACAGTCGCTGTTTGCCAAGTTTAACATGAAACATTGTAAATTGTAATACAACATTAGCAGTAATTAATTATTAATGAACGGTATACCAGCGGTTAGAAACAATTGTCCAAAATAACATATCCCTGTTAATATGACTGAAAGATAATATATCGACGGACATACGAACAGACGACAAATAATAGACGAACAGTACTTACATACGTGTAAAAATCTAATCTAAGTAATAAATTTTCTTAATTTATGAACTTTATATAACTTTTAAAAATATGATAATCATATTATTCTATAAGTATTATTATTTCAAGATTATTATACTGCAAGCCGCTGTACGTAAGTTATTATAAAATAAGTAATCGATGTGAAACTGAGGTCAGTGCAGCATGACGATAACTTTGTTACTTTTCGCACCGTCACCCTGCTTCTTCAGAAACTATATTTATTGCAAAATTTTATTAACATAATAGTAATTACTGATAAGTTAAAACTCCCTGATCCTATTACAATGTCTTAGAGATGGGATTAGCTGATGTATTTTCTTTTACTTTGCGCTGCTTTGTTCTGTTATTAATAAATATACAAAAGCATTATAATATTTAATAAGAAAAATATAATTGTATTTCTATTGAATATTAAGAGTTTTGATTTTATTCGTGGTTATTTAAATTATTATAGAACATTAACACCATATTTGAATATATTGTAGTAATGTGTTAAATTAGCTTACTAAATATGTCATATAAATAATCTCTTTCTTTATACTTTGTGAAAAAAATTACAATTAGTTATAATGTAAAGGATAATGAAATGAATGATATGATTGGATAACTTTAAGAGTGATAAAATTTTTGATTCACTGTGTTAAAAACGACATTTTCCTGTACGTAGAGATAAAAAATAAGCAAACGTCATAAAAACACTAAAATTATCAGTATTTTGCTCTTATTTCTAATTTATGATATTATAACCTAGACAGTCTTAATAAGAAATAAAACTATTTTTTTACGGATTAAACTCGGGTATAATTTGGTCACATTTTAATTTTTTCCCGTTTCGAATGCTTTGCAGCAATCGTTTTCACGGGTAGACGAGATGTAAGTGTCTGTCAGTACCAGTAACCAAATTATATGTGAGTTTAATCCGCAAAAAAATAGTTGTATTTCAAATGTGTACTCGTGAAAATACTAGTCTTAATAAGATCTTAAGCCATTCATTTGATTCTATTTAACAAGTCTTACTTCATAGTGATTTAATTTAAAAGGTCAATTATACGCACAGGTTTAAAAAAACTTATTAAAACTAAGTAATCCGATACTCTATGTGGGTAGCTAAATATTAACCACTGAAAGCGCAGACCAGCAAAGTGAAGTTTATAATGACAAATATAAAATTACTGAAACTTTGTGAAGTAATTTGTATTGATTTTATAGATGTGCGAAGTTTAACAATGTAGTGCCAAATTGTGTGTATTTTATACATTTGCCTTAGAGACAATAAAAGCAATATTTATTTATCCATGAATATTAATGATCAGGGATTTGTACTTATCTCAACGCTTGCGTTTTTATTGAGCATTCATATAATTCTTCTGAATAGAAGGATATCTATAAATCTTGCAAGAATTTTTTGTAAATGTTTATTATACCCAATGTTAGAAAATATATTTAAGTCTATTTACAAATTATCGGCCTGTTTACTAATTTATGATAAAAAACAACTCGTCATATAGATAAACATGTATTAAAATATTATTTAAATATATTGATAGGGAGAACATCTGTGTTTGTATCAATAAAAGTTAACAAATATGTATTTAGATATTTCTTAATAAATTTCACTTACTTACTCAGTTACACTAAAATATAACTTACTTAAAAAATAAAGTATAATATATACTTCAAAATATAAGTTACTTAAAAAATAAAGTATAATGTGTACTTCAAAATATAACTTACTTAAAAAATAAAGTATAATGTGTACTTCATAGTATATTATTTTGAGGTAATTAACCTACCTTAGAGTAGAGGTTTTAATATAAAGAAAATAGTAATAGCGAATGAGAACATAGAGCTTTTCAGCAGTGCAGAATTACACAGTAGAAACATGAGTTCCGAAAATTTCAAGCCACCGGTTTGGATATTGTTGGAGCGGTGCGTCCATGTATAACGTATCTTATTTTTGATTTCTACATATAGGAAAATGAAATCTGTAAAATACAAATATGTCGATTTTATTATATATATTATATTATAACTCTTTTTGTATGCTATAATGTCTTGTCTTCGTATCATGGGACATTTTATCTTTATATCTATTATGTTTATTAAATTTGCTATAAATATAGTTTTTAGTGAGGTCATGATCAGACAGTGCGAAAAGTAACAAAGTTATCGTTTTGCTGCGCTGGACTGAGTTTTGCCTCGTTGTATTACATTATGGTAACTTGCTTAAAGCGCTTTGTAGTAAAATTATTTTGAAATAAAATTACGTGTAAGAGCGATATGATTTTTATGTTTTTCACGATTTTTTCTGTAATGAAATTTCTTAATAATTAAGACAAGTACTAAAATATTTTTACCACGTAGATAGACACTGCATATGTTAGTACTGTTCATCCGGATGTATTGTGTTTCCGTCAAATTACCATATATGTTGTAGATATTATGAAATATGTTAAATTACATAATTATTACTAACTGCTGATATCTCAGCAGTTGTTACCATTTATTGATATTATTTACTGTGTATTAATATTTTATTATAATTAATAGTGTATTATACTTTAGAATTCAGTGTGTTTACAATGACAATATTTTGTACACGATCGATTCAATTACATATTTAGTTATTATATAATTTATGACAATATTCATATTCAGTCATATTCAGCAATAACATTTAAAATTAATTATGGTAAATATTTAAATATTTTATTTTATACCTTAGTGTAGATTTTATCTCAACAAAAATGTAAATGTAAAGAAAAATCCGACTTAATACAGAAACTCAATAACAAAATGTTTTTGTTTGTGATCTAAGATTTATAAAAAATGGTGATATCAAAATATAAATGTGAAAATTAAAACCTTAATTTTATTATCAAAGACTTAAAAAAATTTACATCTACAAGGACAAAAGAATTGACACGTCAGTGATTGCCTAATTCCATTATATGAAACATCTATGCATTAGAATGTATATAATTTTTCTATAATGTTATTAGAGTGCAATTATAATATTTTATTCTTATTATGTACCTAACTAGGCAAGTTTTGTCACAATGTTTTATTGTTTTGTTTTAAAGTATGCTTTATCACAACTGTAAAAGTTATTATTGTATGACATGTAAATATACCAACAAAAACACAGATTTATGTTTATATATCTGTAAATTATTGTTCCCATTTCTGTGGCTTTTATATTCTTTTTCACTATTAAATTTATTACAGATAAAAAAACATTCTCACAAAACACTGTCCGAACAAGGTGGACTGGGATGATAAGCGATGATAAAGGATAAAATACGAATATAAGAATAAGACTATCCTCTCGTTGTAATATGACTAATTCTTTATTCATTATTTTGTCAATCAAATTTCCTCACAAATGTAATGAAACAAGATATTTGTTTCCAATGTTTGAAAATTTAAAACTAATTTATTGAAAATATTTAATTATTATTTAATAATTCTGACAATTGTCTAAATGTTCAAATTACAATCTATTAGAATTATTATAATTATTCTGAAATTAATTCCACTGTTTTAATAAATAAATAACGCTATTATTAATTTTTTTTGCTGTTAGTGGCGCTACATTAATTGAAGAATCTAGTTAAACATAGCTTTTTTAATATAATTACTTTGATTTGTATAAAATAAGCGCTTTGAGTTATGTACATTTTTATTATATATAAATTTAATATAAAACATTAATTTTGAACAT
This sequence comes from Mechanitis mazaeus, assembly GCA_959347395.1. Lineage (NCBI taxonomy): Eukaryota > Metazoa > Arthropoda > Insecta > Lepidoptera > Nymphalidae > Mechanitis > Mechanitis mazaeus. The sequence goes on from OY365750.1 coordinate 4,394,850, forward strand.
TGAACTATGTTAAAACGTTGGTATATTCAATTATTGATTTTATTTTTATATCATTCATATCTGTAAGTATATAAAAATAATAACATATTTAGTACTCACTTTTGTATCAACTACACAGAGGTAAAGCGTAGTTATCGTCATTGTAAAAAGTTACAAGTATTCAAGTTTTAGACAATGATAGTTCCTTGAAAACATAAATAGATACGACGAGTATTTAACCGAGAAAATTAAATATTTTATTACTTCAGAACTATTAACCTTTGTGAAGTTTAAAAATTGTGGTAGGCGTTTATAAAAAAATAAATAAAAGACGAAAAGACAATACAATAATAAATTTACAATTAACTTTATATAATATTTACACAAACATACTACATAAACAAATACTAATAGTATTGTAACATATTGTTTATTAGATACAGTTGATTAGGAGATATATTAAGATAATTTAAAAAGTTACTTTGTTAGGTAGTCTTCTTATATTTTACATTTTATAAAGGACACATTTACGGATATGACGATTATTTCATAAAACTATATTTATATATTTACGATGAATGATCAATATCTTATAAAAGTCAACTTATATTGTTAATTTTGTAATTTGATGTTAATTTGTGTTTTTTTTTTATTATTAATAAAAATATTTATTAGCTGCATATAGAATTTACTTTTCTATAATGGAGTTAATAATACTTCAACGTCCATATAATTCCATTCAAAAAGGTAGCTTTATTCGTTAAATAACACAGTACAAAAATAAACCGTACAGCGATATTTCACAGTATGAAACAGTACATCAATATTTAGAAAAAATATATTTAAAAAAATATAATGAAATTAAAAAAAAAAAAATTAACATAAAAAGCAAGTCTTAATAATAAAAAGGTATCAAGTGGTATCAATCGACATATGTTCGACGCCAAGCAGAGTAAAAAACAAAGTAAATTATATTTTAATAGATTATTTTCTGATTTATCTTAATGAATAGATTATTTTGAGTTTGATTTAAAAAAAGTGATGTCTTAAGTGATGCTTCAAATTTCGTTGGATTAATAATGTTTGTTTCAGAATATTGTTTTTATTTTTTTTATATAAATACTACATTACCTTTTTGATATGGAACCAAATTGTCGCAAAACTAAAATTTTAAAAGTTTGATTGTAGAAAAAACTTGATAGTAATAATTCATAGTAATCCATTCATAGTAATACAATCGTTCGTTGGATAGAAAAAAGTAGGAATGTGTTAAAAAAGTTGGTAGTTGCAGAGCTTGGACAGCGCTGCGTCAGAAATCTACATTGATATCTTTCCACTACATAAAGTGGGATTTGCACATATGAATGTAAGTTTTTACCCATTTACTAACATCCTATAATGTATGTTATATTGATCTGAATAGAAGTATTATATAAATCTGGAATACTTCTGTACTAAACGTAGTTTTAATCCATCAGATGATTACAAGTAGGTTCTCTATTCTTTATATATTTTGATAATACTACATTAGCTAATTGTACATTAGTACCATATGTGGACAATAATAGTAAAATTTTTTTTGAATATTTTCTTTTATGATTGTCGCTGCAAAAATATTAATTTATAATGGTATGAGATTTTTAACACTATATTGGTCGCGTTTTAAAATTTATTTACATCTATATGTCACACTAACTTTAAATAAATACAAATTTTTAAAAAACTTGTAAGCTTATTACTAAAACTTTAAGTGATTTGAAATGATTTATGATTTGAGTTTGAATGGGGAGACTAGAGGAAGTCCCTGGCAACTGGTAGTTAGAAATAAAATTATATTTGTGCCTTAGCAAGGATCGTTAATATACTGATATATGATACAAGAGCACTGGCTAAGAGCCAACGATAGCCTTATATGCCAACAATTAAAGGCTGGAATTAGAAAATTATTTCTGTAAGAGTGGGACAGTGTAAAATATGGATTTCTTTTTAAAATATCTTATGATTTAGATTCAAAGATATAGCTTTCATTCGAAACAAATGGTTTCTCATATGAGAAAACATTTGTTTCGAATGAAAGCTATATAATATTAACGTAAATAAAAAAAATGCTCAAATTTATATTACAACGTATATATAATGAAATAAAACTAATAAAAACTAAGTTTTCTTCTATGAAGTTCTATGATTGTAGACCTCTGTACATTTTGTATAACATTATACATTTTTAGAAATAAAATAATATTAATAATAACAATTACGTGCTTTAATATAAATTAAACATTAAGATAAAAATCTTTGACAGTGGTCAATTCCTACACGAAGTTTACTTATTATTGGTATTCTTTACAGATCATATTACAAAAAATCGTTATGGAAATAAAAACCTTTTGTTATATTTTATAATACCTTAGTTTCTATTGAGGTGATCGCGTCAGAGATATATTTGCTTCATTCGCTGACCGCTGAACCATTGTTATCCTGGTTCTTGTCCAGATCTGTGTACCCCAAACATTGCGTAGGCGAGTAACGAAGATTTTCACGAGACCTCCTAAAATAACACTACATCCCCCTTCCACCCGTACCACCATAGTTCACGCTGCGATTTTCGAAGGACCCCAAATATCTACGACTACTTAATAGTTTGTAATATATATATTTAAATTTGTCTTTTTAGAAAATAATGTGTTTATATAAAACATTGGGTATATATTACAATACAACACGCAAGATACCACGGAAAAAAAAGATGACCTGCTCAAAGTATTTCGAAAATCAATATCCATCAAAAGTGTGATGCTACCTTTTTTTGGGATTTTAAAAGAATATTGTTTTTAACTTCCACCGGATTACTCTATAGTTTATTCGGAATTCTACTATCATAATATGCAGAAACTTAATAATTGCCCTTCATCAGAAAAGGCCAGAACTAATCAACAAAAAAGGTATAGTCTTTCACCAAAATGAAGCGAGACCTCATAAAAGTTTAGTTACTCTCCATAAGTTGTTACAGCTTGAATGGTATACTATGTCACCATATTTTCCAAATCTGGAACCTTTGAATTATTTTTTTTAAAACATACTATGATTTTTTTTTAGAACATCACTATGATATTACGGCAGTTAAAAAGAAATATCTCATTTAGAATTTTATATATCATGGGAGTATTAGTTTACGAACATTTTTATTTAAAAAATATGACCTGGTTCATATTTTACAAGATTAGAAAACTTTTATTATTAGAAAACTTATCACCGTTTTCCAACTACTCATTGGATAAAAATAGAGTAGGAATGTATAAAAAAACCCGGTGGTTGCAGAGCTTGGACAGACATCTACATTCAGATCTTTCCACTACATAAAGTGGGATTTTTCACAGGTGAATATAAATATTTGACTATTTACTAACAGCGCCCTGATATGTAATATTGTCATAAAATAAAAATATTATATAGAGTAGGAGAATACCTCCTCGTTAACGTATTTTTAGCAAAAAATTTTATTAGGTACATCAATCTTAAATCGACAAGACAATTACACGTATTTACTCTATGCTTTATTTATCTTGATGATGTTTCCTCGTGCATAATTGGATAAAAATATAAGATAGAGAACCCTCAGATAGCTGAGATGAGAATAAAAGTATTAGTAAGGTGTTTTCCTTTTATTAATAATCTAATTATATTATATAATTATGATTAGCTGTGGTTGCATTTTTTATTTCCTTCTATAAAGGTATACCTTAATTTATAAATTAAGATCTTCACCAACTGTTGTAGTGCAATCATAAAGATAAATTAAAACTCAAATAAGTAGTTCAAGAAACTTACTGAAACAGTTTTTATAATACTTTTGTAAAATTAAGAAACTATTCCATGTTGGTTATTAATATATTTATATAAAATGTGCATTTGTATAAACTTAAAGTGGTTTTACATGATTAAACGATTTTAGTCTGAAGCCGGGAGATCAAACGAAGTTATTTGCCACTGAAAGATAGAAATAAAAATATTGTAACTGTACTTAGTAAGGCTCGTTAATTCTTTGAAGGATTATACATGAACACTAGCTAAGAGCCAACGTTGTTCTCACATGCCAAAAATTAAAGGCCGGAATCAGAAAATTATTTCTGGAACTTTACACAAATGTAAAATTGGATTTCCTTTAAAAATGGCTTATAAATTAGCCCTAATGATAGCTTTTTTCATAACAATTGTATTTCATACTTACATATGTTAAATATAATTTGATTAAATGCCTATTTTAAATTTCATGAAAGTTTAATTAATTTTTATATATAAAAATAAACAATTACGGCGATTTTAACATTACATTGCATTTAACAATATATTTTAATATATTTTGCCGTAGGTTCACTTTACATGACGCTCTGAGATTTGATCTCTGATGAATTCAGGCTTATTAGAAAGTGGTTTAGTTTATTTTTGTCAGCTGTATTCGAATTTCACATTTGAAACCTATTCAATTGTTCAAAGCAGCAGTCAATGAGCCATCGACTAGATTGTCTCCACTCCGAACCGAATACCCTTAATGAAACAAATAAATATTAGTACCTTAAGATATACAGCTATAATGTATGTGTGAAATTATTAAACTATTTAATATTATTTTAAGAAGAGTAAAACGAGCATTTTCTTATTAAGAACAAAGCTTTTTTAGAAGTGTCCTAATAAGATCAGACACTCAAGCAACCAATCTAAACCTATCAACGTACGAAGCGTTAATAACTGAGCAAGACATTCGTCACTACCATACCATCTTTACACAATGTATATGAATATGAACACAAATATTAGAACCTCAAAGTCCAACACTAACAATATATATCAATGCGAACACCTTTTTAATGAATTCCTGACGGCATATAAAGTAAATGATCCCTCCATTCGCCGCAATCTATAGAAAAAAAAATGCTCATTAAAAAGGGTTCTAATCATTTGTAATACCAAGATAGAAACTTCTAATATGCTTTCCTGTTGTACTCAAAAATATATGTTCAATTCTTCAATAATATGTACATAAATATTGACTTTCTTTGTACGGTTAAACATCTCTAATAACAAGATTTTCAAGTTTAGAGTAGCAGAAGCTTTTGCAGAATCCAGCTTTTGCAGATCCTGAATACAGGCATATCGATTTACTAAGTCAATTAAGGTTGAAAAAAAATTGTTTTTGGTTACTTTAAGGGATTCGTCCTTAAACCATGTCATCTTGACTATTTGGTTTAAGAATTGTCATGATTCGTTCAATTTTACAATTGTCTGAATCGTGTAAAACAAATAAAGAGATTGTGCTATATTTCTCTAAAAGAATTTTTTTCATCGAAAAGTGTCGTTTGGATCTTTTAATAGCTAAATTCAACCCAATTCGATTTTTAAGGAGTCATTTCGCAGTATAGCAATTCGTTAGCATTAAAACTAGACTTTTTTCGATATCTGATATCATGAATTAAAAACCACAGGCCTTTCGTGTTACTTTAAGCTTCAAATATTTTTTCTGTCGTAATATTGTATATCTTTAATTTATTACTTTTAACTTTTCATTATTAAATTATTTTTTTATTTCAAATGCTATCTGTGTTCTTTATGCACCTTAATTGAAAGACAGTAGTAATCGAAGGTTTTAATGTTAACTATAATTTTGAAACTTTATTTGATATTTTTTTAAAGTAATATTTTGTATTTAGGTTATAAAATTACCAGTTGGTATGTTAATATCATTAATTTATTTATTTTAGCTTCTGCTATCTTCTTACAATAAATTTTGTATATATATTGTTAAAAGTATATTTTACAAAATTGGTTTCGATACAAGGGTGGCATTGTGATCTAGGACAGAGGAATTGAAAATTAAGTTTATCGTTCTTAATTTTGTTAAATTTAGTACGATCTAAACAGCTATTGTCTTTAGTTGGAAAATTATGAGCTTGAATTAAGCCATAGTATGCAAGACTATCGAAATAATGATTACGAACCAAATTAGATTTAAAAATACTATTATTAGTTCCAGCAACAATAGTATTTTCATAATTAAAGGTACTGGCAAGTAGCGTTGCAAGAGAAGTTAAAAAGTTGTCATTATTCTGAAAACTAGGAAATCGATAAAGTAGTACAATGCTATTGTTTGTAGACGCAATCATAAGGCAATTGGAATCTGATATTTGGGGTTCCTCAACAACACAATTGAAGCTTTCTTTTATCTTTACCACTTTTATTATAACTTTCTGAAGTACTATAACCGTAACAATCAGTGATCAAAAAAAACAAAAAAAAGCCGGAATTCAAATACATTTAAGAAAATAATAGTATAGAATATAAGAATATAATAGTAGTAGAATAGAATAGTCTATTAGGTAAGATGGACGAACCATAGTAATTTTTATTCAAGCTGCGAATATTTTTTCTAAAATTTTTAGACCCCTAATTGCGCTAATTCTATTTTGGCAATATTTCGGTTCACATACGACAAGTTGTCTTTGTTTTCTACTAAAAAGTTTACATCGGCGAATTTTAAAGTGCAATATTTCGAGTTGAGTTAAAAGGAAGATATATCATAACAGCATGTTCCTTAGTCAAGTGAAAAACAAAAATGACGAATAATATATAAATTATGTTATTATGTCTCTGAAAGCAAGTTGGTTGCGTTTATATGTAAATGAAAAATTTAGTTAATATGGAAAACATTCCTAACAAGAACCTGCACATATATAACAATAAATATTTACAAACAATAAAAAAAGCAATAACTATGTTGCGTAGAAAGAACAAAAAGCTAAAAAGAACGAGAAGACCATTCTAGTCATTTTTCAATTAAAATTTATTGAAATCTGTTTGTTTTTCAGTCAAATTAACGAAACGCCTTTTTTAAAAAGTAGTTTTTACCGTCGAGCATAGCCCAGCAATACTTAAAATACTTAATAAACTTTTAAAAAAATATGTTTATCTTTCTATTACTCTATATTCGTATCTTGCTAAAGGCTACTTTTCTGAAATTTTATTTCTGTCATGTGTGAAAGGAATACAGATTGTTTTTTTCGATATTTAGTAATGATAGTAAAAATTTTGATTTATCACTGAGGACTGAAAAAAAAACAACATAACACGTATATGTTTGTTAATGTTTTTTTTTAATTAAATTTAAATGAAAATTAAAAGTTTTTTATTTATATTAAAGTAAGTATACGCATACTATATATTTTTATAACAATATGTATTGTTAAAAGTAATTAATTGTTAAAAAAGTTGTAAATTTTCATCTTCATAAAATTACATTGTTTAATGAGAAAGTACGGCGGTTAATTGCAAGTAAAAGTATAATTAGGTGAGCTATTATGGATTATGACTTGAGAATCTTATATTGTCATTTTGTTTTATATATATAAAACAAAATAACTAACATATTCAAGCTAATATATGTATTTATTAAAAATAACACATACCTTACATCTCGTCTACCCGTGAACACGATTGCTGCATAGCATTCGAAACGTCGGGTTAAAATAAAAATACAACCAAATTATACGCGACTTTAATCCGTAAAAAATAGCTTTATTTCTTTTATACCACAAGTATAAAAGAAACAGTTTGTCTAGTCTGTCTTCGATGTTGATATAAAAACTTTATTTATAATCATAAAACGATTATTTGAAACCTTTAAAAATCTAAATATATTGGCGGCCACTTCTCAGTTCGTCTGGTGTCGTCTTTAAAATTACTTAACCAATTCCTTACTATTCTCATTCTAACAGAGTTATTCTGATAGAGTGAGTAGTTTCAGTTCTAAATTAGGCAAATTTTTATCTCTCAATGGAATACTATCAATAAAATTGTAACAAGTCTGAGGTTATAATAATAAACAATAGACAATTTATATATTACCTTAAATATATATGCTAACACGCACAATATATCCTATCATTATTTCAAGAAATAAATGTAATGATATATTGATATCCCGGTATTCAGGTGAATTATATATATGATAAATAAAAATGCAAACGTTGAAAGGAGTGCAAATCTCTGCTCATTAATGTCTATGGATTAATAATTATTCCTTCCATTGTCTTTTAGTCAAATGAAATTAAATTCAGCGAGTGAATAGACGCAAATGTGTAAAGTATACAGAATTAATGCTCCTTATTGTATTAGACTTCGCATATCTCTGAAGACATTACATTTATTTGTAAGTTCATTGCTTTAAGTTATAGTCGTTTTACATTAATCGTTTTAAACTTCACTTTGCAGGTCTGCACTTTCAGTAATTAAAATTTAGCTTACCACGTATAGTATGGTAATGGTTTTGGTTTTATAATTTCTAAACCTGTATTATTGAAGTTTTAATTAAAATCTTAATTTAAATCCCTATGAAGTAAGTACATTCGCTTGTGAATGGTTGAACACATAAAAATAGTAAACATTAGGAATAAAAATGTATTTATTTCAGAATATTTATTAGGCGTCTTTTTTTTCGTTTTTAAACAATTATTGAATATCCTTTTTATGTCTTAAGGTTATCCAATTATATACAACTTAAACAAATTTCAATATTACAGAAGCATAAGAGTATAGAAATACATATTTTCGTAAAAGATCAGGTCTCAAATTAAAATCGCCATTATATAGATATAACTAGTTATCAAACAAAGCGTTTTGGAATCATTTTGATGTATGAAATAACGTATTGTAATAATATTGGTCGATAGAAGATATTTATTTGATGGACAGCATATCGAATTTAACAATTTGATATCAATTTTATTTTCAAAATAATATCGTATTTATTTTTAAAACAATGATAAATATATGTATGTGGTAAATTATGATACTTTTTAAATGGGAGTTATTATATAACTAATGTTTGTAATGGTTAGCTCCCTATGTAGTTCATGTATTAGGATGTTATTACAGTTGAGTTGTATATGTCATTATTAAAAAATATTATCTTAATCTATTTAAAAATGTATTGCCGAATGCACACGTCCATTTACTTCTAGCAGATTTTAAGAAACCTTTACATTTTATTATATTAATTCCGAAAACTTTAATATTTATTTTAAATAGATAAAATTAGTATATAGCGAAGTTTTTTAAGTCATAACCCTTTTTAAGTGTGGAATTTTAAAAATAATGGTATTTAAATTTGGCTTTTAAATTTCAACACACAGAACTTGCTGTCTTTATTTAACGTTTCTAAGCCCAGCTTGAAGCTATGCGTTGGTTAATTAGTGAGGCAAGACAAAGCTCTTTATATGTATAAATATTTCATCAACCATAGATTAGCATGTGAGCTCCGGATCTAAAATGATTTGAGCTGCTTAATTGTCTACCTATGAGACCTAAAACCATACACACATACCTATACTATATATATTACCTGGTATCAATTATTACAATACTATTAAATATGTATTATTTCAAACACGTAATGATATAATGTAATGAATATATTATTAACCAGATTCGTGTATAAATATAATTAAATTGTAACCCTATTCATCGGATTTTATCTATAAGTAAAGACTTGTACAAATTGATTATGATGAATAACCCAGTCATCAATTTCATTATTTTTACTTTAATATATATACTTCGGTGTAAATATATGTATATCTTCTCAGAATTTTGAAGTGTTTTTCAATTACTTTTATATTACATACTTATCATTTATAATTTTAGTAACGAAAAATGTAGCCATAGCTTAATGGATTACAAAAACAATATATTCAAACAATATCATATATTTAAAATAACAATATTTTTTATTATGCGACATTTTCAACACTTGCATAATTGATAGCAGCGATCAACACTTTCAAACAGGGTTTATGTAAATTGACAAGGTATTGAAATCATTAATTAAGTACTATTAACAGTCAATTATTTACGGTTTGTCTTATTGTCTCATTTTGACATCAAAAGCTTCAACATTTAAATCAATTAACAGAATTGATAATATACATTCATTTTGTTACCAAAATTTTATACCAGGGGTATAGTGTATTTTATATTTTAAAAACGGAAAAGTATTCAGTTTTTAAAGCAAAACAATTTAATAAATATTTCCATGTAAAACGTTTAAAATACGTAGGGTGGTTGGCATCGCAAGATATGAATAAGTCGGCTTGGCATGCCGCTTTCTCTTTATGCGTAAGTCGATTGTATATTTCTCCATATTGCTTACAAACATTACTGGAACGTAAATGTTTCTTTTAGGTATTTATAATTGTTTTATTTCATCTCATCGCATTGTCTCTGATATCTGAACTTGTTATGACAACACATTAATAACTAAAAGAATCTGAACAAATTATATAGTATGTAGTGTAGATATGTCTGTTAATATTTTTTTTAATGCAATTGATGTATACTTATTTTAGTCATATTAAAAAAAAATATATATAAAAACATATATTTAAAAAGTCAATATTAATATGCAAATCATAGATATTATGAAGAAATCGATGGAATCAGGTGGTGGTCGTGGGTGGGGAATTGAAGGAGTCGAGGGCTTGAAACGGAGTGTGTGCGCAAACAGTCTTCTCGAGTACGCGGCAAATATGGCTCGACTGCCACTCACCTGCGATATCACGTACTCTGTCCCGTTTACGACAAATACTTTTATCATACTACCTGCACACGAGCTAGAAATGGGCTATATTTTCACAGTTCGCAGCGGATAATTTACCATGTGAATTTGAGTACCGTCGTTTCAACTGGTACGGTAAAATTAATTGTATTTACATTTTAAATAAGAAGATAAATTCAATTTACTTTTAGGTGTTAGTCTCCCTAATCCATTAGTAAACTTGTCTAGAACTAGATTTTGAATCATATTAAAATAACAAAAATGTACATTACGTACCACTTATATTCAATGTTGAAAAACACAATTAGGTTTATTGTCCAAAAACAATTTCCTCTATAATATGCCAAACGTCCATAATGTTCACATTTTGATAATTTATTATTTGGCTTTACCGGATATTTTAATTTTATGTTACTGAATTTGAAACTAATTAAAGATAAACCATTGTTAGTTAATTTAAACTAATTTAATTTTAGTTGTAATTACATTTAATATAATTATGTTAATCATCGATAAATATTATATGTGTAAACATAATTTTTAACCCACTATACCTATGGACCTACTTTATTAAAAATCATTTTCCTACAAAAATATTATTTTGACGTAAATCTGGTATAAACTGAAATGTATTTTTAAGATATTTTAATAGATAATTTATTGGTTGATGAAATTAAACCACCATGCCTTTCCTTTCCTCTGCGGCATGTTGTATAACTGATCATAACGTTTATTACAATATCTTTTTAGGTAAATACTTTTTTAAAATTAAAAATATTTTTCTTTGTATATTAAAAAGTGAAACTTCTATAGAGTAGTGTTTTGGACTCGATGAAATTGCGAAAGATAAAGAAATAAACCCGTTGCTTAGAGTAATAGTAATAGAGTCAAATTCAATGTTTCTTCTAAATGAGATACAACAACAAACGATTTAGATAATTTCAGTTGAAAGCCGTGATTTAATTATACGAAAATCTTGTTCAAAACCATTTATTATGAAATGTCAAGTGAGGAATTTTAGGACTAAGGTTTGGTTTGAAAATCACAAAATTTTTTATATTTTTAAAAATCATTACACCGTATTTTAAGTTTAAACTAAATTTACCTCTCCCCATTTAATGACAATTTATCGAATTATATTTTAACTTAAAACACATGAATGTGTAGATTTAGTTTTAACGCCATCTAGCGTTGACAACTTTAGACGTCTTCTGTCAGTGCTTTGGTTCTTTTATTTTGTTTGATATTTTAGTTACCACCGAAGATAACACGCATTTATTTAAAAAAAAAACATATAATCTGAATAATATGTAATATAATATAATAATATATTTGTAATATACATATGTAACGTAAAGTTTTACGTCAACGTATATTTTGAGCTTGGTCAAAGTATAAAAATAATAAACCTTATAGTTAATACACCTTTGATTCTATATTAATTTCTTCTTCTAATATACTATTTCTTTTTTTAAAATTTGTACTTTTGGCACCTTTTCAAATGTTATTTAAATGCCTAATTTGTTATTAGTGTGTAAAATGTATGTATAAATGTTATGTTGGTATTGTATTTTTTTCCAATTTCAGACAAGAAATGTTTGAAAAATAATAGTTGTCCAATATACTAGCAATAGCAAGCATCTTCACGGTTACCTGGGGAGTTGTAGCGATTGCAATATTGCGGCATTGTCATAGGAATACTCTCTTACACATTTCATTTTCCCTCAAATTTCTTTTAATATGTTTCTTACAATATAAAATTATCGTATCTGGCACAATATTTTCGTGTTAGAATATATACGGTTAAAGAATATTAATTAAAGTTATATCAAAGATATACGATAAAGCAACAGTTGATATATTATACTTATTTTTTTTTCTATTTTCAATATTTTAGAGATTTCTATTTTATCAATCTTTTGTGAAAGATCATTGGGATCTTGATGTCTTTATTAATTTACACTGATCGGTACACCTAAGGAGAAGCAAGTTTTTTATCTTACGTTTTCCTCAATCTTTAATATAGAAAAATATAACTCTACGAAGGTCGCCCCAGCTGTGAAGCCGTTTTCCTGAATTTATGTATTTTTAGGCAGATGAATGGCCCTTTTTTGTGGGATTTGTACATTTTTTCATGTCCTTAAAGGACAGGGATGTTAGTGGACCTTTTCCTACATTTAAAAATGAGATTGATATTTTCTGTTTACTATTGGAATCTCATCTCGAGCTGGTAAATTGATGAATCAAATTTTAAAAGGCGCATCTTAGTAAATTTTTATCATTGTCTGGTAGACTTACAATCACTTGTATAATTTACCAGCCTTTCTAATTATATTATAAATTTGTAAAAAAAAATGAAATCTGGTAAAAGATGTCAAATCTTCTAATAAATATTGAATAAGCCTCTATATCTTAAAATGAAAATATTAGATATGATAATACTAGAACAAATACTAGAATATCCTTATGATGGGTTTACTAGTATCGATACGTCTTCAATTTTATATTTTGTCTTCAATATAATCTAAGATATTAAGAAATGTGGTTATTTTATTTGATGTCCGACTTTCACTTGACTAATTGTTAACTATTTAATATGATCAAAGTTGTTCCTGGTATTATTATCTCTTAATATATAAATTTCATTCCATATTTAACAAAAAGTAACAAGCTAAATAGTCCTTAGAACAAATGGTAACTATTAGAACTTAGCTTATTTTTATAAGAAGTTGTAAATTTCAACATGGACTATTGCAATGCATAGCAGTCTCAGCTGAATTAATATATAATTTGTATATATATATATGTATATATAGTGTGTTTATATTGTATAAATCATTTTACAGACAAAGTTAGGAAGACGAGACTTATTTAAATTTTCTTAAACAGTAATTACACATAGTCTTAATAGTGGTGGTATAATTACTAATAATTATTACTTTTCTAAGTAGATGTTCCGTACAAAAGCTTGTATTGTATAAACCATTGAATGTTCTGTCTTGTTATTATCTATGTGACAGTTAGTAGCATATAGCAAGGCAGAGGGTTATGTAGTTACCGACGTTTGATTGAGCAAGCAATAAATATAAAGAGCCTTCTACATCTGACATCTAAAATTATATCATGATTTCATTGAACAACATATTATATAATTTTTCAAAGGATTTTTATTGATTATCGAAATGTCAATGTTGACACTTTGATTGGTTGAATTATATTGATAGTTTTATTGATTTAACGTTTATATACAGCTATGTAGATATTATCATAATATCTTTTATTGATAAAATTTATTTACTTTAACAAATCAAGATCAATATAAAAATTATATGAAATAGATCTGCTAAGATTTGCAGAAATTATTAAATTAGTACTAGTATTTGTATTTATTACTTATAGAAAAATTTAAAGACATGCATTTCTATTTTAATGATTTTGAGATGTATTGGAGTAGGTCGGGTATAAGAGTGCATATTATTTTTAGAATCTTTTTCCAGCGACATTGTGATACTATTATGTCAAGTGGGTTGAGACGAAGTCAGCCGGGTTCGAGTTCTAGAATTTTTTCACATCTATTTTTAAGAGTAGAGATTTCAAATTCTCGTTTCGACGCCAACAATTGTCAGAGGACTTATCTCAAGCGACCTAAAATCTAAAGGGTAGGCTTAAAGATACCTATTATAGCGAGAGTTTAAAGTTTGCATTGATTGATCCATTTCAAATAAAATAACTTTTAGGCAGGTTATTTTAGGCTATAATGGTTTAGGATCGTGATCCAAATAGATAGCGAAGAAGTGGAACTTATGAATATAATTTGATATTACTTTAACATCATGTTTCAGTTAAACTGTTTGGACATGGCTATTTTTAAATTTACGAATAGTTTTTCTTTGACATATTATACAAAAAACAGAGTTCCGTTAAGTAACCTTCCTTTTTGAAATATTTACGTTTTCATGTTTCACTGGAATAATAAAGCTGAAAAGGATATCTCAAAATCAAGGCGCATTAGAAAAGTGAGCATGTCTTAAGTGTAAGCGTCGCGACGAATGCGTGTGAGGGCCAATCTCCCTGGTGGGTGCGTTCGGGGGTGGGGAGGGGTGTATCGATCACGGGCGGGCGCGTGCGCCGCGGCCGCGGGTGCAGACGGCGTCGGTGGGCCTCGCAACTACACTCAGTTTCACCCGCGCAGTCCGCAGCTGGCCGCCAGGCGAGCTACTGCCTCGATTGCTGGCTTTGGTCGCGAACACCGCAACATTTGACATTTCAGACGCAGCGCGCGTCAACATACAATCTCAAACCGTCTCAAGGAATTGCTTCAGTTACTCCGGAATACAAATTGCCATTTACGACTTTCTACAATTTTTTAGGGATTTTTATTTCCCTGGAATAAATGTTTCAAAAGTTTAGAAAATTCATCCTAAGTTACAAATGACTTTTAGGGTTGGGAAATTAGTGAAGTGTTGACTTGGTTAAAGTGTATTACTATTATTAAGTAGAGTGTACGTGTCAGTGACTGAAAAAGAGTCTGGAGAGGCTCGGGATTTTATGGCTCGTTAATTCAGACAAACCGAAAGTGGAAATCTTGCGTTCGCTCATCGGTGATAAAATTTATGACTAACGGTAAGATGCGTGTACTGATAAGGGTCGGGTACGTTATCTAGAAGGGCGGCGGTGAGCGCGGCGTATATCCTTTCGAACTTAATGTCAATTATCTGCATTATATATACCTTCGTGGGAAAATTATATCTACAGTTTTCAAAGCCCATTTATTTAAGTTAGGTTAGCAAACCTATTTTTGCAACTTTTAGCTTTTGCTTAATCTTGTAAAATATAATTGCTGATTGGTATGGACCTAAATAATTTTATTTTATTTCTAATTACTAATATTTCACAATAAATATACAATTTTATCAAATTCTTATATATAAGAATTAATGAAAAAATGTAAATCATATAACGACATATGCGATTGCTCTACTTATTTTCATTTAATTGGATTAATGTTGATAATAATATAGCATTTAATGAAGAGTATCTTATTATTAAGATCATTACATTTAATTACTTTATATGTTCGTATATATTTCTTCTGACTAAAAAGTGAAGTTTTAAATATTCATGTCGGGCATCAAATACATAATTAGATTCTGAGTCATGTACAAGTGTTGCCAAAAGTATGAACTAATAAGTAAATGAAATGTCTTTATTTTTTAAATCATAAATTAATCTTGGGGAATAAATAAATAAAAAGTGATATAGTTGCTCTATTTTAGTTGGAGGTTTAAGCATATGATAGTAAAAATTATTACCGAAATATAGTTTCATATAATTATATATAATTTAATAAAATCAATATGATAAAAGTTTTTATTTTTGAACTTTATCAAAAGAATGATTATTAAAAAAAATCGATTCAATCTTTTGCCTTTTAAAGAGCTGTATTCTTGTAAATTGGTGTACATTTATCTATCTATTTATGATATCTAAATATTTATACATAGAAATCGAAATTTTAGTGAGATACGTCGAAATTGATAAATGTGGCTTTACATAATAGGAAACGTTAATAGTATATTTTGTAGATTAAGTTACAAACATTTTAATGTGTCAACTCAATCAATCAGTGAATTATCAAAACAAATATCAAATGACCAAAAATGATCACAAACTATCAAATTAATAACATCGACTTTACTTTTTTAAATGATAACATTTGTAATTAGCTGCCAGTTACAGATCCGAAACAGATAAAAATTCAAATAATAGCAGACCGTATTTACGTACTTACTTAAAACATCTCATTACTTTTCATGCCGTAAGAAATAAAAGAGACGACGCCACGGGGGTTTGGCATTTTGTTCAGTTATTTATCTATGTTCTAAGTTTCTCTTTAAATAAAGTCTCCATATATTCAAAAAGTACAGCTTTAGTTTGTAAAAATTAGCAGTTAACATTTCAGAGGTCACCCCTCTTCCTATCATGTTGCTAAACTCACAATGTAGAGATAAAGGGATGTTTTCTTTGGCATTTCTGGACGACCCAAAACAAGGCTAAAGAAAGCTATCTTCTTACAAAATATCAAGAACGAAAAGATATTATGTCAATAAAATGACAATCTGTGAAGCTATAATGTTTGAAACTTATAACATAAGTTACTTAATGTGGTGCCTTTTTCAGAAAATATAAAGACTACTGAATTTGGTTTATTGGTATTCCATGCGTCTTATCGCGCATTGAATTATCTCTCATGGGATTTTGGCCCGTTATTTTATTCAAGATACGAGCGAGCTGTAGTAAGGTGTTAAGGAGTGAATTTGCTGAATGAATAAATAGGGACCGAACTTGCGAACAAGATGAATTGGAATGCGTAGCATGAATAAAAAAAATGTAAATGTATATCTAAATAATTACAATTCCTAAACCTTCCAGTTTATTCATTTTTTCATGTTATTAAATATTTCATCGCTCAAGCTGTTACTCGAACCTTAAAGCTTGAATATTTTAAGCATATTTTATTAAAATTTCATACTGTGGCTTCAACATATTGGGAATTTAAAAATATCTGTTCCCTCGTCTTTAGTTCAAACGTGTTAGTACGTATCTTAAGTTACAGTTGCTGTTCTCATATATATTCTATATAAAAATAGTAAGTATATATTAAGGTTGATTACTTTAACCATTAATATATATAAGTTAACATATATATTGTATATTAACTTAATCTATGATAAGATGATTAAATTCAAAACAAAATTAAATATATATAACATGTTAAAGAGAGAATGACTCATAAGGGTAATTTTGAGAGTAAGGATTGCAATTATACAATTTTTTATGTGGGTTTCTTTAACGGTTTTGGTGGTCGCTAGAAGAAATTAAAAAAACACTTGTAAGATGTTTTAATTTGTTCTTCACGACTGAAGAATATACATATATAAAATATATGCTCATATTTCATTTATTTTTATTACACAGTAGTAAAAGTGTCTTACTTGGACTTTCATTCAGTTTTGTATACATAACAATTTAGCTTCAAAACTCACATAAATATTTTTATGTACTCAGTAAAAAGTTTGGAAAGATTTAGCTTTCGAACTGACAGCAATCTATTCTAGTCACGCGCGTTACCGTGGTTTATTCACATTCGCTTAGGCGTACGCAAATAATGGGCTAACTTCTTGAGTTTACCCGGACGGGGTATGTTCTGCAGACTTGTGTCATTAAAATAACATTCATAATTATATCAGCTGTTCTACTTTATTTGATTCATTAACTGTTTAACTTTTGGTTGATGTAACGTTATGTGTTGTCATTATTTACTTCGGAATCTACGAAGTTATCTACCCTAATTATGAGCAAAATTTTTTGCGAATCACGCTAGATATATTGACAGATATTAAAACAAATCTCCTCTTTTTTAACTAGACTTAATATGTTTTGTTTTTTGAACCCATTAAGTTATAGATAATTTAATGATTTAAACATTGATATATCAGGAGGTGAAGTATAATGTTCACTGAAGTATAATGTTTAGTTAATGTTAAAAAATGCTTATTAAGTAGCTGAATATTTTTTTCTAATAATGTAATCTTGTTTAGATATTTTTGCTATATTATACACCAATTAATTTCTATTTCTCACAGAATATTAGAGTCGGAGTAAATACAAGGTTTTATATGTTTTTACTTTCAATAGATAGTAGGTAGGTATTAACACAAATAATATCAATATTTATTATTAATGTCACTAAAAAACCCTTAAACTCGTCTAAAATTATGGAACAGTTGTAAATTAAACCAAAAACTAACACGTATATTTGTATTTAGACAATTACATTATTTTTATAAATGAAGTTAAGTGAATTGATTTTTACACGACACATGGAAAACCTTAAACTGACCAAACAAATAAACCGCCTCGAAATCACAAGAGTACTATTTAAATTTTAAAATTGTTTTCCATTGTTATAACAATGTAAAAGTTAATACAATGATGAGGTACGATTTAGTGAAGAGGAACAACCATTACGATAAAATATAAATGTCCTCCATAAAAACGCGCAGATGTTTCAACTTTTATATACAATACCGAGTATATATTTATATCTATATACTATATATTATATTTTCATACATTGATAATCTAATTAAGATAAAGTTCAATATCAAAGCACATAAATATATATAAAATACGCCTATTCGTAAAATAACTACGACTTTTTTTCGCATATCTAAATCGCATCGCATATCGCATAAGGAACTTACAAAAATATTTATAAAGGTTTTTGTGTACAGGAATTCTATGAATGCTTCTAAAAACCGTTGAGCTGAGGTAGTCTCATATAATTGTGTTAAATAATCTAAATAAACCTCTTTATTCAGGCTTAAATGACCTGCTTAAAACTAAACAAAGCTATTGTTCCGCTGTTCTGTAAGTTTCTCTTTACATCATTTGAGGGGTGTTATATTTGTTTTTAGAAAGGTACATTGTACCATTATCTTGCATGTCCTTGTACCCTACATTTTCATTCATATTATTATAATTATTAAATTTGATGTTGACTATCCTCTTTGAATAGTTTTTTAAATATAACAAATAATAGATATTAGATTGATATATATTAAGAAAAAAAAAAAATAGTATAAAAAATATAGGATTCAAAAAATTATGATTAATGCAAAATTATTCTTCTTTTTCCTTTCCGGACATTTTAAGCCAGGTTGCAACAGGTAAGTCAGCCTAGGCGCATGAATTATGGACGACAAGCTGCGCCACTAATTGATTCTTGAACTTTGACTCGCCCCATATTAAATCGTCTCTTCAAAATGCAGTAGGTGTTTAGTTTAGTAAGTTTCGGTTTTAGCAACTTTATTTTACGATGATTAAATTTAAATTAAATTTAAGCACTAAAAGAAAAGTTGTTTTTTATTTTATTCTTTTAAACTAACACGGTCCTTTAAACTACAGTAATTAATTAATTTTTCATTCTGTATTTAAAAAGACAAAAGACAATTTCGAATAGTAATTAACCTTTTTACGAAATGTTTACTACGTAATGTTGTCTTAACAGTTTTTTTTAGAAAAACATCTCAATTAGTTTCGAAACAAAATTAGTCTTTCAAACATCAAGTTTTATAATTGAAGCAATGCCTCAATGCCTTAATTAATTGAAAGTGATACCAACGAAGCCTTGTTGTTTCAAATAAAATAACATTATTATACTTTCCCATTTTATTTTATGTGAGAAAACATCTGTTCATAAATATAAAAATATATAAAAAAATGAGTTATTGAAATTATAAGTTCAAATAATATATATTTATAAATCTACTGTTGCCCACGATTTCATCAGTTCTCCCCTCAATAGACCCTTGTGACCTTTGATGCTGTATAATTTAATCTATAGATATTCTTCTCTTCTCCCCTCTTATAGTCTCGCAAGGCTCGAGACCGCAATACTTTTACAGACTATTTTTACAACTCCATCAATTAACACGCTGAATAAAGTTAAGTTTATCTAAATGAAATTTTTAATTTGACTCAACTATATTTTACTATAAAAACTTGGTAAGTATACTTGAAACCTGAATCCAAATTTAATCTTATGAAGTTTAATTTACTTTTAACATACAAAATGTTATTTTGGGTGTGTTTTAAATATCCGTATACATAATCGTGAACTTTATTGTAAAGCTAAAAGCGGAGATTTATTTATTTATTTATTTTTTCTCCTTTATTACAAACTTATCAGGCTGCATACGCCATAATAAAGCAGTTTTTGCCGACTTCAAATATACTTACCTAATTAAATATATATTTATCAATAATATTAATACTGTATATTATTCAAAATTTTGTCTTAGTACTTTGGCAGAAGTAATACTCCGACCCAAGTATTACACCGAATATGTTAACTCAAAAACTTTACCTCTTAATAGATTGTCTTGCCTTCCCTATGTACCGCTCTGGTTTTTTATCCCATTCTTTCACGTCCAGTGTATTCGACTTTGGAATTATCTCTCCAATTTCATCAAGAAATAATGCACAAAGCGTATTTTCAAAAACAGAGTTTATGGTCACTTTTCGAATAAATTTTTAGACTATATATATAAACTTCTTTATTTTTTTTTATTCTTTTCTGCATACATTTAACCTATTACTTATATGTATATATTTATAATACTTTTTGCAAATTTCTCTAAATTTTCGCTCTTTATTGCACCGCGTTTAAAATCTTTGCACATCCCCATGCTTGACTTTTAGAGAATGCTATTTATAATTAAGTCCACCCATTGTAATATTTTTTTGTTAGAACAATAAAGAACAAATAAATAAAGATAAATAGATCATAAGTAAATTAACAACTAGGTTTTATATTAGACTTAAATAATGTAACCAGTTGATTTATAATTGCTTCAAAATGGAATTATAGTAACATAATACTATGTACAAATTTCCTATGACTGGTATTGCTCACGTCTATACAACGTTTAAAAATTCATATATTATCTATCATAAAACAAATACAAATAAAAGTCTGATAAATAAAAATCTTTAAATCGTTGAACTTCAACTCCCGAGTCTTGATTATAGAGCTATTTGTATCTCATTTTTCAATAGGCCTTTGTAAGAGAAGAGAAAAATATACAACGAAAGTAAACGGTAGGCGGGTGTTTACATTGAACAAAGCGTTTATACATTTCTGAAGTTGTTACCTGTCTGAATAGATTTCGTAGTGCAATTAGTACTTTCATAAAGTACTGCAGCATACTTCAATTTGCAATATTTAAATGTTTAAAATCCTTTTGAAAGGATTATTTTGAATACACCTTATATATCTTTAATCAAGCATGAGGTTCAAAATATTATAAAAATGTATTTCATAATATTGTGAACCTCATTAGCAATCTTTGGAAAATATTATAAAACTTTTCAGTGGCTTTGCGCCTCGTTATACCTACCTACCTGTGAAAAACAATTTACAGACGATAATGAAATAGTTGTGTTTACAAAGGATAATTTAATATTTATGAAACTGCGGCGGTGCGTCAAAATCGATTGCAAATAATGACAACTTACATTATTGCCGAAAATCAGAAAATCGAAGTTAAATTTCAACAGTGATTTTGGTATGGAAATCTTTCATCGCTTCAACCAACCCCATTTTGGCAGTGATTTTCTGGCGTGGAAGGGGAATAGCAAGTTCAGAAATTCTTGAGAAAAACTATTAGCTAAATTGACAAATAGCGACAACGCCTACGTGACCTCTGGTGGCGATTAGGGACAGTGGCCTTGTTTTTTGTCACATATATTTGGCCAAAAATAACTTGAATTATTGTAACGCATATGTTATTTTTTGGATGATAAAGATAAAATTTCGTTCTTAATACTTTAAGCGCCCTTTAATGTCTTATTATTTAATGTATTCTCAGGTTCACTGGTAGAGAATGCTTGTTAGCGTTAAGAAAGCCTTTTGTACCTTTTTGGGCAATAAAGTATAAATAAATAAATAAATATAATGGTCTTTTAGTGCAAAATTCAAATCATTCATCAAGTATGTAAGTATTTATACGCAAACATCCAAACATAAAATATTATGAGTTAAACAATAGATTATTAAGATTTTTAATGTTGAAATATTGTTTCTTTGACTTGACATTTTAATAATTTAAATGAAGTAAGTTACTGTCTTTGTTAACAACATCACAAACAACAACTAATGTTTTTGGAATTAAGTAAATCTAATATAATTAAATATTAATTGTTTTCCTTTTAAAACTTTTCATTTAAGGTCCAAATCTCGTTTCCAACTTGATAATTAAGGTAACTTTGAATCTTATTTGTCTGTCTTAAAAGTAGTACGACGAGCCTGGCCGTCTTTGCTAGTCTGCACATAATGAAGTGGCCTTTTGTAGCCAGGAGATCTCATTACTTTCTAGATCCATTTTTAAGCAGATCATTTTGTTTGGATATAGATTCACTTTCATCATCTTTATAAAGTGTAATAAATAAATAAACTAAGGATCTCTCCCTCGCTCTATTTAGTTTAAAGGTGTGTTTTTACAAATTAATATTATTATTAAACAGAAAGAAAAAAAACCTATAATATTATTTAAATACCTTTCTAGAATTACTTTGTAAAGGAAAAGGAAAAACATATTTTCTTTTTTTTCTGATTTCGGAAATTCATTTGTCATTATAGGATATATTAAATTAAAAGAAAGCAATCTCCATCAGTACCATTTCAAAGAATAAATATTTTGTATATTAGTAATCAATATGAACTTAATAATACTGTGCGAAGAAAGTTCATTGATATATTATATAATATATATTTTCATCAAGAAATGTGTCTAGTAATATTACAGATAACGGTTCGGAATTAATGTATTCAAAATTTTTTCACAATTTTATTTTTTTGCTATTAATATTTTAAATAAAAACAATATTATATGATTTAAAAGTAAGTAAAAAGTAATAATATTATACTAGTAATGATTTATAAGCCTTTAATTGATAGACTGAAAATTTTAATACAAAAATTTTAAATCTGTACATGACGTTGTCTCAAACATGTGATACTCAGTATCTCTAATTGTCAGAGATCAACTTAACTTGTAAATTAATAAAAAATAAATTTCTTACGTTTTAATGTGAAAATGAGAATAATAAAATAGATATTTTTAAATATAGATAAATATTTGTGAAACAAACATCTCAATTTTAACTAGAATTTCTAAGAAGACAAACTTTCATATTGTTGGTTTAGGCGAGTAATTTTATACCCAATAAATAGTAGCAGTAGCACAGAAGCAGAGGAGTAATTAATTTAAGCCGCTTAATTAAATAACTTTTACTCCATTTGTCTACTAGAACCTACACTATGCGATGTGGTTTTAGTTTTCTATTATTTTCTACGTGTTTTTCTATCTTTTACGTTTGTGTGTTTCATATAGTCCCCTCATACTCGTAAACTTTTACGTTACGAGTATGTCTCCAGTTTCTTCTTTAAGCTGATTATCTTTTCTTTTTTGTAGCATTAATAGTTCGTTTTTATTTTATCTGATAGCTGTAACAAAAGAAAATTTAATTTAATGTAAAGTAAAATATTTGTGTATAAAATTGAGATTGTAATGAAAAATAAACTTAAATAATTTTATATCCAAAACGGTGTTTCGAATAATTCTGAAAAAGATTATTCTGAAAATTTAGCTTTTCCAAAAAGATTCAATTACGATTATTGTATAAATATTTAAACGTACATTTCTATACTGTATTAAATTACAATTAATTAAGATCAAAGTTAAAAATTTTACTAATTTCCTAATAATTTATTGTCAGTATCGTTTGTGAATTGTACTTATATAAACTATTTGTATTGATATATATTTTAAAACCTTTTTAATTTTAAATGTCAAATGTAAGGCTAAAAACAAATTAGCGTTTCCATATTATTTTAATTAACAAATCTACTTACTTATTAAATCACTATAACTTTACCAGCGCAGGTTTTTGGTTAGCCATTCGTAAAATGGTTTTACAATATCTCGGCACCGTTAAGTTACAAGCCAATTAGTCAAAGTCTGGTTTTCCACCGGTAATATTTAACACGATTCTTACATATATACTATTTTAAATATATCCTGTGGTAGACCAAACCAAATTAGAATTTGGTTTGTCTTTATTTTATCTAACTACGCTACCGTTTTACTTTAATATTCTACCATTTTTTTTCTCTTTGACAATGTCGATAGTCATTTTTGTTTAAGGCAAAGATTTAATACATTTACAGTATGAACTATTTTTATAATTATTGTAACATATTCACTCAGACATATCAACATTTTCTTTATTTTAATAAATTAATTTTTTTATTTATACCTCCTTTATCAATATCAATGATCACTTATGTTCGTCAATTAGAAGTGTCAGGAGGTCCTCTTCTGATACCATATTTATCGAAATAAGTTCGTTTGTGCTGATACTCTCAAACTTAAAAATGAAGGCTACAAGGGTTCCTAACACGCCCTGTTTTGAAAAAAAAAAACACCCAACAAACATAACCAAGTTTCTAATTGTTAAATATGAAATATATTTTTTAAACATATTTAAAATTTTGTTATGAACATTTATAGTCATGTTAAGGTTAACTTTCCGTTCTTGGAAGTTATTGTAATCACGTTTTTATTTGAAATTGTATTTTTTGGAATAACTTTCTTTTTATAGGTGTCCTAAGTCATTCTAGACAAAAATGTTATAACAATTGTGTGTGTGTTTTTGTGTGTATGTATGTGCGTTTTTGTCCGCTCCATTTTCTCGTGACCTAATTAATTATGCAATTGACTTCGTTTTGGTATAATTGATTGCGTATTAATCTAACTTAATACTGATGAGCATATAATGTTATTAAAATTTTATTTGAGATCATCTGATCATTTTCATTTATGCACAAAGTGTAATTCATCTATTGATAAAGCTAGGATTTATTGCCTGTCTATCCAAGGATTTATATTTATTTATATCTCTATACATTATCAGTAGCAATTTCTAACAATTGCCATGTGATCGACCAACCGAAATCAAAGGCATTGCCCACTGGCTTTTAATCGAGCAATGTAAGAATACCCGCATTGAACGCTTTTGTTCTCTGCAAAACAAAAGATTCAGGATTTTCAACTTACGAAGAATTACAAACGACAATTGTTGAGAAAGTAATGAGACCCACTAGTCCCAACGGAATTAATAATATATAAAAAATAATATAATAAAAAATTTAGGTATAATTATTAAGAAATATGTTCAGTAGGATTCTATTTGAAGTACAATGAATATATAAGTACACATATCTATTTTATTCTAATTTTCAAATCAAGAAATTCATTTTTTTTATTAGTTTCGTTTATTTTAGAAGATTAAAAACTTTTTTTATACTACGGACTTGTGTAACCATGCCACTACTAGTTTTTTTTCTTACATTTAAAAAGACTAAACAATTCTAATTTAAAAATTCTAAATTAAATTCTGTCTTACTTAGAATGCTAAAAGACTTTTACAGTTACAGTAAAACATAATTAGTAATTATAAGCAAGTTGATTATTATCATCAGGTTAATAAAACTAGGATTCTTATTTTATTAGTATGATTAAACTGTATTAACTTTAATTATTAGATTTCGTAAATTATATAAAAGAATATAATAAAATACTTTTATATATCAATCATTATGTTTTTTTTAGCTTGCTTTTAAACAAAAATGATACAGTATATTTAAAATTGTAGATTATAATTCAAAACTGCCTCTCATATATGACATGTCCAAGAACAAGTCTAAAATAATTCAGATAGTTTCTAATAAAGTTAGCTTTTCGAGTTACAAAATGTTTATTGAGAAAACTGAGCAAAATTAAAATGGGATGATATTTTAAGTCAAGACTAAGGTTGTAATTTATTTAAAGCTATAATTTTCTGCTTGTTCTTTAAATATACGAAAAATAATGGTGCTTTTTAGAAAACATGTAAAAACATATAATACATAATTTTTTTACAAAATAGACTAATCTTAAACTTAGTCAAAATTGATATCAGCAATTTTTTCTTTAACAAATATTTTAGCGAATGTAAATTCTATTTGCTTTGACTGCATAAGATTGAATAGAAAGTAATTTTTGACGGATGCCTTGTTTTGTGAGACTTGAGATTTATATTGGTAAATCATTTGCCTAATGAGATAATCGATTATCGTAGCAGATAGCGTATTGAGAAAGGGTAACGGTATAAAGGGGAATTGGAGGCTCTTTGTTCCGATTCGCTTCCTAAAGGTGCTATACTAATAGTAAAAATGCAGAATATATCGAAAAAGGAATTGAGACACACCTATCAGCTTCTGTAGAGTGATTCGTATGAATCGAAAGTAAACATTTTTGATAAAATATATTAAATAAAAATATACAAATTTTTATATTAGAATTATATTAGGCAACAAAAATAAAAAAGTTAGAAGTATATTTTTTTCGTACTCATTACCAAATCAAAAGTCATGCTCAAGAATAACTGAGTCATGTGTCTATATAGTATGTTTGAAGAGAAATTAAAACGTCACAACTGACTATACAAAATTGTTGAGGATATTTTAGTAGTCTTATAGACATAGACTGGTTTGAGTGGCAATATTTTCGCTGTAAAGCTTAATTATTCAAATCAACCAACATTTAAAATAAAAATTGTGGGGAAAACTTTCGTTGATACAATTTGCAACGTAATCATTTGAGCTAATAAGCCGTCTTAAAGCTGGTACTTGTTAAAACCATTAAAACAATTTTATAAAGTAGTCTTGATATGTGTTTTGCAAGGATTTAGTTATAAAGGAAAATTTATAAAGTTTTAAGGTTTTTTTTCGACATATTAAAAAATAATTTTTATTTGTTTATTGAATTATTAATTGAGATAAGCAAATTCATAAAGATATTATTTAACAAATGCTATAATATTAAACTACATTTTTAAAAGCAATATTTTCGAAATTAAGTATTTACATAAAAGTCAACATAACATACATTATATGGATTTAAAAAAATATCATAACTTTTTATAAGAACAATATACGAATAAATAATAATAAATACCATTAATTATTTACTATCTATTAATAAATTCTACGTAAAGTCTCCGAAACAATGAAAAGAGACCTAACTCATAGTCGTCAATTAAAACGGGTCTGAAACGGCAAAAGAGTTTTCATTTTATAGCGTAGAGGTAATAAAAGCTCAATTAAATTGAATAAACGAAATTAATAGGGGTCTTAAGAAAATCCCTAACTAAACCGCAATGGACATGAAAAGCAATTAAATTTAAATGTGAAATTAGAAAGTTCAAATACCTTTTGAAAACCTTATCTTTGTATAAGAATAATATTAAGCGTGAATACTCTTAAATTTCTAAGCGTACAGTTTTGTTAGAGATTATTCCGTATTCTGATGATATATAAGGGCTACTGTTTTTAAATTACTTATTTGTTATGAACAATGTGTAGAATAAAAGGAATTACTTTACATCACACACATATCAGGGAATCACGCTGGGAATTAGTTCTCATTTATTGACTTGACCTATCTTTTAGTTTCTTTTAGTTAATTTTAAACCAGTTATCTTCAAATGGCACTAAAATTTGAATTAATCTCTAGTTTCTATGACAACGAAATAGATAATCAAAATCTATCTGTAATTACTCATTCTATACATTCGCAATATGATATTTAAATAAAAGGGCGTGATTTCTAAAATATAATACAAAATAAAAAATATAATCTAAGATAGCCTTCACAAAATGGTGGCGTATAATTTTTGTTTTTTGTAAAAAACACCCAATATGAGTATCAAATATCAAATGAAAGTTCTAGAAGATAAAAATGTAATATACCATGAAAAAATATCAAAACAAGATAACCGCTAACACAAAAGGCATTTAAATTTATTTAACTTTAATAAAAGCTTGTTATTATTATTATATATTATGTACTATATTTAATATATAAAGTGTTTATTTAATGTATATAAAAATGCATGAAATCTTACATTTTTGTCATTGACTTTATGAAAGTTATCTATTGCTTCGTTTGAGCAAACCCAGATTTAACGAACGTTAGGGGCTGTAGATATCATACGTGACCCGGATAAGCTTATTTCCCTTTTGACAAGGGCGGTGATGCGTTGGCCAACCAGTAAACACAATAAATAAGAGGATAAAGCCTGGTTCTTTATAAAATATGACCAAATTAAATATATTTTATTTAGGTACGTGAGTCTGAAATCTCATTTGGTGGTTTTATAATTAAGTTATTATAATGAGAAGAATTTAATTTGAAAGTAATAAGAATAAAAAATACTCATTACGAAGACAAATGGCACAACGTTGTTTAGCAAATTCCGTTTGTGTTGTAAAAATTCTCATTTCTGTTTCATTAATAAAATTTAATCTTATTAGAAAAGCAAAAAGAAGAGCAATATCCGGTAAGAATTCTTGTAACGAGTGCGGAGAAGCGGTCGCTTTTCCTCTCTATAAATTTGAGTGGCAATGAAAAATTCCTCTTATTTAAATAGTAACCGGCTTCAGACATAATTTATACAAATCCCGCTTTAGTCTCTGTGAAGGGACGAGAACCAGTTCTCTCGGGTACTATATTCGAAATTATTTTTGGCAGTTTTAGCACGTTGCTACGACATAGATATAAGAATAGATA
The DNA here is from genome assembly GCA_959347395.1 of Mechanitis mazaeus. Lineage (NCBI taxonomy): Eukaryota > Metazoa > Arthropoda > Insecta > Lepidoptera > Nymphalidae > Mechanitis > Mechanitis mazaeus. The sequence goes on from OY365750.1 coordinate 4,423,671, forward strand.
ATAGAATAAAAAAATCAGCGATTTTGTTATCATTGGTATAACTAGAGGTTGAAATTTAGAGTTACAATAATAATCAGGTTTCCGCTGTAATGCTACTCGCTATTTGTGTTTGTTTGTTTGTCTGAAATGTAAAATTACAGCGTGGGTAAAATCGAATAGGGATTTAATAAAATCAAATCTCGTTGCGTAAATGATGTAACTTTACGCTACAATGCTATGAATAATTAAAAAAAACATTGAGCAAATTGTTCATTATTATATATTCGTTAGCCGTTACGCGCAGTCCTACCCGCGAACGAATTTTTTTATTTATTATTAAGACATAAAAAATAGCGTAATGCTTCCACATGAACCTGTTATTATAATCCTTTTTTGACTTGTAGGGAAAAATTTTACGCAGTAACTCAAACTTTTTCTCGAAAAAAAAAAAAAACAAAACATAAATGTATACCACACATTAAAGCCTACCAAATTAATACATACACACACATAAATACTTAAAATAAACACGTATGTCTTCTTTTGGTTAAACAAAAAAAAATTAAAGATCAACGAGAACCAAATAATCCTAAAATTATTTACAATCCATAAATGCTATGAAAAATATAAATAAAAATGATTAAAGCTTAAATAACAGCTGGGACTGTCTCAAGAAGTATAAAAAATCCACTTCTGTGAGAACTCTCTGATACCTCAAGAATCATCTGAACTCTTTGCTCGAAATAGCTGAAATGATATTTTTTACGATTGATTCCAATATGATAAATGTTTAGTTGCTATTGTAAATGTAACATATATATTTCTTTAAAAATAGGTTAATTGAGGAAAATGTCTTAAATTTTGAACCGAAATTTAGTTGCAAAAAAACTTTTACAGTTATCTTATCCGGGGTTTAACTGTTTATTATTATATATATTTATATCTTATACGAAAGGTTTTGGGAATTTCTTTGTCGTATTACATTTTTAGGTTGTAGTTTTTTATTATTTATATAAGGATCGACTAGAGCATCTTTTAGAACGAACAAACGATATTATATTTAGGTTACATTGGTATATATACGTGCAATTATGCTTAGTTGGCAAACACTTCCCTTGTTTACGGAACCGCATACAAGGGCTATTGTCCGAGTTGTTTCTGCTCCTAATTGTCTATGTCGGCTTTTAGAGTTGCAGTTTGTATTCTGCAAACATTATTGCTGGAACGATATGTATCGTTCTAAGTTGTTATATTTGTAAAATTAGCAGATATATTTTATGTGAAATTTGCAACATTTTATAAACGTTAATAACGCAAACAAAATATTTAAGGTCAATAATAATAATTATAATAATAAATATGGAATAATATTACGAACAAAATCCTTGATCTTATTGAATCTTTTATCTTATTTTTTTTTAATAATTTTTATTACTTCAAATATAAGCTTAAGGATGCAATATTGTCCTTTGTTCTAAGTATTCACTCTTGCAGACATTTAATTACTTTTAGCTTCTTATTGAGAGTATAAGCTTATCGGCTAGATGGGACACGGGTAACTGCTGAAGATATAGTATAATATAAATTAAAAAGAACAACCATATTCTAATTAACATTGAAAAATATTATTTAGTAAAGTTAAAGAATCACGTGAATGATAAATATGCTTTCTTTTGAACTCTATAACCCCGATATTTGGAAAATATGTTTAGTTTTCCAAATATCGGGATATATAGTTATATATCCCGATATTTGGAATATATCCTTCAAAATATCTTGTATCTTGTGTAGCATTTTTATGCTTCACAAGATACTGATTTTATTTATTAAGAGCTAGGTTTTCGTACAAACTATCAAACGCATACTATAAGATTTTTATTATAACTTAAAGTTTAAACTAAATGTATACCTCTTTTTTATTATATTAAAATGTAGTTTTAACTACTGTGACATTTTCTAAACATTAAAAAATTATTTTTTAAAATAATGTAAATGTTTTAAATCTCAATTTTACTCAAAAACGTTCTCTATACATACTTGTAATGCTTACGAATAAACATAGATACACACACTAAGTATTAAGTGATTTAATAAGTGTCTATAATTACTTAAAACACTAAAACTACAAAGAAAAATTTTTCTAAAATCTGAATGATTATGACCTTACATCACAATTTTACCTAAGTATTTAAATATAGGGTTTTGGTGTAGTACCTTCAATTTGTAGGGTTTAATCTTCTAATAAGACCTGTTTATCTTTGACAACTGTGACCCTTTTTACCTTTGACGCAGCCTTGTACAAAGAATGACCGTTGCCCAATGACTTCAAAGAGAACTATCTTAAAGCCAGTCTTTAATGTATTGTGAATGTATCGTGACTGACTCTAACAGTTTTGTGGTCAGGTATGTTTATATGTATTCCTTATATTTGTAAGTGTTATATTCTCATTTTTCCTTTTATACACTTAAAAACCTGCAAGAAGTCAATAAAATATTTCAAATAGGGTATCTATAATTTGCTGTGTTCCATCCCATGTTCTGTATTTATGTTTAAATAATTCAACTCAAAGCAATTCTTCTATTTATATATATCTTTTGTAAAGTGATTGCCTAATATATTATGCTAGTAAGTAAGCTTTGAATGAAAAGGGTATAGAATTTCTAATTTTTAACCTCAGCGCTACATACATACAGTATACATACGGTATACAGTCTAAATCTGTATGTATGTATAGCTAATAGATCAGGACAAGCCAATTTACGTATATACATATATGGACGAAATCTAGGATAGTTTAGTAACTTATAAAATAAATTTAAAAAACCTGTTATCTTTCTAGAGAAATTGTTGTTAAAAAAAATGTATGAGTTATAATAACTAATATATAAAACTAGGGCATCAAAATGAGGTCTCGCAGATTGATTACTTTTGCATAGTATGTTAGTAGATTGTATAAAGGGGAAAAATATAACACTTCAGCGTATTCTGACAGACAGACATAATATCATTATCAAAAGTTCAGATTTATGGCATATTTATAAAGAAGTACATAAAATACATACAGAAGTACATATATATAAAGAAGTACAGTTTATGAGTTAGATATTTGGGATAATCTCTGGTTATGTTTATACGATTTTGCAAATACTTTTATTATAAATAAGTTATATTATACCTGAGTATCATCGGTTACTTTTTATTTTGGTAAATATATATATTTTCTGAAATTAGACATAATAAACAGTTTGAAGTAGATACAAATTCTATGATATGGTGCACTGGTGCGCTGTCTGAATCGAATAAAATAATAAATATCCATTACTTTTAGCTTTACAGTTAAATTCGTTACACCATATATCTCTATATAGGAGGTATATATAATATACAACTGTAACAAAGGTTTGAAGGGGAACAGACGAAGTCGCGAAAAGTAACTAGTTAAGAAATAAAACTGTTTTGCGGATTAAACTGGCGTATAATTTTGGTTACATTTTATTTTTATTTAAGGGTTAAAATTAACATGTAACCAAAGTTATATGCTAGTTCAATCCGAAAAAAAATGTTTTATTTCAAATGTGTACTCGTGAAAATATAAGAAATTACTAGTTGAGAAATATTTTCGCTATTACTAATCACATAGAATAATATGAACATAATCATGTATTTCACGTTGTATCATATCTGGTTGTAAAGTGAATATAGAAAAGAATCATTCTCGAGGCATACGTCACTAGTTTCAAAAGTAATCATAAATATGTATTCGTTTAAATAAAGAAAAGCCAAAGCCTAACAAAATAAAGAGATCTGATTAAAGTTGCTTAAGAAAATCCAAAGCTTAAGAAAATAATAAACAGAAAGCTTTAAGAAACAAAAAGTAAATGCAACTGTATAGTTCGAAATAATTAAAAGAAATATAATTGTAATAATTTATTTCAACTCAATCTTAACTTAGCCTTAACTTTTGAATATTAAGTTGTGAAAAATATGTTCCGTAAATATACCACTTTTCGCGTTTTATTAGCACTTGGCAGTCACTGCACGTTGCTTGCTGGTTTGTTCGAACATTATTCTTTAGTAAGCTTACACTGTAAGATAGGATTACTTCTATCTGAATGCCGGTAATTACGAAGACATAACTAAAAGGAGCCATAAATTTATAGCAATTATTCGCGATGGCTCTTCCCGTCTATGGTGATGAATTATAAAATAGACTTTATTTTATTGTTAATTAATTCAAATTTACAAGAAAATAAGATATTATCGAATATTTCTAGTGTACAATTACAGCTGTAAGACCATTCCTAATTTTTTTAAATGCATGAATTGGTGATGATAACATGAACCAATTTTTCAATACAATTACATTTGATAATATAAAAACTCTTTCTATTCAGATACAATATAGTGTATATAGTTAGTTAAATATTAAAAAAAACCCAACTACAAATATATATATGTAAAAAGTTGCCTAGACGAGATCATGTGACAGGCACTGTCAAAAGTTCACGGTTCTCATGCAAGAACAAGCTTCTAACTCCACATTAGCACTAGCGTTAAGCTACATGCTCAAATTCTACAAATTCTATACCCTATTTAAAATATTGTGTCTTGGCCATCACACTACATCAAAAATATTTTTTCAGCTAACGACTATGAAATAGTAACGAACGTGTAGAGATAGGTTATCTTGAGACAGAGACATTACCAGCTAGAAGCGAAAACGAGTTCAGCCAAGCATGTGGGTAATAAAATTCTAAAAATATAGCTTTCTTAGACATCAGAAAGAAGAGGAGGAGGAGGTTTGTCGTCTTCTCAAAAAAATAAGAAAATAAATATAAAATAATACAGTAATAAAAAATATAAAAACACGGCACAAAAATAATTTAAGTGGCACCAATATGTTATAAATTTTAACTGTAAAGTTATTTTTCGCTTAACGAGTTTTTGTACCCGCGTCTTTAAAAACATCCAAAAGGTAATACCTCGTAAAATTCCATGAAAAATAAATGTTGAAAAGGCGACTTCAAATTACTAATCGTTTCGAGTGAACGAACGCTTTGCTAAAATTACTCAATCAACATATAAAGTGGCTGTGGAGAGAACTTTAAATCACAAGGACTAATGAATATCACTGATTTGGTAATAAACGCCTATTGACGCATTCCTTTATTAGATAAAATCAGTTATCCTGGTAAGGGATTCCGTGTTTGAATAATTTTATGGTTCATTTAGAAATTGAAACCCAATTTATTTAAACAATTAGTTGCCGAATTTCCACATAAAGTGTATTTAAGTACCGTAAGCTATTATTGAAAGTTTATTTTATATATGTGAATAATTCTATTAATATCCGATATTTTTATTTAGTTTTTGGTTCAACCATTATATTTTACAAAACATTTCCACAATTAATAGCTATAAAAAATGTAATTAGCGTTCGTGAATAACATGAATAAAGTGTTTACATTTTCAATTGGTAGTATTGAAGATATTTTTGTAATATTATCCTAAATACATTATATGTTAACATTACAAAAGCTTTACCTCTTCTTTATCTATCATTCATCCTATTTTGTTTTGTATTATTCATTGTACTTACCTACATAATTTCAAACTTTGAAATTAATTGTTTGAAGTTGCTTAAGAAAAATGAAAAGTATAACAACATTTCCCAAGTTGAAGCAACCACAACTTTGTAAAGAAAAAAGTTAGACGTGAAGGGGCAAAAGGTCTAATCAAAGCATAGTTGAACAAGAAAGTATAAAAGAACCGCGTACTACATTCAAATAGTAAAAATAATAAAAAATAATTATGAATTACAAAAGTTTATTATATATTATTATAAATTCTAAAATAAATATTTTGTTAATAAGAAAAAATACACTTTTTTATTTTCGTGGAAAGCGCTCGTAATATATGAAGTAGTTCCGATAGTATAATAAATTCGTACCATTTTTTACGATGAAGCTCATATGAAAAAACGTCTCTATAAACTTAACTAGAGTGGAAATTTTACTAAAATATATACGACACAAATGTTTTAACATGATTCACGTTACCGAAATAAATATTTAGTATTTGTATTCGATGTTTGATAAAGATTCGGTTATATCGTTTACTAATTCTAGACGCGATCCCCCAAAATGGTTTGGGCGTGGATTGTGGATCTTGTATACCAATATTTATGTTCTTTGTTAGCAGTATTCTGATATTAGGGTATTGAATATACATTAAATAGCCTGTGCGTGAACAAGCATTTATTTCTCTACATAGTTCGATTGTGTACAAAATGCGGTCCTTATATTAAACGCTTGAAAGTTTATTATTACAGCTATAAAATAAATATGTATCACTAAAAATAAAATTGTCTATATTTTTTTCTACCTTAAAAAATATGATTATTTTTAATTATTAAATTAAATTTAAATTTGTGGTTATTGCTATTTATTCAATAGCTGTATAATAAATGACGACAAAGTTAACAATAAATATATTGGGAAACAATATATTTTAGAATTATTTAGCTAAAAGAGAAAACTATACTATTCTCTATTAGTTAATCCATTTTTTCAAAATAATAAGTACCTACCTCCTAATTATCACCAATACATAAAAAGTGTAATAGTGTTAAATGAATGATAAAAATATGTAAGAATGTCTCAAACTATAACAAAAAACTTATAAATAGATAGCTTTATATAAGACATGTCAAATAACATTCGTTCCCTATATTTGAATGTAGCACTTTTGCTAAAGTTCAAGCTATGAATAGATTTCTAAAATAAGCACAGAATCTGGCTCTGCGACAGCCTGTATCGACCGTCGCTCGTTTAAGACATCTCATACTAAGTGTCGTTAAAATGTATTCCATATATATGAAGTGTGGTTAAATTGTGTGCCGTTTTATTTTATTGAAAAATAATTATTGTAAACGTTCCAAATGTATAAATGTTTTATTTTTCTTTATAAAATGTTTTGTTTTTTTTTTAACATTGCGTGATGAAACAATTAACGGGATATGTTAGGATTTATGTATTGACAAGTCAACCAATTAATGATGAATGTTTTTTGATATAAAGCATGGTCTAGTTAGTATTAAAAAGTCCTTTTTTTTGTCGTTTACTCTGAATACATTTAGTATTAAAGCAGTGTCAAAAAATATCTTGCAACATGAAGAAGAATATTAAAAATAGTATTCAACGACAACTCAAGATTTTTAAATCACACGATAGCTATTTTCATTGTGGTGTACTATATAAGAGTAAACCACAATTTAACTATTAATTTATTAAAATATTTAATTACTTCAGAAGCAATTGGCAACATACATTTATTATTGCGTAATTCCCTTCCATGTGTGATGACGTCGACTCCTCCATAGCGATTGTATCAAAGCGGTGATAGTGGTTCTTGGTCTTTACAAAACAACACACAAATGTTTTTCTAGCTTAGCTTTGCTTTGCCATATTGCTAGCTAGCGCTCTTGGTGCGATGTGTATTTTGTTGTAACAAATGCTCTAAAAGCTTATCTAACTGGCGGCAAACACAACCTGCCATCCTTTACAGGTTATTTTTTTTTCTTTTTATAAATTCAAACAACATTGATAAAAAAATAATTACATTAATAAAATTACCTTTTAAAATTTGGATGTTCACATCAGGAGGGTAGATATCCGATAGGACGGAGAATAATGAAATTGGATTTATTACAATAAAAAAGTAAAAATGAAACGTCTAAATAGATAAATATATCATAAAAACATTGAAACAACATAAATAAATATATATATATATCAAAATTAAAAAAATAAAGTAAATCAAATAATAAATGAAGAGGATAATATCTCGAAATAACTAAATTAAATAATTCCTTCAAAAGAAGTACCCCGCAAAACTTCCAGTCTAATTTCTTGAAAATGTGACATAAAAATACTTTTTCTAAGCCAGCTCTGAATAAAAGATTTTGCGTAAAGTTTAAGATCCTCTAGAGCTTGGACGAAGAATTTTGAAGTTCAAAGTTACCGTTTGCATAATGAGGCGGTGAATAGTTGTCAAAGTTTGTTATGTGAGTGCACCCCTCAACAGACATTAGAGAAACTTTATAAATATATAATACTCCAAGTGGTTTTGACGTATTTTATTAAAAGTTGAGGCAATTTTATTATATGATAAATAAATTAATTGACGATTTAGTTTTAGGAGTGGTGAGATAAAATCCTGACACATTTTTCTATTTATCTTAGCTCGTGGTTACGAAGAGCCGTTTTGGACCATTGCACAGTTTTGTCGTAGACAAATGGAAGTGGGTGAAACGATGGTGATAAAATTTATTTTCAAAACAATAAATATTTACTTATAATATATCAAATGTATTTTTGACACGGATTGTTATTACAGCACTTTAAAATATTGAATAGTTCTTTTATACCCTTGAGACAAATTAACAATGGTCCTTGAAAGCCACTTCATTATGTTTTATTACTCTTTCGAATTGGAAAGTAATAGTTTTTTCATTAGAAGAAAACGAATAAAGCTGATTAGCTAGATTGTTTCCGGCGGAAGCCTTAAGGTGAACAAGGAAATGATACCTATACCTTGTTGCAACCTTCACACGTTCAACTACAATTAGAACTGTCTAACTAAATCAAAGTTTATGTTTTGAATTTGTGTGTAGCTATAATATAACAAATGACTGATGAATGAATGATTAGTTGTTAAAGTTATAGTCCAGCTATTTAAAACTTGTCGTATTATAAATGAGTTCCTAATTTCTGCACTTTTGAATGAAGTACTTTTAATATTATTATATATATTTATTGGGCTACATTCAAATAAATAATATCGCAACTTGCCCGATCTTTATTATTTATGGTATATTAATATGGTATATTTTCAATCAAAACCATTTTGGATATAAAAGGCCAATAGAAAAGCCGTCGATGGTTTCTTTTAACGATCTATAATAAAGTCGAGCGTGATTAAACTGAACCTTACAGGCTTTTCACCGATGTAACCCATACATCTTTGGTCGGCAATGATACTGTAAGAAATGAGTTGTAATTTCAATACTTAATAGCAGTTTGATCAAGCCCAATAAAAAACTAATGAATGAACAAAAAAGTAATATTCCATACATTTTAGGTTTTTCTAAGCAGTAGTTAGACGTAATAAATCTTTCAAAATATTATAAAATATATTAGCGATATCGGTAAACCTGGTTATTGTTTCCATTCATTGAATTTCTCCATCCCTTTTAATGCTCGCTCTGCTGTTAATTTTAACCATTATTCAAGCTCGCATTGCTGAGGTTTGAAGAAGAATTATAGATTTTTTACAACATTGTAACCATAAATCTGAGATAAAGTGAGGGATTCAGTTCATCTTTGAATTATAGTAGAGGTTTTAAGAAAATATTTTTCCGAATATTTTTTAAGAATAAATTATGTAAAATAATATTTCAATCTAAACCTTGTTGATTTATTTGTAAAGTTGTTTTATAATATGGTTTGAAAATGCCCATAAATTAACTAAGCACTTCTAAATGAGCTCTGAAATTGTCCTCCAGTTCGTGAAGTGCTTTTGTTCGATAATTGTGTTGTTGAGAAGCTAAATTGTAAAAGGTACATCTGAAAATTTGATGTGCCTTTTAATTTTATATTACTCACATAATTTAATAATTTAAATAACTCAGTTATAATTATATATTATTGAAAAAATGCGATCGACTTTTCTACATCTAAAATCAAATTGCAATTTTTGAACTGAGTAGACGATTATCCAGATAAATACATATTCCAGCTAAATTCGGCTCCTTTGTTTGTGTCCTTGTGAGGGTCGGAACGGTTTAGAGTAGCTTTGCTAAATTGATTTTATGTGTATTGCGGACTTAGTGCCCGCGTTCTATCGGTGTCGGAGGAATATTTAGACTTTCTGAAAATAGTTTCCGTTTTTAGATGAAATATCTTTTCTTTCCTTTCTCTATTCGCTATTTTGCCTAAGTTTCTAATATATTCTTTGTTTATTATAGTAAGTAGATAGTAATAATATTAAATCCAAATTGTCATATCTGTTTAAGGTAAATAAAAAAATAAATAACTGGCATTATTGTTGATATAATAACAATATTTTTATTGCCAGAACATACATTTCATAACCATTCACTCTTTTATTGTATTTTATTTCAGTGTTAGTCTTATATTCAAATTTATTATTCAGTAATTAGAACATATTTTTGTGTATTCATTATCCACACAAAATTCTAAAAAACCTCTTAACTGGGTTAGTGTTGTAACAAACATAAATATTGATATCTATTATATAGTGATGATTTATCCGCGCTGTAGTGTTTGACAACACATCAACTCCGAATAAACGAGAAACAATGTTTACTGTTGCGAATAGGCAATTTAATTAAATAATGTTGTTGACTTTTATACATTTTATTTTTTATACTTATTTCAAGTGTAACATCAGCTTAGTAAATGATTTATTTTGCAAAATACAAATCAATAGTTTCGTTAGATATAAGGAAAATAATTTTAATATTTATATTAAATATATTTATAGATAGGAACATTTCTATCGGGACGAAGTCTATTACTGCTTATAATATAAAATAATATATATATATATATATAATAATGACATCACGTACACATATAAAGAATCCCTTGCTGTTAGATGTTGAGACTTTATAAACTAAAAAAGATTGGGCACGCACGTGGTGATGAGAGTAGGGTCGACGAGATAATCTAGTTTATTGAACGGAACGGGGTACTCCAGCTGGAAAACTCAACCAGCACTAATAGCCTCACGACTCTCAGGACCACCCACTCCATCTGACAAGTGATAGAGAACACCACTCTTCTCCTTTATTATACTACTTTGGATATTTTTTTAATATTAGCTGCTGTCTTATTTATAACTAACGATGTCAATTTTTTTTATATATTTTAGATGATTTTATTTAACTTCGCCTGTCTGTTAGTTTGTTAGTGAAGGACAAATATTGGGACTGAAGTCACACTCACTAGATTGATATAAAATTTAGGATTTACCTTTGGGTCCGATGATTAGGAAATTATATGTGGTTAGGGGATTATGTATAATACAATAAAAAAAAAATCAAATGTAAGATGGCCGCCATCACTAAATATTAAGGTACATATTTTTTCAAATCCAATATCAAATCAATTTCATTTGATATTGGGGTAGTAGAATACTATTTACCATATTAAAACGCTCCAAAAAACTTAATTTTTAAACCCTTTTTTTAGAATACTTATTCGGTAATAAATTGACTCGTAATTATAACACCAACGAGCTTTAGCGACGTTGTTTAATTATCTTTATTATGTAATAATTAGCTGAATGAAAAATATTATTATTAAATATTAGATAATAATTAGTGTTTCAATTAATTTCGTACAATCATAAAATGTCTTTTAATTTGCATAAGCTCGGATTTTTTATTACAATACATTAAGGCACTCTTACAGACATGAAATTGTACAATGGTACCTCATCCTTTATCTTGTGAAGAATGTATATCTCTTCGCACATTTTATATAATACATGTTGTATAAGTGAAATCTGGATAAGATTGCCCTAGATATTTGTAAAGCTAAAATAGGCCTTGTAGGTCATTGAATCGTATCTAACGTTTCCTATTTCTGTTCAATTTCACGAGTCAGCGGGAAAATTAAATAGCTTATTTTCGTATGAGCGAATAAAAGTTATGCTATAAAAGAAAGGATGATTAATGGCCTGCCAATGACTGATCGCTTAATGTCGGCGAGAATTGGACGGACGGCTTTGTTTTTGTTATGAAAAATGGTTTGATTATTAATGACTATATTACAAATTCATTTAAATATCTCCTTTGTAACAAGTTAAATGATTTTATAACAGATATTGTTATAAGCTAAAAGTATGTGATTTGTTTGGATTTATATTTATTCCGACACTTTTTACAGTAGGTTCTACTAACTGGCTCTTTAGAAATAGAGTTTTTCTTAAAACATATATTACACAATACTTGGAATACATGAGAAAAATATAGCGATTTACATAAAATAATTTCTAAGAGAAGTTAGAGAGAATAAAATAAACTTAGTTAATACGTAACTAACCATTAACTAAGCTAATACATAACTGCTTATCATTATGAAGTAATTAGAAATTTATAACTTTAATTATGTTGAACATTAAACTTGAAGATGAGATTAAGTAGGGGTAGGGTAGCCAATTTTACTTCGAGGGAGAACAAGGCTTGAGAGGTTTAACAAGGATAAAACAATTAGGTCAAACCCTGAAATGACTTTGTATGCCTTGGTATATATCACTTATTTTATTCAATTAACATTATACATATTGTATTAATATAAAAACACAATCATAATTTCAGCAAAAAAAAAAACGTGTGACCAATAATTAATCTTGCAATTGGTATAGTGTATGATATGGTTGTTATTCTATTTCCATATATTTTCCTAATCATTGTTTAAAAACTATATTTTCTATATAGCAACGAAGCGTTTTAGTCTCTTACTTATTATTGTCTTCATTAATATTCCATTAGTCGTAACCGCTACGTGTTATACATCCGTTCGCTTCGAGGCATCTTATCACTGGAAACGCTTAGATGTCGCAGTAAAAGTGAGTTTCAGAGATGGAAATCCTTTTTTATTAGGATTCCCTATGCAAAACCTTCTATTGCTTTATATTATTACTTTTTACATTTTAAGGTCACATGTAGTTCGGAAAAGCGGAATATTGTTGTGATATTACTTAATTTAAAACCTTGTTATATTAAAAAAATATATATATATAGAGTATACAGAATCATTTTTATTTAATATTTTAATAGATAAATGTACATACATTTATTAAAATTAATTTATTTTTATTAGGATATGAAATACAATATATTAATTTACGTTATATTTTATAACATTATAATAATAATTGCTATATAGTTTTGTTAAGGTAAAATTTACAATGCTCAGTTTATATAAGAGTTATTTTTAAATCCAATTAAAATACAATCTTCTGAAGACAACGCCTGCAAAGTTATGATAGTTGTTAGGGAGATATTTTTTCATTAAATTAATTAAAATGGTTTATATAAAAATGAGTGAAATTTATATTTGTCATTTAGTTTAATTATTACTTAATTAAGAAAAGTGTTTCCTATTTGTGCTTGTTCTAAAATATATCTCTTTTAATCTCCATGATTATATTCAACAAGTTGCAAATACCATCAGGGATCAAAAAAGTACTTTTAATTATGCCATCCCTTAAATAAATTAACCTGTTCTAAGTACAAATGGATATTTTAATTTTACAGTCATATTTTTATAATAAACAGTCTAGAATTTAGGAAAAGTATTGAAGCCCTAGATGAAGAATTAACGTAACCGTGTTATATATATAATGTAAAAAATTCAGGTCAACTGTAAAATAACTACACAATTAACAAATGAAGTGATGTAATTACTTCACTATATCAATATATCGTTCAAGCTTTTACAAATAAATGTTTCCACTAAATTTAGTGTCTAATGTTCATGTAATGTTCCACTCAGTTTGCCGTTCACTAAATTTGTTCGCACATACACCAGGGTATTAACAACAACGAAATTATATAACGGAGTCGGTAATTCAATAGGCATTCGTGTAATTAGTAAAAGAGAATAAGAACTGAAGGGTGGTGATAGCTATTAAACCTCTGTGGCGGACTGCTGTGATTGATGTAGCCAATTCGCCACTCGTCCAGCCGCTGGCTAACCGCTACATTCCCCTTTTACGTAACATATAACGACATTTTATCGAATTATATTTTGATACATTTGTGGTCTATTTTAAGGGTAGACTAAATTTTATGAACAACGTAATATTTAATTCCAATTTTCCGTTTTCAAAATTCATTTAACAAAACAAAAACTTTCATTTATTATCATCATTAACAAAAAATGTATTTTTTGTAATCATGCGAACCATCTAATAAATTAAATGGGTTATTGAACTTTTTTTGTTGTATATTTTTTTTTTATAAAAACAAAAGAGCTATCATTTTGATGCTATACGGCTACTGAACTGAACTGAATTTAAACTTATAATTGGAGTTAAATGAATAATTTATATTTACAAAAGACATAGAAACGTTTTCCTTGTAATGCTTTGTAGAATAGCGTAAATTCTAGAATAAATATGAATAATAATAATGAATGTAATATAACACAAGCTGAACCAATTTTAAAATACTAAATAGTTATTTTGAACTGTTCATAATATTTTGTATACGGAGGTATTTTAATGATTTCTTTAATTATTCACTGTTTAGTATTAATTCAATATAAATTAACAATTACTTGGTTAAAGCATGGGGAAGCTCTCCTTTTTAATAAAAATGAGGCGGCGCAGCGTAACAAGTCTTTTGTATTTATCAATTAAGTTACTTGAAACAAATTTCTGTTGCTACTTAATTAATGAACTCTTTTCCAACACCTGCTCATTGAACAACAAGAGTTGGATAATCTTACTGGAGTATAATATAAAAACTTTTAATATTAAGAATGAGCCAGTTCATTATATTTATTGCATTTTACAATATCTATTAATGTAATTAAATGTTTCTAATAATTTTTGTACAGAATGAGAGATATCAACTTAAATACTGAACAAAAAACTAAAACAAAAGCGTCATGTTTTATTAAAAGTCTACCCTCAAAGTTGTTTTATATCAGAATATTTAAATCCACGTTGAATAATGTTGTGCATAATGAATAGACATTAAACACTTTGTTCTAGCATCTCTTTAAGCGTAAAACCGCTGTTCGACTTATGGTCATATATTATTTAAGATATGCAGCTTGTATGTAAGTAGTTCAAAAGCCAAGTGATGGATCACGGTTGCAGGCGCTAAAGCCCATACAATCGGTAATCGACGTGTTATCTTAAGCCTGACGTGACACGGCAGGCTCAATCAACCTGAAAAATATTAACAAGTTAACCGCACATTGAAGGCAAATATGGGAAAATCTTTTAAAAGACGCCATTATATTCACTGGTATGTCATGTTTCTTAAACACTTTGGAACCCATATTCGTTGTGAAATTTTTAAAAGGAAGTTGTTATATAATTTCAGGCATCCTTGATCTTTAAGATAGTGTTCATGTTATAGGAAAATTGAATAACAAATCCAAAAACAATTTAACTTTTTCTTTAATAAAAAATATTTTCTGTGAATTTTATTGACTCAATGGTATTTAAGAGACTATTTGGTTACGTAAACAGCTAACAGAGAGGGTGCTTGGACATCAATCACAGGCGTGACACGCACAATCTTTGTCATTGTAGCGTCATAGCGTTATGCTACGTAGACCTTGCAACGCAATTCATAGCTATTAAAAGTTGAAACATAAATGTTATACTGCATTTTTCAATAAAAAAAAATTAAGCACATACTTGAACAATACTTGAATATTTGTGATGTTTTATGTTTTTCTAAATACTTTTCGGATATCAACAACAATACGCTTCTAAACAGTATAAGTACTTTGGTGAGAAATGTAAAAGTAATTCGATCCTTTTCATTTATACGACCAAACCAAAAGGATCGTGTAATAAAATTAGGGTCACCGTGAAAATAATTTCTGGAAATTAATAAGGTGTTATTAAAAGGGAAAATGAAAACCCTTTTTAATTGGCATCGTTATTAAAAGAAAATGGTATGTAAATTTATAAGATTTTTCCGTTTATATGGTGATATCAAAAACTGCTTTTTTTGGTGTAAAAAGCAGTTTTTGATACATTCTGGTTCTTCTACAATGTTTTTTAGTCATATCCATTTTAAAATGTGACTGTAATGTAATCAGTTATAAAGTTAAATTTTATGTATTAAATAAAAAGTTTTAAATAATTTCTGACTAAATAACATAACATATATTATTAGATATGTCAAATGTATTGAACATGTTCCCAATATATATGTAATAGTCAATTAGTGTTTTTTTCTTTTATGATATCTATGACATAGCCATAAAATTATAATCAATTATTTACAAAATAATTCTGCGTTTAGTTATTTTATTTAATTATATCCATACATATATATAAAGTTTCGTTTTGGACACTAAAACACTTTGGTACTTCTTAGTCCTAATTGCGGTTCCGCTTTTAATTACAAGTCACTTGAACGGACGCTTTAATGGCGTGACAATTAACAGAATAATACATATATATTAGAATATATATATGTATGACAATTTTGAATTAAATAAATGTTGTAAGTTACGGTTAATATTTAAGATTTCAAATTGTTATAATATTTTTTTTATTCTAATCGCGACATCCTAAATAAAATAATTACATCGTAAGATAAAAAGTAACATGCTTTACTACGTGTTTTAAATAAAACTCAAATGCTTAAAACCCACTAACACTTATAAAAAAAATGAAAAACTTAATTAAAAAATGTCCAAACCATTCAATATGCTAGATATGCTTTAAAAATTACTTTGTTGCTATAAAAATCATTGCCCGAATGTTATTACAATACTCTTAAATTACGACCTTGAAAGTCTATGAAGTTAGGAGATAAGATTGTAACTTTCCTAAACAACTAGTTTTAGGATAGTTCTATATTTATAGGAGTCCAACTTCTCTAGCCAGCTTGATCCGATAAGCAGTTTAAGTAGAATGACATGTATTTAGTATATTATATATAAGAATACTTAACACCGACTTATTTATTTCAATTTAACATATCTCTTTCCTAAACCTCTCTCTCTCTTCTTGTGAATTCCCCAGTGCTTGGCGTAATGCTGTTATAATACCACTTCCTAAAATAAATAATCCCGTTTCTTTGTCTCACTTTCGCCCCATTTCCATTCTGCCTTTTTTGTCTAAGGTATTAGAACGTATCGTCCATTTCCAATTAAACGCTTTTGTTAACAAAAATAACATTCTTTCCCAATTTCAGTCTGGCTTTCGGAGGGGTCACAGTACAGTTACTGCTCTAGTAAAGGTCTGTGACGATCTTCGTTATGCCATGGACAACAAACAGCTAAGCATATTGAGTTTACTTGACTTCAGCAATGCATTTAATGCGGTTGATTTTGATTTACTGCTGGCTGTTCTTAGGTCTATTAATGTTTCTGACGGTGTTATTAAATGGTTTCGTAGTTTTTTGTTCGATAGACATCAATGTGTTCGCGCCAATAATAACTCATCTTCCTTTAGACCACTTTTTTCTGGTGTGCCACAGGGTAGTGTTCTATCACCTCTTCTATTCTCTATCTTTATTAACACTGTAACTCCCCTTATTTCATCTTCTTTCCACCTCTATGCCGATGACTTACAGATCTATGTTACGGCTGCTATTAATGATTTAGACAGTGCCATTAAGAATTTAAATAAAGACCTACATCGTATACAGTCCTGGTGCAGGGCGTATGGGCTTAATATTAAGTCTGAAAAGTCTCAAGTTATACTAGTCGGCTCTCCTAAGTTGCTGGCAAACATTGATTACAATGCCTTACCAACCATCCAGTTCGATAATTGTACCTTATCTCTATGTAATTCTGTGAAAAACCTGGGCCTTTTAATTGATAATTCTCTTTCCTGGACAGTGCAGATTGCAGAGATAAGTAGGAAAATCTTTGCTACTGTTGGATGTTTAAGACGCTGGAAACATCTTCTGCCAATAAAGACCAAAGTAATCTTAGTACAATCTCTTTTAATTCCGCTTTTGGATTATGCAGATTGTTGTTATCCAGATGTTACCGAAGAACAGCTTAACAAACTCGAAAGACTTCAAAATGTGTGCATCAAGTTTATTTTCAACTTACGAAAATTTGACCATGTATCAGAATTCCGAACACGGCTCAATTGGTTAACCGTAAGACATCGTCGCAATTTACATATGCTTTCCCTTCTTTACTCAATTCTCTATAATCCTTCAACTCCTAGCTATTTAAAAAATCGTTTCTGTTTTCTTGGTTCTGAGAGATCATGTCAACTTGAGCTCCGCTCCAGAACCGATAACAAATTAATTCTGCCTACAGCACACTCTAAGCACTACAGTAATTCTTTTTCTATGAGAGCTGTTAAGCTTTGGAATATTCTTCCCTCTGATATCCGTTCTTCTAAATCATTATTTATATTTAAAAGTCGCTTATCTAATTATTATTTGTCCTTACAATAAATTAAGTATAACATTGTCATCACTCATTTGTGTCTTTATATATATTAGCAGTAAATAGTTTATTATGTAGTATTTATATGTAAGTTGTATTATTGTTTTTTTTTTTACATTTATATATAATATAAGTGTATATATGTATGTATATGTAGTTTTATATATTTTTATATATATTGTATTGTTTTATTGTATTCAATTAATTATTTTTAAATTATTTTATTTTTTTTTTTTTCTTTAACCTGTATCGTCCCACTGCTGGGCAAAGGTCTCCCCCAAACATTTCCAGACGACCCTATCTCTCGCTGCCTCCCACCATCCTCTATCAAAGGAGGCGAGGTCATCCCGCCAGCGTCGCCGCGGCCTGCCGCGGCGTCGGGCTCCTCCCGGGGACCATTTGGTGGTGATGTTAGCCCAGCGCTCGGGGTTCATCCGCGACACATGTCCCGCCCACTCCCATTTGAGCCGGGCGGCCGTGATACCGACATCTGTGATGCCGGTACGTGAGCGCAGCACGGTGTTGCGCACTCGGTCGACTAGTTTGAGTCCGAGGATGCTGCGTTCCATCGCCCTCTGGCAAATCTTGAGTTTAGACTTCTGTAACTTCGTCAGGGACCATATCTGAGCACCGTAGGTTAGGACGGGCAGGATACACATGTCGACGAGTTTGCGCTTGAGTGACAGAGGAAGGCCGCCCTTCATGTGCGCTTTCATGGACCAGTAGCTCTTCCAGGCGTTGTTGATCCGACGACCAATCTCCATATCTTGCCTGTTTTCGAAGCTCACTAACTGGCCCAAATAAATGTAATCGTTGACATATTGTATAACCTGCCCATCTACCTCAACCCTACGCTTCGTGCTATTTGTCATGATTTTGGTTTTAGCCCAACTCATTTGAAGTCCAACTTCAAGACTCGCCGCGCTCAATTCCCGTAGCATATTCTGAAGGTCTTCTGCTTTGTGAGCGAAAAGGACAATATCATCCGCAAAACGCAAGTTGCTCAGGGTTTTGCCACCGACGTCGATGCCCTTTGTCGCCCAGGCAGCTGGAAGCCTCCCGAACACTTCTTGGAGCACTGCTGTGAATAGGATTGGAGAAAGAGGATCGCCCTGCTTGACTCCTTTTTCTATATTAAATATTTCGCCGGTGGTGTTTAGTTTGATGTTTGTTTTTAAATTATTATTATTTTTTTTTTAATTGCACTATACCGTATTCTGTTCTGATATCTTTTCACCTAAAGGTTGTCTGTTAGAGATTGCTTTTAGCAATAAGACCGCCTTTGCATATTATTCTGTTTCTCGTGTTCGTGTTTCATTTAATATGTAAATTGTAAGTTTTTCCTTTTTTTTTATTTTATTTTTTATTTTTGTATTGTCTAATATGCAATAAAGTGCTTATCTATCTATCTATCTATCTATCTCTTTTTTTTGGTACAATTTTCTGTACATCAACGTTGCCGGGCAGAGATCGATGCTTAGCGATAAGGCTCTTGTACATTATTTAATAAGTCATGTATTGTTTTTTTAATCATTTAGTTTTTATTCGTGTACAATAAAGAGTATTATTATTTCAATATAACTATTTTTCGGATATAACTCGCGTTTATTATTACATTTTTATATTTAACCCGACCTTTCGGATGCTTTGCAGCAAACGTGTTCGCGGTAAGACGAGATGAGTGTGCCTGTCAGTATTATTACTATTATTATGACCTTTAATTGTCATATTTTTTATATGATGATATTTAAACATATATTAATGTTGTCACAAAGATACGAATCGGAATAAAGACATAGCTTCGCAAATTTATTTATGTACAAAGAATTTTAAGAGGATAATATTTTTCTTTCAGTTTTTTAAATCAAGTTAATGAACTTAATTTATTATGTAGCATTAATCGGATTATAACGTCCAAAAATATTCGACTATTTATAATATGAATAAAGGAAGGGAAGGGGTAGACCATAATATTCATTGTCAGTTACCAACTTGCATTTTAGTTTTCTCCTTTCTTGACATATTAGACATGAATATTGAAAGACAGACAATTCTCGAGCTCAGTATAGAACTAAATTTGACAACTTACTTCTAGCGAGTTGACTGCAATATACAAACTGCCAATCTCTCACGTCTTGTAAAATAACTGGTAAATATTGTTTAAAATAGCGATGTTATTGTCTTTTTATTTAAACTTACAAACAATTTCGGTTAAATAAGTTGAAATTTAATTGTTTAATGTTAAAAGTATGTTGTTTAAATATCTTGTTGTTACAGGTTAACCGATGGTTGTTTTGTGTATGTATCGTGATACTACCTCGAAACCATGACCTGGGTGAGTTATTATTTTTAAAATTGAATAATTTATAACGTGTTTATATTTATTATAATGAACAAATAACAATTCAAATGACTACTTATGAACAAAGATTATTGTTATGGCGGTCAAGATAAAATGTGATTTTGATTTATGTTAAATATTTTTTCAGTTGAAAGTATAGTGTAGAATTTCATTGTAATATACCGTTAATATCAATTTTTTGATAATTTCGCTGAATAAAAATGGAACAGATTTTTAATTACTTTAAATGTATTTCAATCCGTCTCTTTTTTTTTTTTTTTTTTTTTTTTATGGAAAAGGAGGGCAATTTATACATGAGCAACTAAAGCGATTATAAACGAAATGTAATTTGTCAGTTTAAGTGATTATAGAATTATAATAAACATTATGCTTTATACATAAATAAATAAATATGTATGTAATTACTAATATGACATACTGAGATACTTTTATAACAAAATTTTTACTACATATTATTAAAAATTCTTAGTTTCTCACTATGGATGGATGGATCTTTTTGTGTATGGTTGTTGAAAAAAAAATCTCTTTCAAACAAAAACTACTGTTTCATTAAAACTATTTTACGGATAAAACTCGTGTTTATTATTACATGTGTAGTACTCGTTTAAATCTTGGAAAACATACAAACTAACGTTTTTTATCTAATCTATATGTAAATTATTGACACATAAGCTATAATTTATTATATAACATTACTGCGTAATAAACGTCTAATAACGTTTTATATCAAAGGAAAAAATAATGTTTGAGCTAAAAATTACTAGATAGCTTGAGAAATAATCAAAAATTACATAACATAATAGCACTCACCAGAATCTATTTGATATCTCCTTTCTCTTCTACACTAAAATACACTCTTCGTTATAATGATATATGTTTGTCCTAGATAGGCTTGAACATTCATAGGTCCGCACTTCCTAAATTTAATAATTTTGATAAACTTGTGCTTAACACAACAAGTCAGAAAAATAATCTCAAATTTATTATTAATTTATAAGATTTATATATAATTTATAAGATTTATTTTTAACATAGATTCTGAACCATTTAAATATATCTATAAAACAGGAAAAAAGTAATGCAAAAAGCAACAAATTTTTATCTATAGTTTTATTACAAATGAGTTTTGGAATTTTATATACACATATGTATTTTATGTAACGCCAATAAAAGAGAAAAGGGTTAAAAGCTTTTGTGATTTAATTACTTTTTAAGTAAATGGCTTTTTATTTGAAAATATTTATAAATAAGACTTGGTTTATTAAATTAAAAAGTGACAAAAATGTAAAAATACTTTTAAAAAATACACATTAATAAATATTTCCGACAAATATTTTTGTAAAGAGTTAAAAAGAAAAAAATAAGTTAATATAAAACAAAACTTTCTTAGATTAATTAGGCCAACACTTTAATAATCTACTCTTTAAAGCAAATAAGGTTTTAAAAGCAAACACTATTTCTTGGTTTACGTTAAATAACTATTATTAAACATAAAACAATATACTATAAAAATGTTAATCAAATATCGTTTTATATATTAAAATATTATTAACAAATTATTAAAGTTAACAAACTTATTGACTATTATAGCAACGTGAAACTATTAGTGGAATAATATTTATTTATTTTATTCATTTATTTAATAATGTACCAAAAACGCTATAAAGGAAATTAATAAACACGGAAAATTAAAGTAAATGTACAAAGGATCAACTTATCTCTTTAAGATCTCTGCCAGATACCCTTGAGTGAGAGAGAGTATTAAATTAAATGTGTGCGGTACGTTCAATAGCAGAAAAAAAAGAAATGCTTAAATAATAAATAAATTAAATAAGCTTATAAATAAACTACTTAGGACAATTTTATAAATCACATTTTTTATTTTATTAATTATATTTATTACTTAAATATATTTAGCAAATCTTAATAAGATGGTAATGTAGTTGAAATGTATACCAGTGGAGGCGAGCGCGCGAAAAAAGTGTATTGAGATGAGTTGGCGAGGTATCGGATGTGGAGAGAGCGGGCGGGCCGCGTGATGTGCGGGAGAGCGCGCGTAGACGGCGGCGCCTCGCCCGCGCCCGCGCTTCCTCGCGTGCCGTGCGCGTGATGCGCGTGGAGCACGCCGCGCTCTACGCGTGGCTCCTCTGCTGCGTTGCTGCGCTCTCAACGCACAAGTATAGCACGCGTGTTATCCGCACCAAGTACGGTCCACTACGTGGCATCGTGGTTCACTCGCATCCGCAAGTGGAAGCATATCTTGGCGTACCTTACGCGACACCGCCTCTCGGAAGTCTCAGGTTGAGTCTTTTTTTAATATTTTACGTAGCTATATCATCTCAATTTAAATTAGGCTACTTACACAAAATAACTACAAAACAAATAAAAACAAGCATAAATTTATACCAAAATGAACGCTTCAATTTAAAGCAGTAAGCCAAATAAAAAACTTAAAACTATAAATGTAACGATAAGAGAATGCGTAAGCCACACTTAGTAGTAAAATATGACAGATACATGCCGCCTGTGACGCCATCGCAGTGGCGTACGACGCGTCTGGCAGACGCCGCGGGCCCAGCCTGTCCTCAGCTGCCACCAGCTGCCACGCCGCGCGAGGAGGCGCTGCTGTTGCATCCTAGGGCGCGCATTCGACAGCTTGAGCGATTGCTTCCCATGCTCGTCAACCAAAGCGAAGATTGCCTTTACGTTAACCTCTACGTACCCGTTATTGGTAAGTATGCAAAATGTAAGATCCCATATCATATTTATTGTACAGTAAAGAGATTATTAAGATTTAGATTATTTTTTTATTCTAAAAATCTTTAAATTACTTTAAGCTTAATATACGAAGTTGATGATCAAAAAGAAAAAGTTATTTATTTCATAATTTCTTACACAAATGTAATTTCTGTGATATTTCTTGATTTCAAATATACATAATAATAGACTTACGAAATAAGTTTTAGAATATATTAATTGCTGTACCAGGTAAAGAATAGATTAATTTACATTTATATAAGCTTTAACAGAATTCGTAAATATTTCGAAACTCCATTCTTAGTTTTCATCTCCACTTATGTCATTATCATTAAGAATATTTTAAAAATCTCTCGTAGAATTTTTTATGCTCTTTATCTCTTACTACTACTTCATTTTAAAATTAAAATTAAATCTATTTTTATAAATATATCATATCATTAATAGCAGGTGTTATTTATTTTCAATAATATATTAACCATACGATGCAGTCTATATTCCCCAGAAACAGTTTTATTGGATTTTCTGAACATTGCTTATTACCATACAATTTCATATTATCCTCAAATGTATTGTTTACTGTAAACAAATATGTATCATTCATGGCGATTCTAGTTTTTTATTATTGTTTAAATAGCGCAATGGCTATATTTATAAATCCGAAAGCAATTGGTATGTTCTGTTATATAAAATGTTTATTATGATAAAAAGATGTATAACAAATATTTTTATTCGATTCATTGACTCCGATTGTAAGAAAGGAATAGTAAAATAAGTTACTTTTTAACAAAAAACTGCTTATTCGATTAAGAAAAAGGCGCCGTTTTAAAAAAGCTCAAACACTTATTGGAATCGTTTTTCATTCGTTAACAATGAAAATAAACAGTTAAGGCAATCGACCGAGCCATTGAATTTTATATGACGAAAGTACGTTTATAATGAAACAATCATATTGTAATGGAGCCGTTTCTGTTAGGGCGGTATTCAGAGTGAATTCCCGGTGCCCTTTATCCAGTATTCATTATTTATTCAAAACATTCCACCGCAAAATTCACTGTCCGGTAAATAAGCCGCTTTTAAAATATTCACGATGACAATAGTATATGCGATGTACTTAATGTTTACTAAATATAAATAATTACTATTCATTGACACGTTTATTTTTTGACGAATATATTTTTTATAATAATAAAACGGAATTGTTCTTTTTACGATATTGTCACCTGAGAGACGGGAACAAATTGAGTATAATCCTGATATATGAGCGTAACGAAGATCGTTAGTAGCGTACATTAGTAAGTAGGTAAGTAATTGCGGCATTGCATCGCTATCCTAGATATTTATCTATGTATACCATGTTTTGAGACTGTTATACATAAAATAAACTATATATCATATCTATATAATATATAGGTTTGAAAGATCATTATTTATTTTATTTATTTATTTATTAGTTAACAGTAAAAAAATGTAAAGGTCCAAAGAGAATACAAAAAAAAAAAAACAATAATAACAATTACAAAAAAATTCAAAAAATAACAAAACAGTATAAAAAACGTCAACGAGTAGAAATATGTAAAATATTTAGAGTTATTAATCGTAAAACAATTGAAAATGAATAAAGGTAAGATAACAAATATTAACGAGATGTAAGTAACAAAATAAAAACGTCATTCGTAGAAGACAAAGTTAGTTTTGAAATAAAAGTATTACCATGCCAACATAGCACGTCTTATTAAAATTTTAATAAATGTAGCTTTCGTTAAAAGTTCTAACCATTTTATATTAATGAAGTTGTTCTCATTATATTTGAGTTTTTGCTACACACGGTGTAGGTATTTTCTCGGTACCTTGCACTGCTAGGTCAATGGTTATGCAATTTAATCTTTAACGAGATACAGATAGAAACGCGATCGATTTTTTTCTGTCTCTTACAGTAATAGTTGTATTAGAGAGAGAAATTACTTAAGAAGAGAAAAGCAATTTGCTTTAAACGTTTTAAATCAAGTACCCTGCATTTGTGTTGTGCAAATTATTTTAATTTAAATAATGTTGGTAACTAGTAATTCTTGATTATTATTGTAATGTATATTTGTATAATATAGATATTATTTATTTAAGAAAAAAAAAACAATAATATTATTGCGATAATTTGAAGTTGGATCAAAAAATGTAAATAATTTCGTAACTGAATAGAATTTTTTGGGTAAGTATACGAACAAGGTCTGAAGAAGAATAGAAGAAGCATAGTGAACGAGTACTATACAGGGAGCGCCGAAGAGTGTCGAGGCCTCAATTCCGTAGTGCATTGCAGTGTGTTGCCCCCTGCAAGCAGTGCGGAAGTGAGGCTAAGGCGTTCAAAAACGACTTGTCAACTTTATATGCAACTGGAAAGTGAAGCCTTTATGTCGCACATTTCGTAGAATATTTAGGTAATGTATTATAAATGAACTTTGTGGAATTGTTTTTGTTAGTTTTTTAGAGAGGCTTATTAAGATAAGAGTATGTTTATCTCAGTGATTATTCCTAGTAGTTGATGACATATAAATCTTATTTGTTACTTCTTAAGTTAAGTGCAATAATTTAACTAAATTGTTATTTGTATTAATCCTTATATAAAGTTAACAAGGTATGATATTAGATACCTATACTAAAACTATTGAAGACTAGATTAAATCTCTTTTGGATTAACCTTTCTTTGAAATGCATTTAAACTTTAATGAAAAGAGCCATGAAGTAATGGAAAAATATATTTTATATTCTATTTAGATATTATGAAATATAAATAATATGTGTTTTGATGTAAAATATTCCTTGAATGGGATTACTTTTGTTTATTATTTATTATAAATGTTGTAAGATACAGAGATTATTTCTTTTTTAAGTAGTTGTTTAAAAAAACTATGTTATTATTTTGCTTTTATATAACTGAAAGAAATATACGTTACGGAGAAAAGTGTATTTAACCACGGATTTAAATTGTTCTATGGCTTAACACTTGCTCGAAAAATGGTTAGCATTTTTAAAAAATGTGTATTTGTCCAGTCAATCCCATTAATCCTTATGGCATTTCTTGTTAACAAATATTGACGTTTTTCACTCCAAAATATTGTTTATAATTATTGAAAGGTCTACGTAATATCGATCTAACACGTATTCAAAACTACGACAAATCAATCAAAACAATATACTTTTATCGAAAACACGTGTTTTAAAACGTATTTTATTATCTGGGATTTTATACATTAGTGTAATACACTGACGCTCATAACTATATACATACCCTTTAATTACGGAGTAAGTCTCTAAGAAATTGCCGTATAATAAGGCCCTCATTAGAGTACATTTAGATATTTTTATATGCAGGTATAGAGGGGATGAGCGAGGGCAGCGGCCTGCCTTGCCTTGTGTTTGTGCACGGAGAATCTTACGAGTGGAGTTCCGGCAATGCGTACGATGGCACGACACTGGCTGCAAATGGAAACATCATTGTTGTTACTATTAACTTTAGATTGGGTGTGTTAGGTAAGGATATTATATATATTTAAAAATATATATTTAAGAATATTACAGACCAGTATTTAGAAAATTATTATTTGGCAATAACAACTTCATTTTATATTAATTCTTTATTGTAATTGACCAAATGAAATTCACTCAATAATATGAGTGAATTAAACTTATATGATTGATTAAGTGATATTAGAATAAATATAGTATTGTACCTTGGACATCTAAATTTACAATACATATAGTAAAAAAAAAATATCTGAACGTATCATCGACCACAATCATGGTCATTAATTAATATGGAAATAGGACGTGAGATAGTAGGAGATAACTGATCCCTGGGCGTGACGTAATGGGTGGACGATGTCGCCCACAAATTGACGCATTTGGTGTGAATTATCCGCACACGATGTAATATGTCAACATACAAGCCATCAATTACGTGTTAACTTCCTTAAATGATTTAAATTTGAGCTAAAATATTTGTAAATTAAATTTTCAAATTTAAACTTTATTGCACTAACTATTAAGTATACATAATTAATATGTAATATTTATATTAACCTATTTTGTTTTTATTATCAGGTTTTCTTAAGACTGGAGCTAAAGGATCTGCGCAGGGTAATTTCGGGCTAATGGATCTCGTAGCGGGATTGCATTGGTTGCGGGAAAACCTTCCAGCTTTTGGTGGCAACCCTGAGCAGGTTACACTGATGGGACATGGTACTGGGGCGGCGCTCGCCAATTTTCTTGCTGTTTCTCCAGTTGCTAGAGGTTGTTATCTTTTTTTGCGTTTTTTTATGACAAAAATCAAAAATTACTGTTTTTAAAAATCTTTACTAACTCTGGAACGAATAACGTTTTGATTATGTAATTAAAAATTCGCAGCGATTTGTATGATAAAAGAATAAACTGAAATAAAATTGCGTGCTTTCGTTTCCGTTATCGCCGTAGCGGAGACCCCAGTCTCCGCAAATAGCACCATTCACGGATGATGCATGGGACGTCCATTGTTTGTAATTAAACCTACGGCAGATTTCATTATACTTTCGTGTCAGAACCCAGTTTAGATCCTTCGTCACTTAATGTAATTATAACAGCCGCATGTACAGGAGGGTTACAGTGAATTTTGTTAATTAATGAGGTTGGGATATAAAAAGAAAATAAAGATTTTATTAAAATAACATCCCTTAGTGTATTTGTAGATAATTAATTCTTAATAATGTTTCTCTGTCGGTAAATTTTATTTGCAAGGTTGATCCCTCTCGGAAATAACAAAATTAAATTAGGTTATCTGTTTCAGAACTACTGAAGCGTGTCATCTTGTTAAGCGGGTCGGGGCTCAGTTCATGGGCGTTACAGAGGGAACCGCTCACGATAAAAAGAAAGGTACACAGCGCTATGCGTATGCTTAAAAGCATATTAAGTGTTAGCAGTAGCATAAAAGGAAATTTAACCTAGTTCCATTTTCTTAATAATTTCTGTTTTAAAATCCGGACGATAAATGTTTATAGGCTCAATATTTACTGATTTTCTTACAGATTCACTGACACATATACTTAGAATTATTTTGGTAGTATTTTCTGTATACTGCCAAGTAGTGGAACATTGCCTTTTATGTTTATTAGGTAGCAGAACAGACTGGCTGCCATGGAGATTTGTTGGAGGACGATCTGGCACCGTGCCTGCGTAACAAGCCGCTCTCTGAGCTTCTCGCCATTCGACTTGATCCACCAAGATTCCTACCTGGATTTGCTCCATTTGTTGATGGCACCGTAATTGTATTTCCATCTTCTGTAAGTATCCAAAAAAATAAGATCAATACAAAAAACTACCCGACAGTTGAGTTGAATTCTGAGTATTCGTTTGATTAGACAATGTGTAGTTCTATTTGCAAAATATATGGCACTTTACAGCTGTATGAGCTTTTTGAAAATTAATTTTGAAAATGTTATTTTTAGGAGTGTTAAATATTTCCATTTTAAAATAACCTACGAGTAATTATAAGTTTGTAAATACTATAACATTAATATCGGTAATAGTACATTAGTAGAATAAAATATTCGTAACTTAAATAGATTGGACATTCAATTTAAAATTAACATGTAAATTAGGACTTATAAAACTACTTTAGTAAGTTTATTCACGTTTAAAATTAAGTACCCACTCTCAAAGACTATTATAAATTAAAAGCAGAATAAAAGACGGTAACAGGATTTTTGCGACGGCATTCCTTTAAACTCTCTTGAAGATAAAATTTTTTTATATTTTTACGAGTTTCACCCGGTAGGGGTGATAGATTTAGAACGTATTGTTATGTTAAGGCCCCACCGCCGTCGGATGGTATCCGTGGGGGTGCGGGTGCGTCAGCGGTGGCGGCAGCGGCCGGGCATGAACTCGCCGACTTCCCACACAGAGAATTAATGTTCGGCCTTACCACAACAGGTGAGATCTATTATAACAAAATATTTTGTCTTCAGTAGTAAAATATTTATTTAATAAAACTCTGTTATCGATTTTTTCTTTATTTCCAATAAGATCTTATAAGATTTTGCTAAATTGTTATATAATATTAAAATTAATCTAAAAATACTCTATTTACATAATAAAATGTTAGTACATGCTTCACAATTATTAAAAGAGCATAATAATTGAGCAAAACATAAGAATTCAAATATTTTTGCTTTCAAAATGATTATCAACTACAGCAAGTCGAAATGTAAAAAACTTCCTAATTTTTAATTAAATGCAAATACCGTTGCGGCGACTCATAAATTTATGCAAATGAATGAATGACATGCCATTACTTGCAGAGTCTTACTTGGAATTCAATGCTCAAGACTTAGAGTTTGGCTTCAACGAGAGTCGTCGGGACCGAATTCTGCGCACCTTCGTCCGCAACGCCTACTACTACCACCTCAACGAGATTTATTCCACCCTAAAGAATGAATACACTGACTGGGACAAACCGGTGCAGAATCCGCTTAGTGTGCGAGACGCTACGCTCGAGGTAAACTTCATTTAATGTTATTGAAAGAACAAAAGCTTGATTCCGAATGAAATTACATATTTTACTTCAAACTAATAACATTGCATATAAAAAATGCATAATATTAAATGGAATAAACTATTAATAATTGACATTATACATTATATAACTGTTATCCTGTAATTTTGTTAGGCTGAAGTTTTAGTTTTTATTATTGTATTTATTTTTATATTAAATGAATTATTTTAAGATTAATAAAATATACCTAAATATAGCAAAATAAAATATTATTCATGAAATAAATAAGTAACACGGTTCATCAATTTGTTTAGTGTCTTCTTTTATATCAACGGAACACGCCTTTTATATCAACGTGCTCCATTTTTAACGGTCACTCTTTTGTTCTCATAGCGATAAGGGCGTAAGGAAAAGCCCCATTCGCTCTACGTGACCCAAGGCGACGCAATGATTAATGAACCGAGTATCTCGAGCTTAAATAATTCTTATATAAAGAGACAACAAGTTGAAAAAATATATAAAGATTTATTACGATTAACTAGAAATTAGTTGTTCTATATTTAATATTAAATAAAAGATAATAACTAAGCGTACAAATAACTCTCAAAGTTTCAAGCTCTAGTTTAAATTTGTATTGAAGGCTTTTCAGATAGATTTCAGATAGTACCTTGTCCAAGCAATCAGTCCAGTCTCGTAGACGATCTTAATTTAAGCCTCAAGCGGTTTCGCTACCCACCGATCGTGATTTACAAAGGAAACTAACGACGTTCGTGTACCATGAATAAAGATGGCCACCATAAAAGCTCTCTCATAAAAGACTTGATTTTCAATAAAATTTTACACGCCATTACTGTCAAATTCTATAAATTTTGTTTTCATTATAAAGGCATAATTAATTATAATTTAATTATATATGTAAACGTGAAAATATCAAGAATATTCAAATATCCGAAATTTGCCTAACTAGTTTTAAACACATTCGGGGTCCTTATTCATAAACTCTGAGCATGGCGGATTCGCGGCGTGAACTGATTTACCCTGACTGATTCCGATAGTAATAACGTGAGTACAACTGGATAATTATATTTAATAATATACAAATACTATCGCAGCGTATAATAATATAATTATACCGTAGAGAAAAAAGATAGGAACAGAGTTTTATCTAAATTATTCATAACTTAATCAGTTCTCATTTAATATTTGTTCACGGAATGTTGGATTAAATACTACAAAATAGACTACGATAATTTAGCTTGATTTAAACAGAGTTATTACAGAGAATATTTTGCACGAGTTAATAAAGTTTACACTTGTAAAATATATCCTTATTATATTATGATTTCATTTGTGTTTGATAGCTATTTTAGATAACATTCGGATTATAATTATCCCTCTGCAAATAAAAACTCTTTATTTGATTACAAATTGGTGCTTTCATTTAAAAGTGTCATCGAAACAATTTGTGTTATAAAATTAAATGTACTTTCAGTTCATTAATTTAATATAATGTCAGAACCTTATCGTAATGTTGTATCCATTTTAGAAATTGAATCCGGAAACAAATACACGAACTCGGTCATTAGGTCGACCTTTTTCTTAATTTAACCCTATTTAGACCAATGGACAGTAATTGGACATGTATGTCTATACATATTAAATAAAATTAAGGTACAATACTAGAAATAAACCACACCTGACACTTGATCATTCTTTTTCTTTGTATTTGGGACTTAAGTACCAAATAAAGTCATTCAAACAAAATATTCTTTCTAAAAATAGTAAACAATTATTCAGTTATTTTTTTATCTTATTTTAACAGTTACAGAATTGGTAAAATGTTATATGATGAACTAATTTGGTCGAAGGTTCTCAGCGATGGTCGGACGGCGGCTCCTTTAATCAGGCTAGGATACCTTCACGCTCTGCGCGGTGGAGTTACATACTTCACGCATTTTCATCATCTTTCTCAAGACAAAGACTATCCACAGGTAAGTTGGATAAGAGTGAACTATACTGGTCGTATGTACTATAAGTAATATTTTTTCATAAACTGAAGAGGGTTAAATACATATATATATAACCCTCTTATTATTATTACAAATTAAATTCAAGAATTTTAAAGTCCTGACCAATATAAGAGTTTAAATAGGAACTAATGAATACGTTTAACATTATAATCTAACATAAAAAAATTAATAATAAGGTCCAGTTTTATTAAATAGGCTAGTATTTTAGAAAAACTCAAACTAAAAAACTATTTTCAATACAATTTTGTATGTCTTTATTAAAAAGTCTCTTTAATATTTTAATAAAATAAACATCGAGAATTGTTACAAAATAACTTCGGGAATTCAAAATGAAGCTTCAGCTTTCCTGAATAAAATAGATTTAGGCACGTGTGGTTCGTGCGGAGGCTATTTACTGTAAACGTGAATATAAGAGGTTTTAGCAAAATAGCTGGCTAGATGGGGTTCAGTGGGTAAAATTACGGCCATGAGAGATTATACATAATAATGTGTGCTTAAATACTTTTCGACCTAGTTTCTTTTCGTTCGGAAAATAAAAGTATTCTCGATATCCTATATATAAATTGTGTATAGGGTTAAACCACTTGCTTAGATATTTTTTATTAAAATATTTATATAGAATCTAATACATTTAAATAAAATAAAAGATTACCATATTTTTTTTATATAAATTTTTATACTTGTGTTTTGAGTAATATATTGTAGAAAATACAAAACGACATTAACAGTAAAATAACCTAAATTACATCCAAGGAACCGAGGATCTTTTATTTCACGGTTTCTTGCATAATGTTTCATTAGTGAGTGTATTTCGATGTAGTTACCTTGTCGACAGAGCGTTTTTGAATATAAAAGACTGTTATTTTTAAATGCATTCTGTTTATATAGCATATTATTATTATTTATTTTATTGTTTAGTGTGCGACCCTAAGAGGGTAGGTAGAATAGTATGGGTTAAGCTTGACATTATTTTATAATGAAAAAGATGTAGAGAGAATACAAAAAATATTGTTATTCTTAGTTTTTCAAAATTAGTTTCAAAAAAAATTTTTTTTAACAACATATTTTTCTCAATAGAGACCGGGTTCCGTCCATGGCGAGGAGTTACCTTATTTCCTTGGGATCCCTTTATCATTGACGCATCATCAGCAGAATTTTACTCAAGTTGAACAAAGGGTCTCCAAGCTCTGCATGCACTACCTTGCTAATTTCGTCAAATATGGGTGAGGTCATTCATTAAAACTGTATTATCTGTTGTAGAATAATATATTGTCATATAATTATATTAAAGTAATTAAAATAATTAAAAAAATACCACATTATCTAAACGTTACAAAAAGGATATATTAATTAACAGCGTAAGATAAAACACGTCCATTTATTTAACGAGTAGCTGCGACAGTAATTTAAATAATCCATTATGAACCTGGGTGGATAGGGTGGAAAGAATTCAAATTAAAAATATATTTATATGAAGAATATTTCTATCTCGGTTGACATCAATACTCTTGAGTCTTATTATTTGCATAAAATTCAAAACATTTTATTTAGCATTAAAACTATTTTAAAAATGACAAAAAGAATATGTTTTTTACCTTTTTAGAACATTATATCGAATTAAAATTATAATCATTGTTTAGCAATTTTAAAAGGTTACGTAAATAAATATCACGTGTTTTTTTAAATTTTTATCATTTCAGGTTATTTTGTATAATAATTCTCTTAGTTAATATATTTTTCCTTTATTATGAAAAAAAAAACATGATATACAAAAAGATGATTTCCATGACAGTAATCCAAACGATCCGTCTGCAACTCCACCGCCCAGCAATGTGATGGGGGAGATACCACCTCTCGAGACAGACCAGACGCCCTACTGGGATACTTATGACACCATTAACCAATTATATATGGAAATAAGTAAGTTTTTACAATACTCTTACTTAATTATAAGTTTATATAATTCCCCTATAATTGTATCTCGTATAATATAAAAATAGTATGTATGGCAAGAATTTATAAAATATGTGAGTCAATGAAATAACTGAAACAAGTTTCTTAGAAATCAGTAAATTTCAGTAAATCGTTAAAAATATAGCGATGTAATCCTTATTATTTGTACAAGGAGGTGCAATGACCGAATTCTCCTATTTCTCTTTGTATTTTCGTTCCTTATTTGGTTTTAATTGTACGGGCATTCATATGAAAGTTTTAGATTTATT
Organism: Mechanitis mazaeus; assembly: GCA_959347395.1. Classification (NCBI taxonomy): domain Eukaryota; kingdom Metazoa; phylum Arthropoda; class Insecta; order Lepidoptera; family Nymphalidae; genus Mechanitis; species Mechanitis mazaeus. The sequence continues at coordinate 4,457,739 of OY365750.1, forward strand.
ATGTCACTTTTTTGAAATCTTGATTAAGTTAGGCCAATTTATTTTAAGATTTTTCTCTCATTTTCATCGTAGCTAGCAAATCTGAGATGAGAAGTCACTACCGCGGCCACAAAATGTCACTGTGGCTATCACTTATACCGCAATTACATCGTCCTGGTTCTGACTTACCCGATGCCGCTATGAGACATCACCATTTTCAAGACGATAGCGCAAATTATTACGAAGGTTTGTATTTGTATTATATTATTCAAAATATGATATAAATCTTTGTTATAGTAATTAAATAATAAGGACAGTTATGAAAGTAAGTTATATTTTTCTTTGTACAATAGGCGCAGTAAGAACTCAATCGTTAGGACGAGCACATGTACCGCATGTAGTTAATATAGAAACCGGAAATGTGCGAGGAGGAGATTCGGGTCGAAGTACATTACCTCCCCGTGCTTCAGTTAAGCCATCACCAGCTCCGCCTGCTATATCTACAGAGTGTCCACCCAACACTACAACCACTCCAGTTCAATCTGACGACGCTCTTCTCCGTCGATTGGCGTCATCCCACTACCAGTCATATACGGCTGCTCTGACGGTTACAATAGCAGTAGGCTGTTTTTTGCTACTTCTAAATGTTCTCATATTTGCTGGCATTTATCATCAAAGAGGGTCCCGGCCTCGGCGCTGTAAAGATGACTTAGCCGAGGCCGGGAGCTCTTCATCCTCTGATAATTATGACGGAAAGTTAGATTATGAAATTCACGCATTTGATGGTAAAGGGTTCGGCTTTGAGTGTAAATCTGCCCACGTTCCGCGTAGCTCGGGCTCCAAGTTTGATTTGAGGACTTTATCTGACTGTGGAGAGCCCACTTTTGGAGAATATAGTTGTTATGATGAAAAACATCGAGCAGCTCGGACCTCATTGCCAGACGTTAGCGTCGGTAGTGCAATAGAAGCGGGCAGTGTTGTTTGTATTGATACTCAGAAGCCAGATATACAAAGAATAGAAGGAAGAACACCGGAACTTGTAGGTAGGATTAGTACCTTTGAACCACGCGTAGTGGATAGTTCAACTCAAGTGAAGTTTGGTCCCATTGATAATTCTGAACCCACTTCTGATACGAATGGTGATTCTGAATCAGGTATTGCAGGAGGTTCTGGTATCTTAAGAGTTCCTCCAGCGGCTACGGCACCTGCACCACCAGGAATTATGAAAAAAAGAGTTCAAATACAAGAGATATCTGTATGAGAGTTAAAAAAATTGGACGATGTGGAAGTTGTGGTAAATACAAGAACAAAGTTGTGACATCTCAAATCGTTGTAAATAAACAATAGTAATTATTATATTTCCAAAAGAGTTTAATACTTAGGAAAAATGTACATACTGTATACATGAATTAATGACAATTTGTGGATAAATAAATTCGAATGTAAGGTGTGAATCTTGTGTATGTGGAAGTAATTGTATATATGTAGCTATATAAAAATGTCATCATACTTTACGTTTTTAAACAAATGTAAGAATAATCAGGAGATAAGACAAAATGTCAATAAATTGGAATATGTTCCAATTACACGCTTTTCAATACATTGGAGCAGCAAATATAGATTGAACGACTAGATTGTATCTTATCTCTTGTTATTACTACTACAAATCATATAAGGATGATTACTTGGACGGGTTGTAGATAATCCGAAGCCTATTCCTATATTAATGAATGTGAATATAACAATAACATAGTGTGAAAAGACTAAACAAATACTAGATGTATCATAAATTTATCAACAAAAATGTTTCACATAATGTAGGATAACTTATATATATTGGATATGTTGTAATTTTTTGTAAAGTTATTTTAATTTAAATATATTAATTTTATGTAGTTTTTGATATAAGTCAATATTGAAACGTATATATTAATTAATACGACGTATGGACGAGTACTATTGCGTCACGATATAAGCCTCTTTATGAATCCAATAATAACATTCAGTTAAAATGTTGAGGTAAACAGGGTAAATAAATACGTGTTAATTATTTTTCTCATTTATTAAACTTTTTTAATGTAAACCAATACACGTCCCTGTTTGACTGTTTCCACTAACATCACAAAGGGAATGCGAATGAAACTTTTCGTTTTCCTAAAAAGAATTTTTAAAAGTATTATTCAAGTAGTTTGTTTATATTAGAATTTTGGTTGTTTTTTATATTACAAATATAAAAAAATGATAATTTACCAAACGAATTAAACCTGACAAAATTTGCGAAAATGGTCATTAATATTTTTCATTGCTTTGAATATGCATAATTGATCGAACCTTAGTTTGACCACGTGTAGTTGTTACTTGTACGCTTAAAAGTTCACGCAACTTAACATATTTGTAATTGAAGCGAAAAATGCGAAAATTAAAAGTACAAAACGAAAGTCAGCTTTATGAAGGCGCGATACACACTTGACTTTTACATCCATCAATGTTTCAGTCCGTTACTCATATTTTTATTTAATAGTCAATGGAAACTGAACCTTAAAAGCTGACGGAACGGAAACTTAATATTAAATGATATTGCTTCAGTTTGGTGAGATAAGTTGTTTTGAAGCATTCGTATTATATATAGCATTTTCTAGCCGTTCCAGAGAAATGATATACTATTATTATACAACAGCGAAATTTTTATATTAAGATTTATTTCATTATAACATCACATATTTGGAAGGTAACCATAGCATGTATGTATAATTCTTCTAGTTAATAACTATAATTTTAACTACATCAAAATATACTTCCCGTAGATAATACTCTATTAAATCGTTTAGAATATATAAATATATAAATGGTTAAATATACAAAGTTTCATTCATATTCTCTTCTTTGAAATTCTCATTTTTTTTTTGTTAATGATAAATTTGTATATAAGAAAATCATTCCAAACTTATATATATAATATTACATAATGTGCTCGTCCAAATTTTATCTTCCCAGGAATTGATGATTAAAATAATATGAAGAGTGAAGTAGTTCATAAAATGCATCTTTAGCCATGTTGTGACAAAATGTGAAATATAAAGTTGCTCTATACGGTCGTTCACTGTTTTAATAAATATATTATTTTATTTCGATCGTTTGTGGAATTGATTACAATATGAATGTGTTATTAAAATTTTTCGCATTGCTACGACTGTTTAGTGAAATAACTAAAATATCAATAAACGTTTTTACCTTTGCAATGTCATTAAAATAGTTTTAAACAAATGTAAAAGGAATGCATCAGAAAAGTTTCCTCGAAGGAATTGTATAGTGTTCATTTAAATTACTTATATACATTTGGTTTAAAAAGTATCACTTGTAAGACTCAATCATATTATTGTAAATATGTATGATTGTTTTAAATATATAATGTTTTTTTTTTATTGTTGTATTTAATTACAGTTATGGCTTTGTTGTTATGTTATACATTCTGTTACAGTTTGGTATATAACGGATTGCGTAAAATATGGTGTCAAATAAAAATTTTAAATTAATATATTTGTCAGTTTATTTTTATTCCCTTCCATAAAATCGATATAGTAAATAATTTAACTGATCTCTTATGTTTCTATTACAAAATTTCATGAGATATCATTTATAATATATTGAATCAAAATATAATTATGAAATTTATTTTTAAATCTATGTTATATATAATTAATTTTATAAGTTTGAAGTAATAATTAATATCCATTTTTAATAGTGTTCTTGCTCAATTCTGCCTCTCAATAAAAACTTTATGTGGTTTCATGTGACTGTGATGAAGGCGAGTTGAGAGTATTTCAGACGCGAGGTCAACGAACGGACAAGAACACTACATTCCAGTTTTTTTCAAGAGATGTAGAAGAATATGTGAGAGACATATAATGCCATTTTTATAGTATATTGATTTAAGTATATATTTAGTTATTAAAAAAATTACTTTTAAATATTGATTTCGTAATACAAATATGTAAGCTTTCTAGGTTAATATTAACAATTATTATCAGTAACTCTCATTATGAGAATTAATTATTTAATAATTTTATAATGAATACTGTTTGTGGCTAAAAGCATATGCTTATATATGTATTTAGTCGATCGATGCGCTATATTCCAGGTGTGATGTGGTCATCATTTATTACGTCCATATGTTACGTTCCAATTTGACAAAAGCGACGATCTGTTTGAAATTGCTGTGACTAAATTTGCGTCGGTTGGAAAACATGGAGTCGTGATTTGTACCTGTCGTAGAGTAATTGATCGTTAAAATAATATATTTTTATAACTGTATAGGAATGAACTTCATTATATATAATGTATATTTTCTTTAAAAATAGCTGAATACCTAGTGATTAATAAATATATTAATTTTATACTAAAATTTTATTACACAAAGACACTATAAATTTGGTTTGTTTGTTAGATGTCTAGACGTGATATTCATTTATAAATTCATTTTTAGCACTCCATTAGATAGGTCGTGAACATAATATCTATTCCGGAGAAATAGTATTTGGATTTGTCGGAGTCAGCTCTTTGTTTATAATTTGTACTTTAATCCGAATATCATGTTCACCGCGATATTACTACAACAATCTTTTAACTTATACTTAACGCGTGAATAATAAAATAGTTTAAGGCTTGTTGTTCAACGCATGCACCACGACAATGTTGATATTGGAAAAGTTGTGTGTATTAAAAAACTTTTAAGAGGAAAGCTACGTACAAAGTAAATTTCTAAACGAGATGTGATGGCGTTTTATTTATTTAGGCACGCAATTTACTTACGTAAACATAAATAGGAACCAACTTGATATATTTTTCGTTTCTTTATTTTATTTCTTAGATTAAAATGATCATTATTCTTTTTCATTTAGGATGAAATATTAATAAATAACATTTATTAAAGCTTTTCTTATAAATGATATTTAATGAAGCGAACCAGCGGTATCGGGTTCAAATCCCACCCCTTTAACTTCCTGGCTTAGATATTTCATAACTTTAAAACTTTAACTAAGGTTTTGATACGATTTATTTCTCTACATCTCCTTAAAAATCAGAAAGACCACGAACAATGTATAATAATTTCTTATTTTGATAAATTCTAATAATATGATAATATAAATACAAACCAATTCATATTTATAAATGAACCTATCTTTCTGAATATCCCAACGGTGAATTCTATCGCGTAGCGGCTTGCAAGTATGCTACCATACCAAATATTAATATCAGATATTAATAATAACATGATTATAGATATAAAATTTCTATAAGATATTTCTAAAGCTGAAAACAGTAATCTTTCATTATATTATCTATATTATTTAGTATTTTAACTTATTTTTTTCAAAAAAATAATATAAATTTTGCAATTCATTAATTCATCATTACTATTATATATAATTATTCGAAAGTACTCACGTTAATTCTATCAGAATTGCGGCGTGAACTGTTCACGTCATGATTCCGCCGTATTCCGCCGTATTTATGAATAAAGGCTCCGCACGGTTTGAAAGAGGTAGCTCAAATTCCGATAAAATTACGTGAATAAATTTGTGAGGTCAGACACGTTGCAAAAGAATAAAAACGAAATAGAATATTTAATAAAGATTAAAAACTAATATTTTGATTTATTAACAAAGTTTAATCTTATTTAGTAGATTAACGAAACTCGGAAAATAAAATTTTAAATCATCAGCTAGAACTTTTCTATATATATCTATTTTATTAAACTAGTCTGTATAACAACTAGAATTTATAATGTTATTTTAACCTTAAAAGGGGTATATTAATAGATTTAAATATCAAGAAATTATACTTGTGATAATTGGATACATAGTATTGTATCACCATACATATAAAGTCTTAAATTATTTGTATCGAAATACTTTAAAACTTTATAATTAGAAATATGTGCTGTTAAAAAAATATTCAACCGACATATTTTTTAATAATTTTTAATATGCTAATTTATTCTGTATTCTGTGTTCTGTACAAACCTTTCTATTTTACAAGACGACTTTCGAGTCGTATATTTATAACTACATTTATATCGTAAATATAGTTTATTCGGTAAGCGAGAGCCCAAAATCGAGATCCCTACACCTAATCCTCCTTTATTTCTCTTTGTCCTTGCCGTGCCTGTCGAATACGCGACTATTCTTATTTAGCAGATTATGTAAATAATCTAATATATTCGTACTTATTAATTAAACTAAAGCCTGCAATACACAAACCACTTCAGCAATCGCTATACTCGTATAAAAAATAAACATTCCCAAGTTACTGAAAAATAATTGCGTTTCCATTTGTATATGTGAATGAGTCCAGCTCGTAACGAACGAGGCGAACAGATGAAGCGGACCATGAAACCTTCAAATTGAATTTTAAGCATCCAATTTGTTTGCGCGATGCCGCCTATACCGGTTATATCAACGCATCGTGCCTGAGCGACGTTCGTTCCCACAGTCGTAACGCGATTTTTACTGGTCCGCGGTCTCGGATGGGATTTTCCTGAATTAATTATATGAACGTGCGCGCGTCCAAGTGCTTACCTGAATAAATCACGAAAATATGGCCATTTCAGTCATAGCATTTAAGATATATCTGTAGGTACGAAAACATTTATAAAGTTTAAAAAACTTTGAGGGATAAAAATAGTCTTATTGTTTTAAATATTAAACTTATAGCCATATAGGTGTGAAAAAGAGGCAAATATTGACCTAAATGCAAATATATATTCTCATTTAATGTTTTAATCTTTAAAAGTGACTTTACCGCAAACATGGCTGATTTATATATAGGAATACATATCATGGCATTTCTCTTAATGGGAAATTCTTGAATCTTCTATACTGCGGTTACGTTGGTATTTAGAACATATAAATCTAAAAGCTCGTTTTAATGTCTCAACCTCCAATTTTATATGTATGTTGTTGCTGTTATTTACAATACAATATTGAAAGTTTTAGAATAATTAGATTAGTTCCATAATATGATTATTCTTACGTACTATGAAATAAGAAGTACTTAATATAATAAAAAACAAAACGCGCTGAGACATTTTTATAGCATTATATTTTTTACAAGAAAAAGGAAATTTTATAACATTTTAATTTTCTTCTTATGAATAAAAATAAAGAAAATAGGCACATAGCCCTATGCCAGCTTAATTGAGTCAAGGTGCATAAAGAAGCGAGTGTTAGCTCATTCATAATTTATGTTGCTTAGCGTGTTAATTTTACAGTATGGTAAATTTGTAAAGCATCCAATCTGGGAACTGGAGCCAATTTATTAATTGTCAATTCGTTATGATTCATATATCAGGAAAAGTAATTAAATTTTATAGTATTATTGTGTGATATTTTACATTTTAGTGTCGATGATTAAATATGTTATAATATTATTTTGAATACGTTTTATCAGATATTTGTTTATTTTTACAAATTATATATACATCAATGAATTTATGAAGGCAATTGTCAATGTCTTTTTTCCATTTTAACTGATGGCTTTGATAAAGAAATAGAATTGGGTTCTTGAAATATTCTACAAAATTAACCCTTTTACGTCCTTTTGTTATATAGATCAATACATCTACATACAAACTGGATAAAAATGTGACCAGAATAATTTTACCAAGGGAATGAAATAAACCCAAGGTATCTTATCACATTTTTAGTTATAATAAGTTTCCGATTTTTCAATCTTACAAATATTAAAACCTAATAATACAAAAATCGTTCCTAGGAAAAATCCTAGTAGTTAAAAAACTACTACATTTGCGTAAGTTTGTGAGAATTAAAAGTTGAATTTGCTATACTTTCTTGCAAGATAAATTTTTAATAAAACTTTAAAGTAACATATATTACATTATATTATAATAGGTGTAACATTTATATATGTTTTTGCATAAATTTAACAAAATATAATAGTAAATAAGTTAAAAACGTAATTTTATCAAACTGAGTGTATTAGTATTATTATAATAATAATGTAATTAACTAAAGTAGTTATGGGCTTTATTTTTCTTGAAATTAGACACTTAAGAATTAAATTATAAAATGAAAATTTATTTTTAAAGATATTCTTATATAATTTGTCTGTAATATTATTTATTTACGTTTTTACGACAACAAAAAATTGTCACCTCTATCAAAGTGGAGTGTGATCATTGTATATCGAATACTAATCTGATATCAGAAAATCATAATTATTTTATTTAACTGTTTTTAATCTTAGGAATCGGATTAGGAATTATATACCCACTCTACCCCTTATACAGTATTTATATTTTTCATGATTTCTTCTATGATAATTATTTTCTTATTATAAGACTAATAATAAACCCATATAACTTAATTATTTTTTTATGTGACTTCAGGTTAAAATTATCAATTTAAGACTGATACAGTACACAGTAGTCAATTTAATCTAGGTCCACGCAAGCGGGGTTAGCCTCGCGACGCAGCGTGCGCAAAACAAAAACGTTCTATATGTTAACTATATGGGACATATTTTAGCAATTATCTCAAAAACTACACTTACGATTCGGCTGATTTTAAAACTAGACCGAGTTTTGCACATTATGCGCATGTGTGCAAAATTTCGTGCGTGTAGCTCGTTAATTGAAGGAGGAGTAGGGTAACAACGAGTTGAAAATTTGGGTAGTAAAGAGCTTCGCTTCGCTCAGCTCAATCATGATTTTTAAACAAACGTAACATGTGTAAATTTATCACTCGTTAAAATGTATGTAAATGAAATACTTATTTTTTCTATGAGAAAAATGTTCTATAAAATAATTAGAGAATATTAATAACCTTCGCGTTCTTACTTTAAACAGTAAGATTTATTCTAATTACAAGAACGCCGAAACAAATTATTTTCTTCAGGGAAATACTAGTAGTAGCTCAATTCACGTTTAATTTACCTTAATTGGTTATTCTCAAACAAATTGTAAAATTATAAGTAATATAAAATATTATAAAATAGAATGCTTAATTACAAAGCTTTGATTAAAATTTAGTCATACCAAATTAATTGCCATTTGTTACGGTTTACGGAATTATTTATTGACTGTCAATTTACGTTTAGCTTCAAAATACCTTAAGTCAAATCGGATCGTATAAATATTATGTCAAAAATTTTTACGGAGGTCGAATCACTTGTCAATTATAGAATAACTTCGGTTATGTTTGGATCCGCTAACGTGTCGTGTCATAAATATTGAAGTTTCTTTTGTTGTTTTTCCGGAAAAGTGATGTTATGTTTATAGGTTTTGCAGCTGAATAAATTATATTGTATATTTCATAACGTTTTCCAATATATTTAATAATATTTGCGATGGTGTAATGTTAGTTTGAAGTTTGTATATATTATTCAGTTATACTCATCAACTTTAATATAGAGAGTGTGTCATGTGAAAAATCTTATTTTTCAAATTTATTTACGTGGACTTGAAAAAGACTTCGAATTAAATGTTAAATAATTAAAAGTGAGTAACGTCCAAGGAGTTAAAATTTTTTATATTCATAATTGAAAATATTAAAAAAAATGATATCATATATCGTAATTAATTTTAGGTATAATAGTGTCGAAAATTTTTATAAAATAAAAAAGAAAATAACTTTTATGTAATGTTGAATTAACCAATCATAATAAGTTTTGCTATTTAGGAATTTATTAGGGTTCTATCTTCGGATTTTATAGTAAAACAGAATATTTATTTTATAATTTCTCGTATTCTAATATTACATACTTCAGAATGTTATCATTATGAATATCTGCCATGTTGATTTATTATGTTTGATGTAAAAAGTATATAATATTATTCAGAATGTTTGATTAGTTATTGGGAAAGTTTTGATTAGTAGAATGGTGTACCCGTTTCAGATTTTATTATTGTTATATATTGGGTACGAATATTGTTAATGATATTTCATTTTTATTGTAGTATCAGAAATATTTTGAGGATTTTTAAAAGTTTTAGCTCTGTTGACAGCGGATTAATGAACTTAGTAGACTAGAAATTTCTAGATACTTTAAATTATTAAAACAGACTATAGACCCAAATATACCTATAACACTTCTGTATACAAATACTCATATATACATATTTTGTAACATATTCGTTATAGGTGAACTTAAATCTAAATGCTTTTAATAAATGTTATGCAAGTAGTTAGCGGTATTAGAAACTTTAAATCCAGAAATAATATAAAAATATTTAAATTACATTCTATTTCTTTATTAAATTGACCCGCACAAGGTAACCTTCACAAATCAATATTGAATAGAGAATATCCGAAAGCGTGCTTCGGTAGAGACCGCGAGATGAGCAATAAGGCGCTCCAAGCGGTTGAGCCTGTCTTAATTGTCAATAAACGTTAGTCCCGGGCGACCGAGCCTGCTCCCAACGAATAATTAACGAACTTCCGCGATTTTCGAGTTTGTAAATTGCCTCATGGTCGCTTCGACCCGCGTCCTGGTTGGGTATAAATTATTTGCACAGAAAATTAATCATAGTGATTTAAGAACACCTTTTCTTTGTAGGCAACCAATTAATCCTTGTTGTTTGAATTGAGTTGAGAAATTCGTTTTATTCTTGAGAACTTTATTTTTGAAAATAAATCTTTTCAGAAAAATATGAAAAATAAATTCTCGAATTGTATGTTATGAGAATAATGATTATTCTTGTTTTTGATACAAATTCATAACTTTCTATGAACAAAAGCATTTCTTTATTTTTCTCATTGATTATTGAATCTTTGTTAAGAATAAAAAGTATTTGATTAAAAAAGTAACCTATATGATACAAATGAATAAAACAGATAAGGAAACATTTAATTGGATGCTTCACCAACCATATCCAGAAGAATAAAAAGATTGAAAGCCAGTGAATTATTCAGATCTTGACATTTTATCTGTTTTTGTTGACACCACAATATATTATCTCCGCGAAAAGCTTTCAGTTCCTCTCACTGAAGCAATTTATTTCGTTGGAATAATATCCCAGCTTTCGTTATAAAATCGTGTCCTTAATTTGTTGGATCTTAATTTAACAACATTCTTTATGGAAATCTACTTTTATGGAGTACACTTCAAAGTGTACTGTTATGCCCATGAATTTTATTTCAACAACTCGAAACAATTTTTAACTCACAGCCCGATATGATACTTGATTTAATAATAAAACATTTAAAAGAATTGACGAATTATATTTTTAAAACAATAGTCAGAAAAGGTATTTAAATTATATTTAAGTAAAATTTTATTATATTAGCTATAAATTTCGTTGAATAGGAGATAATGTTATTTGTGACGTCACACCCTTCATGTATTATCATGTTAGGATACTTCATAAATAAGATAGACATATTTGTTTAAAGGAATATAATAATCCTTCTAAGAATAGACATTAGATGATTTATCTATGTCATGTCATATGATGAGAAGTATGTCTCTAGTGAATAAACGCAATTTGACTCAGTGGCCACTTCACAGTATACGTTATTCCTAAAATGTAAATGAAACACAATATACGTTACAATCGTTATTTCGTTATTTGTAATTAATAACTTTCGTAATATTTTGTTGTGATTACAAGTAATCAGTAATAGTTTCTATTATCTACTTGTAGAAATACTAAATACATTCATAAATTCTAAATTTAACACCAATAATCTAAAAATCTCTTTTACCGAAAATAGAATATAAACATATCAAATAAATGTATATAAATATGTATAATTCCGCTTTGAAGAAACTTATGCGGTTCGTCTAATGTCCGTGGAAAGGTAAAACTAAAGGGGTACTCTCAAAGGGCTCTTTTCCTAGTTACTTTATTAATTACAAGCTTTTGCGGTTTCGTACGAACTATAGGTAAAAAAAATTGTCAAAATATTTACCTAACTATTATATATGATTAACAGGCTTTGAAATTCGCTTTAGCACATATACAATTATATTTACATTATGTCTTTTTAAAATAAGTATTTAGAATAATTGCAGTTCAGTCAGAGGTTATATATATTTCTCTCTCTCTAAAGTTACAGAAACTCAGAGAAAGATTATAAGCGATAAACTTATCTTTTAAGATATATCTCCTGCAAGAAATACTTATTAGATCATACATTTTCGTTGTAATTTATTCAAACAAAAGAATAACTTTAAACCAATAAAACAATTGCTTGCAGCGTATGAAAAAACTATATTATAAAAAATAAAAAGACAGACCGTAGCAAGATATTATGACGTTAATGGACAGTAACAATGACAGCTTTCTTTATGGCTGTTTGTGACAGAAACGTATCTAAAATACTATATTATTTGTTACATATTTTCGATAAAATATTAATATATCTTAAAAGTATCTTGCCCTTATAAAAAAAACATTTATCAGTTTATGACTTTTTTATTGCTAGATGGTGCTCATAGACCATCAAATGTGAAAATCATATATATTTTTGTTTGGACATTAGAATATTAGTTTTACGTTGCGGTTGGGTTCCGTAACTATGATTTTATATTTCTTTTTTGATACGTGATAGAAACAGGGTTACAATCTAAAATTATTATTGTATTTATTATACATCGTAAAACAGAATCTAAGGTTTCATTTATAGATTACTTCTCATAGTGTTTCAAACTTGATAGGTCAGATATTTAGGATAATTTTTTATGTTAAATAAAGATAGTATAAAAAGTATCAAATATGGTGTAGGTGAAAAAATATTAGGTGGATAATACAAGTCACGTACTATGGTAATGTTTAATTTAAGTTGTTATTGCAACCGAACTAGTTAACTGAGACAATTTGGTCTCTCTGTCGCTGAACGACTATTATCCCTGTGTAAAATTAAGTTTGTTACTCAAATATATCCTTTTAGTCCTATTCAAATATTCTAATTTCATATAATTTAATATATAACTACAAATGTTGTATTCATCAAATGATGTTTGACAAACTTTTGTATTTATATCATACAATGATTTGACGAAAGATGAATTGACTAAAAGTATTGTGTTTTAATGATTTAAAAGAAATACGATTATTATCAAACACAAGTTTATTATAAGATAAATACTTAATATAAATCTGTAAAACCAGTTTGCAATTTCACATATTGTGATAGCTATGAAAAATTCAATATGCTCTTAATACATAAATATTATTCTAAGAATTATTAATAATATTATAAATAAGCAATTCCTTTGCTGTTTCCACAATAATTAGATAATGCGAGTATTTTCCTCGTTAATTAGCGCGGTTGTAAATATTTAACCACGGTCAGATTGTTATTTTTATTATGGTTCCGTACGTCTAAAATATTACCTATCATCTCTAGAGCTAGGTTTTCGGTTGTATAATTGTATATAAAAACATAAAACCTTTAATGAATAAAAATACTATTTTTCTTTTATTTTTAAGTATATTTAGTCTTCAATGTAAGCTAAGTTAGCAGAGATCTTTAAAGATCAGTCTTTCAATCGGTAAACTATTAAGTCGATCTGAAGTCGTTTGTGACCAAACGATAAAACAACTGACTACTAATAACAGAAACTAGAACATTTAATAAGTACCGAAACGAGACGATATAAATATTTTTATTTGCCTAATTATTTGTTAGAGCTTTTTTCCTGGCAATAAAACCTCATAACTTCTCATTATAGTGTTCACTATAATTGAAGTGTTTAATACATTAGTTTAAAAAATACAGTCCGAATTTGAAAGCCTACGCCCTAAAAGAGAGAGCCCGGAAGTAATCCTCAAAATGAATACAATCATGTTTTGCCTTTAAGCTTGGTAAAATATAAAAAATGAAATGATTGTCCTAATACGTTACATTACAAATTTATATGTGTTTGTGTTTTTTTTTAATATATTGTTTTGCCATCAAAAAAAAAAAAAAAATTGCCATAAAAAAAAAAATCGGTAAAAAAAAAATTTTGCCATAAAAAAAAAATTTCGATAATAAATAATACGAGGGTCATGTTACAAAAAAAAAACAGAGCAATCTTTTCATTAATAAAATATTTTTAATAAACCGATACATTTTTTAATCTAGCAATAAAATTGAAAATTGTTTTCATAAGATAATAAATGATTCCATCTTATCTTTTATTTCTTTTACTTTAGCTTTTACTCATCGCTGTCTTTGTGTTAGTCGTTATTTTTAAAACAGCTGCATTACTTGTGCTTGTGTGTTGAATGCCAAAGCAGAGGGTAAATACAAATGTATCTCGATACCACTGTTCTAGTATCCGTAAATAGAAATCTCATTATTCAGATCTGTAGTGTATCGATATTGTTAAGATTATATAAACAATTTTTAGTTAGATATTAAATTTTTATTTTTGTAATGAATATCTATTTTTTTTTAAAAAAACTCAAAGCTATAAAAATATTGTTTTCACTTAAATTCCGAAAAAACTATTATTTAGTATAATATCTAGATATAAACTACATAACCGTAGATTGTTTTTCTTTCGCAAGAAGAGATACATATATGAGTTTATTGTCTGCGGCTTGAGATCTAAGCATTGAAATAAATATACAACACCCATTCTCGTACAGTCAAATAATGGGAAATTTATTAGATGTCCTTTGCTGCGAGTAGTTGTAAACAATCACGAAATGAACTGATAGTATGTACAATTTATTGTCTTAAGAATTTGGAGAGAAATAATGTTACAAAACAAACTACGATGTATGATATTAGAAGCGGTAGTTTCTTTGACATTGCTAGAGGGCTGAGAACTGGATATAAATAAAGCTTAAAGAGCGCTCGTAAAACTTTGAAGATTTCGCAAACATTGACGTTTGAACTTATCAAGATTGTTCTGAATACTAAATAAAAAATCTACAAAATTGTAAACGCTAAACATAGCGTTTACAATTTTGCAGATTTTTTAATTAATTATCTAACAAGATAATGTTATTTTAACAAAATTAATTAAAAAATATAGAAGCGAAATATTTTATATTTTTTATTTCAATCTGATCAACGTAATTTTTTTAATTTGTTTAATTAATCGGGATATAACTATATGATATACCGCTCATTATAATGATTCGTGATTTATTAGTATATAAAATTGTTATTAAATGGAAAGAGTTTTGATTATAAATGTGTATAAACAAAGGAGGAAAGTCGATATGTTGTTCAATTTGGTTGGCGGGTTATGTGACTCCCTAGTTTCTTTAAAGATATACACATTTCTTTTCGTATTATCCTTCCTACCTGGACATGTATTCATAAGTATTCATAACAAAAATTTACCATGTCATGGATCGCACCCACTAGCCTTGTAGGAATAATATTATACTTTAAAAGTAAGTATGGCAATAGAAGGTAGTGGTATATATTTTTACAGAGGTTCGTTTGTAATATGTTCGTTTTGTAAGTTCGTTTGCAATTTGATAAGCAAACGAGTATAACAATAAAATCTATCAAATCCGCTGTTCAACTTTCAGATTATTGAGAGAGTGATCGACAGCCAATAGCGACTCTTGACATTATTACTGAATTATTTCTGCTGACATCATTCTTATAGAAACCAGCCATCGCTACATGCAGATTTGAGATTTGATCAAAACTCATGGGCTACAGAAAATGAAAAACAGCCGTTTAAAACTAATCCTACTACTATATGCTACTACTATTAGTAGTACTAGTATATAATAATTCTCACTGAGAAAATATGATAATATTACTATTTTTAAACAAATAAACTCGTGTGATCGTATCTTTAACTTCTTAATTATGCAATGATTATTGTAATCACTCTGATTTTCGAAATGGGTTGTTTTTATGATAAACAATGCAAAACGACAATATTTCGAAATAATTGTGAGGAGTACCGACTAATTTTAGAAAGGATTTTATAAAAAACAGTCGGTAATGGGTGCAGCTCTTATCATAATGCTATTAGAAAAGCGTAAGAGCTAATAAAATAAAGAGTTAAGTAAAAGATGGATTTTAATTATGCTGCTACATTAAAATGGTACAGTATAATATAACAAAAGATTGGATTTATTTTGCTTATTTTAAAATATACGTATAAAACTCATAATAATTTACAAAGCATGATGATGAGCTGAGATGATCATACAATGTTTGTTTGTTGATAATTGCGAAGAAATTTACGTACGTCATATATCACCCATTAACGCGAATACTTCAAAAGGAAAATAGCTATAACAGCAATAATTTAGGGAAAATATATTTATCACGACTATCTATAGAAACTTCTTTGATACAACTAGATGAAAGAAAAGGTGTCCGTGAAGACGAAATTTCTCGTATTTTTCAAAAGATGCGCAAAGTATGTTTCAGAACCGTTACACCTAATCTATAACAAATTGCTTAGAGATGGGATCTTTACCACTAAACGGAAAAAAGCTTGTGTTATACCCATACCAAAAACAAACGATAAAACAAATATAAATCATGAAAATCATTATCAATAATAAATTAACAAAATTTACAACTATTCTGGTATATCACTTAGAACCGATTTTATTTATAAAGTTTATGCATGACATAGAAACATGTTTATATTATTTGCAATTGGAATATTTACGTTGTTGTTTTAAAATTATATAAACTGGAGTATCCGACATTAATCAACCAATGGTTCAAGATGATATTGATAGATTTTTTAGTGCACAAATAAATTAATAGAATTTAATTCAGACGTTTAATAATAACATTTTCTAGAAAGAAGTTTAAATTTAAATTAACTACAAAATAAAATAGGAAATATTAAAAATATTTTTTAACAGTTTTTGTTATATTACCCATAGTGACACTGTCAAATTTAAAATACAAAAAAGTAGAACTACTTAGAAATAAACTTCTTACATGAGCGCAATAAGATTTTAAGGCTACTTTTTGTTTTCAAAATAGATAATAATGTTCTTGACTCTCAATTAAATCTCTCGAACATAAATGTAAATATCATATATCAATCTGCTACAATTCAAAATTATAAGCCAATATATGTACCACAAGGAAACAATAGATATGGCTCCAACTCGTCACTCTTGCAAGGTTTCGAAATATATAATGTTCTCTTCACTAAATGTAATGTAGATATCTCTTGTTAACTTTAAAAAGATAATATAACAAAATATTCATGGGGTTTTAAACTGTTTTAAGACGTACTATGGTTTTCAATGAATAGTATTTTTATATAACACGATAATATGTTTCCTCCTTATATATTTTATTATTGTCAATTCTAAAATCTTTATTTTGCATTAGATATCTATATTTCTTTTTCATTAAATTAAATAAATTAAAACAACTTAAGATAACTTTTTAACAAAAGACATTAAATATATAAGTGTTTGATAACAACTATGTGTAGAATTTTTTTTAAATTTTATTATAGACTAAATATAATAAGAGTATATATATTTATATTATGTAATAAGAATGGATTATTATTATGAAACCTATTATATAATTTATTTGTACAACGCAGATTAAACGATAGAAGGGGAAAATTTTGTGGGCGGAAGCAAAAGAAAACGAGTCTGTGAATATTAATATGTCGGTAAGGGAATTTAATATGTTGGGAAAAAGTATTGAAATTCCACACCTGAATTTCATAAAAGAATTTTGATGTAAAAGTCTTAAGTCAAAATAATATGTTGTAAATTAATAACTTTGGTAAATGTTGTTCTCAAACAAGTAACTTTGGATTATAACGACAACTTTTTTTTTAATTTGAAATTTAGCTTATTAGTCCATTATTCTTTAGGATCGAAGTAATTTATAAGCGAACATTAAAATTATTTTACAAAAAAAAAACAGACATTTGGGGTAACATTTTGTATTTTTACATTTTGATGATAATGATTGTCTCAAATCGAGGGTATTAGAAACCATGTACAAAAAGCAAAACCATTTTGGCGTGAATGTCAGTGGTTTAGTCGAGTTCCAACCATTCCATCACACATTTTGATTCAAAGCCAAAAAGCGTCAACCATCAGAATACTACAAATATTTACAAAAAAATATGAAGTTGGCTATTGCAGTATTATACATAAAATGCTTCATTTTTACTTAGTCTTTTCTGGTATATTATGTATAAAACACACACTTTTTAAATTTAAACTTGCTTATTTTTATCAGGTACACTCTTATTATGATTACTTCAAAGACATATATTTTGATAGAATTAATACTAGATACAACTGATTTAGTATCAATTAAGTACATTCAGTATCTTAAAAATATGCTATTGCTGCCAGTCAAAATACCAATTTATATTTTTAATTTTTTTTAACATATTCAATACATCAAGTCGAGGTAGGGTATGTCCTACTCTGTGTGGGAAAGAAAAACTAACAATAGAATTGCAAGTGTATTTACATTTGCCAATTCCTAATATATAAATAAAATACAATATTAAGCTGGATTTTCGGAACTTAATAGTTACTATTAAAGATTACATTATTAGTACAGAAGTATTAAAGATGACAATATGGTTTAATAAATTATTATCTGCGTTCTAAAATAATTATTATTTCTTAAAATTTAAAACAAAATATTTCACAAAATATTTAATATCTATGTACAGTATCTATTATTATAATTATATATTCCTTATTATACAAATAAAAGTAAAAAATTATATATAGAAAAGAACAATAAAAAACGTAGTACTATGGGCGGCCTTATTGCCTAAGGCGATTTCTTCCAGGCAACAATACAACACAGGAAAAATCTATTTGATGGCAGGTGGTACAAGGTTACATATACATACAAACAATTACACACTAATACGTATACATATAAATATACACAATAAATTAAACAATATTTAAAGTTACTATTATGTAAAGTATCTATGTTTTCATATCCTCATACTTTTAATATAAGAGCGCCTTCGAAGTTTTGTGCTAGTGTTTATTCCCACGATGTTCTCATTCTGTAAGTAGGCAGTAGATTGGACGTCAACTTTTCTTTCTTGTTTCACAACAGACACTAGGTGTACAAAAAACTCTCATGTTTCGATACAGAGAAGTTTGCTAACGTCTGCAAGTTTTAATATTGAAGCTTTTCTACATAAACGAAAGTATCTGAACGTACAGATTTTAAAACTTTGTGTTTACAATTTTTTTTTTATATTTAAAACAAACCTTTTTCTCCTCAAATTCCTCAAATGCCACATACATTTTGAAAATGTATGTGGCATTGAAGAATTATATAGCTTATTTATTATTTTTATTATTATTAAATTCTATTTTATTATTATATTATATATTTAACTATATTAGGTTATTCTAAAACATAAGCATTACAATTTAAAACTGTCCCATTCATGTAATATTTATTGTTTCATTATTTTATGCATGTATGTGTATGTATGTGTGTGTATGTATGTATATAGATATATGTAAATATATACTTTTAATTCTAGCACCATGTTTCAGCACGCTGTACTATGTCGGTGTTCCAGAACTAAATACGATTGCGGAATAATTTATTTACAATTTTAAAACCTGCTTTGTAGTTTACTAAGACTAGATAAAAATCAATTTTCAAACCGTTTTTATTAGAAATACCTGCAATGATGACATAGAATAATAATATATATATATTTTTATTAGTATTATTAATTTTTGTTATTATTATTATTTTTGTAGTCATTTTTATGTGTTGTTAATTTACGATCGTACATAAGTTTAATTTTTATACTGTAATACAATAATTATTCTTTATTTCATCTTGTTTTTTTTTTAATATAATTTTTGCATTCTGTTTAATGTAGGTACTATAACAATGTTCACCTTATTTTTGTTATATTACCATGGTACCTACATTAACGTTTACCTTTTTTAATTTATTTTTATTTTTATGTAAAAAGATTATTTATACTTCGCGAGGTCACTCGTTTAAAGGCAGCCACAGAATACCAGCTTTGAGAATATTGTTCTCAAGAATCAGCTGAGTTGCCAACCTTTTTGATAACTGTATCTTTTTTTTGTTAATTAATTAGCTTCAATAGTGTTAGTTGTAAAGGGTTTTGTTGTTTTTTTTTTATTGTACTGTATAGGTTGTCCAAATAAAGATTTTTGATTTGATTTGATTTAATTTATAATGTGATTCTTAATAGTTGATTCTTAGTAACTGATATTATATAATTTTTTTAACAACACATTGTATACAGATTTTTAATTGTTTTATGTACACATTTTGAATTGTGTAAAAAGTTATTAATGTTTTTAGCGGTGTAAGTTTAGACGTCTTAACATCATTGCAGCATATGATATGTAATCTAATAAAACGAGCAGACTAATTTCAATCTATAATTTATCTTTAAATTTTATGTATTGGTAATACAAATATAATTATTTTAAGTAAATTCTGTATTTGAATTGGAAATCATTTGGTAACTTAAAAATCGTCCTTATTTTAAAATGATTTTACGCTGTTGATTTAAGTTTGACTAGATATCTTTTTTTATCCAGTTTGTAATACACGTTTAATATCAATATTTAATTACTATTTCTAGATTTGTATAGTTAATACAGTCAATTACATAATACTATGGTAAAGTAACATAATTGTTAATTTATCTAGCATTTATTATTAAAGTAAATAATTAAAAAGCAGAATTAATCTGATAGAAAAAAAATCCCTAAATAAACATTTATTTATGGTAAAAACCTTATTAAAAGATTACTTTAGAAATAAGAGAAGAAGCAGTGAAATTAATTTTCAACACTTTAAGTCAAGCAGAGATAAGAATTTATTTTTTATAAAAGCACTTTTTGTAGCTCATAGTTTTTTTTAACTTCAAGAATAAGAAACTAAAAACTAATATTTCATCAACACACCTCGCTGGTACGTTTTTTACATAATGTTCTTGGTAATATTTTCGCTTTTATTCAATATGTTATATTTTCAATATTACATTCTTAATAATGATATAAAGTATACAACTAATATGTAATTGGTTTCATCTTCTTATAACAAATTCTCACTTTAATATTAACGATGAAAGGATCTTTAAGAAAGAAAAAAGTTTCGAACTTCGGAATTTTGAAAGAAAAATTTTCAGTATAGATTGCCGAATGTTAATTGAATTTTGTATAATATAGTACAGTTCAAAGTGTGGTTTTCACACAAACTTGGTAATAATCAATTATTATTGTCAATTATTTTCAATTATTATTGTCAATTATTATTGTTGTAATAAATAGACACAATAAAAATTATAATATGTAATTTTTATTGTGTCCATTTTTATAATATATATATATATATATATATTATAATATCTTGAAAAAGCAGAGATGTCGAATTGGGTGGCACATAAATTCGTCACGATTAAACGTAGTTGAGGAAATATGAGAAAACCATAACTTGCTTAAATGAGGGACTCAGATCACTACCGTTTTCGTGTCCTTCGCGTCGTTGCGTAATATAACTGACAAGGGTTTCACCAAAATACTAGAAGAAATTTTGGGACAACGAAGATTTGATTTACGAGTCTTAAACGACGTTTTTTTCGGAGTGCATAGCTATAGGATATAAGTAATTTCTCATATGTTTAAAACAATAGTTGTCTTAAATAAGTTCTTGTTTAAATAATCATCTTGTTTTGGCTGCGTTATGTCATAATTTTTGTTGAAGTTTATTTTATTATATAGAATTATAAGAATTTGCTTTTTATAAAAGCAGTTTTTTTAGCTCATAGTTTTTTTAACTTCCAGATTAAGGAAATTATTGTATTCACCCAAATACGCGAATTATTTTCTTTTGTAATATTTTTACATTCTGCGAAGTGCTTAGTAAGCTTAGACACTTTTAAAAAATATATATCTGTGTATGAATGCACATGCACTCATGCCTATATACATATATAAGCATATGTTTTGGCTCCATTTTCTCTCGATCTGATGATGTTTTGATACCAATATATGCATATTCAGGTAGTTTACAACTGTTTATTTTGACAGCAAATATAATCAAGCGTTTTTTATTTATTTTTAACTGAAAACGTATTCGCAATTTCCAAAAATACTAATTGTATGATCCAGGTTCTGGGGTCAATCAATCAGTGATAGGTTACTAGAAATAATAAATAAATGTGATGGGTAATAATAATATTATAAATGAAAATGTATTAACCGCATTCGATACGACTACGCCCTAATTAAAGTAAGCTATATAAAATAAACATTTATCGGTTTACCAGTTGTAATAACATTAAATAATTAATAGTGTGTTATTTTTTCGATACCAAAACTAGTAAATTTTGGTTTACAGTTTGGTCCGTAGATAAATGAGCTGAGCGTAGCGAAGCTCTTTACTTCCCAAATTTTTAACTCTTTGTTACCCTACTCCTCCTTCAATTTACGAGCTACACGCACGAAATTTTGCACACATGCGCATAACGAGCAAAACCCGGTCTAGATTGAAAATCAGCCGAATCGTGATTGTAGTTTTCAAGATAATTGATAAAATGTGTCCCATAGAGTTAACATATAGAACGTTTTTGTTTCGCGCGCTCTGCGTCGCGAGGCTAACCCTGCTTGCGTGGACCTAGTAATTTCTATATACACCTGTCTTTTTTATTTAACATCGGATAAACACAGGATCTACGATTATATTTTTAGTTTCCCTCTTGTAGCATTTCAAACCATGCATTTAAAGATCAGGCATTTAGGACAAGTCTCTATATAAAATATATACAGTATAAATATATATAATATGTATGATACAATATTAAAACCATGATAAAGAAGAAAAACTGTTATATATTGATAATATTTGACAAGTCGTGTACTGAGGATCTGGTTAACTTAAGTTGTTATTGCAACCGAACTTAACAATTGTTATCGCTGTGTAATAGCTTCAATATATATAGATATACATGAGTTGTGTATAAATCAAACGACATTAAGACATGTTTCTTTTATGATTAAAATATTAATCATAAAAGAAACTTACGACTGTCACAAGTCATAAACTCAGAGGGTTTAGATATCAATATTATTCCTCTCTATGTTTTGTAAAATTTTAAGCTTTTTAACAACTTCTTTTCACCTTAATTCACTTTTCACTGTTGGCTGAGTTCGTATAACAAATTTCAATAAGTATGGTGAAAAAATTAACATAACTCGATTGACCATGAACAATCGAAAAGAAGTTAAAAGATATACGGTCCAATAATATTGTATTTATTTTAAGTCATTATAATGACTTAAAAGAAATACGAGTGTTATGAAAAACAATTTCATTGATAATTTCAAACAATTTCACTGAATTGTAGCAAATGATAATTTTTCGGATAATGACTATAAAAATCCAAAACCACCTAAAACAAGTGAAAACTTCACACTGCTAAATTAAACACACTTACTTCATTAATTTGTTTTATTAACACTTATCACTCTCTTAACTGTTACAATGTGAAAGACATCACAACTTAGTCAACTATCTTCTTGCCAGCACAACAAAGACTGATGCCTTTTATATCAACCCCCAGTAAGTTATGTCCAATAACACGTCCTCAATTGACTATTAGAATAACATTTACCGGAAGTCAAAACAGATTTTTCATAACAACAAATACATTTTTCTTAATCATTCTTAATATTTATTAAATAAATACTAAAATATATTATTTTAACAAGCTAACAATTCGTCCATCCTGATAATTTTCGCGTCCCCGCGAATGATAAAGTAATTACAAATATAATTCAAACTACACATAAAAACAAAACATGTATCAAATAAATAATGTTACAGTATATTTTCTATCCTAACACAAAGTAAAGACAAGATTTTTAATTTATAAATAGCAATTCAATATAGCCTTTATTCTTTGCACTTTGCAAGTAAGTTTGGCTCATAGCATCTTCATCCTTTGCACTTTGCAAGTTAGTTTGGTTCATAGTCCTTTATTTTTTGCACTTTGCAAGTAAATTTGGCTCATAGCATCATCATCCTTTGCACTTTGCAAGTTAGTTTGGCTCATAGCCCTTTGTTTTTTTTTGCACTTTGCAAATAGGTTAGCTCATAGCTCTTTATCCCTTGCACTTTGCAAGTAAGGTTCGCTCATAGCACCTTAAATGTGCACATTGCACTTAAAACATTAGGTTTGCTCATAGCAAAACATTAATACGTGGCCATTGCACTAATCAATTTGGGCTACACTCACGCTCATAGCAATG
Source organism: Mechanitis mazaeus (assembly GCA_959347395.1). NCBI lineage: Eukaryota > Metazoa > Arthropoda > Insecta > Lepidoptera > Nymphalidae > Mechanitis > Mechanitis mazaeus. The sequence continues at coordinate 4,481,941 of OY365750.1, forward strand.
TAGATTTACTGTTTGTGCACTTTGCACTACAATTCATAAAAAATTCTATAAACTTCCAATTGAATCAATTACATAAGAAAAAAATGTTCTACATACCATTACAAAATATTGATTTAATACTTTACACATTTTAATCATAACATTATGTTCCTTGTTACATTATTATTTTCTTTATTACTATATTTTTTATTTACAAGCACACTTAATTACAACACTATACTATCCTCATCGCTACTTCCGCTAGTCGAAATCCCACTGCCTTTATCATTGAAACAAAGCCAAGGATGTATTTTGGCGACATAGAATACACCTTTATATGAAGACGCCCCTTTTTTAGTTATGGGAGTATCTACTACTTCATACCTTTCGTGGTCTAAAGTTTTTGTTATTCTATAAGGTAGTGAACATTTCGGTAATAACTTTTTACTTTTTCCCACAGTATGAGACGTTCTTTCGACTCGAACTAAATCCCCAACTTTAAATTCTGTTGGTTTTTTTCTTTTTTTATCGTATCTATTTTTCTGATCTATCTGTGACTTTTTCGTATGTTTATCTACTCCATTTCTAATCTCACATAATTTATCAACATCGTCAAAACCTACTGCCTCCGCTCCATATCGAACCGATCTATCGTCTATCCCATAAACAATACAGTCAATAGCGTTTCTTCCGACTATACCACATCGATTTAAGCTATTAACTTTTCATAATAATATTCTTCTAAATCATCCCCGAACTTTGCTCTTTTAGCTAATATTTCTGGTAATAAATGACCATAATTTTCATATGATGGAAAGGCTAACTTAAGTTTATCAACCCATTCTTCCCACGTGAACATTATTGATGGCTGTCCTTCAAACCATTTCTTGGCGGTACCACCTAACTTTCGAAGAGCGTAATGAGCAGTCTTCCTACTATCCCAGCCATAAATCTCCGAGCATTCTTTTACTTTGTTTAACCAAGTGTCAATTGTTTGGTTTTTTAATTTAGGATCAAATTCTGGAACTACATTATTAGTAGGAAATCTTTCCTTAATATGTGGTTTTATAGTTGAGATAGATTGCAAAGACTCTTTGATACACCTAAGAAATTCAATATTAGTGTCTATAACTGAAGACTTCGGTGTCGCACTTTGTCCACTAACTTGAAGGTGGACTGGACTACGTGATTTTCTAACATTTTGTCTAGGAGGAGTTTGCAATTTGTGACTCCTCTGACAACTACGATTCTGGTCTATACATTTACTAGCAGACTCAAAACTCTGAACATCCGGTGATGGTACACGTGTACCTCGGTTCGATATAGGTATTATAACTGACCTGCTTCGATTTCTTGACCTTGATATAACTCTTGATTTTGATATTCGGGATTCATGCCGCTCGGAGCGATGTTCGTCAGTGTAGATGGGAGCTGCCGAACGTTCACTATGTCTGGATCTTCGATGGCGCGTTCGGGATCGGCTGCACTTTGAAGACGATCTCGAATCAATTCTGCGATGCCTCCGAGTCGATCCTCGTCCGTTTTCAGAGCGCTCGTTAGGCATCTCTTGTCTGTTCACTAATCTGAAATAAATGGCACAACCAGTATCTATTTCAATTGAATATAAAATTTCGTATCCAATACGTAACAATTAACTTGAGTAAAACTTGAGGGTAATATTTGATATTAATTGATGAAGTAGTAAAATCCATATTATCTTTTATTCATTCAATATTATTTCTACCCTACAACAATTATTTCTAAAGTACGAAATATTTTTCATTAATAGCTTTTATTTTTTTGAATAATATTTTAATAAATTAACAATAATAATCTTTTAATAAATTTATAAAGTACTAACCTTAGTTTATTATTACTATTATTATTTTTTTATTAAAGTAATTAAAAAAAAGAATTATTACTAACAAATACATATATTAACAAACCTTTTTGTGAACGCAAAATAACACCAGGGTGGTTAGTAATAAACCAGATATCCCCGATGTAATCCCACTTCTGAATTGAAAACTTCACACTGCTAAATTAAACACACTTACTTCATTAATTTGTTTTATTAACACTTATCACTCTCTTAACTGTTACAATGTGAAAGACATCACAACTTAGTCAACTATCTTCTTGCCAGCACAACAAAGACTGATGCCTTTTATATCAACCCCCAGTAAGTTATGTCCAATAACACGTCCTCAATTGACTATTAGAATAACATTTACCGGAAGTCAAAACAGATTTTTCATAACAACAAATACATTTTTCTTAATCATTCTTAATATTTATTAAATACTAAAATATATTATTATAACAAGCTAACACAAGTGTACCAGTTGGTGATTGTTCATTTTGATATAACTATGAGAATTGTATAATGTACCAATTATATAAATATTATTCTAAGAATTATTCACAAAGTTAATAAACAATTTCTTAGCTGTTTCCGCATTAATTGGAGATTGCGAAGTATTTTCCTCGTTAATTAGCGCGGTCATTAATATTTAATCACGGTCAGATTGTTATTTTTATTATGATTTGGTAAATGTTATTATAATACTTGTCATCTGTAGATTTTAGGTTAATAATTACATTTAATAAAATAAAAGCTTGTAATGGATTAGTACTAATGTTACTTTATAGTTTTCATTATTAGACGTTCCATTTCAGTGGTAATAGAAATATTTTGCGTTCTGCGTCTCAGAAGGTAAATTATTAAGTAACGCTGCAGCCATTTATCACAAAATACTTAACAACTCCTTTTTAATAACGAAAACTAGAATATTTAATATACACCGAAACGAAACTAGAAAGAGAGTACACTAAAAACTAAAATGGTACATTCACTGAATATTTTTGTATGCTTGATAACTTTTTGAGCTTTTTCGTCCATTAAAGGCTTAAAACCTTTTATTAAAGGCTTCAGTTAAGTTATAAAGTGTTTTGTACTAATGAATTAGTTTTTAAAAAATCTAACATTCAAAGCTTACGCTGTAAGAGTTGAGTGCCCGGAAGTAATCAAAAATGAATACAAGAATGTTTTGCTTTCAAGCTCGGTAAATAAAATAAACGTTTATATTTTTTCCTGTATGTTTATATAACAGTAAAAACAAGCGGTAATAGGAGCGAGTATCATCACATTATATTCCTCGTTAATAAGTGTCATATTATTATTCATATATTTTTTAATACAATTTTTCCATCTTTACTCGCATTATAATCATTACAACAGCTTATAGCAGATAAAGCATATTTGGTAAATTTAAAAAAAATTTGATACTATTTTTTTTTTTAGAAAAACAAAAGACCTTCAAGACATATATTTTTTTCTATTTTGACTACCTGTTTGTTGACATTAATATGCACCAACATTGGTGCTACAACCTCCCCAATAGCGAAATCAGTTTCTTGTAAGTCGTAAAGATTAGAGTATTCAGATTTATAAAAAAAAATATTTTGCTTAAAAACTAATCAGTTATAAGTTTTGTAAATACTATTAGTACGGTATCACCTCGATTGCACAATATTTTTTTTATAAATGGCAAATACACGGTTTTTAGTTTATATGTGAAAACTAAAACAACAGTTTGATCGTTTCGCTGTAAATATATCAGTTCAAGTTACGTGACTACGCATCGGTTTATTGCAAAATTAAATCAATTACATAACCAGGTAGCGAGAAAATAGAACTGAAAAAACGAGTTCATAAGCATTTTTGTGTATACGTACATACAAACACGCACACACAAACACAAGCAAACACATGCAATTGCGAAAATCGAGTTGATGACAATAACTTGCTTAATCAGGAAGTTTCACACAAAGTACATAGTAATTTCATTAAAGAAATAGTTTCCACACTTTGTTTATTAACTTTATTGTAATGGATATTTTTAACTAGAATTAAATTAAATAATTGTTTTCTTAATAAGATTTTACCTCATTTAAGACCCTTGTTGTACATACAATTTACTTTAAATTTAAACCTTCGGTGCCTTTTGTGTTACGTCGCCCATTATTTCAAATACAGTTGCATTACTTTTGCAAGTGTATTGAATACCAAATCAGAGAGTGTATATAAATATATCTCGATACTGCTCTCCCTGGTATCTATATACAGAAAAGTTATTTCTCAATTCTGTAAAATGGATCGGTATTGTTACGATAACGATATGTAGACATTGTTTTAGTTAGATGTTAAATTCTTATTCATTATACATTATTAGAAAAAGTCAAAGCTATAAAACGGATAACTTTTGATTTTAATTGTAGATTATAGCTCTTATTAAGTTTAAACATAAATTTTTTTCTTAATTTGCTGTTGATATTTTAACATTGTTTTTCATCTTCAAGGAGAAATGCATAAATGATTGTTATTGTCTTAGACTTGATATCTTAACATTTAAATAATTATACTATACCCATTGTCGTGACGTCAATTAACCCCAAATTTATTGGAACATACTTTGCTGCGCGAAGTTGTAAGCAATCAATCAATCAAATCAACAGAAGCGCTATTTTTTCGAAAATTGGTCTTGAAATAGACGTAAATAACGCTTGTCAAGATTGTTCTGCATATATTCTATTTTAATGTCAATTTTTTTTTATTCTATTTATTGAGGTTCCATATGCCGGTCGATACAACAATTTGTAATTTTTAACTTAATAAGACTGGAATGTCACCAAAAGTATAGAGAAAGAGTTTTGTAAATAAATACGTCTATAAACAAAGGAAAAGAGTCGATACACCAGGATTCTCATATCAGTTGGCGGGTTACATAATGCCCTAGTTTCTTCTTAGATATGCACATTTCTTGCCGATATTATCCTTCTCACCCGGAAACTACCTACATGTGTTGACAAGTAAACATAACAAAAATGGTTTACCACGGTCTCGGATCGAACCCAGTCGCCATTAAGTAACAATGTTATACTTCAATGGTTGTAGAAATTACTATATTTGTGTAATATCACTATATTTGCATAATAAGGAACTTTGTAATTTAAAACTAAAATAACATATATGTGGTATACCACATATATGTTATTTTATTATTATGTTATAAAATCAAAAGATAAAAACCTGGTAAATCCATTCCTGCATTAATTATTTTCAAGGACTTTTCTTCCACGTACCACTAAGATGTGGAATGAACTTCTTTCGGCGGTGTTTCCAGATCGATACGACATGGGTACCTTCAAAAAAGGCGTTTACTCTTATCTCCAAGGCCGGCAACGCTCTTGTGCGTCTTCGGATGTTGCAAGAGTTCATGGGCGGCGGTGATCACATTTGACCTGTGACCTGCACGCTCGTTTGCCCTCCTATATCATAAAAAAAAATAAAAAAATATATATATATTCTTACTGAAAACCGAGTGATAATTTGAATAAAATACATGGGCAAACACATATAATATGGAAAATTTTGTTTATGTATATGTTTTTATAACATAATTTTCCATATTATACATATATACATAAATATAGAACATTCGAATTTGTCAATCGTAATAAGATTTCCAATCCATATTTATCCTTTTTATAACATGATAATATATTTCGTCCTTACATATTTTATCATTTACAATTCTAATAACCTTATTTGGCATTTCTTTTCATTTAGTTGAAATAATTTTAGATACGTTATTAATAAAAGACTTAAGCATAAGCATATTTGACAAATTAAAAATAAAAATATGTGCAAAACTATAAGTCATTTTATTATTTAATTAGATAGTAAGAACGAATTATAAAAATGATATCTATTATCATTTCATTTATTTTGTATTTCTATTTGCAACTATTCTACAAAGCAGACTAAGCGATAGAGTTAATTTTTTTTTTTCAAAATTTAACTCATCATTCCATAAATCATTACGGTTAAAGTATTGTAAAAGCTTATATTAATTAGGTCTTCAAACTCACAAATTTTTCATTTCATTTTAGATGTAGATGTAATAAGTAGATAAGAAACATAACAATTTTGTCATGAATTTCATTTGTTTAGTCGAGCTCCAACCATTTCATCAAGCGCTTTGATTCAAAGCCAAAAAGCTTCAACTATCAGAATACTACAAATATTTACAAAAATTATGAAATTTAGTCGCATTTGCATGATTATTTATATATATATTACTTTCTTATTTTCATCACACACACATAACAACAAATATCACATAAGTGTGATATGTTTAAATTAGATTTATTTTTTAAATTTAACACCTCAAAGACTAATATACATTTTGATAGACTTAAGTCTATCAATATTAATATTTATTTATACTATCAATTTACGTCAGGGCTCTTTCATCTTCGATCAAAATTTATAAAAGTGTTGCAAAAGATAAAACCATTCTACAGCATATTGTCTACGTTCTAGTCTATTTGTTTCTTTATAAGTCTAATTCTTATCTACACATCATCTACAAACCTGACAGAATATATCATGAACCTCATTCGTAGTAATTTTGACGGTATCTGGCCATAATGTAAAGAATTCGTTTGACTTTTTAACAGCATGTCCATTATTTAAAATGAAACTTATAAAAATAGCAGAATCTGTATTTTCATATCATTCTATTGTCATTTTTGCTTTCGAAGTGCCTTCAACCATTTTTTTTTTTTTTTGTATTTCCACGTAACTCTCATTCTGTAAGTAGGCAATAGATTGGACTTAAATTTTTTGTCTCGTTTCAAAATAGGTGTACCAAAAACTCACGTACCTAAAAATTTAAGCGTATCTACATACGAAAGAAATTATAAAAATCAGCGATTTTAATAAAAAAATATATAATGTATATTATATTCATTTAAAGAGGTCCTTATATTATATTACTAACTGTGCCCTTGACGTCGTTCGTATTGATTTAAAGCTGGAAAAAATTAAAAAAATAGTTTTTTAATTATTTTTAATTTTTTTATTTGTATCATTAATTTATTATATTAATAATTTTCTTTATTGCGTTAGACTTCTGTTAGGAGACGTCTCGTACTAATTTTAATAAATTAATAAAATTAATAAATTTTAAATTAAATTAATTTCTTACCGATTATTCTAAAGGATAGAATGAGTACAGTCATTTCCTTACATAACTTCGAAAAACAAAACGATAGCGAGTCTTATAAATCCTGTAGCGCCTTCAAATTTAATTTATTACAAATTTTTTATATCGGTTTATCGTTATGCGAGCACAAACGTACATATAGAAGGACAGACAAAATGTAATGGTGGTATATGTATCGATTACTTTCCCCATAAAAAGGTTACAAATATTTTAAATGTACAGACACAGATTATTCACAGTTTTATTATTATATATTAAAAAATAACATAAAATTATGTTAAGATTTACAAGTAATATAATGTAATGTATTCACATAACGTAATATACATTGCTATTTTATAACCTTCATAACAATATGTTTTATTTTTATTTAAACTTTAAATTAAAAATATATTCTTAAAATTTAAAACTATATATTTTCAAATTTTGTTAAAAGTTTTAAATTTTTTTACGAGTGGTAATTTAGGAGTGCTCGTTATTGCAGTTCATATACGAGCATACGAAACACATTTCATCTATTTGTTTCATAAATTAGAGCCATGTCATCGCATAAGCTACTAGTATATTGTTATCGTGCAACCTTCAACGACTCTCACCGACACTAGACTGGATGGTTACGTGACCACGCAGATGCCTTCTCTAATATGGTTCTCCTCGTTCAAATGACTCCACGCTAAAAATTATAGTTGTGCGTAAGTTAAATATTTTCTGTAAAAACATGAAAAAATTTAATGAAAAGGAAATAAGTTTATAAAAAACTTTATTTCATGGTCAAATCTACAACCAGCTCGAAAAGATATTTGACACAGCCCGGAGAACAGCCAGTGACAGCTTCTTAGCCAGTTTGTTCTTGTTTCGGCAATCTTTTGTGGGTAGTACTAAAAATGGCACTTCCTGTATGCTGCAAAGTAATTGTATACAACCCCCCAGGATTCAGCATCTTGGCCGACGGGGTAACTATAACCGACTTTTCCAATAGTAAAAAAAAAATTAAAAGGGACCAGAAAGCTCCACTGCCAGAAGGTTAAATAAATAGCTTCATGCCAATCTGAGCAATTCAATTGCGACTAGCGTTTTTTGGTTTGGAGCAACAACCCAATTAAGATAAACCAAATATTTTTCGATTCTGCATAAGTACAATCAGCGTTCAAATGTGAACGAGCTTATCCACCATTGGGTATGTCACAAAAAGAATGAAATAGCCGATTTCATGATGTACCATATTGATTATAACAGATGTTCAAATCAATCGATCATAAGAGAAGTAGACAAGCCGCCAAGGATAAGAAACATAAAAGTTAGTTGTTTTATTTTGAAATTGTTATTTTATATTGAAATGGTGCCCTAATTGACCCCCTAGCTTCATTGGCTAATATACTTATACTTGCATATGCTAAAAAATAAATTAAATTAAATCACCAACAGACAAGGCTACTACCAAGTAGTCCTTATGTAGCGGGTCTGCAGACGAGGCTGGCTCCCTGTCCCTCTTCGTGATCTCCTTTGCAGTAGGAAGCAATTACGAACCTTTTTCTAAACCCTGTTGTGCAGTTGGCCCTAATGTGACCTGCTATGCCGCACCGCATACAAATGGAACTGCGATCGACTCCGTGTGTGTCCTGTTTCCTGATGCCAGAAGCATCGCATCGGCCACTCTTCCTGAAGCTCGACCCTAGCCCAGCTGCAGGCTACAAGCATCCAGCTCCCATCCATCAAAGCCTTGGTGGGCAAAAGAAGTACCTGTATCCCCCATTACAGTAATGTAAGAAAAAAAAAAAAAAAAAAAAAAAGTAATATAAGTAAAAAATATAACAGAGTACCAAATCATAACCATAAAACCAAAATATATTTAACTTTAAAATGAGTAAATAAAATCAATGGATATAAATAAAATCAAATTCAAGAAAAGATATAAAATAAAGAAATACAAAGGGAATAAAATACGGAAGAGAACAAACATTAACCAATTACAAATATGCATACATCAATAAATACACTTACATAAAAGGTATAACGACGGGAGTAAAATAATATTATAAACCAATGACGCCTATGGGGCTAGTGGTGAATCACCACTTAGTTACCCGAAATCGCTGGCGGCGAGAGGGCGCTAGGTTAATAAATAAATAAATACAAATGGCTAAGTAATAATGATATTTAATACTAATAGATATGACAATAAGTTATAAAGTAAGTAAATATTAAAACTAAGAATAAATAACAATTATTAAACTTATATTTAAATAAGTAAATTAAAAATATTAATTAATAATAGATCTCTTTCATAAAAAGAAAAAAAGAATGCGTAGTAGACAGGGAATAGTAGTTAAACCGGGCGTTTTGTATCAGACCCAACAAGTCTGTTATAAAAAAAACTCACACACACACATAAAATCCTTACAAACCTAAAAGAAGGTATTCAGTAGGTTATCGATATGATTTAAATCGCGGTCTTTTTATTAATTATTTATCTTGAATCTCTTATTTACATAATTATTTATACATATAATTTTTTTCTTTAACAAAACCAGTTGTTTGTCATAATATGCTTTCAGGAGTTCTATTTAAATTCTTTTACAATAATGTGTAAAATTAAAAGGGGAAAATCATTATTTTTCTATTTACTAGATAAATATTATTGTAATTGATTTATGTTAGATAGACTTTATTTGACTTATCTCCCGTTTGTGATCTTTCTAAACTGTCCAAACCAGACTTTGAAGGGATTAACATATTTGACGCTTTATAGTTATTTGCGAGGGCTCAGTCTGCAACTCAATGAGATTATAGAATGGACGCTCATCTAGATTAGCTATTTATTATTAACTAAAAATAGCTATTATAACCAAACCGATAATAATAACGAAGCCAATAATAAGGTTTAAAAAGATTTGACGGCGTTAACGATGACGTTGCAATATGACCGTCATCATTTAGACTTATTGGTACATTTTTAGTATGGTAAGATATCAACAATGACAGCGTTACACTTCGCTACCATATTGCACAGAATCACAATCTCACCTCTATAATATACAGTAACCCAACACACTAAACAAACCGACAGTTTCATATCGTAGAAGTAACAAGATTCGCCCCTCCAGATAAAGTGACCATTGCCCTATCTATACTTTCAAAAACGACTCTGTCAAAATACCACCATTTCAAATCAACGAACGTCACTGCGTTTGCTTTACTACTAAGAAATGAATTTACGAACTTAAATAAAATATATATATATATTATTAAAGACAGAATATGAAATGTAAGTTCGTAACTTAAGATATCGTAAAATAAGATAAGATAAGATCATTTTAATCTCAAAATAATTTTACAAGAAATAATAAAATCAATAAAAAGTTATTATTTTTATCTTTCTAATCTATCTAATCTAATCTGATGTTAAGCACACGTATTCCTTTTGTAATACGTGTGCTTAACATCATTATTTAATTACTTTAATACAAATAATATTCATATGTTTTCAACGTCTTATAACAAAACTTGTCTTTACATGTACGGTCTTTAAGGAAGAAAAAATGTCGATCTTCGTAAGTTTAAATCTTAAAGTTTTAATAAAATCGCATAGAGGGCGGAATGTTAATTGAATTTCGTAAAATATGATGCTGTATAAAGTGTGGTTTTCACACAAACTTTGTAATAATCGCTTATTACTATGTCATTTTTCATACCGTTAATTCTTATAATTTATTACACTTTTACTGTTTTTAAAACTTATGTATGCTAACGATATATATATTTTAACAATATTTTTTTTATATTTGAAAAGTATTTTTGCATATTTTAAACATTATTTTTTATAACAGGCGGCCATGTTATGTAGTATTGACAACTCGTAGTAATGTTAATCTATAACTATATGTAAAATGTAAAATGTTATATAAAATAAAATATTTAACTTACAGTTATTCATTATTATTTAATTTTAGTTATATATATTTGTACCACTATAAAATAAAACTCAAATACATGTAAGGCTTCCATGTCAATACGACGGTAACAAAAGCAATTTTTATAATCCTATATAAATAGTAATATCCATGTCCGCTAAAAAAACATCATTTAGGCTCGTAAAGCAATGCTTCATTGTCCTAAAAATTTCATCTAGTATTTTTGTGAAACCCTTGTCAGTTATATTACGAAACGACACGGAGACCGTAGTCATCTGAGTCCCTCATTTGCACAAGTTATGGGTTTCTCGTATTTCCTCAACTATGTTTAATCGTGACAAATTTATGTGCTATTTGTCTTTTTATTAATTATTTATCTTAAATCTCTTATATATACAATTATTTATACATATAATTTTTTCTTTAACAAAACCAGTTGTTTGTCATAATATGCTTTCAGGAGTTCTATTTAAATGGTTGTAACAAATAAGTTGTGAATACATTTTATTATACATTAGTTAATTCTATTACAATAATGTGTAAAATTAAAAGGGGAAAGTCATTATTTTTCTATTTACTAGATAAATATTATTGTAATTGATTTATGTTAGATAGACTTTATTTGACTTATCTCCCGTTTGTGATCTTTCTAAACTGTCCAAACCAGACTTTGAAGGGATTAACATATTTGACGCTTTATAGTTATTTGCGAGGGCTCAGTCTGCAACTCAATGAGATTATAGAATGGACGCTCATCTAGAATAGCTATTTATTATTAACTAAAAATAGCTATTATAACCAATATATATATATATATATATATATATATATATATATATATATATATATATATATATTTAGATAAAAGAAGTTTTTGTAAACACTACAACATCCATGTAAAAATATATATTTGTTTTATTATCCCATTATATACTACTTCTTTTCTAGGTTTTTAATTTATTTTTCAGTAATACGTGTGTGTGTGTGTGTGTGTGTGTCTTCGTTTGTGTTAATCAATCATTTTCTAATATATTTCTGAAACATTCTTTAGCTATGGTCATCGTATACAAGTTCATGCAAAAAAAAAAATATTTTTCTAATTACCGAAGTTAATGTGATGCGATACGTAGACATTACGGCTTATTGTTCTTTGAAATTCCCATAACACTAATTATACTGCACTAGACCATGGTATAAAAAGTGACAACAGGTGCTTGATAGTTTTCGTAGCTGGATTATTTGGATATTATGTCGTTAATAGATAGTATCATTGACACCATTCTTTATGTCTCTTCTTGACAAAATTAATTTATAATACTATATTTTATAATACTATACTTCAATATATTAATATGAAAAAAATATATATGTAATACTATACTTGAATATCGTTTTAATCTGAAAAAATATTTGTCGGTACAAATATTTTTATTAGATTTTATTTTAGGAGTTATTGTAACATTTTTATTGCTCAATGGTGCTCGTAGATGATAGTTTTAAAAGGAAATGTTTAAAAAAATATTTTATAGTTGTTTTCATAATAGAATACTAGTTTAGGTTGCGCTTTTGTTACCTTATTAAAATGTTTAATAACATATAATTATATGTATTTTTTAAATTAATTTATTACCTGCAATACAAGTTAAAGCAGGTAATCTTATAATGTTTGCTGGAAAACTATCTTGTACCCTACTGTTTAATACTTTTATGTTATTATTAAGTTTATTATGGAACTTGGTAATAAATTTATTATTATGATTATTATTATTGTTAATTATTAAAATACACCTTTCATTTAAATAGAAAAACTTTATTTATAAATATACGTCATGAATCGGGATCTACGATTATATTTGTAGTTTACTTCTCATAGCGGTTCAAACTGTGCCGAGATATTCATATAGAAAATTAAAAAAATATATAGTGAATTAAACGATATAAAAAAAATATTATGTGGAACGAAAACTAATAGATATTTATAATATATATGACTAATCACGTGCTAGGACAATGGCTAAAATAATTAGTATGCAGCCGAATTAGTTTAAACAGACTATTTGGTCTCCCTGTCGCTCAACTATTGTTATCGTTGCGTAAAATTAAGTTTGTTACGCAAATATATGCTATTGGGTCTAATCAAATATCCTAATTTCGCATAATTCTCTAAATACAGGTACATATGTATTATATATTAGTCAAATGTATTTCTATCACAAAACGATTTAAATTGAAAAGGAAACATACCACTGTACAAGTCATAAACTCAGAAGGTTTAGCTATTAATATATTAAATTAATTTTCTCCTGTTTTACATAATACGAGGTTTCCTTACGGCTACTTACCAACACAATTTACTTTTGAAATTATTTTATATGCTTGTCTTGAATATGTATTCCATATCCACGTGGAAATGAATACTTTCATGTCCTGAATGCTTTCCATGTAAAGTGATATAAATTTCATTGTATATAAACACAAATTTCAATAATATTACCACAACGTAAACGCGATAGCCTGTCGTTATAGTTGAAATTTATTATTATTCGACTTAAATATATGGCTTAGATTTCATCTGAAAATATCCCGCTAAAGACGGCCAATGTATTTATCTTGTCATGTTGGCAAAGTTCTTAAAACAGATTTCAATAGGGACGGTGAAAGAATCAATGAAAATATATAACTTCAGTATTAACTATATTTATTTATTTATTTAACACTTTTATTGTACACCACATAACAATTTACAAGTACATAGAATGCAATTCATGTTCTACAACGAGGCGGCCTTATCGCTAAGCAGCGATTTCTTCCAGAAAACCTTTCATTTAAATCAATCAATCAATCAAGTAATTAAATAAAATATTGAGAAATGAAGAAAGCGGTGCAAAATAGATATACTTAAAACTGATATCAACTCAATATTGATACTTACGACTCAATATTGATACTTTTATACGTACATATATTAGAACTTATTACATATCATATTTTTAAAGTAATAAATAAGATTAGATATAAGATATACTACTATACTTGAACTTATATTAACAATCTAAACCAGGTACCGCAGATAAGTGCCGCCGGATTTTTTTTTTAGAACAAGGAGTAGGTTAAGAAGGTGGAAAAATCTCTTGCTAGTCAAACCTTAAATAACTCCGTCCCACATACTCCTCTTGCAAGTTATTAAATCAGTCGGTACATCCTACTCTGATTTATCACAGTCGCTGTTGAATAAGTTTAAGCGCTTACTGAACATAGCCATGAGATTTGTTCTAAGTTATATCTAAGGTCATATCACAGGGCACGGCTTTCTAACTAAACATCGTCCTAACTTTCATTCTCTTAATTTTCTCTATAATATTTTTATCCATGCCCTCCTTACTTTAAAGATCGCTTTTAGTGAAAAGCGATCTTTAAAGTAAGGAGGGCAATATTGACATAGAGGGCAATATTGACATTGAAAATATTGACATAGAGTGCTATGTCAATATTTTTACACATTCTTTCTTTGTCTGTAAGAGTGTGTCTTTGTCTCTCTTGGTGATAAGGCCGCTTTTGTACAGAGCGTTTAATGTTTTTCTTTATCCGTTGTTTTTTATTTATTTTTTTTGTGCAACTGTTATAAATAAAAAAAAGTAGGCCAAGTTTTTGTCTCGTTATTATAATTAAGGGTTTTTTGCGAATTTAACTGGAACAATATAGTATAAAGTAGCTACACCCCTAAATTTTATCGAAATCCGTAGAATATTTTTTTTTGCATGATGAGAGAATACTTAAATACACAAAATAGTAAACACATTGTTAAAAACTATTCAGAGTTCCATATAATTAAAAGTTATTACACAACAATTACTGTTATTTATTTATAAGTAAATAGTGTATCTAAAGTATTTTAATTAATTACTATTTTATTGTATGTATATTATACAATTATTACTAGTAATATATTTCAACATTTGGTTGGATAAAAAGATTATAAGAACGTCAAATCCATCAGCAATTTCTTTTCTCATTTTTTCATCTTTCAACCTATTTTCGAAGGAGAAAATCCTCGTTTGTTTATATTTATTGCTTTTTCATCAACCTATTATTTTGCCTAAAAATTTTTATTATGGGCCTTATTGTAGGTATTGCATTTTTTATTATTCTATAAATAATATTGATTCAATGATTTTTGTTATAAGCAAACCAATTTCAGTAAAAATTATCGATACATGTTACACATTAGCCATTTCGAACTCAACATTTTTTAAAGATTTTTATAAATAGCGATATTAAGGTATAGATGCTTAGAAAAATATTTAAACCTAATGCTAGGATATATTTGGAAAAAGTAAAATTAATATCATACAACCTAAAACCTAACATAAAATTTAAAGTATACACCTACGTAAATGTGTAAGAGCAATAGCAAAAGCTTCGTTTTACTAACTCTTTATTTCAAATATAACAAGAAAACTTAAAATTATAACATGACTTTAATAATAAGTTCAATTAAGTTTAAGTAAAACCAAAAACTATAGCAAATACTCCCAAATTTTCTTGGTTAGTAATACCTAGAATGCAGAGTATCAAGATAAGATTAAAGTTTCGAAATATTGTTCTAAAGTAAATGTCCAGTTGCAATGAGTTTTATTTTATCATTGTTAATACATAACACGGGTGGAATTGAATTCCAAATAATGTAGATAATATATCACATTACTGAAGGCGAGCTTAAAGAGAAGTGTTGCAACGAACAGGCAACTACTCGGCAAATTGGTCACAACTAATTGGACGTCTTCAGCACAGATTGGACCCAATGCAGTTGCGTAACATAGAGGTACATGTAGTAGTTTATGTAACGATGTTAAACTTTATATAAGCAGTAACACAAAAACAAAGCCAAAGTTCATTGAGAGCAAAGCTTCTACAACTTTGGTTTCAAATTATTTAATTATCATAAAAGGCTCTGTTCCCTAGTTTTACCTTCTTTCATGGTCATGGTGTGAATACCATAGCAATATATAATTTTCTGGGAATAATACAGAGGGCAGTTGTTACAAGAATTTATTTGTATTTTTTTGCACTTTTAAATGCTATTAATTTTATATTGTTTGTACATATAACAAAAATATATATGTAGTCAATTTCTGTACATAAGAAACATTAAAGAGGGATTAATTTCAAAAGGAAATACAAATAACAAGTGGAAAAGCAATTCAATTTCTTTAAAACTTTTCATGTGTCTGTATGTGTGTGAGGATTTCAACTGGAATTAAACTCTAAGGTTTACTTATTAATAATTAAATCAAAAAATTTACAATGTTTTATTTTAATATTAATTTAATATATATAAGAAGAAAACCTTGCTAAACCGCCGAAACGCCGAGAGATTTTTGAAGTGAAACTTTTTCAACTTGAGTGTGATTTGAAATGAAATACATGCGGTTAAATATATCAAGCCCACCTAGTGACAAATTACTGAACTGAGATTTATTAATAAAATTCACAAACAACCTATATAATAATCTTTTCTAAACGTCGCGTTCTAAATATAGGGTTATTTTGTTCGATGTCATTTAGTTACAAATAATCGAATTAAGTCTGTATAGTTTTAATTTTACACACATAAATGTATAAATTTATTTTAAGAGCACTCTAGCGTCCAAAAGCCGCAATGGTTTTCGTAGACTTTTATTTTTTATTTTCTAATTAAATTGAAATAAAAACAAAATAACATGGAAACTATTTAAAAGAATAAAACCTTTCTTAATATCACTTAATATCAAGTCCCAGATATCAAATCAATATTTTGATATATTTGAAATAAAATATTATACCAAAAAAATAATCTGATTGTTTCCAATTGTAATACTCAAATCTATAGAACTATTATTAGTTCTATAGATTTGAGTATTACAATTGAATTGATTCATGAATCAGTAGAAAAATAATCAATTTGAGATTTTCTTAAAATAATGCACATTCTTAACTCCGCAGATGTTCAAGCCCTCACTCAACACAATTGAGGCCACGGCGTAGACTACAACTTTAAGAACCAGTTGAATGATAAATACAGTTTAAGTAGTCATTTAACTGAACACAATAATATTGTTGAAAGTTAGAGAATTCAATACGACCAAGTTGCCTTACTATTTATGCAGTTTCTCTCTGCATTTCACTAGGCTTTGGATACTAATTTGTTCAAGATTTCCATTGAACAATGTAATTAATATGGATGCAAATCAACATTTAGCATTCTGCATAAAGACTTATATATAACATGAAGTTACTATCAACGATATTAAAAAAAAGATAAATTTAGATTTTTTTTTATTACAATCTTGAGGATTTGTCATAATAACAACCTGTTTGTAATTATTATTATATTCAGTAATAAACTTCATTATGATTTATTTTTTTTGGAGTCAATGAACTTAAAATTTTAATTCTATACAGATTTTTAAAACTATCTAATGCTGATGATCACTGATTATGAAAAAAAATAAAATTTTAATTTCATTTTTATTGCAAAGAAGTATTATAAATAATAATATAATAAACAAAACTACATGTGATAAAACCTAAAAATAAACAGTTGTTACAAAGTACAGTCACTAGCAACTAGAGCAAAGTACTACAGCACTTTTAGTCTGTGAAGATGGGGTTTCGTATTAAGCAAGAATATTTACGTTTATTGTGTTTTATGTAACGCTTGATGGTTTGTTGACTGTTCCAGTCACCACACTGCTCCATTAATATACACACACCAAGCATTAATATACATTTGAATAAAATAAAATCGTGGGGCGTGTAAAATTTCTTTTTCATTGCTTCACGATGTAATGTCATATTTATAACCCCGTCATAAATGTAAAATCCGTCATTTTGCGTCATTTATGCATTTTTTTAAACTGAGCTGTATTCTATTAGCAAAGATCTTTCACTTGATATCCATGACAAGGCTGTTTTAAATGAATATAAAGTCGGTCACATTGTGGCACCGGCTTCCTGTTTATAGTATTATTGACTATTGTATTGTCACCAGAACTAAAAGTATATACCGAATTTCAAATCAATCGGCAAACAAAAAGGTGGTAAAATCTTTATACTAAATTTGAACCACGACGAGGTTAAGCTAAATGGAACCGTTTTAAAATCCTACATTTCCAAATTCAAACAAACAAACTTTTATTATAAATATGACAAATCGAGGGTACATATCAAACATTTACAATAAACAAAGCACTTTTGGCGTGTATTTCAGTGGTTCAGTCGAGTTTCAACCATTCTATCACACTCTTTGATTTAAAGCCAAAAAACTTCAACTATCATAATAATACAAATATTTACAAAAATTATAAAGTTCGATCGCTATAACATTATTATATATTATATAGAATTTTTATTTTTTGTGTACTCTTTGTCTAAGGTAAACCGTATAATATAAAAACGGTATTATGTATACTATGCATACCTAAATTACTAATATATTTTAATATAATTAATACTAATACATTATTAATACTATCAATTTAGGTTAGGTCTATTTCAGAAAAAGCTATTGCTGTCATTTTAGAGTTTGAGAGCATAACGTTATTTGTTTAATATGAATATAGTTCAATCTTTAATAAAAATGTTATTTAATTCATGTTGTGTAACTTGTCAATACTTGTCAGTACTATGAGCACAGAAGTAAATATTATGTTAATATAATGAAAAATCTTTTCATTTAATATTATCTACGTTCTAAAATATTTATTTATACAATAACTTAAGATTTTGCTTGTTCTGCGAGTACAAAATATTGCAGAATCTTAAAACCAATCATAACAATGAATTCATTTGCCGAATTCTTACCAACCTGTTCTTTTTTGTTAAAATATTAAAATACCAACTTTTTGCTAACAATAACGTATTAATGTTTTCACATCATCCTATTCGTATTTTTAATATAAAAGAGCCTTTGAAGTTTCGCG
Source organism: Mechanitis mazaeus (assembly GCA_959347395.1). NCBI lineage: Eukaryota > Metazoa > Arthropoda > Insecta > Lepidoptera > Nymphalidae > Mechanitis > Mechanitis mazaeus. The sequence goes on from OY365750.1 coordinate 4,500,865, forward strand.
GTTTTATTTATTCCCAAGTTGTTCTCATTTTGTAAGTAGGCAGTTGATTGAACGTCAACTTTTCTTTGTCGTTTCACAACAGATACTAGGTGTACAAAATACTCTCACGGTATTAAAATTTTTTTATATACAACAAATATAGTACGTTGTAATAAAACTGTTTATTTTTTATTATTTATGAAATATTCATTTTATATAATTTTGAAATAATAAAAGTGACTTCTCTTATGCGGTTAACTCAGTGGATTATGATATTTTACTTGGTTCATTGTTGTTTTTCACCAGTGGCATTGAATTGGTTTTCATCTTATTTTCCCGTAAGCAACTAGTTCAGCTTGGAATTCCTCGGAATGGATTGATCTGAAAACTGGCGTGCCACAAGGCGATTTGCTGGCTCCCATAATGTTTTCCTTTTTCATAAATTCTATTAACTCATATTAAGACTGTTCGTACTATCTCCATGTAGACGATTTACAGCTCTGATACACAGCAAAATTGAAAACTCTGTAGTGCGGTCTCAAAACTCATTTTCATACTTAAAAATATAAGTAATTGGTTAGGTTCACACGGAATCGCAGTAAATCCCGATAAGAGCCAAGCCATACTCTTTTTGCCAGTTATCAAAGGTTAATATTTCTAATCTCCAGCCGATTACTTTCAACGGTGCAATTATTTCCTTAAGTAACTCAGTTAAAATTCTAGGCCTGTTGATGGCTTCCACACTCACCAGGCACGGGCAAATTTCTGAAATCAGTCAGTCAGAAGGAAGGTAGTACCCTACCGCTAGTCACTTTGCCTTTTTAAAAACGTTTTTCCTATTAAAACGAAAAGTTTGTTTGAGCGGACTCTTATCATCCCTATTATTGATAACGGAGATGTATGTTACTCAAACCTAATCGAAGATCTTCTCAATAAATTAAGTCAATCTTAATCATTCATGCATTTAAGTGTGTTTGTATACTTTTTTTTTAATTAATTCTATTACAATTGTGCATGGTACCTGCTCCACTACTCACCAACATCACGAGTTGACTGGCACAGAATACCACTAGGCATTAAGTCCGCCTATCGTAGTCCTTTTTTTTTGTTTTTGCAATTAAGTTTTAACAAATAAAACAGAGGTACATAATCTTAAAATCTTTTTTTTTTTTAAATAAGACGGTGTTATTTATTTATACTAATCTGTAGTAAATGCAAAGTTGTTAAACATATTATGCTTTCAGATGTTTTAAATAAAGGTTTTAAAACAAGACTTTGTGAATAAATATAGTTTTTTAACTCAATAAATTATGTTAATAATGTGTAAAATTAAAGAGTCAAAGTCGTTTTCCTTTAATTGTTAGATATATGTTGTAATAGATTGTAATAGATTTATCTAGTTGTAATAAGTTGTAATAGATTTATCTAGTTTAAATAATTGCAATATCAGACTTTATTACTTACTATTATTACTAAACTGTCCAAGCCAGACTTCAACGGAGATAAGTTGTTTTACTGTAAAGTGTTATTTAACTTTAAAGCGGCAAAATTTAGAATGAGATTATAGAAATAATAAAAAATAGTTATGGTAACCTTTACTCTACTCAAAAACGATAATAATAATGAGTTCAATAAATAGTTTTGTAATAATGTATTCACAGTTTATTTAATATTCAATATAGAAATATAGCAGTTACATAATAATATGAAATGTAATATTATAAAATAATCCAAGTGCAATCTTATTTCAAACAATATGTCACGACGTACGATAATACACATATAATAGAATGGTGGTATTTTTTTATTTATTTATTTATTTATTTAACACTTTATTGTACACCAGATATATTACAGAACATGCTTAGGGACACAAGTACAAAGGGCGAGCTTATCTCTGTAAGAGATTTCTACCAGCAAACCCATGAAGTGAGAATGCATAAAATAAATAGAATTAAACAGTGCACAAGTAAAGTTATAAAACTAATTAAATTTAAACTTACCAAAACTAATATACTTAAATACAAATTAATGTGAGATGTAATGCTCTTTTACTGATTTTTTGAAAACAGATAGCGATTCACTATGACGTATTTTTGGAATAAGAGAGTTCCACAATTTAATTGAGTTAAATGTAAATAAATGCGAGTAAGAGTTAGATAGGGTAGGAGGAAATTTTAATAAGCCACGAAGATGAGATCTGGCATCAACATCAGTTAAAGGATATAGAAAATTTAACCGTTCACGTAGGTAATCTGGGTAAAATTTATTAAACAAGATATTATATAATAGACTAACCGTATGCGAGTTTCTGCGTTCACGAATAGGAAGCCAATTTAATTGAGCTCTGAATTGAGAGACATGATCATATTTTCTCAGCCCGAAAATAAAACGTATACAGGTGTTTTGCAAACGTTCGAGTTTGTTAAGGCATTCCTCAGTAATATTTGTGTATGCACTAACATTATTTTAGTTTTTAGAGGAAGAAATCTTTGTAAGCATTTTAGAGAATGAAGACTGTAGTGCATTTTTTTACTAATATCTATTATGTGGGGAGTCCAAGAAAAATCATCAGTGATGGTAAGTCCCAAATTTTTGATAGATTTACAATAAGGAATGACGGAGCCATTGTACGATAATGGGGGGATTGTTAAACTATTCAGAACAGCATGAGAGAAGCGACTACCTATAAGCAATGACTTAGATTTAGCAGGATTAACTAATAAACCAAAAGACTTTGCCCATTGATGAATTCTTGTTAAATCCACATTCATGGCAGCAATTGCCTCTGTTATTTCTGATACAGGAAAGTGGCGATACAATTGTAAATCATCTGCGTATAAATGAAAATTAGATGATATAACTTTGGTGACAAGGTTAATCAAGATAGAAAAAAGGAGAGGGGAAAGTACACCCCCTTGGGGGACACCAGCGTGCAATTCGCGATAAGTAGAGGACATATTTTCAAGGCAAACACATTGTTGACGGCCTTTAAGATAAGATCTAAACCATAGAAGAGATTCGTGGGATAGATTTAGAGAGGAAAGCACTCCCAGTAAAACGTCGAAGTCCACAGAATTAAAGGCATTACTAAAATCCAAGGCAACCAGCAAAGTGACATGTTTATTAGCAATGGCAAGCAATATATCGTCTGTTACTTTGACAAGAGCGGTAACAGTACTATGACCCGTGCGGAAACCAGATTGAAATGGGCTTAATATTTTACCTTCAAGTATGAATTCTGTTAATTGCTTATGGACTACATTTTCTAAAACTTTAGAAAGGAAAGGTAATATGGATATCGGTCGAAATTGGCTAGGAGATGTAGGAGATTTAATTTTTGGAAGCGGAATAACATGGGCTGATTTCCAAGCTAAGGGAAATGTATGAGAAAAGAAAGAAAAGTTGAAAATATGTACAAGGATCGGAAGTAATTCTGGAAGTAAGAGAGTTATCATACGTGAACTGATGTTGTCGTTACCGACGGCAGTAGAGGTGATGTTTTTCAAGTGAAAAGCAACATCAGACTCGGATACAAATTTAAAGTCAAAGGGAAGACATTGAGGAGGTACAGAGCGAGATAACGAAGATAAGGTATCGGATTTTATTACCTGATCCAAAATTACAGGAGGAGCAGAAAAATATTCGTTAAGGCTATTAACGTCTACGTTACCATCATATGCATCAGTAGTTTTACCTATGCCTAAAGTTTTAAGAAATTGCCACATGTCGCTTTGACTTGCAGATTGAATGGTGTCGTAAATGTACTGCCGCTGGGCATCACGACAAAGGCGAGTACAGAGATTACGTAGTGTCTTATATCGCATCAAATTTAACTCATTGGAAAGCCTATTGTAACGCGATTTAGCCTTATTCCTCTTAGCCATGAAGCGTTTAATTTTGTCAGTTAACCACGGAGCTGGCTTCCTTTGCATTTTGACTCGAGACATAGGTGCATGTTTATCGAAAATTTTTAGAATTGCGCTGTTAAAAATATTGAGCTTCACATTAATATCATTTGAATGTAGGAGAGAAGTCCAATCAATTCTAGCTAGATCCTCTCTTAAGCTGTCAAGATCAATATTTCTAAAACAACGGCGAAGACAGATTGTACTCTTCGGTTTTGAAAGACGAACTTTGAACGACAAGTAAATGAGATTATGGTAAGAAAAGCAAGTGGGTAATTGACCATGAGACTCGACAAGATCAGGAGAGGACACAATTATAAGATCAAGTAAGGAAGGACTGTTATTAGGAGAGTGATGAGTGGCATCAAGAGGTAGTATATACCAATTATAAGAGGACAGAAGCGATATTAAATTTTGCGACCGAGAGTTGTTTTTAATTAAACATATATTAAAGTCGCCTAGTATAATTGTAGAATTATAAATAGGACAAAACTTGTTTAGTAGATCATCTAGAGTTGAGAAGTAATTAATGTGAAGGGAAGGGCTATAAAAGACGACTAAAAGAATTTTAGAAAAATTAACTACCACCTCAAGAAGATCATTTTGGTAACTTAAAAGTCATCGTAATTTCAAAATGATTATACACGGAATTCTCAAACAGTTATTAATAGTATGTTGGCTTATTATTAAATGCTAATATTGTTAAAAGTCATGTCTTATAACAAATTCTCATCTTCAGATGTATGATTTTTGAGTATGAACAAATTTCGATCTTTGAACTTTTTTTTTTTAATGGCATAGAATATTAATTGAATTTTGTAAAAATGGTGCTGTATTAAATTTGTTCTTCACAAAAACTTCATTTATTAGTAAATTATTTTTAATGTGTTTTTTTTATAACTTATTGTTCTTTATTATTTTGTTGTTTATTATTTTGTCAACGTCATTTTATGAAAGTTACATATTTGAAAATACATTTATATAATGTAAAATATATTGTATGCTATGTAATACTCTAATTTCATCCCGTTCACATTCATATTTTATTTGTACAATATAACCTTTTTTTCTCACGTATTATTATTTTTTAGTATAAAATCAAATATTATTATTATGGGGGTATTTATATTAATTAAATTTAAAAATGTATAAAAATAAAATAGATGTAGTGAAGTTATTTCATATAACTTAATTTAAGTCGTATAAAATTTCTTAAAAATCACAGAACATTCCATGTATTTTATATTTTATTATACTTAGTAATACAGAAGTGGTTAAGAGAGTTAAAAGTCGTCTTTTTCAATATTTTTAGTTGGATTCGCTGTCTTTGGTTTGATATTCAAGGTAGTCTGTATATAGTATTTCTTAGATTTTCACGTGTACACATTTGAAATAAAACTATTAATACGGATTTAAACTCGCGTATAATTTGGTTACATTTTGATTTTAACCCGACGTTTCCAATACTTTGCAGTAATCGTGTTCACGGGTAGACGAGATGTAAGTGTCTGTCATGAAGTCTGTATATGTAAAAAAAGTTTGTCCTTAATATGCACTATTGAAATATTAGAAGCATATTTGATCTTTTATTCCATTAAAGCGCACAAGATGGTCTCAGATACGATCCATTCACTACGGCCTTTTGTGTCGTTGGGTTATATAACTAATATGGATTTCATAAAAATACTAGAAGTTTTTAGGTCAACGACGACTTGATTTACAAGTCTTAAATGACATTTTTTTCGGCATGCGTAGCTGGATGGATATTATTTATTTTTCAAATCCTTAAAATAAGAGTTCCTTTATATAGGCGTTGTCTTGATATGACTGTTGAAATTTTAACTCTATTTTAGAGTTATGAATAAAAGCATTTGTTTTATATGTTGTGTGTGTGTATTAGCATATTTTTCGGCTCTATTTGCTCTCGACCTGATTAAACAATTGAGTTCGTTTTGCTACCAATCGATGCATATTCACGTTACTTAGAACTGATTACTTTGCCAGCGCGATGTACCAAGTGTTTTTTTTTTAACTGTTTTGTATAATACTAATTTCGTGATGGGGTAATCAATCGATGAGTTTTATCATCAGCAAATACTGATAATAATTGGTATAAAGTTGAACCAGAGTCTTTACTTGTAAAAAAAATCAAAAAATTAAATTTCATCAAATTTGTATTTAAATTTATAAAATTATTATATATGCTTATCTGTAAAAAATTTAGTGAAAGTAATGATAGAATAGATTTTATAATTAAAAAAAAGCCAAATAAATACTGTGAATTGAATTAAAATCAAAATTGAAGTTATATAGGATAAGACAACAGGTTGATATAATTCGTAAATAAAAACTCATATACATATTTACCCCTTATTTAATACTGGGTAAAAACAGGGTTACCATTTACGTAGTGCCTTCGTCATGAAACAGGATCAACGGTTATATTTCTAGAATCCTTTTTAAAAAGATTCAAATACGCATTGATATGTCAGACATTTAGAACAAGTTCTTATGTAAAATAAAACGTTTATAATAATATCGAATATATATGATTTAGGAGGAAAACTATTAGGTATTGATAATATGTATGAGAAGTCACGTACTACTCTAATGTTTAATTTGTTATTGAACCGAACTAGTTAACTGAGATAATTTGGTCTCCCTGTCGCTTAACGATTGTTATCGCTGTGTAAAATTAAGTTTGTTACTCAAATATATGCTTCTGGTCCTAAAAGAATATCCTTATTTCGTATAATTCAATATATATATATAGGTACATATATAGAAAATGACATTTAACACACGCATATGTATTTCTATCACAAAAGGATTAAAATTCGAATAGAAACTTACTATTGTCAGAACTTATAAGCTCCGAATGCTTTATTAAAAAAAACATGTATACCAGTAAAACTTATCCTCTGTTATCATTTTCTCACTAATGATTTAAATAAAAGATGTGAAAGTGACAAAGCAGCGCAAATGTTGTACACGGTATAAAAAATTTATTAATAAGGGTTGAGATATTAATTTACAAAATTTAATTTTCTCTCCATGTTTTGCAAAATTTGAGGCTTTCTAACGACTTTTTCAAAACCTCAATTCACTTTTAATATTATTTTATATGCTTGTCCTGAATATATGGAAAGTGATATGAATTTCATTTTATATAAACTCAATTTTCCATAATACTCTCACAACGTGAACGTGATAGTCTGTCTTTATAGTTGAAATTTATTATTATCCGATTTAAATATATTTCTTGAGTTTCTTTTTAGGATATCCAGCTATAGACGGCCAATATACATCTTGACAATTTGACTTAATTCTAATAACATATTTCGAGAGGCATGGTGAACATAAACTACTTGATGATGTTAGTAACTCGAAGGACATGAATCAAAGATTATCGTACGTCTAGACGATTTAAAAGAAAGTGACTTTTTCACTTGGTGTTTCATTTGATATAAGACTGTTGATATAATGTATGAAAAAAATTAATAATTCCAAATATATAAATACAATTCTAAAAAGTATTGATACTATCAATTGGAGATCGCGAACTAATTTCCTCGTTAATTAGCGCGGTTGTAAATACTTAATCTTGGTCAGATTGTTTATTTTTATTAAAATTAGGACCATCCCATGTCATTACTTATTAGCTTTAAGTTTAAAGTTATATAATTACATATAATGTAACAAAAGCTTTAATAAATTAAAAAACTAATTTTGTTGCTATTTTTTTATATATTTAATGTTTGATCTAAGCTAAGTTAGAAAAAATATTTAGAAAACATTGTTTTTCACGAACAAACGATTAAACATACATCTAAATGACATGGAAGAGTAGGAAAATAAAAAAAGATACACTAAATATTTTTATATGCTTAATAACTTCTTCCAACTTTTTTTCTTTCATTGAGGCCTTAAAACCTTTCATCAAAGACTTCTGTTAAATTTAAGTGTTTTATACTAATGAATTAGTTTAAAAAAAAAATAAACACAATCTCAAATTCAAAGCTCTAAGAGTTGAGTACCCGGAAGTAATCCTCAAAATGAATAGAAGAATGTTTTGCTTTCAAGCGCTGTAAATAATAAAAAACGTTAACACTTTTTTCTTATTTGTTTTATTACAAATATATATTTTTGTGGAGTTTTACATAGGCTGTTTTATTTTTTCCAACAAGTTAAGTAAAAAAATATATTATCGTAAAATTCTATAGCAAATAATAATATATTATAATGAAAAATAATAGTGCAGTCATTGCCTAAATGAAATAATATTATACGTCATTTATAATCAATCGATATATTTTAAAAAAACTAACATCATATTTTAAATTTATTTTCTTACCACACTAAAAATTTTTATCTCATTTGGGACTCTTGTTCTATATTTCTTTTACTTTAACTTCAAACCCTCGCAGTTTATTATGTAATGTCGCCCCTTATATCTAACACCGCTGTATGACTTTTACATATGTGTTCAATAACAAAGAAAAGAGTGTATACAAATGTATACAAATGTATCACTGTATCTATATAGAGAAAAGTTATTTGTCAATTCTGTTAACTGAAGATATTGTTAAGATAACATTTATTGACAATATTTTACTTAGATGGTACATTTTTTTCATATAAAAATATGTTTAAGAATTCAAAGCTATTAAGATGTGGTTTTGAAATTAAATTGTGGATTAAGTTAAAGAAAAACATATTTCGTAAGTTACTGTTGGCTATTATATTATACTTCATATTCATCATTATTTTCTCTTTTTAAAGAAGAAATATTTAAAAGATTTAAATAAATATACAAAATCCATTGCCATCTAATAATCCCCAATTTAGTGAGATGTCCTTTGCTGCGAGTAGTTGTAAGCAATCAAGAAATAAAATTCATAGCACAGTTTATTTTCTTAAGAATACCTATTTGAGATGTAATTTTTGAAAAAAACACTCCGATGTATAATATTAGATGCGTTAGTTTTCCCAAAATAGCTTGAGGGCTGAGAACTATATGTAAATAGAGCGTTCGTAAAACCTTGAAGCTTTCGCAAACATTCTACATGTTATATTCATTATTAAGTGATATCTAAAGTCAAAATGATATATATGCAAATTGTAACTCAAAAACAAAAATAATATCTAGTCTTAATTTATTTTAAATTTATTTTATTAATCGGGATGCAATTATGTGCCTGAGGTTATATTGAATTTATTTTTTAAATATTGTATAAAATAGTTTTATCATCAAAAGTATATGGAAAAAGTTTCATTATGAACACGTCTATAAAAAAGAGAGTCGATACAAAAGACTGTTTAAATTGGATGGCGGTTTACGTAAGTCCCTAGTTTCTTTTAAGAAATGAACATTTCTTCACAATATTATTCTTCCCACCCGGACATGTATTCATAAGTATTCATAACAAAAATGGTTTACCGCGGTCGCGGATCGAACCCGGTCGCCATGTAGAAAAAATATTAATCTTTTAAACTACGTTTGGCTTTCGAAGCTAGCGTTATTATCAAAGGTAGTTCATTTACAATTTGAAAAAAAAAATACACAAAATGTAATAAAAAACTGTCAAATCCCTTGTTAAACTTTCGTATTGGTTAGCAGAGTTATTGGCAGCCAATCACAACTTTAGACGTTACTACTGAACCATTTCTGCTTTAATCATTCTTACAGATGCCAGCCGTCACTAGGTGCAAAATTGAGAAAAATCTGAGCTTAAAATATATACAAAATTATTTGTAATTTGAATATTTAATAAAAAGTATGATTGAATCATTAATATAAAACCTATTCTGGTACGGGACATTTTTGTGGGTGAAAGTAAAAAAAAACGATTCTTCAAATATATTAATATGAAGGCGAGGAAAATATATATTTGGGTAAAAAGCATTGAAATTTCACCCCTGAATTGTATAAAAAATGTGTTGTAAATATCTTAACTCAACATAATTAGTTGTAAATAATAACTTTTATAATCGTTGTAAAATAGTCTCAATAAAGCGACTCTGAATAATTATAATAACACAATGAATATTTTAAAAGTACACATTATTTTTTTTTAATATTTAATATTTATTATTGCATAATTCATTAAGCTCGAAGTAATTTAATCGATTTTTTTTGCCTTCACATGCACAAATTCAGTCCAGCACAATATTTCATTTTTCGGTAATAGTATATGTACAAATCGAGGGTAGATATAAACCATTTATAAAAACATAAATAAGTTTTGGCGGGTATTTGAGATTTAGTGGTTCAGTCGAATTCCAACCATTCCATAACTCTTTTATTCAAAACCAAAACTTGTGACCTATCATAATACTATAAATATTTAATAAGTTTTAAAATTGTGTCACTGTTGCAATATTGTACATAAAAATGTTTTTTTACTCTGTGTCTAGTGATTTTTATTTAAGTATATGTTTGAGGCCTGACATTATTTGCTTAAGATAATATATTTTTTGTGTTATATGTATATGTTAAATTCAAAGTAGGGTTTTTAAAAACTCTTTTTCTACAATGTCACCTTCTTATATACGCTGGATCACCTTCCCGCCGCAATAATAACATAAAGTTATCTACGTAACAAATGCTGGACTGAATATTGATTTATTTGTTAGATAATAACGTAGTAATTCTATTTGAACTTTATAATAATTCAAACATTTTTAACTTATAATTTATTTTCTTATCATATCATTCACAATCAATTTAAAACAACACTTAAGCGAAAACCAATTTAATCACAATGTAAAAAGTTAAATTAAACACAACGCAACACAAACACTTATTTTTGTATCCAGGTACTACATAACATAAAATACTAGGAGCGCGAACCAGACCTCAATTTCAATTAGCTGCGCTCGCAAAATCTCGGTATGTGTTAGCATATCGAGCAAAGCGAGGTGTAAACAGCACCGCAGTTGCATTTACAAAACATCGACGCATTCTGTCCTCAACTATTTTTTAAGATGTGTCTCACATTATTAAATTATTACATGTTTTGTTTTTTTTTAAACTTCCACCATTCTGATTTCCATCAGTATGCAAAATTTGAAAATTTTCGAATATACCATTTTTGATTGATGCTTGCACAAAGGATGCAGAAAAGTATCTCATAGAGAGCTTCGCTCAATAAATAAAACAAAAACCTTTAAATTTTTATATCGTGTTAACAACATAATATAGACAGTATAGAACACAGTTCCTTAAGATTACTTTTCCGAATTATACATTTTTTTTATTAAACATAAAAATTCATATTTATAGAATTAAGACACTTTATTAAAATATTAGCCATACACTACCAAATTATGTTGTTGTGTTATTGTCGAATATCATAAATTTATGTATGTGATGCGCCTTACGAGTAAATTAAAGTAAGGACTTTTGTTTACAATTCAGTATTGTGTTTTCGTATTTTAATATGAAAGTGCCTTCGAAGTTTTGCGGTCGTTTTTTTTCCCACAATGTTTTCATTCTCTAAGTAGGCAGTAGATTGGACGACAACTTTTCTTTGTCGTTTCATAAAAAACACTAGGTAAAAAACTCTTACGTTATGATGAAGAAAATAGATATTTTAAAATATGTTAATTATTTCGAAAAACGCATCTGTTATCCTTTTCTTTTAATAAATTTAAAGCTATGTCACCACATAAGCTGCTAGTATATTGTTATTGTGCAACCTTCGACCACTCTTGCCGACACTTGACTCGACGGTTACGTGACCGCGCAGATGCCTTCTCTAATATTCTTCAAATAGTGTAGTTATATAATAACAATTAAAAGAAATAAATAAAAACATAATCATATATACAAAATGCGAGCATACCTAAAACTAAATATGAACCCATGTTTATAAAATAAATATAACTTTTTACAATATTAAATTCTATTTCTATAATATATAAAAGTAAAAAGTATAATCGTTATTTTTCTACTTACTTATTTAGTTTAAATAACTGTAATATTAAAAAGACTTTATTTGACTTCTCTCAAGTTCAATATCCAAAATGTCCAAACAAGTCTTTGATGGGATTAACATATTTGACGCTTTATAGTTATTTTGCGAACACGCAGTCTGAAACTCAATGAGATTATACAATGGCTGATGAACTAGAATAGCTACTTTAAATAATTATAGTCATTGTAACAGAAAACACAAATCATAACCGATAATAATACCTGGACCAATAAAATACTTAAAATAAATTATATTCACAACTTATTCAATATTCAAAAAATATATGTGAAATTTTACATAGAAATATGAAATTTGATGTAATTAAACAAGCAGAATAATTACAGAACAACATATATAATAAAATGGTGTTATTTTCTATAAAGTAAATTCTATCTTTCTAACGAATCGATTATTTTCGTAACTTAAAAATTATCTCAAATTTAAAAGTATTTTAGAATACACTATATTAGTTATTGAGGTAGAAATTTTTCTTCCATTATTTCTGTAAAACATGTGCTTTATTTAATTAACAAATTACTATTTCTTCTTTTATTATAGGTAATAAGATTAATTTCAAAATACTATTACAAAGTAACATAAATTTTAAATTTATTTTGCATATATTAATAAAATTTGAGTCATTAAATTATACCAGAAAAATTAGAAATTCGAAGAAATAAATAAATGGTTTAAGTTATATAAGTTAATAAGTAAAAAGGTAAATTAATCGGATATAATGATACATTTTTAAAGCCCGACTAAAAATTACTTATAATTATTAAAACTGGCCAAAGATTATGGTCAAGAGTAGAGAAAAAATAAGGAAATGAATTCTCAACTCTTTAAGTTAATCAAGGACAAAAAATTGACTATCGAATTTCAAATTCAAATTTTTTTTGGTGGTTGAGCCAAACTTATTTGGTTATGTTCCGTCCGGTGAGTGAGAGCTTCCGGTAGCCCAGCTCCCCCCCCCACCCCGCCAAAATGTGAATGCGATGACTACAATAAATATACCCCAGGAGGGTGCCGGCTTTCATGAAGCCGACAAATTTTGCTCGGGCAGCCCGTCGTATCTGGGGCGGGCAAAGTATCGCATTTTGTGTTTACAGAGGGCAAACGACAAGGAAACAGAGCGGCACCCCGCTCCACTTTAAATGTGGATTTTTGCAACATCCGGGGACTTCACTCTAACCTAAACGCCGTCCACTACCACCTTGAGACGGCGCAGCCGGCCTTGTTGTTTTTGACGGAGACGCAGATATCTCAACCGAGCGACACAGCGTACCTTTCATACCCCGGGTATAAACTAGAACATCATTTTATACCACACGCCGGGGTATCTGTGTTCAGTGGATTGGGATGGAATGCGGTCTTTCTTTGCATCCTACCCATGGGGGCCGATTTGTTTCCCTTCCAATGATCCCAGTGACTGCGCAGCGGCTGTTGCTGATGATGCAGGGCATGGAACTATTCGTACCAAGCTCTGTGGTACCACTTGGTGGTCTTGGTCAGGGCTGCAGCAGCCAGCAAACGGCAGGCGTACCAGGCCTGGGCTAAAGCGTTAGTCACAAGGGATCCGAATTCTAGAGTTCTGAAGAGGAAATATAATCGTGCCTCCTGATTCTTGAAACGGCAAATCGCTAGAGCAAAGTTCAAGCATGTCGTCAAAATTGGGGATCAGTTGGCAAGGTTTACACCCGACGCAAGTTCTGGGCGCTTTCTAAAGCCACTCTGGGTAACTTTTGCCAGCCGTCCCTACCGCCATTGCACACAGGGAGTGATTCTCTGGCCCATACGGCAAAAGATAAAGCCGATCTCTTAAGCACTCTTTTTGCCTCAAACTTGACCTTGACCGACCAAGAGAAAACACCGCCTATCATCCAGCGATGTCAGTTCAATGCCGGAAATAATTTTCCGGGAAAAAACCATTCGTCGTTCTCTACTTTCCCCATTGGTGCTACGAACGTTTGCCCCTAAGTTGACTCCAGTGCTAACGCGTTTATTTCGATACTCCTATCTCAAAGGCGTAGTTCCGGTCTCGTGGAAGTGTGCCTTTGTCCATCCGATCCCTAAAAAAGGTGATAGCTCGGATCCGGCTAACTACAGACCTATCACCATCACCTCTCTTTTCTCCAAAATAATGGAGAATATCATTAACCGATAGCTCCTCGCGTACCTCGAGGATCGCCAGTTGATCAATGACCGGCAATATGGCTTTCGCCATGGTCGATCGACTGGTGATCTTTTTTTATATCTCACACACCATTGGGCTGCGGTTATTGAAAGCAAGGGAGAGGGTCTGGCAGTTAGTCTGGATATGGCGAAAGCCTTCGATCGTGTATGACATAAGTGGCTTCTTTAGAAGCTTCCTTCCTATGGGCTTCCCGAGAGTTTATGCAAGTGGATCACCAGCTTCCTCACTGGGCGCAGCATACAGGTCGTTCTCGACGGTTTTTTCTCGGACCCCAAGCCCGTGAATGCTGGTGTACCCCAAGGCTGCGTGCTATCCCCAACCCTGTTCCTCCTGCACGTCAATCATATGTTGGATATTCCCAACATACATTGTTATGCGGATGACAGCACTGGGGATGCGGTATATTCCGGCCGAGCAGGTCTCTCTCGGGAAAACGTCGACGAGTGCCGAAAGAAACTTGAGTCTTCTGTAGAGACCTCCCTGGGGATGGTCTCAGAATGGGGTGAACTGAAACTCGTTCAGTTTAATCCCCAAAAGACACAGGTTTGCGCGTTTACCACTAAGAAAACCCCATTTGTCGTATCGCCGCTCTTCGATAGCACACCCCTCGCCATCTCGTCAAGTATCAGCATACTGGGACTTGACATTTCGAGTGACTGTCGATATCGTAGTCATTTGGAGAGCAAGGCCAAGTTGGCCTAGATGCAATTGGGTGTGATCAATAGAGCGAGGCAGTATTTCAATCCTGGCCAAACACTAGCGCTCTATAAGGCACAGGTCCAGCCACATATGGAGTACTGATCTCATCTGGTCCAGATCACCACAATATCAGCTTCTACCGTTTGACCGCGTACAACGGAGACCCGTACGGATTGCTGGACTCTTTGGCATTGCGTAGAGACGTGGCTTCCTTGTGCGTCGTGTATCGCATTTACAACGGGGAGTGTTCCGAAGAGCTATTTGATCTGATGCCTGCCGCCGAATTTCATCACCGCACAGCACGTCACCGCCTTCATTACCATCCTTAACACCTGGATGCATGGCGTTCTTCCACTGTGCGGTTTGCAAGTACCTCTCTTCCACGTGTCACAAAGATGTGGAATGAGTTTCCGTCGGCGTTGTTTCCTTCAAAAAAGACGTTTACTCCTTCCTCCAAGGCCGGCAACGCTCTTGTGGGTCTTTGGATGTTGCAAGAGTTCATGGGCGGCGGTGATCACATTTTATCAGTGACCCGCATGCTCGTTTGCCCTCCTTTTACATAAAAAAAAAAGTAAAAGAATACAAATTTCGTCAAAACAGTTTAGCAACAACAGTGACAATATATATTTGCTCTCTGGTAATTCCTTTTTTTTTTAAAATACTGTGTTTATATTTTTACTTTTATTCAATATTTAATATGTTTTCACTTACATTCTTAAGAACGCTATAAAGTATACATTTATATGGCTTTAATATCTTATAACAAATTCTCATCTCGAGATGTGCGGTCTTTAAGGATGAAAAAATGTCATTCTTCGGAACTTTGAATGTTAAAATTTTCCGTATGGAAGGTGGAATGTTAATTGCATTTTGTAAAATATGATGGGCTTAAAGTGTGGTTTTCTCACAAACTTTGTAATAAATCAAACTTATTACTATGTCACTTCTCTTCATTAATTATTGAGTTTTAATTATTTTTAAAACTTAAATATATTTTTTTTAATGTTACCATTACATATCTTATACATTAAAATTTTTAAAAGTAACATTTTATACAAATCTATATTATATACTAACCGACGGCCTCTGGAATTCTATTATAACAATAATAGGACAACTCTGCGATCAGAGTGAGAACTCTGCGATATCATTTTTCAAGTTCTATTTTCACAATATACATTTTAAACTTGTAGTACTGATGGGTTAAAATTACTTCATAGTAAATTTGCCTACGTTTCTATACTAACGCCATCTAGAAAATTACAGTGCCACTACATTGGCGTAGGCCACATTATACGATTCTATCGCTCTGTAAGGTCCGTTTTCTTCGATTCTCTATTAGTAAATGAAATATATTTATATTTGAAACAGAAACCTCTGATTTTGTCTATAGATTAAGATGTAATATATAACATAACTTTCGCTGATTGAAAGCCTTCCAACAGTGGATTCAAATTTTAAATGGTTAAGTTGTTAATAAATGATGAACAATATTCTTTCTAGTCAGACAAACATACAAACAATTACGTCTATATATTAAAACTTATTTTCTAAATGAATTCAAATATTCAGTTTGTGAATTGAAAAGTGAATTACGGATTTATTCAAAAAGTTACATCATAATTTTATAAATAACCTAAAATACTACTAGTACTTCTCCATACCTTTTCTGTACATTTTAATAATTATTTCTTGTCATAGTAGGTAACCAAATTTTTATAACATGATCTCAGTGCGAATACAAATCGGATGTCACATTATTTCTAAATTTTGCCTAAACCATATACGTAAATAATAATTAACTATAAATCAAACTCATGATCAATATTTTCAGCTGAATACATTAAATTGCCTTTCAACTAATAAAAATATTTATTTTTTAAAAGTTTGCAGATATTCTTATATGCACTTTGCTGGTATGTGCATTTTATTCTTTGTGGGTTGGTTTACAATCCATTGATTTTAATATAGTTTCTCAATATTCGAAATCTATAAAAAATCTTACTAAATAAATAATATATTTTGGTTTTTCATAATAGAATACTAATTTTGATTGCATTTTTGACTTGTAATAAAAATTATAAATAACATATATCTTAGTTAATACCGGATAGAAACAATTAAGTAGTACTAAGGGAGCTTCTTCGTCATGACACAGGATCTAGGGTTATATTTTTGAAATACTTTTTATAACGGTTCAAACTATGCATTACAGATATTTAGAAAAAGTTTTTATGTAAAATGAGGAGATTATAATAATACATATGGTTTATTATAAAATATAAAAGAATCATGATTTAGGAGGAAAACTATTAGGTATTGATAATATGTGTAAGTCACGTACTACTCTAATGTTTAATTTGAGTTGTTATTGAACCGAACTAGTTAACTGAGATAATTTGGTCTCCCTGTCGCTTAACGATTGTTATCGCTGTGTAAAATTAAGTTTGTTACTCAAATATATGCTTCTGGTCCTAATCAAATATCCTTATTTCGTACAATCAATATATATAAGTACATATATAGAAAATGATATTTAACACAAGTCTATGTTTTCCTATCACAAAAGGATTGAAATTCGAATAGAAACTTACCATTGTCACAAATCATAAGCTCCGAATGCTCTTTTAAAAAAAACATTTATAACAGTAAAACTTACTCTCTGTTGTCACTTTCTCACTAATGATTTACGTAAAAGGTGTAAAAGTGACAAAGCAGGCAAATGTTGTACACGGTATTAATAATGTTATTAATAAGGATTGAGATATTAATTTACAAAATTTAATTTTCTTTCCATGTTTTGCAAAATTTGAGGCTTTCTAACGACTTTTAAAAACCTCAATTCACTTTTAATATTATTTTATATACTTTTCCTGAATATATAGAATATGATATGAATTTCATTTTATATACACTCAATTTTCCATAATACTCTCACAACGTGAACGTGATAGTGTGTCTTTATAGTTGAAATTTATTATTATCCTTTTTAAATATATTGCTTGAATTTCTTTTTAGGATATCCAGCTATAGACGGCCAATACACATCTTGACAGGTTGACTTAGTTCTTAAACCATTTTTCAAGAGAGATGGTGAAAACATAAACTTATCTCGATGATGTTAGTAATCCGAATAAAAACGAGTAATAGTAATGATCTGAAGGACACGAACGAATGATATTGTACGTCTAGACAATTTAAAAAAAGTGACATATATTGGTGATTCATTTTGATATAAGACTATATGATATAAGAAAAATGTAAATTATAAATATATAAATATAATTCTAAGAAGTATTGATAATATCAATTGGAGATTGCGAAGTATTTTCCTCATTAATTAGCGCGGTTGTAAATATTTAATCTTGGGCATATTGTTATTTTTATTAAAATTCGTGCCGTCTTATGTCATTACTTATAAGCTTAATGTTTAAGGTTGTATAATTACATATTATATAATAAAAACTTTAGTAAATTAAAAAAACTAATTTTGTTGCTATTGTTATTATGTTAAGGTAAGTTACAAAAAATATATAGAAAACATTGTTTTTTACAAACAAACGAGTAAACATAAATCTAAATAAAAAAAAGATACATTCACTCAATATTTTTATGTACTTTATAACTTATTTGAGCTTTTTTTCTTTCATTAAGGCCTTAAAATCTTTAATCAAAGACTTCTGTTAAATTTAAGTGTTGTATACTAATAATTAGTTTAAAAAAATAAAAACAATCTCAAATTCAAATCTTTAAGAGTTGAGTGCCCGGAATTAATCCTCGAAATGAATACAAGAATGTTTTGCTTTCAAGCGCTGTAAATAATAAGAAACATTAACACATTTTTCCCATATGTTTTATTACAAGTATATATTTTTTCAAGAATTTTCATAGGTTTTTTTATTGCTTTCTAACGAATCGAGTCGACTATTGTCGAGAAATTCGATAGCAAATAACAATATGTTACAACAAAAAATAACAGTGCAGTCATTGCTTAAATGAAATAATTTTATACTTCATTTATAATCGCTCGATATATTAAAAAAAAAAAACTAACATTATATTTTAAAATTATTTTCTTACCGCACTAAAAATTTTATCACATTTGGGACTCTTGTTCTAAATTTCCTTTAATTTAACTTTTAACTGTCGCAGTCTATAATATAATATCGCCCCTTATTTCTAATACCGCTGCATGACTTTTACATAAGTGTTGAATAACAAAGAAGAGAGTGTATACAAATGTAGATACATTTAATTTACTGAGATCAGTATCGCTGTATAGAGAAATGTTATTATTTCTCAATTGTGTTGACTAAATATATTTGTAACGGGCAAAATTATGTGACATGAGAGGCGAAGTGTGGAAAAAATTGGCGAGTGGCCGATCATTCCTTTTGGCGATAGCGGTCTGATCGGACAAGAAGTTATATTTAAATTTAAAATTAAATTATATTAATAAAGAAATCAAGTTAATTGTCAGTACGTTTTTATTTTAACTTTGCAACTATCGGCTTTATATATTGTTAAGAAAATATTATATATACAATATTTTAGTTAGATTTTCTTGTCATAAAAAATGTAATTAAGAATTTTCAAAGCTATTAAAATTTGGTTATCAATTTTTTATATATTTTATGGATTGCATGTAATTGTATGATTGTAAACCTTAAATTTAAACAAAAAACTATTTCTTTGTTTAAGGTGACTACTATAGAATACTTCTTAATGATCAATTGTATTTCTTCTGTAATAATAAATATATAAATGAGTGTTATTATCTTAGACGTGAGAATTTAACATTGATATAATAAACAATAGATATAAAATACATACAATATTAGAAGCGCTAGTTTCTCTAAAATAGCTCGAGGGCTGAGAACTGGATATAAATAAAACTTAAAGAGCGCTCGTAAAACTTTGAAGCTTTCGCAAACATTGACGTTGCAGAACTTGTCAAGATAGTTCTGCATGCTATATTCAATATGAAGTGGAATCTAAGTCGAAGTGATATCTAGTTTGCAAATTGTAAATACTCTTCAGTCATTTAATTACAATCTAACTATAACACAACAACAGATATAATATATAGTCTTGATTAAACCTTATCAATGTATATTTTTTAATTTATTTTATATATCGGGGTACAATTATAGGCAGGTTGTCAAAAGTTAATGGTAAAAGCGTCCACTATAAATATGTATAAACCAAGGAAGAGTCGATACATCAAGTCGTTCAATTTAGTTTGGCGATAACATGACTCTCTAGTTTCTTTTAAGATATAAACATTTCTTGACGATATTATCCTTCCTACCCGGACATGTATTCATAAGTATTCATAACAAAAACGGTTTACCGCGGTCGCGGATCAAACCCGGTCGCCATGTCGGAATAATATTATACTTTAAAACTATGTATGGCTTTGGAAGCTATTATTTTTTATGTTATCGAAGGTAGTTCGTTTACAATTTGAAAATAAAATACACACCACGTTTCTCAAAAGAACGTAATAAAAGACTAACAAATCCCTTTTAAACTTTCGTATTGGTTAGCAGCCCTCACGTTTAGACTCACGTTCTCTTTCTCGTTCTCTCTTCTTCTCGTTCTCACGTTTAGACGTTACTACTGAATCATTTCTGCTTTAATCATTCTTTCAGAAATAAGTAATCACTAAGTGTAGATATGAGTAAAATCCTTCAAAATTAACAATTATTTATATTTTTAATCGGTTTTCTCTTACACAATCTTATACTATTTCCAGATAACTATAAATAAATAAATTGATCCGATGCCATTATTGTAATATATAGCTACTCTTCGAACTTCTATGGAATTTATGATATTTTCATATAAATTCATAGAAAGTTCAGATTTCTCAATCATAATAAGAGTTCCAACACATATTTATCCATTTTATAACATGACAATATATTTCCTTCTTACATATTTTATAATTTTCCATACTAATATCCTTATTTGGCAATCGGGTTATTTTTCATTTGGTTAAAATATTTTTAGATGGCTTTTTACATAATATATTGGACCAGTTTATGTTTGACAACTAAAGATATATACAATTTTTTTTGTAATTTGTATATTTATTGGAAAATCAGATTGAATTATTAGTATGAAAGCAATTATATAATTTATTTGTACCACATACCATATAATAAAAAATATAAAAATAAAAAAAAAACAATGGAATGTACCCATGGCGGAGCTATCACCTAAAGGCGATTACTTCCAGACAACGATTGAGTTAAAAAAACAGCAAACAATCAGGTAATTGTGCGTGTTGCGATTATAATAAACCTCCTTACTAATAATTACATACAAATACATACGAATAATACATAAATATTTACAATACATAATAAATAATTAATAAATTGTGTGAGTGGTTCTACAAGCAATTAATTATTTCCTGATAGATAGAATTTTTTACAGACTTTTTCACAGATTAAAAGATAGACCAAAAAATGTGTGTGGGCAAAAGTAAAAGAAAACGAGTCTGCGAATATTAATATGTCGGCGAGGGAATTTAATATTTGGGGAAAAAGTATTGAAATTCCACACCTGAATTTTATAAAGAATGTTATGTAACTAAATAATATGTAAGTCTAAATAATATGTAGTAAATAATAACGTTTATAAACGTTGTACCTTGAATAATGATGTACCTAAAATAATGATGTACCATGAATAATGATTTTATTACCTTTTCATTCACAAATTTTAATTGTCTAAAAATTTTAATTTTACATAACAGTTAATTTAACAAATCAGGAGAATCAACCAAGTATAAAAACCAAACAATTTTTGGCGTGAATATTAGGTTCAGTCGAGTTCCAATCATTCCATAACTCTTTAATGCAAAACATAAAATTGTCAACTATCAGAATACTATATATATTTAACAAATTATGAAGTTATTGCAGTATTACACATACAAATATTTCGTTTATTTTGTCTAGTGATTTTTATTTTAGGATATCGGTGTCAGCTTGATATTCTTAGCCAAGATAAAATATTTTTTGTCTTATATATATTAAATCTAAATCTAGTACATTAAGAAATTCATGATATCGCTGACATCTTTTTGTTCATGTTTCATATCTTGATAAAAAAACTACTTGATACACTTTTTATTTTTTGGTAAATCTATCCCTATCCCACGGAAGAGATCTGGAGATCTGAGGAGCTCTGGAGTTTTAGCGACTATACCTTCCGCTAAGACAATGGCTAGACAATATTCTGTTTTAAATTTACAATGTCACCTTGTTATAACCACTAGATCGCCTCCTCGCTGCAATAATAACATGAAGTTATCAACTTTATATGCAGGAGTGAATATTGAATTATTGTTTAGGTAATAACAGTAGTATTGTATTTTGTATGATAATACTTTAAACATTTTTTAACCTATAATTTCATTTGTTAATATATTATATAACATATTTCATTACAAAATACAATTACAATGTTAAAAGTTAGTAAAATACTCAATTGTTTGTAAACAGTTAACCAAGTTATTTTTTGTAACTATTTTGTTTTTAAATTATATACGTAACATTAATATTTTTAGAATTTAAAGACTTCATTAAAATGTGGCTCAAATATACCATGTAATATCGCAATACCTTATTTATCCACTGTCAAATATTTTAAATTTATCAAGTTTGTGATGTGACCTGCGAGTAAATGAAAGTAATGATTTTATGTACAATTCAGTATTTGTGTTTTTGTATTTTTAATGTAAAAGCGCCTTTGAAGTTTCGTGTTTATTCCCACGTTGTTCTCATTCTGTAAGTAGGTAGTAGATTGGACGTCAACTTTTCTTTCTCGTTTCACAACAGACACTAGGTAAAAAAAACTCTCACGTTTCGATGAAGAAAACTTTTGCTAACGCCTGCAAGTTTTAATATTGAAGCTTACTACCTAAACTAAAATATTATGTTGAAATTTTAAAACGCTGTGATATAAATCTATAAAATATATATTTTAATAATGTATAGGGTTTCAGGAGCTATTTATATTATTTTATTCTAAAACAAGAGTAAAATATGTTAATATTTAAAACTAATCTATTCATATAATAGTAAAAAATAATTCTTTATATTAATTTAATTAGTTTATAACTTATGTAGCACAACATTTTTATTAGACCTTTATTATAATTTTAAGATATTTTGTTATATATTTTGTTGTTGTGAATAATTATATTTTGTATTTAGAATAAAAACGGTTATTTCATCTATTCGTAAAAATTTAAAGCCATGTCATCGCATAAGCTGCTAGTATATTGTTATCGTGCAACCTTCGACGACTCTCGCCGACACTTGACTCGACGGTTACGTGACCGCGCAGATGCCTTCTCTAATATTCTTCAAAAAGTGTATAGTTATAGTTACATGATGAATATCTTTATATGATAACAATTAAAGGAATAAATAAATCACAGTCACATACACAAATGCGAACACACCTAAAACTAAATATATAGTTATTTGTTTAAAATAAATATAAAATTTTACATTATTAAATTCTATTTCTGTATTATATCTTTAATGTATAATTGTTTTTTTAGTTATTAGATTAGAATTACTTATATTATTATATTAGAAAGACTTTATTTGACGTTTTTCCCCTTCAATATCTTTTCAAAATGTCCAAACCAGTCTTTGATGAGATTAACATATTTGACCCTTTATAGTTATTTTGCAAAGACGCAGTCGGAAACTCAATAAGATTATACAATGGATGCTGAATTCGAATAGCTGCTTTAACTAAAAATAGTTATTTTCACCCAAAAGCAAGTCATAAATGATAATAATAGCCTGGCCCAATAAAAAGAGTTAAAATACATTCAATATCCAATAAATAAATATAAAACAGTTACATAAAACAATGAAATAAAATGTAATAAAACAAGCAGAACATTTTCAGTCCATACTTTTATTTAAAATACTTTATCACAATAATATAAATATAATAGAATGACGTTGTTTTTTTTAGTAAATTTTATTTATGAAGTGATACAATCATTTTAGTAACTCAAAAATTATTATAATTTTAAAATTAGTTTACGGTAAACTATATATGTTATTAAAATAGGAATATTTCTTCCATTCGTTTTGTAATACTTGTGTTTAATATCATGACTGAATTAGTATTTCTTCTTTTGTATAGTTATACCGTAAACGTTTATTAAATTACATAAAAATTTTGGAAAAAAATAAAGAAATGTTTTAAACGTTATATAAATAAAAAAGTAAAAAGTTGAAATAATCGGATATAATTATAGGTTTTTAAACCCTGACTGTTCATTTAATTTTTTTGATAATTAAAACTGTTAAAAGATTGTTGTTGAGATTAGAGAAAAAATAAGGAAAGGAATTCTTAACTCTTTACGTTAATCAAAGATTGACTACCGAATTTGACTACAAGAATACACATTTCGTCAACACACGTTAGCAACAACAGTGTTGGCAAAATAATTATTTTCTGTCTGAAATGTTCTTTTCAAAAAAAAATATTGTGTTTATATTTGCGATTTTATTAAACATTTCATAAGTTTTCTCTTACATTCTTGCTAACGCTATAAGGTTACGTATAATATTTATATGGCTTCAATGTCTTATAACAAATTCTCATCTTGAGATGTGCCGTGTTTAAGGATGAAAAAATGTCACGAAGAAACTTTGAATGTTAAAATTTTCCGCATGGAAGGCACAATGTCTTACTATGCATTTATTATTTTTATACCAAATATATTTTTCTACCAAATAGTTCAAACGTGTTCATGTTATGTATTTAATGAATGTTAGATTTATAAACATTATTTCTCCATATTTTTATACAAGTCAAACATGTTATATTCCAACCTACGGCCTCTCTTTGCCAACTCATTTTCCAAGTTTAATGTGCACAATATACATCTTATACTAATGGTTATATTAATGGGCTAAAATTATTACGTATGAGTGTGCCCACGTTTTTAAACTGGCGCCATCTATTGAACTACGTTGCAACTACATTGCCGTAAGACACATTCTACGAATCTATCACTCTGCAAAACCGTTTTCTTTCCATTCTCTGTTAGTAAATGGAATATTATATATTTGAAACAGAAACCTTTTACTTCGCATTAAGTTATAACCTGAAGGGACACATTAAAGTGGACACAATAGACACAATCCATAAAAAGGATTTTTATTACAACAGTAAAAGAAATATTGTTTGTTGATTGTTAAAGTTTTGCAGGGCTTCTAATAAGGAAGTTTAATTTTAATTGGTTTAGTTCTTGTATGATGAAGAACTCTCTTTCTAATCAGACAGATCTACAGACAAGAACTACCAAAATAACAACTCCCGGTTCCAGTAGCATATGGTTTAAAAAGATTTTTTTTCTTACCGTTTGATTATATGTTTATATTTGTATAGATCAATTTATTTATTTATTTATGTGTATTGTATGTATTTGTGGGAGTATTTGTGTATGTTTATGTATGTATGTAGATTATGCATATATAAATTTATTGATATTTATGAGTATATATTTTATCGTTTTTGTTTTTACATTACTAATAATAAAAAGTAAATGAGGATACAGTTAAATTGTATTTTTTTTAAGAAGAAAGTTTTAACAGTTTTAACATTATATACAGACATATTGGGGAGATGGAAGCCCTTTATTACTGTCCTTTTTATGCCTAATAGACCTATTTGTTTTTTTTTTACATAGTTATAAAACTGCAATTGTGGCCACATATGTATACACTCAATTAACCTCTATATTGATGATTAAAAAAAAAAATATATATATTATGACGTATAAAGTTATGCAATAAGCCAAAAGTTGTAATATTTTCTAAAATATTCACGAGTATTCCAATTGGCTTTATAATTTTAATTGCCTCGTAATTCTAATTTTAACAGAGAAGATAGTTGGATGTATCAAACACCTGGAATTTTTTCCTGAAAAGTAGTAAATTCTACTTCTGTGAACGGAATGCCAGACTCATAGACACAGTTAATGCGTTTTTTGTGCATTCTGAACTCTTTGCCAGTAAACTTGGGAACCGTTAGAGTTAGATGACAAATTACTGTTCACTGACAGACACCTACATCTCGTTCTGCGAAAAAGTTTTACTGTAAAGCATTCAAAACGCAGGGTTATAAGCAAAAATATAATAGTAAACGCGAGTTAAATTCTTAAGATAGTTTATTTCAAAATCAAATTTTGATTTTTTTTTACTTTAAGTATATATCACGTTCGATATCGAAATAACTATACAAAATCGAGACGAGCTGTTGAGTTTGTTTCGCAAAACAAATTATTGAATTAAGATATTTTGTGTGTATGCTTCCTATACAAATAATAATTATTTGTTCCGATTTTGAGAAATTGGCTTTGGGAAATTTATATTACTATCCTATGATAAATGCTATTCCGTAGACAAAAAAAAATATGGTATTCAATAAAAGAATAAGTATTCAAAAATAATGGGTCTGTAATTAAGTGTATATTTTAATTACAGTTTATCAATATAATAAATAAGTAATACCTATATTATAATACGTATTTAAATAAATAAATATAAGCAATCCCTATAATATATTACACAGTATTTATTTAATTAAACTCTAGAAATATCATAGCATCTAAAATAGACATCAACAGTGAAATGAATTTCAGTTCATCATTATTAGTCAATAATACGAATAGAGTTGGAATCGAATAATGTAGATGTAATTTGAGAATATAGCAGGTAAAACCAAAAACTAAAGTTAACACCCAAATTTGCAACACCCAAATTTTCTTAATAAGCAATACCTAGAAAGCACAGCATCAAGATAAGATTAAAATTTTGAATTATTGTTGTAAAGTAAGTGTCCAGTTGCAATGAGTTTCATTTTATCCTACTTAATACATAACATGGGAGGAATTGGATCTAAATAATGTAGATAATATAGTACATTACTGAAGGCGAGCTTAAAGAGAAGTGTTGCAACGAACAGGCAACTACTCGGCAAATTGGTCACAACTAATTGGAACGTCTTCAGCATAGATTGGACCCAATGCAGTTGCGTAACATAGAGGTACATGTAGTAGTTTATGTAACGATGTTAAACTTTATATAAGCAGTATCTTAACTGTTTATACAAAAAAATTACGCCATATTTTATTGATAGCAAAGCTTCTACAACTTTGGTTTCAAACGTGGAAATTGAACAAAATAATAAAATACAACTTTTTTAAATATCAAGTTCTAGGTAAATTCCAAGTTACTAATTTATATAATATATTAAATGTTATATACATAACAAAACTCAATATTATACAAAAAAAGTAATTCTGGTCATTTATACTGTAATACTAAAACCTATAGAACTAATAAAAAAAAATATTATTTATAAATTAATCATGAATCAGTAGCAAAATAATCAATTGGAGGTTTTCTTAAAATAAAGCACATTCTTAAATCCACAGATGTTCAAGCCCTCACTCAAAACAATTGAGGCCATAGCGTAGACTATACCTTTCAGAACCAGTTGAATGATAAATACCGTTTAAGTAGTTATTTAACTGAACACAATGATATTGTTGAAAGTTAGAGAATTCAATACGACCAAGCTGCCTTACTATTTATGCAGTTTCTCTCCGCACTTCACTAGGCTTTGGATACTAATTTGTGCAAGATTTCCATTCAACAATGTAATTTATATGGATGCAACTCAGCATTCTGCATACATTATGTATTATAAAGTACACAATGAAGTTTTTATCAACGATAGCAAATTCAGATAAATTTATAGATTTCACAAACGGTTATCTTTTTTGTTTTCAATTCAGTTTTTTAAATACTATTACTGTTACATACTGATTTTATTACGTTTTTTATTATATATACAAGTTTTAAATTTTTTTTAATTGTTTTTTTTTTAAATACTACAGATCTGAGAATTGGTAGTGAAATGAGACACAAAAAACATAAATGGTAACAGAGATCAAAACGCTTTTATCATAATATATTTTTATTGAATTATGTTTAGTGGATTTTAGTTTTTAACAAATCTCTTTTAACATTCCTGCAGCTTCGTGTTCTAGATGAAAGAATTTTTGAAGGATCATCTTATTTTTATTATATTTTAGTATATGCACTTGAGGGAACGATTTAACATAAATCGATTGAAATTTTGATTGAAATTTAATAAAATAATTTATTAATAATTTATTTTATTGCATAGCTGATGATGAGAAATTGTGAGAACCTCTCACCAACAAGTCATCATCAACCTTGATCATTAATGAGTATTAAAAAGTAATTTTTGTTAATTTAAAATATAATAAATATCTAATACCTTCTCAAACATGACTTCATCCCCGTCATACATTAAGAATAAAAATGAACATCTAAAACGTGTTTCATCATTTTTAGAATATTAAAAAATAATATATAAAAAAATATCATGATTTTTTTCGCTTGTTGATAAATTAATTAGTAACGTCTTTATTAAGATGTGTTTACTTATGTGTTTATTTGATCTGGACTCGGCAATAGTGAGCCTACCTTCAATATTGCTTGAATCGAATAAAAAATTAATAAATGTATTTTTTAAATATGTTAAGTATTTCGTGAGTCGATGAATTTTCTTAGTGTTCGAAAGATGTATCATAATTAGCCTTTGACCGTACCATATTCGAAAATATATCTGTTTTTTATTTTCATGAAAATATGTTCCAACGAGCACAAAGGAAACAGCACCTTGCATGAAATCTTTTCCGAAAAAAGGAAAGCTCATTGGGGATCTATTACAAGTACTGAATTGAATTAGAATTTTTTGAATTGAAAATTGAATTTGAATTTTTATAATTTATCTATTATTATGCAATGACTATGAAACATCGTTTCGTTCTACTCTTAATTCATATTTTAGAAGTCTTATCATAGATCTAGTTTTATAATAATTTTATTCTCCGTGACTGCTCGGTGACCGTGGAATGATTTACCGGAGTTAATTAGAAAAGCTCCTACTCCTGACTTATTCAGATTAAGACTAACGACTCTTTCTCAGAAAACTATCATACAACAATTATGAACATAAAGTAGAAATTTTTTGTCTTGTTTAAAGAATTATTATAAAAATTATTTCATACCTCTTCTATTGCGTTTTAATATTTTTTTTAT
This sequence comes from Mechanitis mazaeus, assembly GCA_959347395.1. NCBI lineage: Eukaryota > Metazoa > Arthropoda > Insecta > Lepidoptera > Nymphalidae > Mechanitis > Mechanitis mazaeus. Next base: position 4,529,813 of record OY365750.1, read on the forward strand.
CTTTAAAATAATGAACAATTAAAATAATCTTTTTCGTTTATATGTAATATAAAATTATCTGAGAATTCATATGGTATATATACAGAGACCAAATATGAGCTTAAAGATATCAATTTCTCATGAAGAACTAACTGCTCACTTATACAGAGATTAAGTGAATTATTATTATTGAAGCCATTTTATCGATGCATTCATTACATAATTATTTATATCTACCTTACGTATACTTGTATATGTTGTTTTTTTTAAACTAAATCTTAATGTAATTATTTGTATAAATATATCTCAACATATTAGCTATATGGGAAGACATAAGAATTAAATACCTTATTAAAATATATAATTTATCAATACATTAGATAGAGAATTATCACTAATGTGAAATTTTAATCTTTTCTTAAACTGCTTTACAATTTTAAATGGCGTCAGGTAGGTTATTGAATAACATTGTACCCTCATATTTTATATTTTTATTACCATAAGTTTTCGTCCGAGGCTAACAGATAAATATTTTGTTCTTGTTTATAAGGTTATGTTTAATCCTCCTTGGTGTTTTTTTTTTTTTTTTTTTATGGAAAAGGAGGGCAAACGAGCATGCTGGTCACTGATAAAATGTGATTACCGCCGCCCAAGAACTCTTGCAACATCCGAACTCACAAGAGCGTTGCCGGCCTTGGAGATATGAATAGACGCCTTTTGTAAATGTTATATTGGAATGTATAATATTAATGGTAATTTTTTAATTACGTTGCACTTGTTGTAGGTATACCTTTGATTAATATTCAGAAGTGTAGTTTTATGTATTCTTTAGATGGGGTAAAATATTTAAAATGAAATAGAGCCTACATTAGTTTATTTTGTGTTCGTTGCAACTTCAACCAAGTAGTAAACTTACTAAGATGTGTCTGAGCAGCTGATCCCCAAATTTCTATGAAATAGTCTAAGTGTGGCTTAGCTAGGGCGTTGTAAATTGTGGTTCGTAGTTTGTAATGAGACTGCCATGTAAGATTATCATCTTAAACCAGACCCAAATATTTTTCTTGTTCAACCTTATCGAGAATTTATGGTAAGTGGTGTATAGTTAGGTATTTATTTATTCTTTGCCTTAAAAGCCATATATGAAGTTTTTGCTTTATTTATTGTTATACAGGCATCATTCATGCGTATGTTATTTAGATAATTTATTTATTTTAAGTCTTTTTAGTGAATAGTCTGAAAATAATACGATATCATTCTTTATTATTATTTTAATACACAAATACAGTAAATGTAATTCAGTAGTTTTTAATTCGATTTAACCATAACCACATGGCAAATCTTGACCAAACATTAAAACTTAATTCCAATAATGAAATGAATTAAAATCAAATTTATATTAAATAACTGTAGTTGTTTCTTATTGTTCACTTTAATTATTTGTAGATATAACTATAATTATTTATAACAACTTGGATCTTATAATAAAAAATAGTCATGCCTTTAACAAAATTAACTGGTAACTGTTGGGTAAAACAAATTATGCAAAATCTATAGTAAAATCTATCTATAACAAATGAATGATGATTTTTCATTTTTTCATCAAGAGATTAAATATAAAAATAGTAAGGATTAGTTTGAAAAAACATTATTTTTGTTATATTTCTCTAAATATTAAAAAATCAATTCATCCATTCCAATCCATAATGACAGTTGGACGAATGTCAAATGTAAGTAGTGAGCAACAATGATAAAGTGATTATACACTACCGGCATACTTTAACGCCATTTGCCTAAAGTATAGACTATTCATTGGTTTTGCAAAGTCGTTTCTGTTTCTAATTAGGCGAATGACCCTCAATAAAAATATTTTTTCGTTATTTAAAACTTGCTGTCATTAGAATTAGATGAATAAATTATAAAATAAATCATGTTTTATTTTCAGTGTTATATAGCCTCGAATATTCGTATTTTTTATTAATATTTTAAAAAGTTTATTTCCAGGTTTTAATAAGTTATAATATGATTTTTATGTGAGGCTAAAATGAAGACGATGAAAATTATTAACAAAAAATTTTTCATTGTCTACAAATTATAGAGGTACTTATTTACAAACTAAATTACATTTTAATTTTAACCCGACGTTTCGAATACTTTGCAGCAATCGTGTTCACGGGTAGACGAAATGTAAGAGTCGTTTTTAAACCCGTTGCGAAAGAATCACTTTCGTCAGAATTTTATCATAACCTCAATTTGTTTATTTCATTCTTCTTATTTTACTTTGTCTCAATTTTTTTAATACAAAGCATGATACTGCCATGATTTTAAAGACAGGTATAGGTGAAGGGAAGTATAGCGGAAATGGACAATGCCTGTCTATTTCGATTGTTATCACTTTTTTAATAGTTTACTACTCTGTATCTTTCTTGCAACGCAAGGAATAAAACGTGTTTAAGATCTATAAATATAAGGTAAAACTGCATACTAATATTTTTTAAGTTTTAATATTTATCTATTTTTGGCACAGCATAAAGGAGCGTCGTGGCGTCGCATAAGCCATTCTATTATTGCAAGCTTCAAAGACTCTTACCGACTCTTAACTTTGTGGTTACGTGACCGCGCAGACGACTTTTCTAATATCGTTTCATAGAACTAACTTCATGCCTAAAAGCATAACGATAACTTACAGTGATTACTTCCTATTTTTAAGCAAACTCACCCTGAAAGAAAAAATATAACAAGTATGGTATATTGTAGACTAATTTTTAGAATTATATATGCCGTTCACTTCATTATACTTAATTTGGGGACAATATATTCATACGTAATTTTCAAACCATTCCTACATGAAAATACTTCTAAACTTTAAATAATTGTGGCAAAGCTCGTTAAGAACCAATTTGAAAAATTTTAGTCGTTGTGTTGTTTACTGTAAAAAAAACTTTATTTAATATTAAAAACTAAGTGTATATACCCCTTCCGATTATGAAAAACCTGTAGAAATTGTAGTTATTAATGTTATTTTCAGGAAATTTACGCGATCAAACATTATCAAGAAAATATGAGGATTTCATACCTTGCTTAAAATCGGAACTTGGATCACTTCGGTGTACGTAGCTTGAGGAGAAATATAAAAGACATATTTATTTGTTTTACATCATAACTAGAACCAGTTTATGTTGGTATCTTAACAATAGGGCTAATATTTTTTGAGGTAATTTATACTGAACTAATACAGTAAAGGGAGTTTAAGCTCTGTTTCTGTAACTGTCAGTGTCATTGCATTTCTTTTTGTAATTTCTTAATTTATCTGATCGGCTTTAGATTATATAACATAATAAAAATATCTAAAAAACTTGTTACTTTCATCTTTCTCTGTGGCTGCCTTTTGCGTTTCAATAAGTTATACATTCTTTTACTTATTGTTACGGTTGGTTCTTTATTAAAGTGTAGTAGACACGAGTAATTGATTGCCGATGGCGGCATTGGGGGTTCAGGCTTCTTTTAGGGGTCTAGGCTTGAGTAGCCGTAGTAAGTAGTTGAGTCGGACCGGGACTTCCCAATTCTGAGTGCGGCCCTTATGTCGACTTGGTGAAGAAGAAAATCTAGGTCTAGCTCGGTCGGCTTGGTTGAGGGGATTGGGGAGCCCTTCCGCGTTATAACAAGTTTGCCAAGGGTGGGAGTAGGTCACGTTTGAGTCATACCCGGCGTGCCCCCTTGCATAGGTGGCTGCTCAGGCGACCAGCCTTCGGAACTACGCGGAAATGCAAAAGCGATTCCCGTGACGCTTCAGTATGATGGTGAGATGGTGACTGTCTGGTTTAGTGGGTTTCCTTAAAAATGCCAGCATACTCTATCCATTGCAAAGAAAGTACGTAAAGTATATTAAAACAATGAAAATAACTATAAGCCGTAGTAAGCATTATATGTGTCATAATTATTGTAATTGCGTCCTTCTCTTTATAGTTGTAAATGTAAGGCTTGCCGGTGATCTTATAACTTTATGCCATGTAATCTATGTGGAGCAAAATTACCTTATCATCGATTTAAGACCGTCATTCGTGAAGATTTAGTGCACGTTTACTCCTTTAAGATGTTTTGACCCATTTCGAGCTGGAGATATACTATAAATTAAAATGGTTTTAGTTTGAATTTTATAGCCAATTGGTTGTAAAGTTGATAAGTTTGTTATTAACATTAATAAGGGGATTGTTATTAGCAATAAAAGGATCTTAGAATAATAATCATCAGTTACATAACCTATTTATTATTTAGTTTTAGTATTAAAAGATGTTTTTAATGAACATGTTAATTAGCAGTTCAATAAGAAATTAAATTAAATAGTACAATAAAATTCTAGCAAAACCCATTGCAAATTCTTCTAATAGAAGATCTTTGTTTTTTTTGAGAAAAATCTTTTTAAAACAGGATAAAATAAAATTGATTAAGTATTATGTAAAATAGGAGGCTATTGTGGCTTCTGACCGCATTCGTTCCGTAACCTAGCAATAATGATCCGAATTGAACGTAATATTACTTGTATGAAAGCTTATTCACTGTCTCCATTTTTTATTATCTGAAGTCGTAAATTATAAATTTGTTTCGTTTTCATGTATTCGGATCAAATGTGGTGCATGAGTGTTCTAAATCTCGTCGCGCATTCAAACATTTTAAATCGCAAATCTGACAAAATATTTACATTACTTATTAATGTCAAATATCGTATCGTCCTAAGGATATAGATATATGAAGTTGTGAATTTTTTTGTAGATATTTTAAGATGTACAATTATCTAGTACATTATTACGAAATATAGGAAACCTTAATGGTATAGAAAGTCAGAAATAAAAATTTCTAACTCCTGGAAATTACCGAAGACGGTTTGATTCATAAATTTCTTTACAAATGAATTTTGTTTACATATAAATCTAAAATAAATCTCTAAAATAAAAGCAAAAAATAATGCGTATTTAATAAGACAGACTCTTTATTCATTACAAAAATAACTCTAAACTAAGCAACTGCAATTTTTGTGTAGTTAATCACTAGTTTGAACAAAGGCAGCACTTACAAAATAATTATACCAAGAAAACAGTGGGTAAATGTTAAAAACGAATTGTAAAAACATTATCTCTCCATTTCCATTTTAAATATAGGTATTCCGTATAACACAGTTGCAATACTAGTGCAATTATATTTAAGTTATAATAAATTAATAAATCTAGTACTAAAATTTTAATGTTGTTCGGAAATCCCAATTTAATGTATCAAATTTATCTAACTCACCGCCGCTTATTGTAACATTGAATATGATTATCTCTACATTTAAGGGAGATGAGGGCTGGATGGTGGTTTATATATCGCGATGTGATAGGCGGTTTATTCAACAGATATTCTACTATCCATACCATTCTGTCGATTTAAAATGTTCACAAAATTATTACATCGGCAAATATGAACTGAAAATAATTTATGTATTAGCTTTAAAATTATTTTGTTTTATAATTAGTTATCTAATGTAAGGTATATATTTTCTTTTGTCAAAAACAGATTTTTGCAGAAAAAAAAATAATACCCATATAAAATCCACTATATGCTTAAAAAACAGAATGTCACCAAGACATTGCTTTGTGAAAATTATAGCTTTGATAAAAAGTGTGACGACATTGGACGTACATATATACTATAAGACTTGTCTTACAAACATTTATAAATTAAAATATTATGTACTGTATATACCCTTACTACAAATAATATTAGGATGGGGAAAACTACCCTTTTGTCTAATGTGTTTTAATAGGTTCCTATATTGGTTAAAATTTTTGACTTTTGACTTAATAAGGTCGAATTCAATTGGGCGGGTGGCCCATAATAATAGTAACTCACTTTTTATAATGACCAAATTGAGTCACGGCTACTGAAAGCCATGTGGACGAAGCTGCGGGCGGAATCTAGTATTATTAATTAATTTTATTGACCTCGTTTTTTTACCTTTCGACCTAAGACATTTTATTTAAATTGTCTTAGATATTAAATTATAACATTACCAAAACTGAACCGGTAATAATAAATACAAAATTAATTGTGGTAAAAGCTTGCGAAAATTCTAGCGTCTTACAGTGTTTGCAAATTAAAATGGCCACAACAAATTGTGGCAAAAGAATAGGGAACTGAGAAGCATATAAAACAAAGATAATAAAATACAAAATTTAAACATAAGCAAGCGTGTCTGGCTTTCAATTTACCCTGAACTTTGCAATTAATTCCTTAGGTAAGGTTTCATTTAAGATAAAGTTGTATTAAAGAAAAACTTTTATTTAGATTCATCTACTGTTGTAAATTAGGTTACTTATTTCTATTAACAAAAAGGAATAATTTTTTATGTATTCCATTTTTTTAAGGCAAAGTAATGGAGAATTGAGAATGTTCGTTTTTTTTTGTTTCATATTTTATTTTTTTACCAAAAACTCAATACCAATATATATTGAAAAATATATGGAAAGAAAAAAAAAATCATAAATTTTAAAATTATGTAAAATTACTTTTTATCAAATAATATAAATTGTAATAATTTTGCAACGTAATTTGAAATAATGGCAATGAAACTGATAAAGAGTGTATTAGAGTCATCGCCATTTCATTTAAACAGTTTGACAAAGATAAATATTAGGACAAATTACACTATATTCCATGTCCGGTATCTTGTTTTCTGTAACCTTATCTGGTTGCCAATAAATTTCAGCATCGAAAGTTAACGGTTCTTTAAACCGGACTGAAAATATATTTTGATCTATAGCGACCGAAGTTTAATAATATCATCATCATTAGTCTATGTGGCATAAAATATGTATACAAGGATGAATAAAAAGCAACATACAATATTCGTATATCACTATACTATATATGTAATTGTATAATACAAATATGTTAGATATATGTTTTTAAATTTACGAGTAAAATATATTGGAGCTGATTATAAACATTGAACAAATGCATTGAGAAGGCTTTTAAAAGTGTATATCACTTATAACTTAACTTGGTATAAAAATCTCCATGATATTTAAAAAGCAAATATAATCTTAAAAATCCAACTCAATCAAGGTATAATACTTAAATTACTACAATTGTAAATTATAACATAAGTTCAGAAAACTAGTAAAATCCTCAAAACTCCTACAACTACGTGTTGAGTGTACAACTTGTATGTAAATTATACATTTGCATGCAATTTTCATTAGCAACGTGAGATTCGAAAACGATACAAAACACCGCGAGACTCATGCAATTTCACTATCATACATTATCATTATGTATCTGGTTTTTTTATGACCATTTATATTTAATTTCTCATAAAACTTTTTTTTGTATCTTTTTAGGTTTAGTTAGGATTAAATAAAGTTAAATAATTAATGACGAAACCAAACAGATATTTATATTTATTTTTTAAATAACTTTATTGTACACACATAAAAAGAAATCCAAAATAAAAAAAAATAATAACGAATAAGTTGCAAAACTGTTGATTTGCTTGACTATCTCCAGAAACTAAGCATTCGAAGTTTTTCCTAATCTTGACGATTTTGGGTTTATCTGAACATTGATTGGTTGTTAAAGTGTCATAAATAACTCATTCGCTGTCACTCATGTTATGAACTAAGCATCAACATGCTTCGGATTATACTCGTACACTTGATTGATACAACACTTAATACGAAATTCAATACCAAATCAAAATTATCACTTGTTTAAAAATAATAAAATTGAAGCTCATTATGAACAAAATTCTAGATCTCGCTTAATATTTTAGTCGAAGAATTTATGCATTTTTTTTCGAAACAAGGTATGTACGTTGTAGTTTCTAAATTATACAATATCATTTTTTTTATATATTTATATATTTCATTATTATATATTTTCAAAGCATAATAAAATACAATAATATAATAATAATAACTAATACTTATAAAACATTGTTTCATTCAATTTATCATTTATGATCACTCTTTTTATAGATTTCGTTTTATAATCGATGTGAACTCGGATGAATAAATTAACGTTGTTTTAAATTTCCAAAATAACGCGCAAACAAAGAAAAAAAATAATAAAAAAATCTTCATCTTCATTTTGTTTTACGTGTGGCCTATTAACAAAATATATATTACCTTAAGTACAGATATAGAATAACTTAGATTTGATAGTTCTAAAAAAAGTCTTTAGAAAAAGTTTTGTTTTGATAAACTTTAATCCAATTATCTAAATGTGAATTTTACCATGACAATTTTTATATGATAGGGCAGTAAAAGTTTATTGTTTTTATTGAGTTTTGACGCGAGATATTGTTTTACACAATTTTGAGGCAGCTTGAGGAAATAAACAAAGTTTTTAATTTGTAAAACCTTTTAAAAAACACGAGTAAAGTCTCCAGTAAGAGCTAGTCGTGAATAAACTATGCAAGATAAACATTTGGGCTTGGATTAGTATTTAAATAAGTCGTTCTGTTGTTAACGAAGTCCCTGAATAATTTTTCTACCCTTAAATCAAATTTGAGAATGAATATTATTTAACATTTAAAACTCCTAAATACTGTTTTCATATCTTTCGAGTTTTAATATATACAAAAAATTTAAACATATTGGCCATCTGAAATTTATACCTTTGTAATTAAATCATAAAATATATGGAATAAGGAGGGATTGAAATTTAATATTGAATCTAGTTCAAATAAAGTATCATACAAAAAAGTTTTTTAGAGCATATTCAAAATTTATTTTTTACGAGTCACTAATTTTTATTTAAAAAAAAATATGAAAAATTTATGAAATAACAAAGAGAAAATAAAACGAACTATTTTTGATTCTCTGGCCCATACGGCAAAAGAGAAAGCCGATCTCTTGGGCACTCTTTTTGCCTCAAACTCGACCTTGAACGACCAAGGGAAAACACCGCCTACCATCCAGCGGTGTCAGAGTTCAATGCCGGAAATAATTTTCCGGCAAAAAACCATTCGACGGTCTCTAATTTCCTTGGATGTTTATAAGTCGAGTGGGCCGAATGGCATTTCCCCAATCGTGCAACGAACATGTGCCCCCGAGTTGACTCCAGTGCTAACGCGTCTATTTCGGTACTCCTATTTCAAAGGCGTAGTCCCGGTCTCATGGAAGTGTGCTTTTGTCCATCCGATCCCTAAAAAAGGTGATAGCTCGGACCCAGCTAACTACAGACCTATCGCCATCACCTCTCTTCTCTCCAAAATAATGGAGAACATCATCAACCGACAGCTCCTCGCGTACCTTGAGGATCACCAGTTGATCAATGACCGACAATATGGCTTTCGCCATGGTCGATCGGCTGGTGACCTCCTGTTATATCTTACACACCGTTGGGCTGCGGTTATTGAAAGCAAGGGAGAAGGCCTGGCAGTTAGTCTGGATATAGCGAAAGCCTTCGATCGTGTATGGCACAAAGGGCTTCTTTCGAAGCTTCCTTCATATGGGCTTCCCGAGAGTTTAAACAAGTGGATCACCAGCTTCCTCACTGGGCGGAGCATACAGGTCGTTCTCGACGGTTTTTGCTCGGACCCCAAGCCCGTGAATGCTGGTGTACCCCAAGGCTGCGTGCTATCCCCAACCCTGTTCCTCTTGCACATCAATAATATGTTGGACATTTCCAACATACATTGTTATGCGGATGAAAGCACTGGGGATGCGGTATATTCCGGCCGTGCAGGTCTCTCTCGGGAAAACGTCGACGAGTGCCGAAAGAAACTTGTGTCTTCTATAGAGACCTCCCTGAGGACGGTCTCAGAATGGGGTACACTGAACCCCGTTCAGTTTAATCCCCAAAAGATACAGGTTTGCGCGTTTACCGCTAAGAAAACCCCATTTGTCGTATCGCCGCTCTTCGATAGCACACCTCTCGATGCCTCGCCAAGTATCAGAGTACTGGGACTCGAAATTTCGAGCGACTGTCAGTTTCGTGGTCACTTGGAGAGCAAGGCCAAGTTGGCCTCGATGAAATTGGGGTGTGATCAATAGAGCGAGACAGTATTTCAATCCTGGCCAAAGACTTGCGCTTTATAAGGCGCAGGTTCAGCCACATATGGAGTACTGCTCTCATCTCTGGTCCGGATCACCCCAATATCAGCTTCTACCTTTTGACCGCGTACAACGGAGAGCCGTACGGATTGTCGGGGACCCGGTGCTCTGTGAACGGCTGGACTCTTTGGCATTGCGTAGAGACGTGGCTTCTTTGTGCGTCTTCTATCGCATTTACAACGGGGAGTGTTCCGAAGAGCTATTTGATCTGATGCCTGCCGCCGAATTCCATCACCGCACAGCACGTCACCGCCTGCATTTCCATCCACACCACCTGGATGCATGGCGATCTTCTACTGTGCGGTTTTCAAGGACTTTTCTTCCACGTACCACTAAGATGTGGAATGAACTTCCTTTGGCGGTGTTTCCAGATCGATACGACATGGGTACCTTCAAAAAAGGCGTTTATTCTTATCTCCAAGGCCGGCAACGCTCTTGTGCGTCTTCGGATGTTGCAAGAGTTCATGGGCGGCGGTGTTCACATTTAACCTGTGACCCGCACGCTCGTTTGCCCTCCTATATCATAAAAAAAAAAAAAAAAAAAAACTACGGCTAAAGTTAAGCTTTTATTTTTTGCATAATTAGTTAAGCTTAACTAATTGTAACCTACAAATTTGTAAGAAACCCTCTGTGGGAGACTCCGAAATGCACTTTTCCGTTTTTTTTATAATATTATAATAAAAGGAAGGCAAACAACAATACGGTTCAAATAATGGTAAGTAATCACTACCAGCCACGGTCTTGTCGTGTCTAACATATCTATCATGTCTATGCAAAATGTTAAATATATAAAAACAACTACTGATCTAAATAAATTCTACTTTCACATCAACAGTTACAACCGCTTCATTTTTAATTTCCTTAATTTAATCACATTTTCATTGTCGTTTTATCCGAGCTTCCTATCCGTAAAAAAAAAGTTCAACTCTCTGCGTCAGTTATTTCGCGTTTTAAATGTTCCTTTTTCTCCCAACACAAAGTAAAAAATTCAATTTCTAACAACAACTTTCATCTTCAATCATTTAAGTTTATACATATCTACGCTCCATCATGATTTTTTATACGCGTTTTGAAGCTATGTGTAGGAATGTATGTTAATTAATGAAGGTTAAGAATATAGCAGATTGCCATCTCGATTTTATGCATCATCCACTATACTAATTTATTTGCCTTTATTAAGTTGTATTTTAAGTCTGATTTTTTTAAACACTGATAAGTATTGAATAAAGTAAAGACTTTTTAGTGGGACAACAATAACAAAGATTGTCACATTATTTTTTATATAAAAGTTTGTTTTTCCTTCCATCTTACACACATCTCCTAATCACGTTAAAAAGAGTTATATCAGCAATGGATATTGACTATCTTCTTCTCCTCCTAATAATTCTTATAATCCTCAACTCTGTCTTTAAGTGAATTAGGTAAGACGCGATTTAGATTTATAATTAATATATAAATCTGAATACACATATATTTTTTAAGATTCAATATTTATCGATTCTTTAGCATCGATTGAAAGGAGTAACGTGGCGTGGCATAAGCTGGTGTATTATTGTGCAACCTTCAGACTTACCAAGTCTTGACTAACTTACGCGATGCAGCTGATGCCTTTTTCTAACATCGTTCTATAAAAATGAGTTTCTACCTAAAAGAACACCGAAAACTCAAAGTGATTTCTCCTTATTTTAAATGAACTCACCTTATTTAACTTTAAAATAATGAAAAATTCAAAAGTGTAAAAACTAATACAACTAAAAAATAGAACAAAATATTTATATTGTAGGAGTCTATAATATAACTATTCTATACTTCTAAAATGATATTAACACAGCAATACTTCAATTGTGGGTACTTTCATAATAAATTCATATGTCAAATTCGAACCTTTCCTCTTTAGATGAAAAAACTTTTCTCTTCAGAAATTTGAATGTTGAAATTTTCTGCAAAAAAATATAATAAAGAGTTATTAAAAATAAAGTACTTAGATAAAATGGTCAACTGCTTTTAAAAAGCACCTTTTTCAATTAAAAACAGGCTGTGAAGTTTACAGTAATTAATGCTCAGAACATTTACCATATGTTTTCTTTTTGTTTAATTATTATACTTGGGCACTGTATCAAGCGTCATGATATTGTAGAGTTAATGAGTTTCTCTCTTATTAATCACATATGTTGAGCCTCACATCCAAGTATTTTTTATAAGGTGATATGTAACATATGTTAAATACTTAATTATAGTTACATGATGTAAATTATTTATAAAATACACATTAAACTTGTTAACAATTATAGTGAATGTATATAGTAATAAAACTTTATTTGTTGGCACACAAAAGGATGAAATTTACACATATTTAAAATAGTAATTTCAAATGAAGAATAATTGAAATTCGTCACGATGAAACGTTGTTGAGGAAATATGAGGAGGCCATAACCTGCGCAAATGAGGGACTTGGACCACAACGGCCTTCGTTTCGACGCGTAATGGAACTGACAAAGGTATCTCAAATACTAAAAGAAATTTTGAGGACATTGAAAACTTGATTTACGAGTTTTCGTACTTTTACTGAGACGTGCGTAGCTTGAAAATAGATATTTTATATTTATTTTGATTACAATGTCAAAATATTTTTCCTTTGAGTTTCAATAAGTTATACATTATTGTACTACGGTTCCGTATGAAGTGTAACACATTTCTATGATTAGTATCCGTTGATACTTGTATTAAAAATATATAATATATGTATAAATGGGGGTCTACGCGCCGGGAACCTCCTCGTATGTCGGTCCGGTATCGATGTCATCGGATACGTCCCGTGGCAAGGGAAACGGTAAGGGCCGCTACTCCCTGGGTAACGGTTAATGAGTTCCTTCGGGTTCGCGTTAGCCGTTGGCTATTGCTCGGCGCAGCTCGGGACCGGACTCGCGCCTCTTTCAGTAAAGGCTTGCCGAATCCGGTCCTGGCTTCGGAGCTTTTACTGAGCGTAGCTATCGCTGTGATGGAGGGTTTCCGTAGCGTAGGGTAGGTCGAGGTTGTATCCGCCTTTTCCGGCCCTGTATGCCGTGGTAGTCTATGTCTGGGGATCGCCAAAGATGAACAACAGCCCGGATCTTGGATTGCTGCGCGCGGTATTGGGACGGGCACGATAGTCCGGAGTTTGAGGACAGTCATGGGTGCCCCTTTTTTTTAAGCAGGCCCTGTCAAAGTCAGCCAATCTTAAAAACATTAAATTCATAGTTCAAGAAAAAGTTATATTACTAGGAAACTTGGAGCAATTATGTTACTGTTTTTTAATTGTAATTATAGATATGTCTTTTAGGGTTATGATTAGAGTTAAAATGAAAAAAAATACTTAATATTAAAAAAAAGTAATCAAAAATAGTTAAAGAATTATTAAAATTTTGAGTTTTTTTTAAATGCCCATAATTTTTATTAAAATACATGAGATGACATTTATTGATTTTCATGACAGTTACCAACTATCCTATCACCCGGTGTCAGCTTGACGTCGAGTTTTGGGACACCCTGTATTATAAAATATATAATATGTAATACACCTTGTATGTCTTGTAGTGTTTAACTAGTTTTGTTATTTTTGTTATTGCAAAGAAAGTTCATAAAGTATATAGAAACAATAAAAAAAAACTATAAGCCGTAGTAAGTAATAAATGTATCATAATTATTGTAATTGCGTCATTCTCTTGATAGTTGTAAATGTAAGGCTTGCCGGTGATCTTATAACTTTATGCCATGTAATCTATGTGGAGCAAAATTACCTTAGCATCGATTTAAGACCGTCATTTGTGAAGATTTAGTGCACGTTTACTCCTTTAAGATGTTTTGACCCATTTCGAGCTGGAGATATACTACAAATTAAATTGGTTTTAGTTTGAATTTTATAGCCAATTGGTTGTAAAATTGATAAGGTTTAAGATTAAGATTAACATTAATAAGGATATTGTTATTAGCAATAAAAGGATCTCAGAATAATAATCACAAGTTACATAACCTACTTATTAGTTAGTTTTAGTATTAAAATATGTTTTTAATGAACATGTTAATTAGCAGTTCAATAAGAAATTAAATTAAATAGTACAATATAATTCTAAAACCCATTTCAAATTCTTTAATTGAAGATCTTTGTCTTCTTGAGAAAAATCTTTTTAAAACAGGATACAATAAAATTGATTAAGTATTATGTAAAATCGGAGGCTATTGTGGCTTCTCACCGCATCCGTTCCGTAACCTAGCAATAATGATCCGAATTGTACGTATTACTTGTATGAAAGCTTGTTCACTGTCTCCAATTTCTAAGTATTCGAAGTCGCAAATGATAATTTTGTTTCGTTTTCTTGAATACGGATCAAATGTGGTGCATAATCGTTCTAAACCTCGTCGCGTATCCAAATATTTTAAATCGCAAATCTGATAAAATATTTAGTTCACTTATTAATTTCAAATATTGTATCGTCCTAAGGATATAGATATAGTTTGAACAAAAGCAGCACTCTCAAAATAATTATACCAAGAAAACGGTGGGTAGATTTTAAAAAACTAATTGTAAACATTATCTCTCTATTTCTGTTTAAAATGTAGGTATTCCGTATAACGCAGTTGCAATATTACTGCAATTTTATTGAAGTTATAATATATTAATAAATCTTTTACGAAAACTTTTAATGTTGTCGGAAATCTCAATATAGCGTATCAAATTTATCTAAACTCTCCGCTTAATGTAACACTGAATATGATTATATCTACATTTAAGGGAGATGAAGGCTGGATGGTGGTTTATACATCGCGATATCATATCGCGGTATATAAACCACGTTTATTCAACAGATGTTATACTATCCATTTCGGACGATTTAAAGTGTTCATAAAATTATTACATCGGCAAATATGAACAGAAAATAATTTATGTATTTGATATTAAAATTAGTAATATAATGTAAGGGGTTTTTTTTATTTTTGACATTAAAATATGCAGATGAAAAAAAATAACCATGAAAAAACAATTATATGCTACAAAAACAGCATGTGAAAATTTAGGTTTTGGTAAAAATTTTATCGACATTGGACGTATACTATTAGACTTTGCTTACAAACATTTGCAAAGTAAAATATTGTGTACAGTAGACTCTTTACTACACATAATATTAGGATGGGGAAAACTACCCTTTTGTCTGTCTGTGTGCAGTTCGTGCCAACATTGGTCCCAATATAGGTTTCAATATGGTTAAAAAAATTTATCTTTTGACTTTATAAGGTTGAATTTAATTGGATGGGTGACCAATAATAATAGTAACTCACTTTTTATAATGACCAAAACGATTCATGACTACTGAAAGCCATGTGGACGAATCTTCAGGCGGAATCTAGTATTATTAATTAATTTTATTGAAGTAGCTAGTAATTATATATAACTAGGCGCATCCATTAAATCGTTTTATTTCGACCTGCCGAACTAAGAAGTGTTATCTTTATAAGTTATAAAATTACTAAAGCCGAAAAGGACCCGGTAATAATAAATACAAAATTATTTGTGGTAAAAGGTTGTGAAAATGTTTGTAAGAACAATGGTTGCAAACTAAAGTGGCCACAACAAATTGTAGCAAAAGACGTAAGGAAACTTAGAAGCATATAAAATGAAAGATTATAAAATACTAAATTTAAACATAAGCAAGCGTGTCTGGCTTGCAACTTTGCAATTAATACCTTAGCTAAGGTTTCATTTAAGATTAAGTTGTATGAAAGAAGAACTTTTATAATCTTCATCTACTCTTGAAAATTAGGTAACTCATTTCTGAGTTTTAAATATAACTTTTTATTCTAATTTTTAAGGCATACTACTTTATTTTTTCTGTTAACAATAACATATATAATAATAATATAAAAGAGAAAAAAAAATCATAACTAAAGAGGGTTAGTTTTTATCATATTCACAATATAAAATATAATAATTTAGCAAATAATTTGACATAATAGCGATGAAACTAATACAGAGTATATTAGACTCATCGTCATTTTATTAAGACAGTTTGACAAAGATGAATATCAGGACAAATTACACTATATTCCGTCTCCGTTATCTTGTTTTCTGGAACCTTATCTAGTTACCCATAAATTTTGATTAAATACGGTTACTTTTATATGTTATAGCTTTTTTTCAACAATAAATATCAGACTATCATTCTGGATCTCAATGAATAATATATTTAATAAAATTCTAAAAACAATCTTTAACTACAATTGAAGTCTAAAATTGCTGATTTGGTTAGTCGAATATATTTCAAAAAATATATTCTTCCAATAATTCTTCTTCTAACTTTTTCTTTATCACAAAAATGATTTGGATTTTTCGTTTATGAAATAGCATAGAAAGTTAACGGTTCTTTTAACCGTACCGAAAATATATTTTGATCTATAGCGACCGAAGTTTAATAATATCATTTCATTAGTCCACGTGGTCATAGAATATGTATACAAGGATGAATAAAAAGTAGCATACAATATTCGTATATTATTATACTGTATATATACTATATCATTGTAAGCTCCGAAAACAAGAAAAATCCTCAAAATCCTACAACTACGTGTTGAGTGCACAATTTGCATGCAATTTTCATTAGCAAAATGAGATCACTTCTAGCACAATACAACACACCACTGAATTAGTGCAATTTCACTATCATACTTTATCATTATGTAACTGATTGTTGTATGAGTATTAAAGATTTGTATTAAATTTCTCATAAAACTATTTTTATTGTATCTAATAAGGATTAAATAGGATTATGATAAACAATATATATGATACATGAACTAAGAAACAGACATTTTTTTTTAATACATAAGTTTATTGCAGAAACATAAAAAGAGAAATATTGCAAACTATTGATTTACTTGACTATCACAAGAAACTAAGCATTTGAAGATTCTCCTAAACTTGAGGATTTTGGGTTTATCTGAACATTCATTGGTCGTTAAACCGTCATAAATAACTCATTCACTGTCACCCATGTTATGAACTAAGCATCAACATGCTTCGGATTATACTCGTACACTTGATTGATACAACACTTAATACGAAATTCAATACCAAATCCAATTTATCGCATATGAACAAAGGATAAAATTTAAGATCTTTACTTAAATTCCAATTTATAAAAAAATAGTCAAAGAACGGGAAGAATTAAAATGCATAATACTATTTTATTTATCTAGAAAAATGTATATACAATATCAATACTTTACTGAATTTATATATGTTTAATATGTAAATTGAGTATTCTAAAGAATAAATTATAAAAAGAAATATTTCCAAAACCCTCTTAATTGTTTTAGTCGGAGAGTTTTGAGCTAAGTTTTTTCAAAGCAGCGTATGTACTTTGAAAGTTCTAAATCAAACAATTTCGTTTAAATCGATTTACTTTTCAAAATACAATACAATACATTGCAACGCAATACAACACAATAATTTAATAATAATATCTGATTCACATAAAACGTTGTGTCATTAACTATTATTTGTGATCACTTTTTCTACAGATCTAGTTTTATAACTAAACTGAACTAAGATGAATAATTTAACAGGATATTAAATTTTCAATATATAATAAAATTTTAAATTTCTAAGAAAATTGTTATATAAAATATACAGAAAAAATATAATGTTCATTTCATTTTACGTGTACTTATTTACAAAATGTATTATATTACCTCAAAATAAAATAGTACAGACAAACATTAATTTCATACGTTACGTACTTAGATTTGATAGTTATAAAAAAAAGTCTGTAGACATAGTTCTTTTTTGAGAAACTTTTTTTATTCATATACTTAAATCTTAAATTGTAACAGGATACGAGAATTCAATATTCTGTATAATAGGGCAGTGAAAGCTTATTGTTTTCCTTGAGTTTCGATCCGAGATATTGTTTTACACAATTTTGAGGCAGCTGGAGGAAATAAACAATGTTTAATTTGTTAAAACTCTTAAAAAACGCGAGTAAGTCTCCAGTAAAAAATAGTCATGAATAAACTATGCATTTGAATAAATCGTGCTGTTGATAAGGAAGGGCCTGAATCATGTTTCTTTGAAATTAAACATTATTTTGGAATTTTTCAAGTTTTAATCTATAGAGGATGTCACAAATTTAAGTATATTGGCAGTCTGAAATTTATACATTTTGTGGAAAAATCATAAAAAATATAGATTTATGGGGTTTGAAATTTAGTATTGACACTTGTAGTTCAAGTCAAGTATCATATGAAAAAAAAATTGAAGTGTATATTCCAAAATGCATTTTTTTACGATTCATAAATTCTTATTTAATAAGGAAATACAAAAATTTAATAAGGAAATACAAAGAGAAAAGAAAAAGAGGTATGACTAAACTTAAGCTAGTATCGGTTTCATAATTAGGTAAGCTTATTATAACCTTTTTATTATTTTTTTTTTGTTCGTTGGAAAAATCCTTTACGGATACTCCGTCGGCCAAGAAGGTTATGGCCGGGGGTTATGTGGGACTACCCGGCAGCATAGAGGACGCTGCCATTTTAAGGCTACCCACTAAAAAACCAACGGTTACCCTCATCGCCTTCGTGGGACGCCACGAGATCGCGTTAGCACTCATCATGTCACTCATCTGTCATGTCAGAGGATGTACAAAGATGTAAAATGTATAAAAAAATCACTGATCTTAATAAATTGAACTTTCACATCAACAGTTACATCCGCTTCAATTTTAATTTCCTTAATTTTATCACATTTTTAATTATCGTTCTATCCGTGCTTCCTATCCGTGTAAAAAGAATTACAACTCTCAGCGTCAGTTATTTTAGGTTTAAATGTTCCTTTTTCTTCTATAATAATAACTGAAGTGAATTTTCCTTAATTTGAAATAAACTTACTTTGGTTAATTTCAAAATAATGAATAATTTAAAACTATACCAACTAATAAAACTAAAAGATACAACTAATAGAACATAAGAGTTATAAAGTGAGAGTATAAAATATAACTATTCCAGACTCCTAGAATAATATATTTCATTATTACAGCTATACTTAATTGACGGATCCTTTTATAATAAATTCATATGTCAAATTCAAACCTTTCCTCTTTAAATGAAAAAACTTTGCGCTTCAGAACTTTGAGTTTTGAAATATTCTACAAAGATCGCAAAATATGAATTATAACTTTTCACAGTCGTTGCGTTGTGCAATTCAAATAAAATAATAACCAGTTATTAAAAATAAAGTATTTAGACAAAATGGTCAACTGCTTTTCAAAAGTGCTTTTTCCAATTACAAAAAGGCTGTGAAGTCCACAGTAATAAATGTTCAGAACATTTACCATGTATTTTCTGTTTATTTCATTATTATACTTGTGCACTGTATTAAGCGCCATAATGTTAAAGAGTTAATGAGTTTTCATTTTATTAATCACATATGTTGAACCTCGCACCCAAGTATTTTTATATAAGGTCATATA
Source organism: Mechanitis mazaeus (assembly GCA_959347395.1). Lineage (NCBI taxonomy): Eukaryota > Metazoa > Arthropoda > Insecta > Lepidoptera > Nymphalidae > Mechanitis > Mechanitis mazaeus. The sequence continues at coordinate 4,549,380 of OY365750.1, forward strand.
TACTTACATATGTTAAATACTTATATATAGTTATATTATGTAAATTATTCATAAACAATCGTGAAAAAGAAGGTATTTACGAGGTATTCAAAATATGCTATTTAATTTTTTTTTAAATAGTTATTAAGATTGAATCTGAAAATTTTAATTTTATGAATGTGTAATTATAATATTTATTAATATAGTAATAAAACTCTTTTTTTTTTTTAAAAAAAAAGGATGAATAATGCTTAACCATTTTAGAAGATGAACCTGAAATTTAATATTTAAAAATACAGCAATGTCAAATTTAGTAACATATTAATTCGGCCCGAATAAACGTTGTTGAGGAAATATGAGGAGGCCATAACTTGCGCAAATGAGAGACTTGGATCTCAACGGCCTTCGTGTCGGCGCGTAATGGAACTGACAAAGATTTCTCGAATACTAAAAGAAATTTTAAGGACATTCAAAACTTGATTACAAGTTTCCGTGATTATACTTAGACGAATGTAGCTTGAGGATGGATATCATATAATTATTTCGATTTCAACGTCAAAATATTAACAACTTCGATGTTTTCGAGGATGGTAACAATTCTTGAAGAATTAATAAAAAAGTGATAAAGGTCAGTAATTTTTGTTTATTCCAACTCCGTTGCTAAAAGTATAAATCATATTAAAAAATAAAGGTGAGTGCGTGACCAAAAGTGAAAGTTCAGAAAAACATCATTCACACTAATTTTTTTTACTACTTTTTTGATAAATTAACCTATACATTCATATTTTGTTATTACATGATAAGATATGTATAAGTTATGCACAATTTCTATAAGGGATATCACAACTTTTTAAAGTGACCTTTCCAGAATCTAAATAATATGTAAATGGAATGGAATAATGTTTCATGAATTATTTTATATAATAACTAAACAAACAAACATTTCTACGCTCTATTTAATTGGAAACTATTGATTTATGTCTTTCTCATAAACACATAAACATTTTTTTTGACAAACGATGTTTAAGAACTTAAAAAAAAACAAACGAAAATAGAGTATCAGGAGTTAGTTAGTATATATATATATAACTCCTGATATGATTATGGTTATTTATTGTATGGTTATTTATTGTTATGATTATGGTTATTTATTGTATCTGCAACATAGGAAATGTATATTTTATTATAAATTATATATATCAACTTAAAAGTCGTTCTCATTCTATTATTACTATAATATATTCTTATTATTTCTCGTATTAACAATAGTCACCTTAACGTTTATGTAAAAGTATGTACAAATTTCAATAAAACTATTTTACAGTAATTGTTGGAGGTAGGTGACAAATAAACTGACTGATTGACAGACATCAACATCTCGTCTTACCACGAACACGTTCGCTGCAAAGCTTTCAAAACGTCGGGTTTAAATTAAAAAATGTAAAAATAAACGCGAATTATATCCGTAAAATAGTTTTATTGAAATGTGTGGAATTCGTGTAAATCTTTAAAAGTATTATCTAATAATTTATTAGCTTTAACGGCTAATTTACTACTCATTCAACATACTGCTTATTTCGCTTTAATAGAATAAAACAGAGAAAATATTTATATTTAAATTGATTTATTAGAAGCATGTGCCACCGCACCGCTTATAAATATAAAGATACATGCAATGTTTTTACACCGAGATTACATAAGCATCGATTTAAGACCGTCGTCGTGTGAAGCTTTAGTTTCCGATTACTCTTTTAATATCTTTTGACCCACTTTCAGTTAGATAAATAAATATTAGAAATATAGCTTAAATTTTAAAGTAATATTAACAAAGATTTTTATTAGCAATTACAATTTTGTAGTATAATCACTACAATTAGTAAAGGATTATTTAAATCTAATTATTTGAAACTATTTAATATTTGAACTTAGTTATTTCAAATAAGCATCTTAAGAAGTTCATTTGAAACATATTATATTACAAAATACTTCCAGTTACACTTCAAATACTTATATAAGAGTCGTGTCTTCTCACAAGCTTCAATATTAAAATGTTCATAAATCTTTTAACGTTTGCGGTTTCAATAGTAATAAAAATATTTATTGTGTGTGTTTTATTCGTAATGTCTAACTATATCAATTTCAAAAATATACTTATGGATTTCTATTTAAATCTTAATATTAAATAATGTCTATTATTAATACTATTCTATTACATTGATTGACAATTTGAATTCCTAATTTATCAGCACATTATTATCATTCAACGGTCAAATAAATTTTGCGACATTAATATTTTCATCATTTTGTCAATTTGTTTGTTTGATCACATATAACAAGTAATATACTGGAAGGATTTTCACGAAAATTAGTATGGCGTTACAGCTTATCGTTCGCGTAAACATATTATTGAACCAATTACACTTCCAAAATATGTAAATTTATATAAGAAATCTTATAAATAGGATATGTATTAAAAACATTTTTTTTTAAATTTAAGTTTTTATAATTTATAAATAATATAAATGTTTTTGATTTATTAAAACTTTATTCTAATAATTTGTAACAATTTAAACATATAAAACCCTTTGTTGAACTGTAAAACCTGATATGTTGGGAAAATGTATAATGAAGTTGTTATTTTGTACACAAGATATCAGATTGAAGGATTAAATTGTTTGTCTACTTGTTTGTAGTAAGTATAGAAATCGGATTTTGGAACTTTGTAACTGTTCTTCAAAAATATACCTTGAGTTAAGTAGATTAGGTTTTAAAATTTCAATTTTAAACTTCTTTGATGCTCTTTTAATTTCAGCAATTAAAATATATTAAATGAATAAAATGTTATAATGATATACACTAATGTTATAGGGCAATAATTTTCATTAAATTTGTATCAGTATCTGTGTTGTATCAAATGGCATAAAAATGGTAAAAATGATTTTCCTTAGAAGTCAAGGAAAAAATTTTTATAATACAAAAGCCTTAACCAGGCACATTACATACAGTGCACTTATATATGTCAGATTGCAGTTGCATACTTCTAAACAAAGGACCAACAATTCATGAATTCCATATTTTAAATGATTTATTTTGAAATGATTTTGAAATGTCTTTTATAATATTGACTATTAATATTACTAGTCTTACTCGATATTTGGGAACAACTTAAACTTTATATAGACGGTGGTATAAAAAGAGAACTACTTGTTCTATATTACTAATTATTAATGACGCATGGACGTACATGCTCAAATACAATATAATTTAAGGAGTCATGCAATTTAAAATATTGAAAAATAAAAAAATCATACTAACCAATATAGCCATATTGTGGTTCTGAAGTCTTCTCCGCGTTGTTAGAGAACTAAACGATTACCTGTTTTTAATTAATTTCATTGTCAATCACAGACATAGTGTTTTAGTCCACCGAAACAATCCTAAATACGTCTCAGCGGGTGGGCCGTAAATAACCTCGGAGAAATCTCCAGAACCACAATATGGATTTTATCGGTACTATTTTTCTATTGTGTTTCCTTTGTCCTCTCCAGATTTTTATAGGTATTTGATCGCACCTGGTGAACGTCAGAATAAAAATATTAAAAAATCTTTTTCATATTTAACATTATTTAAGTACTTGTGGGACAGCAATTCATTAAAATTCGATAAAAACTATTAAATATAGTAATATTTACATTTTATAATTAACTGACATCTAGATATAATAATCATGATATAATATATTATTTGTAATTGACCAGATTCCAACAGTTTAGCTAAAACATTATCATACCGCATTGTACCCCTTATTCAATCATATTATAACGCCATGGTAACTATGAAAAGTGTCCATAAAATATCACGAAATAACATTTCATCTATAGGAAAATTTCGAAGCATATATAAGATGATATTGCATGCCTGGTACTAGTAGAGGAATTTCACAAACTTCTTTAAGGACCCATTTTACGCAGCATTTTTTGTATCAACTTTGTAAGTTATGTATATATAAGTGGACGTGGTTGTTCCGAGGCTTACAACTCGCAAGACAACGAATCAAAAATTATTGTTTTTTTTGATGATTGAGAAAAATCTTATACATTCATCCAGTCTGACAATAAATTGTGGAATTGTGCTTAAAACCAAATAAAAATAAAATATCATTTCAAGACATCATCATCAGCGAATTTATCACACACTAACTGAAAAGCAATTTTAAAATAATCGTCGATAAAAAAGATGTACTTACTGAAATATAAATAAAATTTCAAATAACTACGGTTATAAAAATGAAAAGGTTATAATGATATTAGTTTTTATTTCATTCATTTTTATGAACTTTTAAAAGAATTTATTTTATATTTATTTATTGAGAACCATTTAATAAGACAGATCGACAGAAAGGGGAGCTAATTAATTTGTTTCTAACTTAAATTAATGAGGCTATAAACTTTTAATTGGTTGAACTTTAGTTATTTACGGCTTCCGGAATGAAAAAGACATCGATGTCGTAAGGATTCAAAATATTGAAAATTTTTAAGTTAACGTCATTTTGTCAGCAATCATGATCTATTAAATATTAAAAACGCGTTTTTTTTTTTTAATAATTTCTCTTCCACTTTGAATCAATAAGAAATTCATTTAAGTGATACATCAATATCACTTAAACAATTTGTTAAAAATATTCACACTTTTGTTATAAAACAGTTAGAATATTATTATAATTAAATTCAAAACTAAACTAGTATCATTTTTGTGAAGTTAATTAACGTTTCAAATAAAGAAAGCACTGACAAAATAATTAAAGCATAAGAAAAGCTAACTGTAAAAATATTTTTCCATTTTTATTATTATTTTTTATCACATTTTTTATTGTATTTTATTTTGGATGACATTCACTTTAGCTCCAAGTTTTCATAATATATATTTGGCTTACAATTATTAGGAAAAGAGTTAAACCTTAACTTTCGTCGGTAAATTGAAGATAGAGCTCTACGTTCTTGCAAAGGCTCCACTGGTTCACAACAAGGCAGCATTTAACATTATACAAATCACAGACCTGGTTGTGTATGGAGTACTGCGGTTACATATTTGCCGGTGTTGCAAAATGGCATCTTGAAGCTCTGTACTCAATTAAGAGTGGAGTAAAAAGAATAATTGCGACCGCTTTTTGTTGATATCTACCCCTATAGCCTCAAACGCAGGTTGAGAATTACCAGCCTTTGAATGTTCTATATAAAACATCTCGTTATGTCATCCGTCTTCCATCATTGGAAGTTTCGACAAACGGCGATTATTCACCCCTTATGTCGTTGTCAATTCTACTTCCAAACGAAGCACTACGCTTCAAATGCTACATCTTTAATTTCCATCAGGTGGAATACGGTCATGCAGTAACTTAGACTGGATAAAAACCCTCCAATTATTACGAACTTATAATAAATTTATAAATCTTTTACGAAACCTCGTTCAATGGTGTTACAAGATTAAAATTAAATAATTCAAACTTACCCACACTCAGGAACGCTTAATGTAATTCTGATTTCAAATATATCTACATTTATAAGGGATAAAGAATGGATAGTGGTTCATATATTGCGAGATGCAAGTATATTTGAAGGATTTCCATATATTCATTTTAGTTCCCTATTCATAAAATGATTAAATTGGCGGTTGATATATAAATATAAATTATTTGCTTCGTACTTACCAAACAAATAATCTTACCCAACTCGTGTAAAAAAAATGTATAATCTTTTTTTTTATTTCAGGCATAGCAACAATAATAGATGAACGTAAATTATAAAAAAATATGCGTGATGAAATTAAGAATAGATTGTACTTTTTAATGATCATAATATAAACAAATTGAGACGTATTTATTCCGTATTTTGTCTTCATAGATAGACCACTTGAAAATATTTTGAAATAAAAAAATATATAAAAAAGAATCAATTAATTCAATCCTGTATTTTCTCCACGAAACTTAATAGCTTACAGCACTATTTCCAGTTACTCCCGTTTTTATAGTTAATCAATAGAAGATATATATATATATATATATATATATATATATATATATATATGTTTATATTATTTATTGAGTGTTTAGTCTTAAAATGTAGGTTGGTATTAATTACAAAACTGTTAAGAATTATTATTAAATCTATGAAGTAGAAAAGTATGTTTTAAGTTGATTCATTATCCAAAAATTAGTTTAAATTTATATACAGCATTATAAAAAGCATTATTGAAGTTCTGTTACTATTTTGATTGTCATAATTGATACATTGTAATATTATTATATATTACAAATAAATATATTGCAGTCCCGAACAGTTGAACCAGTTGCACGAAACACGAGTCAAAATAACCTCTCATGTTATGTTATAAATCTTTATCACGCAAATATATCTATTTTCTGTTCCAATTATCTTTGTTAGTCTGTGAAGAGTTTTATAAAACATCGATGCCAAAAAATGTCTTTGTAACACCAGACTGCTATTTTTTTTTTTTGGTATGTGTGCAATTAACAAATAACAAAAATGAAATTTAAGATATATTTTATCTTGACTAAAAGAAAAGAATGAAATTATTATAGTGTATCAAGTGGATTAAGATAAGCATATTATATTTAAAGAATCACATTCATCACATCAACATTAAAGAATCACAAACAAATCACTGAGACAAGATGATGTAAGATAAGGATGAAATAAAGCCACACAATTATGTTGAAAAAATTAAAACTATTAAGTAGACTTAATCTCATTATTTGACCTCACATGGAATTGAAAAATATCTTATCACGGTGGTAACATCGAAACTGAAAATATAGATAATTTATGATTTTACATATTGAATGTTTTTGTTATTGACATTGTGAATACGTTCATTTTTTAATCGTTCGAAATTTACATTCAATTAAAATTCTAGTTCCTATATATATTTTAAAGAAGTTTCATTTCATTAAAACTAATACATTAACACTTCAATCTCGCTAATCTTTGGCAAGAAATCGCTAATCTTTGAGAAACTCATAACAATTCATTTTATTTATAACTAAATTGTATAAAATGAGAATATAAAATCCGCATAATATTTACAAGCAAATATTTACTACCTTAAACATGCTAACCCGTGTCAAGAAATAATAATAAATTAAATAACGAAAACTCAGAATACAAACAAATGCTCAAAATTCCTACCAGGACGTGTTGATTGTGCAAATGTATGTAACTTATATGCAAATTGTGAATTTGCATGCAATTTTCATTAACGAAATGAAATCACTTCTAGCACAACACTACACACCGCGTGAATCATGCATTTTGGCTATGATATATTATCATTACATCGTCACTATACTCGTAATAAATGAACAAACCTACATTTCTACTTAAAAATGAATTACAAATTATTACTTTTTGTGTCTATCATAAGCAAGGAAGTATTTATTTATAGAAAGGGTATCAAAATAAGTCCTGAAGCAATTTATGTTTCGTCGAAATTGGGCAAGGTAAATTTTATTCTTCTTTACAATTACATATTATAAGACATATCTCCTGCTTTTCTTAAAAACATACTACGTGGAGGATTATTGTAACAATTACAAAACTGCGTGTTCTAAAGTTCTGGTTCTCTGGCGCCTGATTCTTTTGTTAGTTAGTTAGTTTGTTTGTTTGTTTGGTTTTGTTTTAATTTATATTATAATATTTTGTTTTTTTTTGAACACCATAGCCCATAACACCTAAGCAAGCTCATGCACTCATTTGTTTTTTTGTGTTTAATATTTGTCTGGCAGACTACTCTTACCCTTACCTTTACTCCTAACTTAACTCATTATATATATATATAATTTTTACTGATATACATAATTTTTTTTTCATACATTACACTATATTACAAATAATTATATTACATTTTATTAAATTCATTCTTGGCTAATGGTAACAAAAATAGAAAACCAACTGCTACAAGACTTCTAGAAGCAAGTGGGCAAATTAAACATATATTTATAAGCGTGAAGACATAATTCGATTATTCGACATCAGATGGGGTTAAAAAATTACGTTAGTTAAAATTTTTCTGAACATTTTATTTTATTTAGTTCGGTCGTTCGTCACAAGATGGGGTTGGTATCAAGTTTGTCTTATACCTAGATCAAGTAAGATTTAAACTAACCTTATGTAGGTAGTTTGTGATGTTTTTAAAATAAACTACATTTTTGTTATTCGTCATTATCTGGGTTGCCTCTTATTTATATCAAAGTACGATTTGAGCGAAAATTCTTAAGTTGTTTATGGTTGTACATTTTGAATATCTGATTCGAATCTTGAGTTTAAATTTATTAATAGTATTCTAGGCACGATTTTTTTTATGGTTCGCAATTTTCATCACATAGACTTTAAAATCTCAACCATTTTATTATTTAAGTTTCACTTCAAAATTACAAATATCCATAAGTTTCTACTTCTATAAGTAACTGTTTTCGTTAACTTGACAATTGCGGGACTCTCTGAACATTATCTGGCCGTTAAACTATATTAGAGGATAGTAATTCATTTATTGTCACTCAACATGGCTTAGCGCTTTGAACTAAACATCAACATGCTTCTGCTCACACATTTGATTTGCAAGGAATCAATTAATCTAAATTCAATGTCCTACTGATTTGTCGTATGCCAATATTGTTGTTGTCTAAAAGTGTATTCTCGAATCTAAGTCATTGACAAGAAATTGCAATAACTTTCCTTCTCAAACCTCTTCTTTTATTTTTTAAATTCTTTGAAATCATAATGAAAATGATAAATTTTATTAACTTCCTATTTAAGGACGTTATTGAAATCACTCCAAATTTCCAAAATCGTTTTATTTGTGTGTTTGTGAAACCCTGTATGATGTGTTGGTTTATTCTGATAAATGTATAAGTGTATATATGTAAGCCTTTTTTTCGGCTCTATTTTCTTATGACTTAATAATATAATTGACTTCGTTATGGTACCAATTGATGCGTAATTAAGTAATTTAATAGCAAATAATTGCGCCTTACCACCTATGACTACATTTCCACTTTCTTTTAATAAAATAAAATAAAATAAGAGTATATATAGTACTCCTTGAATCTTTTTAACCTGATGATATTTTTGTAAACTTAGAGAGAATAAGCTACAATTATTTTATTAATTTTCAAGTCAAATTTCACTACAATATTATATTATAATCTAAAGTTTTCAATTGATATTTAAAATAAGTAAATGAATATTCCATGAGTAGGACACTAAAATTAAGTACCGCAGTTTGTAAGTTTCAACAATATCATTGTATAGTTGACAAACTTGTTTGTAATTTGAATAAGAGAATTCCGCTATTGTATTGTAGTCAGAACCTTTGGATCTGTTTGGTTAAAATGCTACATTTTTTTTTATTATTTGCTATTATAACTGGGAGATAAATAGTTACATATTAAAATAATGAATTCTGTTATATATCCTGCATTCATGATAACGCTAAATAATAAAAAAAAATTGTTGATTTTTAAAAACTGTACAAATGGATTAAGTATTAAGTTAATTGATATATTGTCATCTATCCAGTGGCTCTTTAGTTTAGTTAAGTTTTATTTCAACATACAATCTCTTGAAATCTTCTGCGATAGAGAGCATCCTAAGAACGGGGGTTGAATTAACTTTTCATGTATTTTTAATCAATTAAATTTAAGAAAGTAGATAAAACTGTTAAATATCGATATTTTATACAGTTATAATATAGCATGTCTAACATGATCTATTTTAACAACAATAATAAACTTCATAACAATATTTGGAGGTTATGGTAAAACCGTACCAATAGTATAACATTACCAAATTTTAATTAAACGTTCCCATTTCTGAAAATCAATCTTTGAAGGGTTATCTCTTAACAGCATCTCAAGTTAAAGTGAGCAAACAATAAGAACTCTTTAAAAGAAGAGAAACCGGTAAGTAAAAAGTTTGGGAGGGCATACGTCAGATCGGATGTTTTAAACTCCCGATTCTGGCTTCATCATTAGATATATTGCTTGTAAATATAGTATATATAACCGTTGCACAAAAACAGAAATACAATTTCTATAAAATGTTGAAATTATTATACTAGTTCTATGGAAATAATAATAATTTGTGAAACTAATAATAAAACCTCACATCCATCCTAAAGGCTCAACGATATTTTATATTATATTATATCAAGTATTTTTTTATACGCATAATACGTAAGACGAAAATGTCAAATAAATTTATCATTATGTTATTCCTATCTGAATCGTCAAATGAAGTTCAACGAAAATTGTTAAGTTTTAGATAGGAAATAGATAATAATTTAGATGAAGATTACTTAAGTCGTTCTCAGAATTTCAGTTTTAAACTACAATTATCTACAATTATCTTCAGATGTCATAATTCAAAAGTATATAAAATTTTAGAACATATACATTGCTATAAATAATTATATTTCTCAATAAAATTCAGTCAGTTAATTATATAAAGTGTATTGTTAAAACTATTATGATTTATTTATTAATGTTTACTTTTAAATAAAAAGTAACCGATTTGACTTTAAGATATTACTATTTTTCATTGATTATATTTCGTATAAAAGGTAACTTTGACATGAATCAATAACATAATTTTTATAATTTTAATACAGGAGGCAGTTCCTTAATTTAACTCACTTTTAGTTGAGTTTCGAATCCGGACAGTTTTAATTTAATTAATTAATTAATTAAATTATTATTCAGTTGTAGTAGTAGTAGTATTAGTGTTGCCAGAAAAATATATATCATATAAATCTTTAGTGAAAGTTATAATAAAGAGTATAATAAAGATGGAATGGTGGAAGGAGTTTTTTTGTTACAAAACTGACAACTTCTATAATTTATTGCTAAATTTATATAACATTAATTTAATTATTTTGCTTAACCTTTAAAATACATATCATTATAATAATAATAGTACCATGTTTTAAATATATTAGTAAAGTCGTTTTATTATGCAAAGGGTATCGCACAGCTGCGTTTCCGCCATCCCGAGGGCATACAATTTCACAGAAAGGCACTATTAAATTTAAAGCAGCGCAAGTTAAGACTTAGAAATAATCTCTTACCCTCAAGAAACATTTAATAGTATTCGCCATTTAATCTTATATAAGATTTCGTACATAAAAGGTATGAATATATCTATTAGTAATTTTTTTTCTCATATTACTATTACTATTACTATTATTTTTACTGAATTATTACTTACATTTAAAGATACTTTTTATCTCCATTTAATAAAATAACCATTTTTTAAAACAATCTAAATCAAATATTTTTTTCCTCAATCTGTATAACAAAAGCTGTAAGAACTTTCTTATTTCATAATACAATAAAACATGTCGGATGTTCATACATTGATGTCGTATTTTAATAAATTTAGAATGCCATTTATAACCATATTCGTGAAGAATATGGTTATAACTATAGATAAAAGCCCCTAAGACTTCCAATTGTAGTCACCTCAATAGTAGCACCTCTCAGTTCCACTCGAACGACAAACAAGTTAGTTAACTGCACAGAACTACATTGTTTAAAGTTATCGTTTTAAGGCGACTGTCTGCTGTTCTATTTATGAAGCCACTCAGTAGTTGATTAGTCTTTGGACAATACTTTGTTTAAGTTTCTCATTGAATTGTGAGACATGCATGAAACTACAAAGCTTTATGTATTGCATTATGGTTATATATATACCTAGTATTTTTTTAGATTTTCACGAATACTCATTTGTAATAAAACTATTTTTACGGATTAAACTCGCGTATAATTTGGTTACATTTTAATTTTAACTCGGCGTTTCAAATATGTTTTTCCAATATGTATACCTATCTTACTCTATTTAACTATTTAAAACTTTTGAATAATTTCCATGAATTTATAAAATAATACTCGTTAAAACCTATAAAATTACTTTTTTTATTTAGTGTGGTTTTGGCCAATTATATTATTTAATATTATATGATGCTCTATATTTTGGGTTTATATTCAGATGAATAATTCAGATCTTGTATTCAATTAGAATGAAAATGTAAAGATTTATTTTTATGCTTAGAAATATCAGTGTTCTAGACTCTAGACAAAATATTATTCTACCAAACTTGAAAAATTCAAATCAATCAATAGTCTTGTCCACTCAAAAAATTCTGCCAGAAAAAATATTTATGTATGGAACGCTGACCAATTATTATTATCTGAACTGAAAAAAAATATATAAAATGTTTATAGTAATCGAACGGAATGAATCGCATAATATACTTCAATTAGCCTTAAGTCAGTTGTGTACTGCTTATATAACGATGTTACTTACAGAAGCTTAAATATGATTGCTGTAAAAAGAAGAGGCCTTCCTTTTGTTAGCTTTTTTGATGTTGATTTACATTAAAACTAAAGTGTTAGCTTTGTTGGTATTTAAACTGAATGTATAAGTTGTCGATTTGATTGAAACAAAATAAAGATTATGTAGAGATGGTTAATTGATTAAATTAATATAAGACACTGATTCGACTTAAAATAGGAGGTTATATAAATTGTGTCTCAGCTAAAGAACGACATTTTGTGAGTACGATACTCGGTAGACTAAGTTGTGTTAAAGTGCTCATAATTGTGAAAAGTATAATAAAGTGAATTAAAGAAGAAACAGTGTTTGATTACTGGCTGTATAGCTAGGAATTTAATACTTTAATAACTGATTCAGAAAAAACGTAGTACAAATAAAGTACATACAGCATACGTTATATAAACGGTTTCCGATCATTTGCTATCAATCCTAGATCGATAATAGCATCAATATCATATCATAATTGTATTGCTGGTAAACAAGTGTTGCAATAAAAACTAATATCTTGTTTGAAAACACAATTTTTGACTACATTAACAAGCTAGTTGAGTTAAGCTTCGCATTTATGCAAACTTTATGTTTGACTTTTCTGAATTTAACAGTGTTTTAGTATTTCCCAAGTGTATAGTTTACATTATTGACTAAAACTTTGAAATCTCATTACATTTTTTCCTTTTTTCATCGCTGTAAACACATATTTAAATAAGAGCTTATCTGTCGATACCGTGTAAACCAAATTAGCGATAATGTTTGCTTTGGCCTGGCCACTGTGGACGAAGTTTAATTGAATATTAAATATATTTGTTACTATTGGCATAGTGTATCATATTAATATTTAAGTGTTTTAGCTTTTCAACAGTATTATTATGTATATGCTACTACTCTTTAGGGTTAGCTGTTACTTGTATAATTTTGATACGATATAATATCTTATATTTATATGACATAACAAGAATGTGTAGTATCAATGCACTTCCTTTCCATCTTTTTTATCTATATCCTCAATCTCACCAGAGTCTACATAGCACATCAAATCTTTATAAATATATACATATGGTTTCAACTTATATTTAAAAGAAAATAAAATATGTACTAAGAACATACTATGCTACGCTTTTAGGTCGTACGTTTAAGTAAGTTATGTATTTGCAAACCAAATTCTCTATAGAGGTATACAAATATATTCAAAACAGATTCTACTATAGCACACCGAAATTCCTCCACTGCAGTCAGAATTTGGGAACGCAGTGGATTAATGGCATAGGTGAAAAGGATTTTTTTCTTTTCTATGACCTTTTCTATGACTTAGTATAATTCAGCCTTCGACTTATTATAACTAGTAATATTTTATCAGATGTATTGACCTTGTAGGCTCCCAAAATAATGATAAATTTCATTAAGTTCATGATAAGTAAACGACATTTAAAGTTTAAAATACAATTTTATAATCTTAAGGAAATTAAGTAAAACGTAAACTAATAAATTAATATTCTGTAATGGTTTACAAACTACATATAATAGAACTTAAGTGGATTTTTACTAAAGTTCGTAAAATACGTAAAATGTGAGCGGAATAAAGAAAAGAGAAAAAAGAAACATGTTTTGTATGTTAGAGCTGCAAGTAGATCAGTATGCGGATGAATTCAAATTCAATGTTTTATTTACAAGCTAAATTTTTATAGAATTTATAAAAAATGAAGCCTTATTTCAAAATATAATAAAATAAATTCACAATAAAGGGAGAAACAATAATACGCAAGTTAAAGGAATTATAAACAAAGTAAAACTAAAAATAATATTTCTTTATATTACAAAAAAAAAGAAGCTAACAAGGATTGCTCAAAAATATAATATTTTTAAGAACAATTGTCAACTCTAATTTTTCCACACAGGCCTATTCGATCGTACATTAGTAAAAAGTCATACGTGTAGTATACTTATATGTAATTATTAAATATATATAAATACTAATAATAAATAAATAATATTATAATTATTAAATAGCACTTTATTACTAATCAGCAAATGGTAAGTCTTTCGATTGCTCTTCATTGAAAGTGAAGTGAAGTGAAAATTTTGTTAAATAAAAGCGTTTATAGTGAAATTTATTGATACATATAATTCATTTAATTATAATAACTAAAATTAAAAACAAGGAATTAAAAATAAAGTTTTATTTTAAGAGGCACAAATATGTATTTTTATTAACAAAGTATATAGTTTCGTTAATTATAATTGGTTCACTATTTCCAAGCCAAGGGTACGTGAACGTAGCGTTGCAAACAGCTTACGTCCGTACATATTTCCATTGCGGTAATACATTAATTGACATTTATCAGCGTTTTTAAGAGGCTTTTATTGATCCTGAATGTTCAGTATTCAAAGAGGGAGAAGCCCCAACAACTCTTTTTTGCTGTACTGTTTTTATTTTACTATTTCATTATTTTATATTTTTATCTCACTATTTATATATTGTAAATAAGTCGTTAATAAAAAAAAATCTATATTTCTATTCTGGTTATGTAAACTGAAAGAAATAAAAATCAATAGGTTGCATACGTATGTAGGCCGCAAATCTTTTGAGCATGATAGCTAGCTAAACGTGCACTTGATATTTTTAGAAACTGAATGAAAGAAAACTGTCTACCCGTTCTATTGTTTGTTTTACTAACATCCTTTCTTGATAAAAAGCAGGTTGAAAATATCTCTGCGACTGTGTCTCTAACAAACTTTTTTATATTCGTAAACTGCATATTCTCTTGTTATATAAAAAGATAAAAAGTACTATCTCTTTGTGTTCGGTTCGTCAATTAAACTTTTAAAACGTGAAGATTATGTTACCTTGTCTTGATTGTGTAATTATCCTAAATAGATTATAATTAAAACCATCCACGCATTTTGTTAAAAATAATATTTTTTGAATTAGAACAGAAAGAAATGTAACTCATATTATATTTTTTTTTTATTTTTACCTGATGATAAGCATCACTGTAGCCTACAATATTGCATACTTACCTATTGAAAACCTATTCTTTCTTAATTTTAAGACCAATAGAAATAAGTCTTCAGAAAACACCGAATCCGGCAGAGAGTTCTACAATTTTGTCGTCCTCAAAATAAAAAGTGGTTCCGAAATGCTTTGTACTAAAACAGTGAATCGATATTTTCCTACCAATCTCTAGTTGTTCAGTGATTGAAAGGAGCTGGGTGAATCATGTCATGTAGCTTTATTGCAAACTCTTAAAAATGTATCTTATACATTGTAAATGAATCTTGTGGATATATCCTAAACATTAGATTTTTGCCTTAGCAAACGTGGTTTCACCTACGAGCTCCTTATCTCATCTCTAAATCTATTCTCACGATGGTAGCACCTTACTGATCAATTGTAAACATACAATTAGTACTCCATGTACGACAGAAGTTGTGTTTTATACAAAGCAAGCAACTGTTCTGCCTTGATGTTCGCACTTACGTACGCACTTTTGAGGGCATAAATACTTTTTGGCGACGGATTCATTAGACTTATTTTAAGACCTGAAATTTTGTGATTTTGTGATCCCAAAAAGGACTGGTTAGTCGTGATCGTCCAGCTTTAAAATACATTTTCATTATACCCAAATCGTCTCCACTATTGAATGATAATTTTTTACTAGAATTATACTTAAAGCGATTGAAATCTAGAAACACAAAACTTTCAATCAGGAAAACAGTTAGATTTAAATCATGAGTCCAATTAAAAATAGCATTGTTCGATTTTTGCTATGGGTTAAACACCAGAATGTAATTACAGAATAAGGACACTGTTAATGTTGTATTTGTCGGTACATGGCCAAAAGCCAATATTAATAATTTATGGTTCAATAAAAAAAATTGTACCTTACGGATTGATGGCCGTAGTCACGGAAAGTGCAACCTGATCGCTACGTCAGGCAGCATAAAATTACTTTATACCTACTTATTAGCGCGTTAATTCCGGTAAAATAATAACATATGAGATGTAATGATTTAATGTTTAGTATAATTACAAAAGATCCAGTGAATCAAATAATAAAAACTAAGAACCTCAAAATGAGACAATAAAAACAAAAAAGCTTTATTAAAACTAATTGATGTTTAAAAATAATAACTGACCTAAACGCGGAAACATCGTGAACGTTTCATAGGATTTAAGTGTTTATTAGAGAGCTCGTTAGAGTTGTTTCGCTATAAAACTTTTTAATTGAGATAAAAAAGTATATATATTTCATTTCATACAAATCTATATTTCAATTATCTTTACTTCAATTACAATCATGACTATAAGTTACACCTTTTTCTTGCAATCATTATAACCTTTAAGAATAGTTGAAAATATTGTTAAAATTGTAATACCTTATTGCCATGTCTACAAAAGATTTTCATTTAATCTACATGTGCATTAAAAATAAATAGCATTCCGAAATTCTCCAATTGAAACCCAAATGCAACATATTTTCTGAATAAACCAAACACATACATAACAACTTACATAACTAAAGCAATGTCATGTATTTTAGTTGCTATCTTTCGGAACATATTCTAAAACTACATTTGTAAATAATGTACTATTATATGTTATATTTACAATTAAAATATATAGTAGTTACCTTAATAATAATAGAAATTATTATTTTATCGAATAAATATAAAATCTGCACAGGTATGTCTCTTACCAGCTTCCTCTAAGACACCGTTTCCATCGGTCACAAGCTTTAGAATAAGATAATTTTTTAGCAAGCTTACATATTTTTTTGCAGAATACCAATACTTCAGCTTTCCACTCAGCATTATAAATTGCTGAAATGTTTTGCTGTCGTATGTATGATCTAGTTCTAGAGTAGGTTAATTGGAATTTGACTATTAATAATAATAAAAAATAAGGAAATAGTTTTACAATTAAGTATTAAATATATAGTACTAACTCGTATTAAGCCGTGTATGTCTTTGAAACATGTCTCAAAATATTAGTTATAAAAATTTTTAGTAAAAAAATAGACATATTTTTCCTGCACTTAAAACTATGTTTTGTTTACTGCGTATAATTTTTGGTTTTCGTAGACGAATTATAAGTAAAACTCAAAAGTTATTAGAAATTGTCATTACAATTTTTTATAAATGGGCATGATGGAGTTTTGTGACCTACTTACTAGTTACCAAAATAATCAAATACAATTAGTACACAGTATAAAACAATTACAATTGGTAATTACTTCTGATTATTCGATATCAAACATACAATAATAATTGACGCACATAATATCAGCAGCAAATATCATTATTTGGCAGTTAGGCACAATAATCAATATGAAACAATGGAAAATCAGTTTAAATGGCAAAGCTAATTAGCCGAAGAATTGTATGTTGTCTAGTAATGCTGATGAACAATAATTTTTTAGTATAAAGACTTTCATCATAAACAATTAATATTATTTTTATTTGTCTAATTAATCGGATATATCGACAGTTGCCTGACTAGTTTTGAACCAGTCCGTGGCCCTTATTTAACCCTTATATGTGGAATTGAGTTCACGACGCTACTCACAAATAAAACACTTTTAACAGTAATTAACTTTACGTTATATTCTTAATTTAATATGTATTTTTAAACAAATAAAATAATAATAAGTGTTAACAGTTGATAAACTCTCTTCTCCATTATAAATTCATTAACAACGCTTATATATATGTATGTAATCGTTTTTATTGGTTTAATTTTCTCGCGACATAATTACGCAATTGACTTCGTTTTGAGATAAGATTTGATTCGTATTCTCGTAACTGAAAGCCGAATAGTTTTAAAACAATCGAATTTTTCGGTTACAATAATAAGGAAGTAAATAATTTAAAATAGTATTCAGAAACAATTTATTTTAAAATTAACTCTTAGCTGCGATTCGGTAACAACTAAGTATTGATTAAGTAATTTTTTATCACACAGATCATTAAAGAAAAAAAAAAAGAAGTTTTAAATGCTGTACAATAAATTTCTTAAACTCTGACAGTAATTATTCACTAGAAGTGATTGCTCTTCCAACTATTCGTTAGGACTCGCCGAACACTTAGATTGCAGTGATAGATTCAAGCGCAGAACAAATGAAACCTGAATCGAAAACTTATAAAGAAATCGCGTCTGGCATTAAACTTGTAGATACTCAGGAAATCTATTTCTGTCAAACTATTCAACTCCTCTCATCTACTAGTAAATACTTTAAAAATATTTTAGAAAAACCAACTCAATTAAGATGCGCATATTTATCCTATACATTTTATCTAATTAGTTTCTTAGTTTAAGTTTATCATATTTTAACATAAATTAAGATGAAATACATAAGGAATGAATGGAACAATAAGTTCGTAAATCTTTTTTTTTATAAGAAACTTTTAAAAAAATCACCGCTACGGAGTAACAGAGAAAATACTCTCAAAGAGTCATCTCAGTACATAATGCAATTTATTACAAGTGGTTCGCTCATTTACTTTTACTATTCTAACCAAACTAAGCAAATTTTATAACCACGTGAATCTAAAAGCATTTAAACTGTTCCTTGTACTTAGTTTAACTAACAAATGTACAGTTTTAATAGAAAAAGGTTATAAGATTCGTATCTCACTATCTTACGAGAAATCAGTTAACATTTATAAAACAGTTTTTGATCAATAGCAACCAATTGCAATGCAATAACTATATATAAAATAATAATGAGACAAAAATTTCAAAATTTAATATTAAATATATAATGTATATTGGACATACGTTACGTACTTGACAATAAAACTCATAATGTAATATCTTTTTTTCTGTCTGTTTATTTAATTGATGACGCTTCACACCGAAGTTACGTCTTTTTTTGTTCCTTTTGACAAGAAACCGAGAAAATTGATTGTATTAATGATTACTGTAATGCTATTTTTATGTATAATATACTTAAAGAATTATCTCTCTGAATAATTATTTTAGTCTCTCGGGAATAATTTTGGTTAAAAACATTATGACTAAATTAGGACAAAGAAAATAGTCTAATTAATGTAAATTTATTTGAGTAGATTAGTGCATCAATCGTCGTTAGTTATATCCTTAACCTATACTACTCTCAGTGTTTGTAAAAACAAATCAAAATAAATTTTTACTAAAGCCTTAGCAAAAAGGCCGCATAATTTCGATTTAAAGCGGCCATTACCTGCGCTGACTGTATAGAAGAATGCAATTGCATTGAAAATGTCGCTTTTAATTTTTGAAAATGCAAAGCTTAAATTTGTATTTGCGGATAGCACGATGACTACTCGTCTGAAAGCTGCACTGATGCACGTCCCTGGTTTGTTGTTCATACAAAGCTTTCACTGACAGATGCCGTACAAAAAACTTTCTTTAGTCACATATATGTATTTAAGGTACGTATTGGATGGTCTCTGTAGTACCAGTTAAGTATAAAACTTTACACGTTTAATTCATCTTCAAATTCATAAAGATACCTATTTCTCATAAAACATTTTTAAACTATATTATTATATAGCATTTATATATCCTTACTATACTTTCTAGCTGAGAGTCTTCCGAACATCGGTGTCCTCTTTCTTTATGTCACTACATATATTACGGGATACCATGCTAATATTTTTTAATATGCCTCTGATTTATGCACAGTTTATAAACAATTCCGCAGCAGAAAACGCGATATCCTAAAATGAACTAAATGTAGTACTCTTCCTGTGATGCCTAGCAAGACCGGGCGAGTACTACATGTCTGGCATAAATATCCTGCTTCTTGCTTAAATATGTCAATATATATATATATATATATATATATATATATATATAATTTTTAAAAATTGCTAAATATATATATATATATATATATATATATATATTTAGCAATTTTTAAAAATTTCTAAAATCTTAATTAAAAAATTAATAAGCGTCAAAACACTCCGAGTCTCCGACTAGTATTGTGCTTTTATCCGACATCTCCAGATTAAAAGTGGTAGAGATACAATGAAAGAACACGGCAATGGCAATACGCGAGCCAAAAGGGTACACATCACAATAGAAACGTGATAGCCGGATAGTGTCTCTTGAACTTTATTTATGTTGCTAAAGTGTGACGATATATTTTCATGACCACTCCAGCATATTTGTTCGGGTTTTATTTTACTAGAAAATATGTTTATACTATTCAGACAATAAATAAAAATAATTAAAATTATTTTCCTTTCACGTAAAGTAGATGGAATATTTCATTTATTTGAAAATTTGTTATCACTATGTACTATAAGAAACAAAAGGAAATGAGATTGTTAGGACTATAAAGCTCTTCAAAACCTACACTACATATTAACATTTAATATATAAAATACTATGATACTTTTACAGTATATTACTTTACGTTTATTGTTTTTATTACGTAGTATAAATAAAACGATATATCCATAAATTGGTAAGACGGTAATGTGATTTGAAATATATAGAAATATATTTTAAGTATATACTATATTTGAAAAACTTTCATGAAATTAACCGTTTAATTTAATTTGTCAAAGAAGTCAAATATTATGGTTTTAACAATCACAATATTCTAAGTAAATAACTTTTAACTACGACCGACGTCCGTAACATTAACTTTATTAATTATTTTTAACATTTAAAAAGTTGGCACTTGGTATGTTTTTGTATATATAAATATATATAACAAAGTTTCTCATTAGAAAAATATTTTTTAAAGTTTCAGAAAGTATGAAATACGACTGTCGGTGTTAAATGAGAATCTTCATAAGTCATTATCTTAAATATATATTTCTAACTGTTTACATTCACGTTTCTATGTTTATCTTTTATCTGAGATAAGTGATATTGTACTTTAACACGTGTTAAAAAACATCTACTGAGTTCAAAATATGGTTGGCTATTATTTGCTCATTATACTGATAATCGAAAGAAACCCTAGCTGAATAGGCATTCAAATGTGTTTTATGTAATTAAATGTTATATAGCCAAAAAAGTTTATAATTTTTTTAAAAATCCTATGTTAACCCAAAAACCTTTTACTAATAATAATAATAGTAATAATAATATACTTTATTGTACACCCGGATCATACAAAAATTTAAACATTAAAAACAGAAATAACAAAATGGTAGAAATTTGGCGATCTTACCGCTAAAGAGCAGTCTCTTCCAGGCAACCAATCAGAAGTAGGAAAAATATATGAGAAAAACATTATGTGGGTGTGCTTAAACAGTAACATAGACAGAAAAACATTACGCAATCATACATATAAACCTACATAAATACATGAGTATACATATAAAACATATACATACACAAATATATATATATATATATATATATATATATATATATATATATATATATATTCACAAATACATCCCTTTTGTACCTGAATAATAAATGAAATCACAATATTACTGTGTTTCTTTTTTTATATATTTAAAATCTACCCTGCTTTCAGTTCTTTGGACCTTCTATGGCTTCATTTTGATGTTGTCAAATAAGTCCATTTTAAGAAATTTATAAAAAAATCAATGCAAATACAACATGACACACAAATTATCATATTAATATTATCATATTTATTCAACAAAAAGTGAATGCCAGCCAACACAACTTTTAGAATAGAAAAAGTTCCCCTATATTCGATATACAACTATATGAAAAGGTGAGCAGATGAACAATCGAGTCTCCAAATGGGAAGTGATCATTGCCGCCCATGCACAAGGACGTTGCTGGCCTTTGAGGTGAGGTAAGAGGCCCCTATTCAAGGTAATTAAGTCGTATCGACCTGGAAATAGGGCTACAGAATGTTTTATTTTTTTTTTCACCTTGCGCTCAATTCAATTAAGAAGTGGATTATGACTTTTTTCGTTATTTTTATTAACTCCTTATAATATATAAAAAGTTATTTTATATATATAAACTACCATTTCTCGTTGCTACCTCCTGTCAAGTGAATCAATGCTATACGAAATAAGAATATTTCAATAATATAAAGAAATCATTTATGCAAACAAATAATATCCACGAGAAGAAGCTGAATAACTAAAATAATATAGTTGCTTTCGCTTGCATTTTGTAATATTGTGACTGAGATTCAAAATCCAGTGTACCATAACGAGCACACTCAAGTTGTAAAATACGACAATGACAGATTGAAGACAGCTTTGTGCCTTTATCCCCATCCAGTTATAACGTTGCCAAGTTTTATTTAAATAAATATATATATTCCATTATCTATACACATAATAAATAAAATTATTCTTTCATCAATTGTCGATAAAATAAAAAACTGGTAATAAAGATATTACTACTGTATTTCATTAAAATAATATTTTAAAAGTAAATTATTGATATATTAAATTTAGCATACGACTCCATCCCCGTGGGCTACAGAAAACCTCGGAAAAGGACCAACTGGCGCAGCATACGTAATATTTTCTGTTTGAGTGTAAACCAATTACAGTTTTTAAATTGTTGGACGTTGGAATATTTATCATGCACAAAGAAAGGTTAAGATTTATATTTAATTTTTGAACACATACTACATTTTTTGGAACAGAACATAAGCGACTTTTATTATATTAAAATTTTCGATCCCTGACAGATCTGAGAGTAAGTAGTACTTAGAGATACAAAAGGTACTGGACGGTTTTAAGACTGTGTTACTTTTATAAACAAAAATTAAGTTACTTTTGTAAAGAAAAAATAGTACATAACGCATAAGCAATTGTAACATTATGTATTAGTTGCAACTTAGATGTGTAGTGTAACGAAAACTGCACAAACATATAGATAATATTAAATAATGTAGAATTTTGCAAATTATGGCTTATAATACTTAAGCTATTTGTAATGTAATTATATTTATTATATTAATCTTAATATCTTGGTTAAAATGACGAGGCGTAATTGGTATACAAGGTATTTCAATTATGTAATGTAGAAACCTTTCTCTTATTCCATTCAATAATTTAACATATTATGGAAGATAAATAAAGAAATTACATTAATTATATTTATGTTTGATCAATTTTAAGTTATTTGCTAATTTTCTACGCTGTAATTTGCTTATGAATCAAAATTCATTGTTTGTTTTCATATCCTCATTATGCAGTTGCCGCAGGGCGAGAGATGTACCAGTATGGCCACACATCAACTCAATTAATCGATAATAATCGATACCGCCTTTGCTTATCTGTCGATATCTCTAGTTGACACTGTAGAACGCGTTTTATATAATCCTGTCATAAATGTTTTAGCAAAGAACAATCGTTTTTTTTTTTGGATTTCATAATACTTTTATTATAGTAAAGTGTGTTTGTTTATACAATAATATAAAAATATTAAAAATACATAAAGCTCATTCAAAATTATCGCCATTGGCTTTATTGCAGTTCTTTTAACGTTGAGGCCAGTTATCTATAGAAACTCGCACTCTCTTTCGAAGCAAGACTTATTACTGTTATTCTTACGGATTTTTCTAGGCATTTCAAATTATCATGACGTTAAGAGCATATTATATTCTCTAAAACTGATTATAAAACATTATTCAAAAGATTGAGATCAGAACGAGACGATGGCCAATCTACAGGTCTGATGAAGTCTGGAACGTTTGTTTCCAACCACACCAGAATGGATCGAGCTTTATGACTAGGTACTGGTACGTGCTGAATGGATCGGCCTTAGTCATGGAACAAGGTGTTGTTAAAAGATCCAACCGTCTTTTTAACAATCGTGTCTTCATACATTTGTATCGATGTTTTGACACTTTCAGACAATAATGCGTTTCTTATAAGCTGCTAGTTTTAAATCATCTTTCAATATACGCGACATGTTTTTAGTTTCTACATTCCAGAGATGAAATCTTTTACCTTCGGACAGGACTTCTTAAATTTTTTTCCTTTATTGCTTTGATCGTCTTTTTCAAACGAACATTATGAGGACCGCCAGATCCCTTTCTTATAACAAACAAAGGACATGTAACAACTTTTGTTTCATGTAACGGCCTTTGTTCCTAGATATCATATTATCTATCAATAGCGTGGTCCAGAAAGATTTGACTAATACCAAGTGAATGGAGAATAAAACATTGCGTTTGTCTCCGTACCTACGCTGACAACAACGAATTACAACAGCAATTCAATTCCCTTTATCATGATTAGTGCAAAAATAATAAAACACAATGGAAATTCATAAAGGAATGACAAATTCCAAATTCAAAGCGTATTATTGTTTTTTTTTTTTCATTGCAAAGGATTCTTACCTTTTTTTTAATACTAAATTAATACTAATGTTATTCTATTCTAATTTTCACTTATATACATACAATAATAAAATTGTTGTTGACATCTTAAATTAATTTTAATAAACACCGTCCATTACGGTCGAAAATGTATAATCAATCGAGATGGAAATTACAATCCATTTATTTATTTATTAGTACCAACGCATAACCAACCTGAGGAATACGTTATGGAAACCAAGTTATAGGAACTAAGAAGTCATCTATGTTTGATTTCAAATTCTTTTAATAGAATTCTATATAGTTAACTTATTAATTTCGGATTTCACAACATGAAACAAGATTTAAGTTAGAATCTCAGCTTAAACTAACAGATCTCCCAAAAGTATAAGTATTTTTAGTTTATATTAAAGTCCAACACGAGTTATAATTGCTAGAACATGACCCTTAGTATTCAGGTCCTCGTCCTACGCTCAAAGAAAACCTGTCTCTGACCACCGTAGCAGTGGCATAGCAGTGTCTACGATAGTCTCGCGAGTAGCGATGCGGTAGCTCGATTGCTAAAGCGATGTAACGGTTTCCCAGAGGTTGCGTATTTTAATCCTTCTCGTCGTGATTTTTATTATATATTTATTTTTACAAACTTATCATGGATAAAAATAATTTCAAAACATCAGTTTTTTTTTATGTTGGGATTATTTATTTATTTAATTTATTTATTTCTTCATGCATAAAAATACAATGGTGGACTTAATGCCACAGGCATTCTCTACCAGTCAACCAAGGGTAATGCAGAAACGAAAAGAACCTTATCAGTGACAGATTTCAGTATATTTTGATTTACCTTAGCAGTTGCACAACCTTGTATGAAAGTGGTTTCATCAGGGTACAAAACTTGTAAAAAATGTACTATAATATAAGCTTTTCATAAATGAAATACAAAAATGTAATTATAAAAAAAGCATCACATAAGTGAAGATGTCGGATGGACAAAATAGGAATATGCAGAGAATTGTTGACACCGTCTCCCTGAATATTCATCTTTATCAATATACTAGTAACTCTCTGTGTTCAATAGAGATGAGACTGATATATTGTTTAATTAACCTTTAATATATAGCATAGTATATGTGCATATATTATGTATAATAGTAAATATGTCAATCTATTTTTTAGGAAACATTAAAATATTTTTAGTTCTAATAATAATGTTATAAAACATTTAATACTAATATGCTTTGGGCATCAACGTTGAAACATTTCATTTTTTATTCCTATTCCGAAAAAAAAAAAAATTATTACTTTTTTATGATTAAAAAATTAATTTAATTTTATTATTTATTTAAATATAAATTACAATAGTTAATGACATTTTTAATTAGCTAATAATGAAAAAATAATAATGTGAACTGGGTTGTTAATTTAATGACGGTATACTTAATAACCAAAATAAATATCTCTAGAATATATAATTTATTGAACAGAGATGTCCCGATTTTCAACAGTATATTGTTGTATTTAATGTGATGCGCCAAACGTCAGTGGGAACAATTTGTTGCTTGCAGTTCCGGTGGGAAGGCACTAAAATTGCTACACAATAAAACAACAGAATCTACTCGTACTTACTACTTACTATAGCTACATTAATGTCAGAATTTTAGGCTCGTAATGTATTATATAATTTATTTTCTTTATTTTTTAAGAAATAATAAGTATAAGTTTAACTTGATAGTAAATTAAAACATTAAAAAACAAATATTACAAATACCTAAGATACGTAATGGAATCTATTTGTTTTATTTGTACTCTTTCGCAGCTGGGAGTCTTGTTCGGAATGCTATGTAGCAAACAATGTGTTGTCGCCACAAATTGGATTGAGCTTGTTGCAGAGAAATATATCTGATCCCGGAGGTGCATTAAGTAAGAGAGCTAGAATAATATTTTCTTAGATTTTCACGAGTACACATTTCAAATAAAACTATTTTTACGGATATTTTTATAACTCGCGTATAATTTGGGTCGAAACGTCGGGTTAAAATCAAAAATTTAACCAAATTATACGCGAGTTATAATCCGTAAAAATAGTTTTATTTGAGCTAGAATAAAATAAATAATAATTTTAGATTACACTATAATCAAAATTTTTTATTGTATAGAATTTAATTATACTTTTATCTTTTATATTTTAATGCACTAATACTTTCATGGTCCATAATTACCGTTCTCTGTAGATATTCGGCTTTTTTTTTTTTTTTTGGAATTTTCCCGACAAGTTTGAAACCCGTCCGGGTCCTTTACCCGGAAGCCGGTTCACGCTGTGCTCTAGTATTTTATAAAATTTATGTTCTGGGCCAAACTCTTGGTAGCTTTCCATAAATATCTGAAAAAAAAATAAATGTAAACCTACAAGAATATCTTTAGAAAAGAGAGAGATATATATATTTACTTTAATGTACTAGATTTTGTTTTTGTGTATGATCAATACAAATACTTTTTGATGAAATGACATCCGCGATGGAAACAAACATACAATTACAGTATTTCTTTATTGATAAAGATATATAAGTTATATATATATAAGACACTAATTGAAGATATATAAACATAAATATAATCAGGAATATTAATAATAAAATATTTATTAAAATACAAAAGTGGTAAGACATATTGTTATCGATGATTCCTTAATTTGTGGCAATTGATAAAAATGATAAGGTAGAAACTAGTGTCTTTCTAGATTTACACCGATAATAGTTTTTTGTATTCAATTTAAAGGATTTTGAAAACAGCAAAATATTGTATAGAATTGAACAATTACATTTTTTCTCAGCCCTATTTATGTCTGGCTGACAGTAAACCTTGCGACCGGCGGGATTTTGTTGCAATTTGGTATAGTGATAAAAGATGTTTAATTTTATATTTCATCCCAAAAATAAAACGGTTTCTGCAGAATATAATAAAAGTTCATTAAAAATTTAAATTACAAGAACGGCCTATATACCTTGAAATAAATAAATAATGCATAAATATTACTTAACAACAATATTTCAAGGTAAAGTTATAACGCATGTTTATGTGGATGAATAAACATTAATAAATAAATCATCAATATATTTAGATTTTTTTATTATGGTGGTTTCGATTGAGTATTTACTTTAATAAAAATAACATGTCTACGTGTTAACTAAGCGATACAGAACCGCTGAACTATTGTAATGTTTATCTGTTTGCGAATTTAACGAAAACTTTTGATATGTTTTTATTAAATTAATTTTAGTTGTAAGTTATGATTTTATTGTATGAACTGATAATGAAGCATATAAAGAAAGAATTACATAATGTACATAAAACAAAATGATAAACTATGTTTTGTATCCTATTCACTAAACACCGTAATTAATTTATTATTAAATAGCACAATTATATTTATTGGACCTAAATATTATACACATATATATTACATATATTACTAATGAATAATTTGACACAATATATGATGATGTAATTTTCGCCCTCATAACAAATAAAATTGACAAAAGACTTAATTAACGGTCACAATTTGAATGAATTATAACACGATACCTGCAAATCAAGATAATGAAATAAATATATTGATAAAAGTATCCTTAAATATAATTTATTATTAGTAGTTACAATTAATAGATCCAGATAATAAATGAGAGTTCGTTACAAGAAAGCCTGATAATGATTATTATAATTCAGGTCTTTTATTTTCATCAGCATATTCAGTCGACAATTGATTAATTGCATACTTTGTTGGTTATCAGACCTTTTCAAAGAGTCATCACTTTTTAGAAATATAATAATCCTTACAAATGATTACTGTTTGAAGAATTTACAAGTATTTTTTCTAATACTTACAGATAACAAAGTTCAATGTTTAAGTAAATTCTAAATAATTATCTGTATAAAGCGATCGCAGATATTATAAATAGATTAAATTTATATATTTTCATTAGTACAATAGTATAACAATAATATTCCTTGCGTAATTATCTAAGTAAAACAAGCAAAATTCTTAATTAAATATTTATAAAACATACAAAAAAAAATTTGCTTGCCAATGTACAACATATCCAACAATATTATTAATTTTGGTGATTCATATATTTCAAATCGATTAGTTACTCATTGTCAAATAATAATATTTATTTTAACATAATTAAACCTCACAATCAAGTCAAGAAATTGAACTTAAAAAAATATCTTATAGTTCGAGGGCAGGTCATTTTATTTTTTATAACATGAAAAGGTATAATTTTATGAAAAAATAATGCAAAATATTATAATATAAATTATATTTAATAATAATATAAATTATATTTAATACTAATTTTATCAAACTATTTGTATTCAGGCCTCAGGATCAAAATGTTTCCTGGACCCAATTTCTGTTAATTTGACGAGGGTTTACACTTCTATAATTTGATGACACACATTGGACGAATTTCTAAATTATAAATAGTTTACGCTAATCTTTTGATATCGATGTATAACATACCCCTAATTTAATTAAAAATATTTTAATGTCCCATCCTATTCAGTATATATTTTGGATGTTACTCTTTTTCAGTATATTCTTAGACAAGTAGTGTGAAATTAGAAGAATTTCGGTAATATATAACCAACTATAAGCGGTATTATTAAATTTACTAATTTTAAAATAAGACTTAATATTTATCTTCGTGTGCACAACAAGTATATTTTGTAATTGAGTTCTAAATATCTACTTAAAAGTAATAAAAATTTAATCACTATTCCTGATAGTTTAGTGAAATAATAATCCATTTTCCATAAAACGTGTTCATTAGTTGAAGTTGATCGAAATGAATTGAAAAATATTTTCAGTGTAATTACGTGCACCCATCCAATTAGACTGAACTGGTTTACATGATAAGTTTGTTTTGTATCTCGACGAATTGCAGAAGACTGTAGTATTGACCATTTTTTATTTAACTTTTAAAGGTAGATATTGGTTGTACAATAAAATTTAGATTTTTGGGAATATGGCC
This sequence comes from Mechanitis mazaeus, assembly GCA_959347395.1. Classification (NCBI taxonomy): domain Eukaryota; kingdom Metazoa; phylum Arthropoda; class Insecta; order Lepidoptera; family Nymphalidae; genus Mechanitis; species Mechanitis mazaeus. The sequence continues at coordinate 4,579,071 of OY365750.1, forward strand.
TTTTTCTATTCTATAAGTTTCTTTATACTTTTTTTTAGTTAACGTATGTAGCATGTTTCAATTTTAAAACCACAGCAGTGGCTGAATACTAAATAATAATATTCAAACAACAATTTAAATTTGCAAAATATTCATGCACGTTGTACACATTTCACAGCTACAAAACTTTTATTTCCTAAAAAAATATTAGTGAGAATTTATTATATTTTTTTTATTCTAAATTCTATGATTATATGTCTTTTGTCACTAATCACATTAATTCCATTTAATGAAAGTCACATTGTTATCCTTCACACTATCTAAAACATTTATCTCTCTCAGCAGCAAGAGAAGGTAGAGTAGTCAGTATAATACGCAGTAGTGGACACTTTAATATTGTATTATTACGATATATTTTAGAGAACTCTATTCCTTTTAAGAATAAGATTTTATAACCTAGTCACATGTACGGGGACATGTCTTTCTGTCTCATTATTTAAACTGGTTTGTTTCATTGATAATATTTATCAAAATAGAAGGTATTGCCATTAGTTTTTAAGGTTTAATTTTGTCCTATCAGCTAAAATTAGAAAAAGCGGCATGAGACAAAGGAATTAATTAAATTCCTTCTGTTCCAGAAATATATCAATAAAATATGCATCAATCAATTATAATGTACTTTCAATAGTTTTTAAGAATAAAATAATGTAACATCTTAATTTGTCTTTAAAAACATGTAACCAAATTATACGCGAGTTTTAATACGTAAAAATAGTTTTATTTGTCTTAAAAATTACAAATTTCTGAAAGCCAGATCACCTCTCATCATCATCATCATCAGTCATCACCACCCAAAAAGTCGTGGTTGTATTTGGATCTTTAGAAGCGTTTCCATAGATGATGATTTATGTCGATTCAAATATTATTACTTTAAGTTTTAAATATATTGCTTGCTCAGTTTTATTACAGTGTTATACAAGTAAATAGAAAAATTTTATTACGTTATTCACAATGTTAGTTCAATCCACAAAATGTAAAAATGTATGTTTATTAGATTTCCTTTTAAGAAAATATATTAAGTTTAAGAGAATCAACAGTTTTTGTATACCTTTTGCGTTTCTATTGTTAATAATTTCTATAACAATATAAAACTTATTCGTTTGCCAATTCACTTATCCAATACTTTTATTGTAAAGTTTATATGTCACACTATATATATAGTGTATATATATAAGGATCAAAAGTATTTCTCTCTGTAAGTACAATTCAATTTCAGGAGATAACACAATACACACTACACACCATTTTTATCACAGAACGTGATTCTCTGACTGAATGAGTTGTAGATACAACCTTTTTAGTTCGAAGTTTTCTTCTTCGCCATTAAATTTTTATTCTATATATTTTTTTAATTTCAACACTAAAAATATTTATAAATATTTATCATAAATTAACAAATATCTAAATATATAGATATAAAATAAACAAAAAATACATGAAAATAAAATGTAACATTGCTTTAATAGTTTTTTTATATTTATGACATGTAAGTGTCCTTTTTGATATTTTCAAACTAAATTTATTTTGGACTTTAACACGTATGGCTGTCTCAATAAATATGCCTTGAATATTGAATAAACATTTTTGAGTAAAATATTTATTAAAACACAAAAGTAGCAAGACATATTGTCATATGGATATCAATGGATAAACTCGATGTTTAATTTGATAAAAAAAGTGAAAAGGGTACAGACTAGTGTCTTTCTTGTTTTACCCCTAATGTTGGATTTTTTGTATAAAATTCTGTATAAAATTGAAATTTTTTTATAAAATTATATTTTGTGTTTGTTATTTTGTTTTGAAAACTGAGAAATTTTGTATAAAATTGAACCGTTACATTTTGTCAGCAATAATTTTGTTAGCTAACAGTAAACCTTGCAACCAGCGGGATTTTCATGCAATTTGGTATAGTGATAAAAGATGTTAATTTTACATTATATACCAAAAATAAAACGGTTTCTGCGGAATAAAAAAAGAGGACATTAAAAATTTAAATTACCTATATGCCTTAAAATATATAAATGATGCTTATATATTCCTCAATAACAACATTTCAAGATAGAATATAATATATTATAAATAAGCCAACGCATAAAAGACAACGACAAACAGTGAAACTGACGAAAATAACAATGATATTATGTTATTATAACGAGAATAACTGCTTTATAAAAAAAGTAAAAATTAAGATCATTTCTTGAATATATATAAGAGATTAAATATGTATAGAGAAGAGAAGAGAGACAAGTCCTATCATTACTACTGGCTAATTTAAATGTAAGAGATAAATGTTGCATGCAATAGTCAATCCTTCTCTGCAATTTGCTAACATCTAATTGTTACGTATAGACCAAGTGTAATTATGATATTATGGCTATTAATACTACTAAAAACTCTTTAATGGAAAAAACGTACATATCTAGGTGAGTGTACTCTAAACAATAAAACGCAATAAATTATCAATTATGACGGTTTCATAAAAATTAAATTACTATCAAACTTTTTGTGCTTTACTCTCATACAACAACTCTACGAAAATAATATTTTTTGTTTATAAATCTAATCGCTTTAAAAATAAATGTTTAATTCACAAATTGTGTATACAATATATAAATATATGTTATATAGTATGGCTGTAGAAGTAAATTTATTTGTAATGTTAATAAATTTTAAGTCTTCGGTTTCGGTTGCCTTTACCATTCCATAATATATCTATTTCTTATTCATCAATTGCTTAACTAAAGAGAAAAGCGTATTACAGGGAATTGAATGCATAATTAATTGTTTGGCTTCAAATTATTCTAGTAATGATATTATTAGCTAACATCAGTAAAACAATACTGTAATACCTTTAACTCAAATGGGAAGAATTATCTTTACAATTAAATGAAGGCATTCTTACAGACCAATAGAGGGGAAAGATTAAATAATTTTTAATAATTCTATTTTAGCCTTTAATGCAGTTATTGTTTATTTTATTTGCAACGACAAATTATACTACTATTAAGGTTTTATAATAAAAATGAATAAAGACGTTATTCATTGCGATATAAGAAAAAGAAATAGTTAAAAATACAGAACTCTAATATTCAAAATAATTGTATTATTTTTAAGTATCACAATTATAATTCATTGAGATAGCTGTTTCTTTTACGAAAAAAATATATCTTTTACTTCACAATAAAATTTATATTATTTGAATCCTTTTTTTGTTATCAATTTGTTTACACTTTATAATGTCTTAATGAACATTTTATAGATAATTTTAAATTTTATTTCAATATAACGAGAAATATTGAATTTAAGGTATTATATTTTTACGAATATCTAAAGTATATTAACATAACTCAAACTAAGTTATATTTAGTATGGTGATTGCGTGAGTCTTTTAAAATCAGTTATCTTATAAACTGAAATCGGCTAAGTACTTCTCATATTCCCAAATTCTAATACCTAGTCTCGTATTATTTCAATAACTAATTGTGTAATATGGTCACCTAAATATATTTTATAACCAAATGTTCCTTAAGGTAGATAGATTTGAAAAAAACATCAAAATCGACAAAGTAATTGTGGAGATAGTCGCGGGCATACAGACATGCCTATGTAGGCATGAAAGGACGTTTTACTAATATGTATTAGTAAAACGTCCTTTCTTTTAATATCGGTTAAAAATGAAGTTGCTATTCGGTGGCACTTATTGAATCAATCTCAAATTCAAATTCAAATTCAAATTCAAAATATCTTTATTCAAAAATAGGCATTTACACGCACTTTTGAATCGTCAATTATTACATTATAAAAATGTCAGTATAGTCAGTCCGTCCTTAAGCTACAACCAGCTCGGAATGCTGTTCTGTTGAGAAGAGCTGGCCAGAAACTCGACAGTTGCACTTTTTAAAATATGTGAACAATGTTTGATATACAGATTAGAATATCCTGCAAATGAGTCAACAACCAAAGCTCCACAACCTAACCTTTTACTTGATCGAAATACGATCAACTAAGAACTCTTGTATGCTATAATAAGCTTTATTTATCTATCAAAAACTTTGTATTTTGATTAATCCACATACCTATAATTGTATGTTTTTTTGGCCACTTTCGGTAAAAAACAAAATAATTTCATATTTGAATTAAAAATGACGATTCTAATAAGGAACAATATTTTTATTTCAGTCTAAAATAAAAATGAAAATCATAACAACAGATATGAGTTGATCAATTTGTTACTAAATATAAATATTACGATAACTTTATTATGTTACCTGATTTACCTGATGTACTCCATGTACCACAGGGATCAGATGTACCGTGTGCCGAGCTCAATCCAATTTGTAACGACAACATGTATTCGCTTCGAACAAAACTTTCTGCTCTGAAAGAGTGCAAACATATGTATATACTACAGCTTTTGTTGTGTATATATTTATTTATTAACTTAATCATATAGAATTAGAATACAACAATCACTTTATCGTAAACTAAGCTATTATTGTATAACTGTCAAAACATGTCATTATGCGTTAAAAAAAGCGTCAATCTTACCACGAGTACGGGGAAGTGGCAACAGCATCTTGAAGATGATATCAAACCGTCATGACTGTCACATACAACATCAGTGTATTATTGTTGGCAAAGGCCATTATTTTAATTTAAATTGATTTGGTTTGGTTTGGTTTGGTTTGGTTTGGTTTGGTTTGGTTTGGTTTGGTTTGGTTTGGTTTGGTTTGGTTTGGTTTGGTTTGGTTTGGTTTGGTTTGGTTTGGTTTGGTTTGGTTTGGTTTGGTTTGGTTTGGTTTGGTTTGGTTTGGTTTGGTTTGGTTTGGTTTGGTTTGGTTTGGTTTGGTTTGGTTTGGTTTGGTTTGGTTTGGTTTGGTTTGGTTTGGTTTGGTTTGGTTTGGTTTGGTTTGGTTTGGTTTGGTTTGGTTTGGTTTGGTTTGGTTTGGTTTGGTTTGGTTTGGTTTGGTTTGGTTTGGTTTGGTTTGGTTTGGTTTGGTTTGGTTTGGTTTGGTTTGGTTTGGTTTGGTTTGGTTTGGTTTGGTTTGGTTTGGTTTGGTTTGGTTTGGTTTGGTTTGGTTTGGTTTGGTTTGGTTTGGTTTGGTTTGGTTTGGTTTGGTTTGGTTTGGTTTGGTTTGGTTTGGTTTGGTTTGGTTTGGTTTGGTTTGGTTTGGTTTGGTTTGGTTTGGTTTGGTTTGGTTTGGTTTGGTTTGGTTTGGTTTGGTTTGGTTTGGTTTGGTTTGGTTTGGTTTGGTTTGGTTTGGTTTGGTTTGGTTTGGTTTGGTTTGGTTTGGTTTGGTTTGGTTTGGTTTGGTTTGGTTTGGTTTGGTTTGGTTTGGTTTGGTTTGGTTTGGTTTGGTTTGGTTTGGTTTGGTTTGGTTTGGTTTGGTTTGGTTTGGTTTGGTTTGGTTTGGTTTGGTTTGGTTTGGTTTGGTTTGGTTTGGTTTGGTTTGGTTTGGTTTGGTTTGGTTTGGTTTGGTTTGGTTTGGTTTGGTTTGGTTTGGTTTGGTTTGGTTTGGTTTGGTTTGGTTTGGTTTGGTTTGGTTTGGTTTGGTTTGGTTTGGTTTGGTTTGGTTTGGTTTGGTTTGGTTTGGTTTGGTTTGGTTTGGTTTGGTTTGGTTTGGTTTGGTTTGGTTTGGTTTGGTTTGGTTTGGTTTGGTTTGGTTTGGTTTGGTTTGGTTTGGTTTGGTTTGGTTTGGTTTGGTTTGGTTTGGTTTGGTTTGGTTTGGTTTGGTTTGGTTTGGTTTGGTTTGGTTTGGTTTGGTTTGGTTTGGTTTGGTTTGGTTTGGTTTGGTTTGGTTTGGTTTGGTTTGGTTTGGTTTGGTTTGGTTTGGTTTGGTTTGGTTTGGTTTGGTTTGGTTTGGTTTGGTTTGGTTTGGTTTGGTTTGGTTTGGTTTGGTTTGGTTTGGTTTGGTTTGGTTTGGTTTGGTTTGGTTTGGTTTGGTTTGGTTTGGTTTGGTTTGGTTTGGTTTGGTTTGGTTTGGTTTGGTTTGGTTTGGTTTGGTTTGGTTTGGTTTGGTTTGGTTTGGTTTGGTTTGGTTTGGTTTGGTTTGGTTTGGTTTGGTTTGGTTTGGTTTGGTTTGGTTTGGTTTGGTTTGGTTTGGTTTGGTTTGGTTTGGTTTGGTTTGGTTTGGTTTGGTTTGGTTTGGTTTGGTTTGGTTTGGTTTGGTTTGGTTTGGTTTGGTTTGGTTTGGTTTGGTTTGGTTTGGTTTGGTTTGGTTTGGTTTGGTTTGGTTTGGTTTGGTTTGGTTTGGTTTGGTTTGGTTTGGTTTGGTTTGGTTTGGTTTGGTTTGGTTTGGTTTGGTTTGGTTTGGTTTGGTTTGGTTTGGTTTGGTTTGGTTTGGTTTGGTTTGGTTTGGTTTGGTTTGGTTTGGTTTGGTTTGGTTTGGTTTGGTTTGGTTTGGTTTGGTTTGGTTTGGTTTGGTTTGGTTTGGTTTGGTTTGGTTTGGTTTGGTTTGGTTTGGTTTGGTTTGGTTTGGTTTGGTTTGGTTTGGTTTGGTTTGGTTTGGTTTGGTTTGGTTTGGTTTGGTTTGGTTTGGTTTGGTTTGGTTTGGTTTGGTTTGGTTTGGTTTGGTTTGGTTTGGTTTGGTTTGGTTTGGTTTGGTTTGGTTTGGTTTGGTTTGGTTTGGTTTGGTTTGGTTTGGTTTGGTTTGGTTTGGTTTGGTTTGGTTTGGTTTGGTTTGGTTTGGTTTGGTTTGGTTTGGTTTGGTTTGGTTTGGTTTGGTTTGGTTTGGTTTGGTTTGGTTTGGTTTGGTTTGGTTTGGTTTGGTTTGGTTTGGTTTGGTTTGGTTTGGTTTGGTTTGGTTTGGTTTGGTTTGGTTTGGTTTGGTTTGGTTTGGTTTGGTTTGGTTTGGTTTGGTTTGGTTTGGTTTGGTTTGGTTTGGTTTGGTTTGGTTTGGTTTGGTTTGGTTTGGTTTGGTTTGGTTTGGTTTGGTTTGGTTTGGTTTGGTTTGGTTTGGTTTGGTTTGGTTTGGTTTGGTTTGGTTTGGTTTGGTTTGGTTTGGTTTGGTTTGGTTTGGTTTGGTTTGGTTTGGTTTGGTTTGGTTTGGTTTGGTTTGGTTTGGTTTGGTTTGGTTTGGTTTGGTTTGGTTTGGTTTGGTTTGGTTTGGTTTGGTTTGGTTTGGTTTGGTTTGGTTTGGTTTGGTTTGGTTTGGTTTGGTTTGGTTTGGTTTGGTTTGGTTTGGTTTGGTTTGGTTTGGTTTGGTTTGGTTTGGTTTGGTTTGGTTTGGTTTGGTTTGGTTTGGTTTGGTTTGGTTTGGTTTGGTTTGGTTTGGTTTGGTTTGGTTTGGTTTGGTTTGGTTTGGTTTGGTTTGGTTTGGTTTGGTTTGGTTTGGTTTGGTTTGGTTTGGTTTGGTTTGGTTTGGTTTGGTTTGGTTTGGTTTGGTTTGGTTTGGTTTGGTTTGGTTTGGTTTGGTTTGGTTTGGTTTGGTTTGGTTTGGTTTGGTTTGGTTTGGTTTGGTTTGGTTTGGTTTGGTTTGGTTTGGTTTGGTTTGGTTTGGTTTGGTTTGGTTTGGTTTGGTTTGGTTTGGTTTGGTTTGGTTTGGTTTGGTTTGGTTTGGTTTGGTTTGGTTTGGTTTGGTTTGGTTTGGTTTGATATTTATGTAATCTGCCTTTTTAATAATTTTATTTGTTATTGTAATATTGACTTGGTTTTGATTATGTTTTAAATTATTTTTATTATTATTGTTATTAATTTCATTACATTGTCTTTTATTATTACCAATGGCTATTCATCTATTAAGTAACATACTCTTAAAGAAATCGCTACTAACAAATATATGGATGTATGGAAAATCTGAAATAAAGTTTATTATTATTATTATATTATAATTATAAATCGAAATTCTTACGAAGTACCAACCAGCCATCCCAACTGCTATAACTGCAATTCTTTTTTCTTTAACATTAAATACAGCAGAATAAAAAAACAACAAAAAATATTGTAATTAGTCTTCAGAAAAAAAGAATAAATAGCAATTAAATTGTAAAAATACTTGAATCTTCAATATTTAATATTATTGATTTGCATGAAGATGATTCAATCTTGAAGATTCTTGAACTTTGATCCTACCTAGTCAACATTGATAAGCGAATGCAAATATAGGAGTTTAAAAAAATATATTTAATGTATAAGTATACACTGGTATAAAAATTCTCATAATAATTTAGTATTACTGATGTACCTACGCCCATGAGAGCGGGATGAATTAAATACAATAAAATATTCTCACAATAATCTCATTTTAAATTACAATGAATTTTGTAATAAAGTTGTTGAAATAAAAAAGAATATTCAATTTTTTACCATTAGCATTGCATTGTTATAATATAAAAATGCACAAGTAGTCTGGGTGTGCGCCATGTTCAACTACTAAGTAATTCCGTGGCGCCAAAGTAAACGATTCAGGGCAACCGTTAGGTTTTAGTATGTATCCTAATGTTTCCTTTATCGGCGAGCCGCCAATAAGCGCTCCAGCTATTCCTCCTGACTGAGAAGTATAGATAAAAAACAGCTGTAGTTACAATTAGTAAGTGTATATTGTTTAAAGTAAGTATTACAGATAGTGTTATTTAAGACAGTTTATTACGCACTTATATTTGTGAGTTTTACTTTAAAAAGAGATAACTCCGCGGTGTCTGAATATTAACGCATTTTAATAGTTAATTTTATATCATATTTACTATTTATTTTATTAGCGAAAAAAATATATATTAAGACATTTTTATCTTAAGGAACATTACTCAACTATTTATATATATTTTAATTTGGTTACTTAAATATATTCAAACATTTATTTGCTTGGTTGCCATTTAATATAGATTATTTGATCTACAGTGATCAATAGTCAGCCAGACGACGTCGTCTAATCATACTATATTCCGTCTCCAGTGCCTTGTTTTTTCCCGAAACTTCTCACAGTTCAACATAAATCATGATGGAACACGGGTATCTCCATTGTTTTATATTGTAACCCTTTTCAGTCCGAATGCCAATTTGTTCTTAAACCTAAAGAGTCAACGAGCTGGTTTTAATTTTATTTTATATTTCCAGTAACAAAGTTTACATGGAGGTTATAATTTATGACAATATTATTTAAGGTTAAGTTATACGATGCATAATAATAATCCTCGTTAATGCTTTATTCAAACCGATACGTATACAGAAATTCAACTCGGACCAAATCTATGTTTGTTTAATTAATACCTATTTTAGAAGCGCGATTATGGTGCAAAAATAAAATATCAAATATTATGTGCAACGGTATTTTTATTTTTTTACAAAGATTACGTAATTAATACCGAAAGGTTTCGGTATTAATTCGGTATTAATAAAAACGTGCTTGTAAATTGGTTCATGATATCAATTGTATTAAGATTTTCTTTTTCTCTTATGATCGCAGTTAATGAGAACACGCGTGTTTCGTTTGAGCACCGCAATATGATATTTACAAAGACTAAAAAAAAGAAAGAAGAAAATTAAAAAATTCATAAGTTATAAACATCATAAATTATTTAATAACTATCTTGAAGCAAGTTATTATTATCACATAGACATCTTAAATGTAAGGCGTAAACATTTTGATATGATGATGTTATTTTCTCTGCTATCTATCGAAATTTATTGTCATGAATTTTTACGTGCTCTTTACTTCAAAATATCAAACAAGCGAACTCAAAATAAAAAACTATTTGCTTACCGTCGTATAAACACTAATTATAGTAACAATTTGTTTTATAAATCGTATTACTTGCACTTACAATGACTTATATTCCGAACTTGATCTTTTTAATATAAACAAAGCAGCTTTTAAAACTGCAATAAAAAGAATAGACACTTTAAAAATTCCTACATAATACTTATATACGATACTTGTTTATTTCATTACACACATTATATTTCAATAAAACTTTTTTTCGGATGTAACTCGCGTTTATTATTACATTATTATATTTAACCCGAAGTTTCGGATGCTTTGCAGCAAACGTGTTCGCGGTAAGACGAGATGATGGTGTCACATCATCATCGTATAAAAATGTAATAATAAACGCGAATTATATACGAAAAATAGTTTTATTGAAATTTGTAGTACTCGTAAACATTATACACATTATAGTACGAATAAATATCACAAAAACACACAAATACAAATATAAACGCAAAGGTATATTAAACCCTTTTCTTAAATACTATAATATGTATATTCCATAAAGCACCTTTCTTTATGTTAACTTTAAAATTTTTTATTATGTATATCATAATAGTGCAATCCTGGTTGGTCTGAATCGTAAGAAAATTTTGTTAGATTTATAATTTGTTAACACTTGGATTACATAGAAAATATATAAATTAATAATCATGATACCAAGTGCCTAGAGGTACTTTTAAATTGTTAAAGATGTTGACGTTACGTAAAAGTTACTTAAAATTGAAAGTTGTTTATTAATTGTAGGTACGGTTTTGAATGTAACAAATTATTTACCGCTTTTTCACATATTTTGTGAATGTTATTAAAATAGTAATATTGTTTAATACATAATATTTGACTTGTATAAATTAAATCCAAATTTCTATTCATTAAAGATTCTGCAAAATTTTCGTATTGAATTTTCGTGCTACTGATTACATTATATTATAATCATATTTTATTAAATCACATTATCGCTTTTTTATTATTGCAACGTTGTGTTTTTGAAAACTGGAACATTTTTTTTCGAAATATATTTAGTAGGGTTATAAATATAATCATTTAATAAATGCTTAACACTAATTTTTGTCTCAGTTTATGATATTTTGCAACAGTTATACTGTACTGTAATAAAGGCAATGTTGTATACATAGTGTTATAATATTACTAACGACATAATTTTCCTGAAATACCTGAAATACCTGACAATACCTTAAATATTCAAACTAAAGGTAAAAAATCTAAATTGTTTTTCTTTTCTTTGATTTAATTTTAGATTAAAATTTAGTAGGAAAAAATTTGAATAAATATGCTGGTGTGTTCATAAACATATTATATCGTCGCACTTTGGTAACATAAATAAAGTTCAAGAAAGATTATCCACCTACTGTGATGTGTCCTTTCTCGTCACGTACTTGCACCGCCTTGTTATTTCAATGTATCTGTCCCACTTTTAATCTGGAGATGTCGGATAAAAGAACAATACTACTTGGATACGTTTGCTTAATACCAGATTTTCTTTTAACGAAGGTGTGGGATTTTTTTGATTTTTCAATGAATCATTAGAAGATATAAAAATTTCTTTAGCTAAAAAAAAATATTTATACCATATATGCAGTACTCTGGGCGTTGTCGCACAATATATTAATCATGTGGAGCTCATTTTATGACATCGCGTTTTCTACTGCAGAATTATTTACAAAGCGTGAATAAATCATAGGCATTTTACAGTCGAGACATGGTAACTCGTAATACATCAAGTGGTATAAAGAAACAGAGCACGGATGCCCGGGAGACTAAATATCCGCACTATATTTCCTGCTTTATAAAGTTATACGGAATACGCTTTAAAACTGGTATTTTAATAATTTTCATATAACTCTGAACTTTAATTGAACCTTAAATATATAGGCACGTGACAAAAGAAAGTTTTTTTCATTTGTTTGCTTGATTTGTTTTATAATAAAGCGAAATACTTTTCATGTACGCCAGTGCAAATTTACAGTTTTCCTTTTGAAAACAGCAAAAATTTCAATGCAATTTGTATTTATAATAAACTTTGCACAATTAGCGCTGGTAATGGCCACTTCAAATCAAAATTTCGGCTTCCTTAATGTTAACGTAAACATTTATTTTTTGTTTTTTATCAATTTATAAATCTGAATGGCTCTAACTCTAACAACTTAATTTGGAGTTTTTTGTGTAATTAAAGGACAATACTTGTCTTTTGTCCTCTTTTCTCCACTATTTATTGTTCTAGCAAAGTATATTATTTGACATAAATCTATTCTGATTTAATTAATTCGATATTGTGTACGTAGTCAGTATTTTTTATGCTTCTTTAATAATAATTTAAACTTATGTTTAAATTATAATGAACTTTCTCGGTCCCGATAAGGTAAAATTTTATTATTATATAATATATCATTAATTTATATTATATATATAAATATATATTGACAGATTTACAACACGAGTTGAGATGATAACCTAATTAGTAGTACGACGAGACGACAGGATTTCAAAAAACTCACAAGTTCGAGTGTAAGATTTAATTTTAACCTTATTGTGATTAACTTAATGATATAAATAAAAAAAGTCGAGATGCCAACCAGTTACCATGAAATTCAATATTAATGTACTGATGCTCTATAGTATGAAAGCAGTTGATTAGTATAACGCAATTAGATTTTCTGGGTCCGCGAAAGCTAATATAAGTCGTGACTTAACATGCTTTAAGATTCAGTTTTGATTTTTTGTTTTGTTTGCGATTGAATCAATCACCGCACTGCACGTCTTTGGCGAGTCCAGATGTTTCGTCTGAAGAATAAATTTTATTATATTATTTTTTCATTTTTTAATAATCTTAAATTTTATACATCTTCAGATGATGAATGATGATATCATTATTTCGCGAGGCTATTGAAATTTAAAAACATCCTAATTTTAATAGAGAAGATAGTTGGAATATATCGAACACCTAGGATCATATCATGAAAAATATTAAAACCCATGTCCGTGAATAGACTGCCAAGCCCAAAGACGCAGTTAGTGCTTTTTGTGTCCATCCTGAACTCTATGCCCGTAAACTCAGGAACCGTTGGAGGTAGTTGACAAATAAACTGACTGACTGACAGACACCATCATCTTACCGCGAACACTGGAAAGCATTCGAAACGTCGGGTTTAATTTAAAAATGTAATAATAAACGCGAGTTATATCCGTAAAATATTTCTATTAAAATAAGTGTAATAGTTAAAACATAAGCAAGGTAAATGAAGACTAAATTGTGTATACATTGTATGTTAGAGTCCGTAAGTAGACAGATTAGTGTCCTATCACATGGTGCGGTCCTTTCCAAAGCTATAAAAAACTTATCTTCTTTACTACAGTTTACAAAAATATGTTTTGTTGCAATTTAAATAAAGTTTCAATGAATATATATTTTTTGTTTTCATTGTAAATTGTGTTAAATCTTGAGTTATAAGTGACTGTCCTATATAGCTTATAACCAAAGAATTTTTTTTTATTTTTTTATATTTTTTATTTCGTAATATGTAACATTTAATATACTATCGATCTTAAAAAAAAGTAAATCGTAAATTCTCTAATGTAAAAACTATTTTTTTTAAGTTGACATACTTTAAAACTACTATTTAGTTAATGCTTTTAAAATTAAATACCAAAAATATCCACCACAAGGGTACGTGAACGTAGCGCTGTTATAAGCGTCCGTTCATACACACACAATTACTGTAAAGTTTTACCTTTCAACTTTTAAAAACAAGTATTTTATTTTATAAAAAATCAGTGATTGCGCCAAAAAAAAATCACATTTCTTTTTCTGTTACGCCATTTATATTTCTGTTACGCCATTTATATACGTTTATTATGTATTAATTTTGTTTTTCTAAAAGACATAAAACACAAGTTCTCAGAATTTTTATTCAGAAAGGTTATGAAATGTTTAACAAAATTTAAATCGACGGTTTTTCGATTTTTGAAACATGAAGCTTCATGGTTTTTATATTTATAAATTGAATAAAAGATAATTTTGTATTGTATTTTTTTCTAATATTTGTTTAATAAAATTTTCTATATATCCACAAATAAAAATGATAGTATTAAGTATTTAGAACAACCTGTAGGTTTGGTATCCGTAAAATTAAATAAATAAACAGAAAATATTAAAAATCTTATAATTTAAAATGTACTAATTTCTTTAGTTATGAAAATTCCGTGAAATATAAGTCTTTTGGATGAGACCTAGGTAGGTCTTTATTTTCCAACTATCTTCCTTTTTAAAAACCTACATGATAGTAACGATCAGTTCAGTATCATTTTATATTATTAATGCTAATTATTTTTAAGTTCTAAAGCATTCTAAAAACATATGTTTTTTTTTCGTGAACATGTTTTACTTTAAATGTATTTATAAAATAATGTGGTAGTACAACTACTCCACTATGCACCTACTATAACAAAAATATCTTACTTTAATTTCTATAATAAAGTGGATAACGTCGTATTAAAATAATATTCTTAATATTAATATTAAAATAATGTTTATTTTTCAAACAATGAAACGACACATCTTTAAAAATATATTAGACAAAGAATCCTTTAATCTCTTAAACTGATTAATAATAATAATATAATAATAATACATTTTTTAAGACACTTACAGTCCACTTGTTAGTAAAATTTAAAACTTACAACTATGTTAGTACTTACATAAACACAACAAAAACACTAAAATTATTTATTTCGCCTCACTGGTCTCACCACCACACCAACAAAATGCTGAAGCATAGGCTCGGCAAGCTTGGCACCAAACGTTTTTAAAATTTTGTTTGATCTGAGCCGCATTCTGTTCAATAAAGACACTGTTCGCTTTCTCAAAAATTAATGTTTAAAAATTCATGCCTTAACTAAACGCAATAACTTCGTGAACATTTTATAGGATTTAAGTGCTTATTTTCGACTCGGTTAGACTTTACTAATTTGAACTCAAAGGCTCGTTAGGCGTATTTTACTTAAAACTTTTTAAGTAAGTTTACAAATACTAGCTTAATATAAAATTCATTTTAAAAGGTTCAAAGAAGTAATTAATTTAAAGTTCAAAATAAAGAAACTTTTAAACAACTGACATCTTGACATCTGAAAATATTAAGAATACTTGCAAAAAATCTAACCTTTATGCTACATTCAATTCATGTTACCTGTTTCCTATAAATAATATGATGTATCTTAATTTAAGACCTATGAAAAAAAAATTTTAATCCAAGTTAGTCTAACCAACATAGCGGGTGACCAAACAATCCTTTATACGAAGTTATCAAATACTTAGTTGCCATTTTGCCTGAATGTACCTCGGATTATTTATAATGTTAGCGAATAAGGGCGATGACGAGACTAACTTTTTTCCGAAACTACGGGAGTTACAGGCGAAGTTTTTTTATTAGAAATAGGTAAACATTGCATCATTTTATACACGCGGCTTGAGAATTTTTGTAAGGCCATTACCAGTAACCTCAAAAAACTTTGAGAACAGCATGTAATTCTTATTTAAAAGCTAGCAAAGATTATGTGATTCCTTCTGTATTGGTACATATGTATTTTATTTTAAGAATTTACCGTAATTTTGCGTTTGATTAAAAAATGGTCTGCAAAAGATATTAGTTACAACGTAGATATGAATTCAAATAAATTTTCCAATGGCGCAGTCGAATGAAACATATTTTTTTTAAAAAGAAATTTACATAACTAATCTAAAAAGACGTAACCAAACGAAAATTACATAACTAACGTTAAAGCAACATTTATCATAGGTATTTTATTTTCAGAATGAAATCTAAAACGAAATTTACAAATATACTTTTGATTAATGTTATTTTAACTTAAAAGGAATTTATCGTACAATGTATCTTTTTTTTTGTAACAAATATGAAATGAAAAATTTATTTAAACCTGTGACCCCGAGGGTACTGTGTTAGTTGCTTTATCAAGTCAGAGCTACCATTACACTGACTAAGATACTTATAATTACTTAAACAATAAATAATTATATGACTAACATATTATAAAATATAAGCAAAGATAAAACATTGGTTAGAGTTTTCTTTACTCTAATAGATATAGTGGTTTTTTGTAGCCTCAGTACTGATAATAAATATACGGTTATAAATTGCTTTAACGTATAATGATGATGCAGACATCATCATTATACGTATAGATGAAGGATTCTATTACATAAACCAAATTAGTTCAAATTAAATGTAGAAAATGATTAACTAAATCAAGAAAATTTTAATTATATATAATTAAACAGTTAATTTCGTTTTGTTACCAATCGATGTGTAATCACGTAACTTAAAACTAAGTGAAATCGGAAGAGCGGCTTTTTTATGTGAAAACGTCGTATTCTAGATTTACACACAAACCAATTATGAACAGGGTGGTCTTATTTTAAGTGTTTTATCCTACTGTTTATTTTATTTTTTTAGAGTAATACTCGTGTGTGTGCGTGCACTAGTCAGTTCCATTTTATCGTACTTACTAATTAGCAGTCTGTTATCTATTATGTTCGTCTATACGTATTGATGTAAAAAACATATTCTTCATATTTTCCTTAATCAGGAATTTATTATGATATGTATGTAAATAAGTTATTCAAAAGGCAAAATTTTTTAAGGATTTTTTTTTTTCAAACATATTTAGAAACTGTGTAAACTTATAAGTATCTCAACCTAAGTTTTTATGAATGTAAAAAAATATTTTAGTAGGTGCAGTAAATACGTAAATTAAAAATAAAAAAATATTGTCACTCATTAATTTTGTAGTATATGGTGACTTTATTTTGTCAATACCTTCAGATGAGCACAAAATATAAATTATCAATAAAATACTGTTTAAAAATATTGAAAGTAGAAAAAAAGATCTTTTTTTTCTTTAATTTTTGGAGCTTTTGATGCATAATAATCTAATAACGACAAACATTTTGAATTTAAGCATATTATGGTGATTTTGCGGTTGCCTTGTAACTTAATATTTTGGAACAGAGTTTCGTAACTGTACTGAGAACAAAACAATTTAATAATTCTTCAGTGAAGTATTCATTGTCGAGTTAGGGGAAATCATGAATACAAAGCCATAGTATGTATTCATTAATTGAAATATTTTAAATGTTATCATTATATGTATGAAATTAATTTATACTGTAATAGCTACAATTAGATCTTTGAAAATTATTTATTCATTCAATCAGTTTTAAACATAGTTTGACCTTCATATAGGTAATTCCTAAGAATAACCAGTTTATGCCGCGATTTTCAGACTGATAGAAGTGCAGATAGTAATTAACAATAATTATATGTTAATTATAGTTAATTACTTTATCAAGTGCAGATAGTAATTAACAATAATTATATGTTAATTATAGTTATTTACTATCCACACTTGATAAATTAGTTCCGAATCCATCAGGGGTCCTGATTCATGAGCTGCGAGCATAGAAAATCGCGCAAACCATAATTTGCTTAAGTTCATTAAATAATAGTATTTACATTTTAAGTTTATTACATAATAGTATTAATGAATCACGAAAGTTTAAACACAAAAATTTACAAGAATGTTTGAGAATTTTTTATAAACAGAAAAAGCAATAAGATTTAAAATGAAAACAACTACTTTGCGTTTCAATTAATTAAGTCGATATGAGTCGACCATAGCGGATATTAAAAGTAATAGTGCGTCGAAAGCTTTTACTGCGATTTAAAGGTTTTCTTATCTATTTGTGGGCATGGTTGACTTGAATATTTAAATACATGCCTTTAGCAGTTCCTGTTTAAGGTTATATACCAGAATAGGGGCTCGTCGATTAGTTTACAGAATAGGGATACTGCGAGTCTTGTATGTGACAGAACATAGCGAAAAGGCAATTTAAAAAATAACAAAAACGTAGCGGGTAGATGAAGAAATTTCGACCTCACGGAGAGCGTGCTGGGGTAAGACAGTCAGCTTCTGACCACGGCCGTTGCAACCTAGTCGAAACGTCAGCCAATTAGGAGGTATGTAATACCGCTTTCTTGATGCGTTAATTCCCGGTGCTAAAATAATAATATATATTTTAATGATTAACTATAATTGAAAAATAAAATCTATCTTATAAGAATAAAATATAGTATTTATTTTTAGATATTATCAGAGGAGAATTTTAAATTGATATATGTAAAAGTGTGTATATTTCTGGATTTAAATGTTTATTCGTGAAGGATGCAAGAAGTAAATAAATACTTGGTGGATTAAAAAAGAAGGAAATGTTAAATTTTAGAAATATTCGCTGCTACTATGATTTAATGTAAAAATAACTAAAGTTAATGTATATATATAGAAATACGAAAAGTATATTTGTAGACTTATAAATGCAGTGCTAGCGATATAATTTGGAAAAATGGAGAGTTACCGTACAATGGCAAGAGGGCAGCACTGATTGTAAGGAATAGAGTTCTACAATGCATTCTAGATTTCTTTTCAAGTTCGAGTGGTGGTCAACAAAAGGGAAATGTTTTGCTCGTTCTTATTATGCAAGAAAAGCTATTTCTGGGTCAGATAGTCCATAAAAAATTAAATTTTAATAACATACCTTCATGAATTATGGAAACCATTTAGTGGTTTTATAAATTAGGAGAAGTCCTTCCATCTAAACTTTGTTTAAAAAGGTATCTTAAAATAAAAAATCTAATCAAGCATCTTTAAAACACCTATTTGCATTTGGTGAAGCAATATAAGCAACAACTTTTAACCGCCCATTAAAAGAAAATTATTATTATAAATATAACTTTTCGTCAGCAATTTAATACCCAATGAGATTATTCAAATAAATATAAAGTTATATTTCATACTGTCGGTATAAAATATAACTAAAATTGTTTTTATTTCATATAGATTTTGTTTTTCTTGATCATATGTACAAGTTATACTCGTATTATGTCTAACATTGAGTGCCGACGAAGAAAGTAGTCAGGTGCGCTCAACAGTATGTTGAAATTTTGTACACTTTTATATCGATAAATAAGAATAAAAAAGAATTTGGAATTTTCATTAAAAAATGTTTTAGATAATTAAAGAAACTGAAATTAAACATATTTAATTCAATTCGTCAGTTATTAAAAAAATATTTGAATATTTTTGAATTAATTATTAAATACAATTGTTTAGTATTCATTTCGTCCTGTAACTTGACAATGAAAACTTTGCTGAAGAATTATTAAATTATTGTGTTTTCTCAGTACAGTTACGAAACTCTGCTCCAAATATTAAGTCACAAGACAACCGCAAAATTAGCATAATTCGCTTAACTTCAAAGTGTCTGCTATAATTATGCTTTTGTGTATCAAGAACTCAAAAATGTTAATAAAAGTTATTTTATAATATTTTTTATATGCGTCATAATTAGAAGATAGTATTTATAAGACAGTCAACAACCAGTCCCGCCCTTACCCCATCGTATGGTTAAGATACTGTTTTTAAAATAAAGTCATTAAGACTGCTTATATAGATCGACAAATATACTCTTTATATTTTATATATACAATATGCATAATTATTATCACATTATGGTTACAGCATATATTTCTAAAATAAAAATTCCGTAATAATCTATAGTATCTACTTTGTTTACTGTATTCAAATGAGAACCCCAAAGCACTTTAAAATTTTGTAAGATGTCTAGATATTGAGAGAGGATCTAAAGCACAACGATAATTCCTTAAAGCTAAGTAACAATGACTAATTTACATCACAGGTATTTTTGAATCGGAATAAAAATATAATTTCTATAAAAAAAGGTTTTTATCTTTTCTTTAAAACTCCGAAAGTAATAGTTATTATTAAATTTGCCATAATAGCGCTATTCACAATATATAAATTTTATATTATTTGGAACCAACCCAGGCTCTTTATACATCAGTTCCTATCGTAGTGAAACTGTTCAGTTTATTTACAGTATAAACAGAATGTTTAATTATTCTAAATAATATTTGATTTTATTTTGACAGTATCCAAAAAAAAAAATGTGCTTTGTCATGCACTGACTAGTCATTTAAAATTATTTTTGTATATCATACCAAATTTATTTACTTACGCAATAATTTTAAATATTATTTAGTATTACTGTTTGGTTGAAATTTTATTCAAGAAAAATTACAAAGTCTTTCAATAATACATAGTTTTTATTAGTAGGTTTTATTTTCTAATTATAATTAATGACGTATGATCATGAACTTATCATATTAATTATATAATTTGATATGCCTTAATTAGATATGCCTATTCCTCGAACCATTGAAGTATTTTTCTATCAATTTATAATTTTCTAATACCTAAGTTCATTACTTCAATCATAATCTTGTGCTCCTTCCCCCGAAATCTCTAATCATTTTTATTTTCTATTATAATCCAACAATCAACTCCTAATCCCGGAGTCCCGATTTCCAAGATATATCAATCTCAGTTTTTGATACCCAATCCTTATCTCAATCGCTGTCTAGTCTTAATTATTTGTTTGAGTAAAAACTATATAAAAAAATTTAAAAGTCTTAAATGCCATATAAAACATTTCTTAAACTCTAAGAATGATTATTCACCGGAAGTGATTATTCTTCCAACGAGTCGTTAAGGCTCTCCTAAAAACGTGAAGTAGGGTGATGGACTTAATGCTTAAACAAAAGAAGACAAAAAATGTATAGTAAAAAATGTTAAAAACCGACTTTTGTTAATGCGTTTTTCCATTCTGTAAATTATACGGATTAGGTAATTAATTTATAATACTTCAAATATTGGAACATCAATATGTATTTAAACAAGTTCCTAAGGACTGAAAAGTAATGAAAGTCTTAACAAAAATATTATTTTCAAGAAAATTTTTTAAAAAATTGAAAGAAAAATAAATAATAGAATATGGACTAAGCGCTATCTGTACTGTTTTCATTTGCTTTTGCTATTTGTTTGGTTGAATACAATTTAGTTTATAGGTTCCAGTCAACATACGTAAAATACTTTTTACTTCAGGATATCGGAATTTTTTCCTTTTACACCGAAAATCAAGAAAATATTTAATATGTATTTACAATATAATTATTGGGCCAATTAAGAAGAGTTTTAAAAAAATGTTGTTTTATGTATTAAAATTATATATTAAAAAAATTCTATAAAACTATACACTATAAGCTATACAAATCCATATGACTTGTATAGGTCTAAACCTATACAAGTCATATGGTCTCAAAAGACATGATGATTTATTATTTGTGTCGGGAAGTGGGAACAACTTAGATAAAGTCTGACAAAAATAATTCTGACCTTTGATAAATGCTCTTTGTTTATTGTTATAAAAACTTCCCATCAATTGCATTAAAAATATGTAGATATTAAATAGCAGCAAAACATAATTCATATAGTCACTATATTATTTAGATAGTCTTGTGTATTGTGAACATACAAATACTGGTTTAGTTATCTATAAATAAAAAGACTTAATTCGATTTACAATGTGAAACAGGTGCAAACTGGAATGGAAAAAAGGATGGCTAATAGCTGAGCTCAGCAACTTTTATAAATTTTCAATAAACAAAATAATATAGATCACTGACACTACTGTCATGACATAGTTTTGTTTAGTGAGTTCCATAGCAATGTCATATGACATAATACTCTGGGGTATTGCTGCTAATATAACTTATATTTTTGTTTTACGGACGAGAGTTGGAAGAAAGTTGATTCAGATCAACTTATTTATATGTTTTTTTATTTTTTTAAAATCTTAAATATGCTCATAAGATTATTACAAGTTAAAAAATAATAGTTAATGAAGATTTGTACGCTCACGGATATTACAGTATTAAGAGGATAATATATATTTGAACCGATCGCTGCCAGTTTTATTATAATGTAATTTAGGTGTTAAATATGTTATTTTAATATATAATAAACGACAAGTCTGTTGAGTTTTTGTCACCAGTTCTTAGGTCTGTGGCAATATCTTTCAAAGCTAGTTGTTTTTTGTAAAAAACTTACTTCCAATAAAAGTTTTGAATTAATTTAGTGTTGTTTAAAAGTACTATTGCGCTTTAATCAGACATCGTCAGATCAAAACTAGGGCAGAAGTATTGAAATAACACAGTGGTTGTAGTACGCTAGTATGAAGGATTCACATCGTAATATAAAAGTGATAGCAGAATAGTGTCTTATTTGAATATTATTTAGGTGGCCATAGTGTAAAGATATAGCTTACATCATATGCTTTTGTTTTATTTCCAATAAATATAATAAATGTTTATATATACTGCCCTCAAATATTTCATTTCAAATATTAGTCAACGAGTTCTTATTTGTTAATATATATAAAAAGGACAAGAAAATGGGGTCGACGTGACGGTAATGTCGGTTAAATCTACACAACATATTTCCATTTAATATGAGAAGTCTCTAAGGATAACTACGACGTTATTACACTATGTAAACAATGTCAGGTTTTTTGTAGTAAAATATATATGAAACAAACAAAATGTCTAATATTATAATAACAGGAAAAGAATTGTTTAAATAATACACACATCAGTCTATTGACTTAGATATATTCTGAAAATAATATTTCAATATTATAACGTTACTTTGGCAAGAATAAAATGAACTGTAATGTATTTTCTAAAACAATTTAATCATTGATACTTTCTCAATATACAAAAATAATATTTACAGAACTGTCTATGAATGGAAACATAAGATTCAATTTATACAAGTCAAATATTATCTTATATATAAAATTCTCATGTCACAATGTTTGTTCCCGTACTCCTCCGAAACGGCATGACCGATTCTCATGAAATTTTGTGAACATATTGAGTAGGTCTGAGAATCGGCCAACATCTATTTTTCATACCCCTTAGTGATAAGGGTTTTCCACCCTTAACATTTTATTTTTTATTTTTAGACATTTCTTTTATTTTTTATTTTTTTTATTATGTCGCGTGAAAAAATACTTACAACCCTAAATTCTTACCCTTTTATCACTAGCGCCCATTTTAGTAATTTAATAATTTTTCATCCCCAGTCGATATCTGATCAATCGTCATTTAATTAATTATCCTCACCATTTGTCTACAGGTGTCACTTGACCCAGTAAACAGCATGGAGTAGGGATGAGAACGAAGCCGGTCTCCTGTTTCTCTCAAACAATAAGACTTCTCTCACCTCCTACACAAGTGTCGGCCATCATTATTGTTTTTGCATTAAGTGTAGTATTAACGTTGACAATTATTAATTTTGCTTACAATAAGTTAGTTATTTTTTGTCTAGACTAGAAATTACTTATTATTTATATGGCAAAACAATATTTGCCGGGTCAGCTAGTATATTAAATAACTACTATAGCCAAAATATTCAGAATGTAAATAATTTGTTATATTGCAAAATCATACCTGTTAGTAAGTAACTTTTAGCTATAAGTAACTTTCACAAAGGCAACTTTATTAACAACTTTAGTAGTCTAAAAGTACGTCTTGGTACTTCGTATCTATGTTTATTCATGAAGTTATTAACATAAATAATTATAAACTTACGTGTGTGGAGAATATTTGTTAAAGTTTTAGAAATTAAGACTCATAACACTGACGATATGATGGACTAACATCTGTGACGAAAATCTAGCTAAGTTGTCTTATTTATATATATTTATTTTCTTCACTCTTTTTATTCCGACTTTTGATTTTAGGTAACTAATAATTTTGTGCTAAATTAACTTTAAATAAATATATTGCTAAGGCCAATTTACATAGTGACTTTAATTGTTAAATCTCATAATAATACATCCAAGTTTTGATTTATAGCTGTGTCGGAAGCCGAAAGAGCATTAACTGATTGATAAGGTGGGTTTTGGTAATAATTGCATTAATTGCAGATTTGAGAAGAAATTAAACTTTAAATTAGTGTTTTAACTTGTTGATTAAATTAACTCATAAGAATACTAGGTACTAAAAATAGTAGTTACGAAAAATAAAGAAAAAAACAGCAAACAGTGTCCGAATTGTTATTTGCAAACATTTTTAGTTTCTGCTTATTTAATAATTTAGCATATCATAGACATTAAGAAATCTAAAAATTTACTTTGAATATTTAAACGTTCAAACTCAATATTCACGAAAACATGTAATTTGATCGTAGGGTCAAAACGCATAGATCGTTTCAGACTCCAAGCTATAACCTGATAATGCAATAGCCTCAAGGCGAGGGCCGTGCTAGTATCAGCTTTACATCAACTCAATTAATCGATAATCGATATCGCCCTTGCTTATCAATTAACATCTCTGGTTCAGACTGTAAAAGTCATTTTATATAAAAAAGTAAAATTGAAAAAGTTAAGTCAAGTTAATTTTCAGTTATATATTTAGTAATTATTACAACCCAAATTTATAATCGATCCTATTCAGTTTTTGCTATTGAGACTGAAATTACAATCCATATATTGAGGTAACAGAGCTAATCTATGGAAAAAAAAATTAGGAACTAGTAAGCGATCTATGTTTGATTTAGATTTCGGATTGTAAATTGATGATTGATTGTGACCATTTCTTAACTCACTACAATATAACGTCTAATAAAATCAATAAAGATATATTTCTCAAGTTGTACTGAAAAATATGTACTTACGTAAATTAACAGTTTTATTAAGAACAAAAAAATGTCGTAACATAAATGCAATGTTTGCTTATTGAAGAAAAAAATTAGTAGATTTTTACCCACCAAGTGAACCGGTTTTGAATATGACATACATCTGTCACAAGTAAAAATTTATGAATTCAAAATTAAGGTCTGTTATTATTTAATTTAGTTTCTAGGATGTTAGTTAGTGCTCGTATTCTATCAGATTAACTTTTAAAGGAGTTTGTTGAAAAAACTGGACAACACTGATTGATCACGAAGAGATCGCAACAATTTTTTTGCAGTGGTTTCTGAATACGACGACCGTCTTATACAATGAAATTGAAAAATTATTTACTTACTTCAAAACAAATTTTTCAAAAAACAAATCTTTCAATATATAATAAAAAATACTGAAATTTTAACGTGTTTTCTAAAAAAAATTAATATAATATAGTTATGAATAATTTGTAGTCAAAGTATATTTATTTCAATATTTCTTAAAACTATCTCGATTTCAATTCCACTAATACAAAGTAATTTAATTTATATAGAATGAAATTTAGAAGATTCGAAATATTTCTCCAAGTGCAGCAATAGATTACATTTTTAAAGTTCAATATAAACTGAGTTAAAATATTAAAGACCATAAATAAAAATATTTAGTAAAAAATTTAAAAAAAAAATGAGACCCACAATTGTTTTTTTTAATTAACACACCGCAGACTCAGTTTGTTCTCTTGATAATCTTAATAAGGTTTGGCATCATTTTATTTTTGTTTTTGAGATAGAAATGCATGCATTAAATATGAGTTAGTTTATAAGAATTTGGAAAATTATATAAATCAGTCCTTTTAAACACTTTTTTCTCACGTTTACTAACCCTTGTATCTACTTTATTTATATATGTGTATTTTCTTTTATATTTATCGTAAATTATATTTAATAATCATTCTTCTATGCCCTAAATACTATATGTATTTACGTACAGTTCTTGGAAATAAACTAACGGGCCACAGTTTCGCATGGGTACAGAATTTACTGATGGATAATATACCAAACGAGTATTTTAATTTAGAGACTTTAGAGAATTTTCGACTTTTGAAGAAATAAACGAAATGTTTTAACATACTTTCGGAACATACTAAAAAGTATAAAATTAAACTACATTTTCTACCGAAGAAAAAATATATTTGTAAAAACAAGACACACTACTGAAATGAAGGTGTCGGTATTGCGAAGCGACATTGTTGCTTTGATACGATGTTGGTGATGAAAATTGGAGAAAACATGGCAATTGAGACGGAATATACAGACAATTGTTGACATCGTCTGTCTGAATATTCAACTTTATCAAACAAACTCTCGATATATTCGATCGAGATGAGACTACGTTGTTATCAGTTTCTGTAAGGTTTTTTAATGCAATTATATCTGTATCTAACTGTTTCTTAGGAAGTAATTGATGTTTATTAATGACAATGTTATAAATATATTAATTTAATTCATGACGAATAAAACTTCCTTCCATTTTTACTTTTATTTTCTAAAAATCTAAAGAGAACATAACACTTTTTACCTTTATTATTTTCTTTTAAATGTTTATGATTAATTCATTTTAAAAATATAAAAAGTTAATAATTTTTAATCTCAAAAAAATATATATATTTAGAACAATCGAATGTTCAACAAGACTATTACAATAACCCTTACCCTGAAATTAAACCTAAAATTATCTATTTAATGCACCTCTGGCATCAGATATATTACTCTGTTATAGGCTCCAATTTGTGGCGATAACACATTGTTTACTACATAGCTTTTCGAACAAGACTCGAACTAATGAAAAAGTAATTCGTAGTAGTAGTAGTTTTTTTTAACTTACTTGTAATAGTTTTTGTATTTTCTTAACTTTATATTGCGTTAGAAGATCGTCCTAGTTTTTAAAGTATTGTTTATTTAAAGTATATTTTATTTATTTGATTAAAAACAGGTTTAAAAATGAAAAGCTTTCAGGTGCATTAACACAAATGTAAAATAAAACAAAATGCCTAGACTATTAAACATTATGTAAAAAAAAATTAATTACATATCAGTAATAAAGTCTTAAAATCTGGTTTTATCTTATAAGTAGCTTCTTATTTATTTTAGTGCTTTGACACCGAATATTCTCACGAACACTTGCTTCTTCTGACACACTACATCAAGTACAATAATATTAATTGTTGAAAATCATAATGTATCGTTAATAAACACGACAAATTTCATTATATCCTATAGTATTACTTGTATGTATAGATAATATTTTATTGATTTATTAATAATAATTAATAATATTTATTTCTTGCCAAACGTTAACTTCTATATAAGTATAATTTCTATAAAAATTACAGCATATATACGAAGAAATGTTTAGAAATTGTTTAAAATACCTTTTTCTGCTTTAAATGCATACATAAAATTCATTTACTTATATACGGTCTTTACGATTTAATAGAAACTTGGACAAAGTAATGTCCAAAGACTAATCAAGTACAGAGTGAATTCATAAACAGAATGGCAGACGGTCGCCTTGGAAACGATAACTTTCAACAATGTCGTTGTGTGCAGTTCACTAACTTGTTTGTCATTCGAGTGGAACTGAGAGGTGCTGCTATTACGAAGACCATAGTTGGAAGTTGTGAGAGCTTACATCTTAAGGTTTAAGCATATTCGTAGACTATACTAAATTGATAAGTTTATCACTATATAACGTGGATTTAATAAATATGACGGTATTGTGCTGTGAAGTTAGAATATTCATACAATTAAGTAGTATATAAATGAATGATCGAGTATTTTGTAATTATGTAAAAAATTGTTCATTTCCTTAAAAATTAAACAATAAAGTATGACTTTTCAACAAATTGCACTTAAAATTAATTATTTTGAATAAACTTTTAGATTTGAAATGAATACTAACAATATTTCTTATTAATATATCTTTTATATTTTTTTATTATAATTTTTTCTTCTCCTTTTGTGCAAACATTTTTCCTATTACTTATAAATAAATAAATAAATGAATAATTACTGAATTGTTGAAGTAAAGAAAATTTGTCGAAACTATAATTGTTTTTTAAGTATTACTATTGTAAGATTAGAAATCAAATCAATATGAATGTTTTGTAAATGGGGGATTTTATTTCCAAGACTTAACTTATGCTGCCTTAAATCTAATAGTGTCTGCCTCTCTGTGAAATTGTATGCCCTCGGGATGTCGGAAACGCAGCTGTGCGATTCATTATCGCTTTTACATAATGAATCAGAGATTTTAAATAGAGTATTGTTATGCAGTATATTAAAAGGATAAAAAGAAAACTAATTATTTATTATTGAAAAATATTTTTTACATGGAACATTTCAGTTTTTATTTTTTTAATATTTACTTTTTTATTTAAAAATATATATCAGAAATAAAAAATTTGAAGGTATTAGTAAATACGATAAAATGTCACTAAGTTTTCATCAAAATATCGATCGTATTTTCAAATTAATTTATATTATAAAGAGATCTTTTTTTAAAAACTACTACTACTAATTTTTGAACTAGCAGATGGATTTGAAAAATAATTTTTGATTATTATATGGAAGTTCATGAGGATTACGCTATCACTTTAAATTATAAATATATAAAATAAAATCATTCGTTCGCGGGTGAAATCGCTTGTAACAGCTAGTATAGTTGTTTTTTATATTGGATGTAAACTCTTCTTATTGGTTTCATTATATGGTAAATATATTATATATTATAGTTTAGTTTATAATTTGTTTAAACTAAAGGATACTTCTATTTCCCCTACGTGTCAATTTATTTATTTTCTTCACAAAATAGTATGGAACTTAGGAAAAATTGTTACAATTTTATTGAGTAACAAATAAACATTTAATTTTTTTATTTTCAAAGTAACTGGGAAATAATTTTATTTACTATCGGAGCAATAATTACGTGTCCTTGTTTTGTAATTATGACAACGAAATCATATATAAAAAGTATTATTTTTTGTAACTTGTAATTTCATCTTTGATTGGATATTTCTCAATTTATTCTACTAAGTAGATATTGCCGTCTCATGAAATGTATTTAAAATTAAAAATTATTTGGGTCATTACAAAAACTAATAACTAAATAAAACTTCATATCAGTACAACAAACCAAGCAATATTTATTGCGATATTATATAAGACCGCACTTTTCGGGAAAGCACACGTTCACGTTTTACCACATCGCTATTTTAAAGCCTGCAATATATCTAAAGCTTGAATTATTTATAGCCAGCCTCGAGAGAGAAACGTCATTTAAGACGTATGTCCCCCAAACTTTTTAGCCCGTGGCCTTCTCTTAGAGAGATCTTACTTTAACTGCTGCACTATTTATCGTAAAACCATTTAAAGACCGTTTTTTAAAATCGAGAATCAGGTTGACGATCCCATGTAGATAATTTTTGAATTCTATATTTATTAATGAATAAGAATATCTTGTTTAAATCAATAGTAATTTTCATTATGATATCAAAACAAAATTAATAAACGTCACTTATGTCCTTAAAAATCGTAAAAATTCAATATTAAGTGCTAAATTCATCAAGACAAGAAATACCGACCAGAAAGGACAGAATGTCAATTTTCTATTTTCATTTTTATTTATTCAATAAGAAGTCAACGTGATACACATTTTAAAAATATTGATATCACAATATATTCGGTTGAATAAAAGTTACAAAGCATATCCTAATTAAAGAGTAACGTCACATGCAATAACTGGGCGGTTGCTCACTTTATCATTAAATACAATAAAAATAAAAAATATCTCTAAAATAATATGCTTTAGTTAAAAAAATATAAAATGTTACTTAACACTTTTTGTTAAAGTTAAAAACATAAATTTATAACGTAGTTTTTATTACGAGAAAAAATAAAACAAATTAAATGTAAAATAAATTAAAAAGAAATTAAAAATATGTTATTAATAATAAAAAGAAAACAAAAAATAAAGCTAATATCAATTCTAAAAATTAGTATATAATATAAAAAATTTGCAATATTCTAAATATTAATCTTAAAATTATGTAAGTAAATTTTTTGTATTATATTAAAAGACAAGTATTATATTTTAAATACAGATATGATTAATAGTCATTTTACATATATTGATTTAGATTCAAATCATTTCAATTAATAATGACTTAGGAGATAAGCTCTTGCAATAAATTATTAAAATCAAATTAAAAAACCCATCAATTAATCATTGTTATCTGTAAAATACTGTGAGTAATGAACTCAATTCACATAGTTTATCAAAATATTCAGGAAAGTTAAAGAATATGAAATTGAGCTTTTTTGACAGAAGGCATGAAATATTGTTCAATTTATTAATCACCAGGTGGCTGTTTTATCATTAGAGTTATTGCGATTCGTTGAGGCTCTTTAATACTCTTTAATAAACAGTTTAATTTGAACTTAAATAATAATATTGTGATCTTCTCTGTTGAATGTACTATTGAAATATCCTGTGCAGAGCTGGAACCTTTCATTGTCTTAATTCTATATAGGCCCCCAAGCTCTTTTGTAATGGTTGTAGAAAATGTTTTATTAAAATTATCTGGATCAAACAATAAAAGTATAATTGTTTGTCAGGATTTGAAAATTAATTTAACAGACAATTCCTCTGCTAGTATAAAATTCAAACATTTTTAAAATAATATAATCTTTGCAATTTATTTATAGAGCCAACTAGAATCAACATACCTGTACATTGATACAATCTACTTGTACCTGTCTACCTGTATTGCCAATATTGAAACAAAATTAAACCATAGAAGAAATTCACATCACTGTGGATGTAATACGCCTCTTCTACAATGTTTGCAGGAGACAAGGAGATTGGCCTAGTGGATAAAGACCCTCCCTGTTAAGCCAAATGTCGTGGAGTCGGGTGTCACACATGGGACAATTGTTTGTATGATAGAAAGATAGGGACAGAGAGCGGGAGTTGTTTTAAAAAACAAAATAAAGAAACAGGGAAGTATGATAACAATTATTTCGGCTTTGGGTATACAGTGTTGTTCGATTTTATAGTAATCAATAGTCATTTATACATTAAACGTCAAACAGTTTTGGGTACAAGGTTTTATAATTATTAATTATGTCATATTTACTGATCAATTTATATATTTTAATGAATATTAATCATCATCAGTATGGGTAAAGAAGGTATCGGTATCGTCTAAAATGTATTGAAAATAATGTTCCCAGCAATTTTGAAATGAAGACACAGTCAAAATTAGGTATCATGTTTCAATTTCAGATTCTTAAAAAGAAATTATTGAAACTATTATTAAGCTTTGGTAATTTCATGATTAATATTTGTTTATATTTTTACCAATTTTATATAAAAACGATTTGATATTTACTTTAATCCAATATCTATTCATATAATAAAACTATTAATAACCTGTGTCTGTCCATTGTATATATTTTTAAACTTTTAATAAGGGTATAATAACTAATCATTATAGAAATCGATAAGAAAAATATATGAGGAAGCATTGTGATATTATTTGAACATTAGAAAAAAAGTTCCACAGTAATGACACGCAAAATACGTATCCTATAAATTAGTTTTGATGTCGTACAACTCTGTTTTTTGAATCTTTATAACGAAATTACTTCGTTCTTTCTACGCAAAGTAATTTGAAATTAGAACACTTATAATATTTGCTATCGTTAAAAAATAGCTACGATTTCCACCTTCTAAGACAAGTCCTACACGATTAAGAAATTTTATAAGAAAAGCTATTTTAATGATACATACAATAACTATTTCGTAATTTTTTTTTTAATATCATAATGATAATTTCAATTCAATCAATCAATTAAATATTATTTCTATACTTAAACTCATATCACATATTTAACTTAAAATACTGGCAAAGATTGTGAAAGTGATCAGGGAGATTTTTTGATATTTGCTATTAAAATGCTTTTATTTATCTTTGATGAAAAGCTAAAATCAACTTCAATACGGTTATTAGCAATGTCTTATTGAACGAAGCAGCATACTGTAGATTAAACATTATATTTTCAGGAATCAGAAATTTAAATTAAAAAGAAATAAAGGTTTATGATAATTATGACATTTACAACATATATTATACATATATATTACATATAAACAATAACACTAATTTATTCATAACAACATGACCTTAATTAAGAAATCAAACGCAATAACTTAAAATTAAATAACGTACTTACAGATCATATCGTCAATCACTACTCAATCTTGCAGAGCTTCCGCACGCAAACGAGTCTTAATCAATAAGAACCCAACTGACACTAATGTTCTAACTCATAACAACAGATCCGTGCCATTTACTAGAAATACCCTAAACGGCTAACATATTTATTTATTTTTTTAAGCAATCAACAACAAAATAATAGATAAATGAAATGATTTTTATTCCTCATAATAAAAAATAATGCAACAGGTCGTGGTCAAATGGACAAAGAAAAAGAGACAGTGAGAAAGAGTAGTAAAATAGAAGGAAAATAGAAGGAAATTAAAATGAGAAAGGATATATAATGGAACTAGAAGCCTCTCGTAGAACAATACAGTCTGTATAAAATGTAAGGATAATTTCATACATAATATGATTAATAACTTTTTAAATGAATTCCTTATTATATATTTTTTTTTGATATTTTTTTAAAGGTTAAAACATATTTTTGAATAATAATGTTACAAAAAATATTAAATATAACAAGGATAATATAAATTTATGAAATATTATATTCACAGGAATGAAAAAAAGAAAAAAAGGAAACAATTTTATTTGGACAGCACAATTCATAATTCAACTCGATATCGACAATAGCTAAAATAAAAATCAGAAATTAATTTAATTAATATTTTTAAGTATTTCCACTTAATAAATTATAAATCTAAAGGTAGTCTAGACTCCGTTACTTATTTTTTATCAGTATATCATCATCATCATTTCAGCCACAAGACGTCCATTGCTGAACATAGGCCTCCCCCATAGACTTCCAAAGTGACCGATCTTCGGCAGCTTGCATCCAGCGGCTTCCTGCAGCCCTTTTCAGGTCATCCGTCCATCTAGTGGGGGGACGTCCTACGCTGCGCTTTCCGGTACGCGGTCGCCACTCGGCAACTCCCCCCCTATCAGTATATATGTATCAATATTTATGATAATACTATATATATCTTTTTAGTTCAAAAATAGTAATGTATTCTATTCTAATCCTATAGTATTAAAATATAAATATTAAACTATTTAATAAAATATCCAAGTATAGTTAATGAGCGCAGCTATTTGGGATATGACACCAATCTAAAGTAGCAAGTCCACGTTTCTAGTTAAGCTATGACTGTTGGACTGTACATTAATTACAGCAGATGTTAGAGAATCCCATTAATTTTCAACATTCCAGTCCAAGAACGTTAAGCTCAAATAACTAGTAAAGTCCTTTCTTAATATATTGCTATAAACTTTAAATGAAACTTGTTAATAATGAAAAACTTATATTATATATACAAAGCGAAATAACGAAAATAATATAGTTGCTTTTGTCCGTCATTTGTAATATTGTGACTGAGATTTGAAATTCAATGTACCATAACGAGGGCACTCGAGTTGCAAAATACAACAATGAGAGATTGAAGACAGCTTTGTGACTATATCCCCGCTAACTCATAACATTGCGAAGGTTGAAGAGCAAAATATAAATAATAATTTTGTACTAGTAAAGTCTGGTCTTTGAAACCTAAAATAGTTAACACACTTTTAGTAATGAATGATGAGGGGTAAATTTCACTAACCCTTTAGTAGTTTCTATTTGTACAGAAATATTTTGCTATAACCACTGCTAAAGTTTTTGAAATAAATTTCTTTAGATTGATTTATGATTTAAAACTTTTTGTAATTATGAAAGATACAGAAACTTCTACATTACCTAGAATGTTTTAAATAAAATCAAACGCAAAGTTTCTTTGAAACGAGTCTTGTATCAATAAGTAAAAAAATAAACGACTTGTATATTTTTGGTCTAAATCTTTCCACCGTGTTCTAATTATACGCCTACTTGGGTTAACACCATCTAGTGATGGATGTTTAAACTAAACTAAACTATTATTTAATTTAAAAAACAACGTGGTAAGATTGTTCAAACTCGTCTGGTGTCAAATAATCGAATTCGAAGTCTATAGTTTTACCTCTACTAACACATTCCTTGCTTATTTTTCAAGCAATCTAGCATCTAGAAGTATTGTCGCAGTGGTTTGTGTAAAGTAATTTTTATTTAGTTGCTAGGCTAATTACAATAAGTCTCTAGTTGAATAATATTATCTGTATACATATATATTTTTGAGCTCGGTCAAAATATAAAAATAATGAACTTAATATTACTATTAATTTCATACTATTATTCTTGATTTATACCTTTATTTGGTAGGCTACCTTTCTGAAAACTCACTTATGCACTGTGTGAATTGCACACACACATTTTTTTATTTCATCCTTTAATCGTCCTCATGAGTAGTGGTCAGTTAGAATAATAATACAAGATATATTATTATGAACGTTTTCCTGAGCTTAGAGTGTCTCATTATACATTTAACAATATTTTTTACTCAAATATTAAATAACATATATAAATTCAAATACTAGCTGACCCGGCAATTGCTGATTTGCCTTATAAATCAAAATATTATTCAGCTGAGCGAAGCGAAGCTCTTTAATACTCAAATTTTCAACTCTTTGTTACCCTACTCCTCCTTCAATTTACGAGCTTCACGCACAAATTTTTGCACACATGCGCATAATGAGCAAAAC
Source organism: Mechanitis mazaeus (assembly GCA_959347395.1). Classification (NCBI taxonomy): domain Eukaryota; kingdom Metazoa; phylum Arthropoda; class Insecta; order Lepidoptera; family Nymphalidae; genus Mechanitis; species Mechanitis mazaeus. The sequence goes on from OY365750.1 coordinate 4,613,386, forward strand.
CCGGTCTGGATTGAAAATCGGCCGAATCACAATTGTAGTTTTCTAGATAATTGATAAAATGTGTCCCATAGTCTTAACATATAGAGCGTTTTTTCATTACTTTTTTTTATTGACCAATTTTTTATTGACCGTTTTTTTTAAAACTATTTTTTTTCGCTTATTCTCCCATTTCTCTCTATCCTTTTCGATTAATATTATTTGCAATTATAAATTTGTTCAAAACAAGTATTGAGATGAAATCATAATTTTTATTCATAAATAAATATCATTATTTAACTCTAGATATTGTTGCACTTGACTGCATCGCGAGGCTATCCCCGCTTGCGTGGACCTAGTTTAATATATATGTCGCTTTTACAAAAATATTATAGGGTGGTAGGTAGTAATATAAGGTTATATGTATCTTTTAATGTTATACAAAAGTAAATCAAAATTTTATCCACAAAAAAAAAATATAGGGACCATCTGGACCATCTTTATCACTAAGAGTTTATTCATGGACTTATAAGAATCATTCTAGCTGTTTCGGAAAAGCTTGGGTACACGAGCATTTGATAAATTAGAAATTCATACCATCTTTTAAACAAGTGAATCATTCATTAATCAATTATCTATTACCTCATAGTCTTTATGTTATATGTTTTAAATTTTTATCTCATAAATATTAAAAATAATTATAATCACTGACTTTGAGGTAAGATTAAGTTTAAGTATCTTTTAAGAGACTACAAATATATATGAATAAATTATGGTACATTTTTCAACTGCAATTCTAGTAATCACTTGTATAAATCAAAGTATATTACAAATAATAGAAACTATTCAATTAACTAAGCAGTTAGGCTTAAAAATGTAGTCATTTGGGATTTCTGAACGAGAGGAAATGTAATACTCTGTAATACTCTCAATTGTATCCAACTGGTGTGAATCACATTATACTCTATGTAAAACATATCTTAATAAGTATAACTAATAATGAAATATTGAGATTTTGGGCTGAATTTAACGATTTAACTCCCCTATCTCCTATACTCTTCCATTTATGAGCTGCCGACATTGTATACTGTTCCGAGTATGCATCCTTATGACCTAGACATCTCTCTCGACCGAACGAAGCGCTATGCATCTTCGTTTATTATTCGTACAGCGAAGGACTGGAACAGCTTGCCTGCATCGGTATTTCAAACTGATGGTAATGTGGGTGTTTTCAAGGAGAGAGTGAATAGGCTTTTACGAAGTTATTTGAAATGTAGTCAAGCATTGGCTACATTTGTATATTAAAAAAAATATATAATACCTATATATATCATCTATAGCCTTATATATAGCCATAATATATTTTTTATTTAATGTTTTTCCGGTAATAGGAATTCAGAATTCAGGTCGAATCACAATAATAAAGTAAGATAGAACTGAAGGTAAAGGCTTTTATTGTAATGAAATTATTCGGAATCGAACTTCTTTTGCTCTTATTCATTCAACGAAGTGGTCATATATTTTAGTTACATGTGAGATAATAAACAAAACTGTTGTTTAAAATATATTTTATAGAATTATCAAAATGACTCAATGAATTTTTATTTAATGCTAGCTTTGCTTTGCGACTGTTTTAAAGCATCGAATTCTTTTACTTAAATACGTGAAGGTATTTCCAGGTACATTTCCAGGGGCAATTTGGATCAGTCCAAGGAAATTTTATTTTAAGCCAAGTCAAGTCATACATTTATTAATTATCAATAATACATTATCAGCTAATATCAACTCAAAGGACTAAGAGTCCAACTATTGTTATCGAAATAGGCTTAAAATAATCGATAAAAATTTTACCTAAATATGTATTACGTAATCATTTACCACGGACTTGTAACATCTGTTTCGTTGTCAGCGTCGCTATAGCTTTTACAAAATTTGTTTAATTATAAGCCAAATCTTGTTACGGCACGGGGAAGCGAAAAATGTTTACCATGGTTTTCTGGAAATATAAAATAAAATAAAAAACACCTCGGTGACTTTTTAGGTTCAAGAACAGATTGGTATTCAGACTGAAAAGGGTTACAATATAAAACAATGGAGATACCCGTGTTTCATCACGATTTATGTTGAAATGTGAAAAATTTCGGGAAAAAACAAGGCACTGGAGGCGAGATATAGTGTGATTTGACGACGTCGTCTCTTTGAATATTCATCATTGTCGATTAAACAATCAGTAATAAGTGGCGACCAAGCGAATAAATGTTTTAGTTTTGTTAAGTAACCGAATTTAAATATTTATTAATATTTGAAAAATGTTTGTAAGATAAAAATGTTTTATTAAATATTTTTTTTCTCTAATAATATAAATAGTAAATATTATATAAAATTAACTATTAAAATTCATTTATTTTCAGAGACCGCGGAGATATCTCTTTTTAAACCAAAACTTACAAATATAGGTGCGTAATAAATTGTTTTAAATTACACTATTATTAATACTTACTTTAAACAATGTACACTAAGTAATTGTCACTATATTTGTTTTTTATCTATACTTCTCAGTCAGGAGGAATAGCTGAAGCGCTTATTGGCGGCTCGCCGATAAAGGAAACATTAGGATACATACTAAAACCTAACGGTTGCCCTCAATTGGTTTACTTTGGCGCCACGGAATCACTTAGTAGTTGATCGTGACGCACATTTAGACTGCTAGTGCATTTTTACATTATAACAATGTAAAGGATAATATACCTAATATTCTTTATTATATAAACAACTTTATTACAAAATTCATTGTTATTTAAAATAAGATTCTTTTTAGAACATTTTATTGTATTTAATTCATCCCGCTCTCATGGGCGTAGGTACATCAGTAAGACTAAATTATGAGAATTTTTATACCAGTGTATACTTATACATGAAATATATTTTTTAAACTCCTATATTTGCATTCGCTTATCAATGTTGACTCGGTAGGATCAAAGTTCAAGAATCTTCAATATTGAATCATCTTCATGCAAATAAATAATATTATATATTGAAGATTCAAGAATTTTTACAATTTATTTGATATTTATTCTATTTTCTGAACACTAATCATTTTTTTTTTTGTTATTTTTTATTCTGCTGTATGGTATTTAATGTTAAAAAAAAGAATTGCGGTTATAGCAGTTGGGATGGATGCTGGGTTTTTCGTAAGAATTTCGTTTTGACAGTTATAGAATAAAGAATAACTTAGTTTACGACAAAATGATTGTTGGATTCTAGTTCTATCTGGTTAAGTTAATACATAAATAAATACATTAATAAATAAGTGTAGAAGAACGCCACAGAAGCTCTAACATATACATATATTTGCACTCTTTCAGAGCAGAAACTTTTGTTATAGCCAACAATGTTGTCGTTACAAATTGGATTGAGCTCGGCACACAGTACATCTTATCCCTGCGGTACATGGAGTATATCAGGTAATAAAAGAGGTAAATCAGTTAACATTATAAAATTAAAGTACTATTTATATTTATTAATAAATACATCGTCTTACATATTTGTTGTTATTTTTTTAATTATTATTTTAGGATAAAATGAAAAAGACGTACCTAAATATATAATAGAATCAACTCAAATATGAATATATTTAATATTTCACCGAAAGTGACCAAAAAACACATAATTACAGATGTGACAGAGAATAGAAACTTCAATTTTAACCGATATCAAAGGAATGGAAAAAAAATGGTCTGTTTTACTAATATGTAGGCATGTTTGTATGTTTGTATGTTTGTACGCCCGTAATTATCTCTAAAATTACTTCGCCGATTTTTAATGTTTCTTTCAAATCTATGTACCTTAAGGATTTGTTTATATAAAAAAAGGAGACACGTGTGTAACGACACTTAGTTATTGATATAATACGAAGCTAGGTACTAGAATTTGGATTATATAAGAAGAAGAAGATATAAGTTTATAATATAATAACTCAATAACCTTACTATATATAACTTAGTTTTAGTTTTATTAATATACTTTAGAAATTTGTAAAAATATAATAATTTAACTTTGATATTTCTCTTTCTATTGAATTAAATTCTAAAATTATCTTTAAAATGTACTTTAAGACATTATAAAATGTTAACAAATTGTTAAGAAAAAGTGAAATTCAAATAATACATATTTTGTGAACTGAAAAAAAATATATTTTGAGAACTAAAAAAATTTTTTTTCGAAAATGAAACTGCTATCTCAATTAAATATAATTGTGACACTGAAAAATTAAAAATAATACAATTATTTTGAATCCTGCAGTTCTCGATTTTTAACTACTTTTTTTTCTAATGTCGCAATGAAAAAAAGAGCATTTTTATTCTATTATGATAATTTTAATGTTATCTATTTAGCACAACCCATAAATATCGCCGGTCATTTTTTTATCGCCGGACAAATTTAGATCGAACGCACATAAATAACAATCTTTTATAATAAGAAGTAAAAACCCATTAATGCCATAAAAAAATATTAGCATCATATATTTATTGATTTAGTCATTTCCATTTTTTGGTTTAATTTACAAAAGGCGAACTTAATGCCTAGTGGCGTTCTATCCCAGTTAACCTTTGTATATATTGATAAATTTATATATAACATATATATCACCACCTGTATTTCTATGCACACCACCTGGCGATCTTCTACTGTGCGGTTTTCAAGGAATTTTCTTCCACGTACCACTAAGATGTGGAATGAACTTCTTTCGGCGGTGTTTCCAGATCGATACGACATGGGTACCTTCAAAAAAGGCGTTTACTCTTATCTCCAAGGCCGGCAACGCTCTTGTGCGTCTTCGGATGTTGCTAGAGTTCATGAGCGGTGGCGATATATCAAAAAAAAAAAAAAAAAAAAAATTTGGGGAAGGCATGTAAGGACAAAAAAAAAATTTAAAAGAAGAAGAATAATACATATTACAAATAAAATATACAAAAACTGCATTAAAGGCTGAAATAAAATTATCAAAAATTATTTAATCTTTCCCCTCTATTGGTCTGTAAGAATGCCTTCATTTAATTGTAAAGATAATTCTTTACATTTGAGTTAAAGGTATTACAGTATTGTTTTACTGAAGTTAGCTAATAATATCATTACTAGAATAATTTGAAGCCAAACAATTAATTATGCATTCAATTCCCTGTAATACGCTTTTCTCTTTAGGGTAGCAATAGATGAATAAGAAATAGATATATTATGGAATGGTAAAGGCAACCGAAACCGAAGACTTAAAATTTATTAACATTACAAATAAATTGACTTCTACAACCATACTATATAACATATACAAATATATATTTTATACACAATTTGGTAATTAAGCATTTATTTTTAAAGCGATTAGATTTATAAACAAAAAATATTACTTTCGTATAGTTATTGTATGAGAGTAAAGCACAAAAAGTTGATTGTAATTTAATTTTTATGAAACCGTCATTATTGATGATTTATTGCGTTTTGTTGTTTAGAGTACACTCACCTAGATATGTACGTTTTTTCAATTAAAGAGTTTTTAGTAGTATTAATAGCCATAATATCATAATTACACTTGGTCTATACGTAACAATTAGGTGTTAGCAAATTGCAGAGAAGGATTGACTATTGCATGCAACATTTATCTCTTACATTTAAATAAGCCAGTAGTAATGATAGGACTTGTCTCTCTTCTCTTCTCTATACATATTTAATCTCTTATATATATTCAAGAAATGATCTTAATTTTTACTTTGTTATAAAGCAGTTATTCTCGTTATAATAACATAATTTCATAGTGATTTTCGTTAGTTTCATTGTTTGTCGTTGTCTTTTATGCGTTGGCTTATTTATAATATATTATATTCTATCTTGAAATGTTGTTATTGAGGAATATATAAGCATCATTTATTTATTTTAAGGCATATAGGCCATTCGGTAATTAAAATTTTAATGTCCTCTTTTTTATTCCGCAGAAACCGTTTTATTTTTGGTATATAATGTAAAATTAAACTTAACATCTTTTATCAGTATACCAAATTGCATGAAAATTCCGCTGGTCGCAATGTTTACTGTCAGCTGACAAAATTAATGCTGAAAAAAATTGTAACGGTTTAGTTTTATACAACATCTCTCAGTTTTCAAAACAAAATAACAAACACAAAATATAATTTTATACAAAAATCCAACATTAGGAGTAAAACAAGAAAGACAGTATTCTGTACCCTTTTCACTTTTTTATCAAATTAAACATCGAGTTTATCCATTGATATCCATATGACAATATATCTTGCTACTATTGTATTTTAATGAACAGTTAACTCAAAAATGTTTATTCAATATTCAAAACATATTTATTGAGACAGCCATACATGTGAAAGTCCAAAATAAATTTAGTTTGAAAATATTAAAAAGGACAATTACATGTCATAAATATAAAAAAAACTATTAAAGCAATGTTAAATTTTATTTTCATGTATTTTTTGTTTATTTTATATCTATATTTTTTATCTATATATTTAGATATTTGTTAATTTATGATATTTATTTTTATTATTGAATTTTAAAAAAATATATAGTATAAAAAATACAATGGCAAAGAAGAAAACTTCGAACTAAAAAGATTGTACCTACAACTCATTCAGTCAGAGAATCACGTTCTGTGATAAAAATGGGGTGTAGTGTGTATTGTGTTATCTCCTGAAATTGAATTGTACTTACAGAGAGAAACACATTTGATCCTTAAGTGCATTGACTGATATATATAGTGTAACATATAAACTTACATTATGAATATTGGATAAATGAATTGGCGAACGAATAACTTTTATATTGTTATAGAAATAATGAAAAACCCTTAGTTATTTAAGTTTAATATTATTATAATTTCAACCTCATCTTACAATAAAAACTAAATAATTTATACAAATGAACAATATATCACAAATTTTAAAATCTAGTAATATTTCAAATAATATCTTATAAGAACATTTGTTATAATATATTATTACACAAAAAACAAAAACAATTCTAACAATATATATATAACAATAGGAACGCAAAATATATACAAAAACTGTTGATTCTCTTAAACTTAATATGTTTTCTTAAAAGAAAATCTAATAAACATACATTGTTACATTTTGTGGATTAAACTAAAATTGTGTATAACGTAATAATATGTTTCTATTTACTTTTATAACATGATATGAAATTGAGCAAGCAATATCTTTAAAACTGAAAGTAATAATATGTGACTCGACAGTCAGAACGCTTCTAAAGAAAATTATATAACACCGACTTTTCGGATGGTTTTAAATTGATACTTGGGTAATTTTAAAAAATGTTTACTATAAGATAATTCAAGATTATCTCTATAACATTATTTTATTTATTTCTAGAACTTAATGTTCACTTCTTTTTAATTTTAGCTTCCATTAAACAGAATTAATGTGATTATTACTAAAACAACAAAAGAAGTATAACACATTAAAAATATAAAAAATTCTCAATAATAATTTTTTTCAGAAAAAAATGTAGCTGTGAAATGTGTACAACGTGCAAGAATATTTTGAAAATATGAAGTGTTGTTTGAAAATTATTATTTAGTATTCAGCCACTGCTGTGGTTTTAAAAATTGAAACGTGCTACATTCGTTAACCAAAAAAAAGTATAAAGAAACTTATAGAATAGAAAAAGGACATTTTCCCGAAAATGTAAATTTTATTGTAAAACCAATATCCTTTAAAACTTAAATAAAAATGGTAATTACTACTGTCTTCTTCATTTGTTCGAGATACAAAACAAACTAATCATGAAAACCAGTACGGTCTAATTGGATGATTGCACGTAATTACACTGAATATATTTTTCAGTACATTTCGATCAACTTCAAAAAATGAACACATTTTATTGAAAATGAATTATTATTTCACTAAACTCTCAGGAATAGTGATTTAATATTTATTACTTTTCATTAGATATTTAGAACTCAATTACAAAATATGCTCCTTACGAACACATCGAATTAAGAAACTGTAAAATTAATACTTAAATTTTAATACCACACGAAAAAAATTATAAGCATACATGTAATAGAACTGTTTAGAATATCTTTCTACGGATGACTGTGTTATAGAAACTGTTTTAATAATGAAATTAAATAATTGAGGCAATAAATATAAAAATAAACGTTTCATTACATTTTGTTATTATTTTGCCCAAACTTCAGCTGAAACCAGTACATCTAGTAACATTATCTTACTTTTAACGACGTTCTCATACACGAGATAGATATATATGATTCAAGTTAAAACTTGTCTAAGAATTTACTGAAAAAGATTAAGATTCAAAATTAAAATTAAGTTTTAATTATATTAGGGGTTTGTTATGACATCGATAGCAAAAGACATTAGAGTAAACAATAAGTTTTGAAGGTAGAATGTTTATAATTTTGAAATTCGTCCAATGTGTGTCATCAAATTATGTAAGTGTAAACCCTCGTCAAATGAACAGAAATTGGGTCCACGAAACATTTTGATCCTGAGGCCTGAATACAAATATTTTGATAGAATTAGTATTAAATATAATTTATATTAGAATACTTTGCTTTATGATTTCATAAAATTATCATTTTTCATATTATAATAAATAAAATGACCTGCCCTCGAACTGTAAGACATTTGTTTTAAGTTCAATTACTTCACGACTCGATCATTAATGTTATCTAAGATTTACACGAGTACTACACATTTGAATAAAACTATTTTACGGATATAATTCGCGTTTATTATTACATTTTTAAATTTAACCCGACGTTTCGAATGCTTTGCAGCAAACGTGTTCGAGGTAAGACGAGATGATGGTGTCTGTCAGTCAGTCAGTTTATTTGTCACCTACCTCCAACGGTTCCTAACTTTACGGGCATAGAGTTCAGGATGCACACAAAACGCACTTACTGTGTCTATGAGCTTGGCAGTCTGTTAACGGACATGGGATTTAATATTTTTGATGATGAGATCCCAGGTGTTCGATAGATTCCAACCATTTTCTCTATTAAAATTAGAATGTTTTATAATTTCAGTAGTCTCGCGAATCAGTCTTGGTATATATCTGTGTTCACGAGCGAGGATCTTTGGTTTATCGAAGCGAAGAAAGTGGTTGGGCTTGTCTATTGTGTGTTCACACCGGCACATTGCAAGGGAATATTACTCTTAACTGATCTCAAGAATTGGCTCACTTTTTATGTGGTTTGTAAATTGTCCTTATAGAAACCTTCTTCAAGATGTTGCCTATTATATCAGCAACCCCCTTCACATATGGTAGAAGTGCTGGTGCCGCTCAACTGTGGGTGGCTTCATATGGTTCCTGCGACGCTCGCGAGGCACGGGCAGCTTGTTGTTGATAAGAGCATGCTTGACATGCTGCAGCTCGTCCTCTAGATATTCAGCGTCGCAGAGATTACGTGCTCTCTGAAACAAAGATTTTCCAACGGTAGCTAACTGACAAGGGATTGACCATTAAGATACCTATCAGTCAGTGTGGGTTTTAGCGCGAAAAATTTAAGTCTCATTGTGGATACGCGTGCCGAATTTTTTTAATCGAATTGTACTGTCCACCTGTTAATTTTTTTTTTCCCATACCAAGACGAAGCCTTCGGCTTGGCTAGCTTCGCTCAACATGTAATCGGCACCCGAGATTTCGCGATCGCAACGAGTCGAAATTGAAAGTCTGGTGGTGTTCCTAGTTATTATAATATATAATATAATTATTATAATGTACATGGCCGAATTCCTGATTATAGTTATGTATATTTGTTGTTTGCCATCGCGGAAGTCATTTTATCACAAAGGGTCAATACACAAAAACAAAATCTAGTACAATAAACTACCTTGTTGTTTCATAGTTCTTTGAAAATAAATAAATATATCTCTCTCTTTTTTAAAGATTTCCATGTAGGTTTACATTTATTCTTTTTATTCAGATATTTATGGAAAGCCACCAAGAGTTTTCGCCAAGAACATAAATTTACTTCTATATATAGAATACTAGAGCACAGCGTGAACCGAGTTCCGGATAAAGGCTCCGAATGGGTTTCAAACTTGTAGGGCAAATTCCAAGTATTTACTACAGCCGGATAACTACAGAGAACTGTAATTATGGACCATGAAGTATTAGTGCATTAAAATATAAAAATTAAAAGTATAATTAAATTCTATACTATAAAAAAATTTGATTATAGTGTAATCTAAAATTATTATTTATTTTATTCTAGCTCTGTTAGGTAATGCACCTCCGGGATCAGACGTATTTCTCTGCAACAAGCTCAATCCAATTTGTGGCGACAACACATTGTTTGCTACATAGCATTCCGAACAAGACTCGCAGCTGCGAAAGAATACGAATAAAATAAATAGATTCCATTTTGTATCTTAGGTATTTGTAATATTTGTTTTTTAATGTTTTAATTTACTATCAAGTAGGTACAACTTATTCTTATTATTTCTTAAAAAATAAAGAAAATAAATTATATAATACATTACGAGCCTAAAATTCTGACATTAATGTAGCTATAGTAAGTAGTAAGTAAGAGTAGATTCTGTTGTTTTATTGTGTAGCAATTTTAGTGCCTTCCCACCGGAACTGCAAGCAACAAATTGTTCCCACTGACGTTTGACGTTAAATACAACAATATACTGTTGAAAAACGGGACATCTCTGTCAAATAAATTATATATTCTAGAGATATTTATTTTGGTTTTTTTTTTCGGAAAATAAAATAAATGAAATGTTTCGACGTTCATCCCCAAAACATATTAAATGTTTTATAACATTATTATAAGAACTAACAATATTTTAATAATTCTAAAAAATAGATTGACATATTTACTATTATAAATAATATATGCACATATACTATGCTATATATTAAAGGTTGATTAAACAATATATCAGTCTCATCTCTATTGAACACAGAGAGTAACTAGTATATTGACAAAGATGAATATTCAGGAAGACGTTGTCAACAATTCTCTGCATATTCCATCTCCAGGGCCCTGTTTTGTCCATCCGACATTTTCACTTATGTGTTGCTTTTTGTATAAATACGTTTTTGTATTTCATTTATGAAAAGTTTATATTATAGCAAATTTTTTTAAAAATGTTGTAATTTTAATTTTGATATTTATACTAAGCTGGATTTTTTTAGAAATATGTAATTTGATATTTATACTAAGCTGGATTTTGTTAGAAATATGTAATTCTTATTAAAGATGTCACAATTAAAATAAAGTTTATGTCGAATCTCAATGTTAGTTTTTAACAAGGGTTTTAATATAACTTTTTAATATTAATTAATTTATTAAATTCACGTGGCCCAGTTGCATCTTCATATCTATTTTTGCGGAATTACACATGTTTCTTATGTCACCATGCTCCCATGCCACAAGATGCCCCCTGTTAGCATCCCAGATGAAAACATTTTCATACAGGGCTGTGTAACTACTAAAGTAAATAAAAAAGAACTTAATACAAATGATATTTTGAAATAATTTTTAAATATATTTATATATTCACGTTAAGCTTATAAAAATAAATATATACTAAAAATCAAGACAAGAAGGATTAGAATACGCAACCTCTGGGAAACCGTTACGTCGCTCTAGCAATCGAGCTACCGCAACGCTAGCGAGACTATCGTAGACACTGCTACGAAACTGTTACGGTGGTAAGAGACAGGTTTCCTTTAAGCGTAGGACGAGGACCTGAACACTGAGTGTCATGCTCCAGTAATCATAACTCCTATTAGACTTTAGTAGAAACTAAAAATGTTTAAACTTTTGGGAGATCTGCTAGTTTAAGCTAAAATTCTAACGTAAATCTTGTTTCATGTTGTGAAATCAGAAATTAGTAAGTTAATAATTTAGCATTCCATTAATATGGCTTTATTAACAGAGTTTGGAATCAAGATGGTAGATGATAGATGACTTCTTAGTTCCTATAACTTAGTTTCTATAACGTATTCCTCAAGTCGATTATGCGTTGGCACTATAAAATAAATAAATGGATTGTAATTTCAATCTCGATTTATTATAAATTTTGGACGATGTTTATTAAAATTAAGTTAAAATGTCATCAACAATTTTATTATTGTATGTATGTTACTAAAAAATATAATAGAATAAACCTAAAATTATTTTTTTATTTAAAAATAAGCTAAGAATATTCTTACAATGATAAAAAAAAACAATAATACAATTTGAATTTGGAATCTGACATTCGTATATGAATATCCATTGTGATTTATTATTTTCACGCCAATCATGATAAACGGAATTGAATTGCTATTGTAATTCGGCACACTGCCGAATTACACAGCGTAGATACGGAGACAAATGCAATTTTTTATTCTCCATACACTTGGCATTAGTCAAATGTTTGAGTACAGTCAGCTTCAAAAGTCGATGACCATAATATTTAAAGTTTCAAATTAGCTATACACTATATTACATCAAAACTGCTGAACATGACAAACGCACATGTTGAATGAACATCATTAAAGTTCAAATTATCATTGACACAAATTTATAATTTTTTTAATGTCATGGAATGAAAGTTAAGACAAAGAATATATCGTCTCTTTCTTATGCATTTCAGTTTTAAAACACTAATGACACATTACAAAAAGAATGTATTAATGATTCAAAAACATTGTTTAATTATTAATTGTTATTTAAAATTATAGATGATTTATTTTTATTTAAAGTACTTCATTTTATAAATTCCACGTTGTTATAGAAATAATATATTTGAAAAGTGGCAATGTTATTAATACCTTTCCATCTATTGTCAATTACAACAAAAAAAGCTTTACATTACGTTAAATTAAATAAAATATGTTAGGAACATGACATATGTTTGATGAATTTGACAACTTCATATTGAGGTTATTTGAACTCTAATGATATTCATTGTTTGTCATATTCAGCAGTTTTGATATAATATAGTGTATAGCTATTTTTTAATTTTATACATGCTCATCAACTTTTGAATCTGACTGTACCACGCTAGTGATAGATAACATTATTATTATTATTATATTTTTAATTAAGCATATTTTCGAAAAACTCAGTTTTTCCTTACGATCTGTCTGTCTGTATGTGTGTCTGTGTGTCTGTCGAATTTTATTTTTCGAATTTTGAAAAACTAAAGATATATTTGGCATCAGCATCTAAATGTAAGATTCATTTTTCAAAATTATGTTGATTGTCCAACGGAAAGGTGGTCAGATCAGTCGCCGAAGTTACCGAAAAATGGAAAAAAAAATTCCGAATTTTTAAATTTTTTAAAATTTAAAAATTAATTAATTAATTTAATTATTTTAATTTTTTTTTTCTTTTGTTTGTTAATTAATTTGCGAGTTATAATTTGCCGATTAGGAGTTTTTCATAGCGGCAAGCTCGATTGCCGCGTGTCAGATGTTTTACATTTAAGTGAGCAACCACCCTGTTATTGCATGTTAAGTTAGCCTTAAATTGGGATATATTTTGTAACTTTTATTCAACCTAAAGTTATATTATGATTTTTTTACATTGTATATCACGTTGGCTTCCTATTAAATAAATAACATAACATAATGTCTAGAAACAAAGAAAGTTACATAAAACATGGGACGTTACATGTCCTTTGTATTAAGAAAAAAATCTGGCCGTCCACATAGTGTTCGTACAAAAAAGACGATCAAAGCAGTAAAGGAAAAAAATGTTAGAAATCCTTTCCAAATGCAAAAGGTTTTATCTCTGGAACATACACCTAAAAACATGTCGCGTATTTTGAAAGATGATTAAAAACTTGCAGCCTATAGGATACACGTTATTATCCGACTTTAGTAATGTTTTGGTGAGACAACTATTAAGTTGTAAATGAGGTCATATTTTAAAAAAATAAGTTTCAAAACGTCGATATAAGTGTATGAAGATACGATTGTTAAAAAGACGGTTAAATCTTTTAACAACACTATTACATGACCAAGGCTGATCCATTCAGCAAGTACCAGTACCTAGTCATAATGCTAGATCCATTCTGGTTCCAGACTTCATCAGAGCCGTAGATTGGCCATCGTCTCGTCCTGATCTCAATCTTTTGAAAAATTTTGTATAATCAGTTTTAGACAATATAATATGCTCTTAACGTCATGATAATTTGAAATGCCTAGAAAAATCCTTAAGAATAGCAGTAATACGTTTTGCTTCGAAGAGACTGCGAGTTTTTATACATAACTGGCCTCAACGCTCAAAGAACTGCAATAAAGCCAATGGCGATAATTTTGAATGAGCTTCATGTATTTTTAATATTTTTATATTATTGTAGAAACAATCACACTTTACAATAATAAAAGTATTATGAAATCCAAAAAATAAACGATTTTTCTTTACTAAAACATTTATGACAGGATTATATGAAACGCGTTCTACAGTGTCAACTAGAGATATCGACGGATAAGCAAAGGCGGTATCGATTATTATCGATTAATTGAGTTGATGTGTGGCCATACTGGTACATCTCTCGCCCTGCGGCAACTGCATAATGAGGTTATGGTTTGGATATGAAAACACACAATGAATTTTGATTCATAACCAAGTTACAGCATAGATTATTAGCATATAACTTAAAATTGATCAAACATAAACATAATTAATATAATGTCTTTATTTATCTTTATATATACTTCCATAATATGTTAAGTTATTGAATGGAATAAGAGAAAGGCTTCTACATGACATAATTAAAAAACCTTGTATACCAATTACGCCCCGTTATTTAAACCAAAATATTAAGATTAATAGAATAAATATAATTACATTACAAATAGCTTAGGTATTATAAGCCATAATTTGCAAAATTATACATTATTTAACATTATCTTTATGTTTGTGCAGTTTTCGTTGTGTTACTGCTGGTTATGCGTTATGTGTTATTGTCCTTTTCAAAAGTTACCTAATTTTTGTTTACAAAAGTAACACAGTCTTAAAACCGTCCAGTACCTTTTGTATCTCTAAGTACTACTTACTCTCAGATCTCTCAGGGATCGAAAATTTTATTATAATAAAAGTCGCTTATGTTCTGTTCCAAAAAATATAGTATGTGTCCAAAACTTAAATATAAATCTAAACCTTTCTTTGTGCATGATAAACATTGTAACGTCCGACAATTTTAAAACTGTAATTGGTTTACACTCAAACAGAAAATATTACGTATGCTGCGCCAGTTGGTCCTTTTCCGAGGTTTTCTGTAGCCCACGGGGATAGAGTCGTATGCTAAATTTAATATATCAATAATTTATTTTTAAAATTATTATTTTAATGAAATACAGTAGCAATATCTCTATTACCAGGTTTTTATTTTACCGACAATTAAGAGAAGAATAATTTTGTATATTATGTGTGCGGTGTAGTAAATAATGGAATTATTATATTTATAAACTGTCTTCAATCTGTCATTGTCGTATTTTACAACTTGAGTGTGCTCGTTATGGTACACTGGATTTTGAATCTCAGTCACAATATTACAAAATGCAAGCGAAAGCAACTATATTATTTTTGTTATTCAGCTTCTTCTCGTGGATATTAATTGTTTGCATAAAATCATTTATGATACACAATATACAATTGAAATATTCTGATATCGTATAGCATTGATTCAGTTGACAGGAGGAAGCAACAAGAAATGGTAGTTTAAAATAACCTTTTATATATTATAAAGGGGCTAATAAAATAACGAAAAAAGTCATTATCCACTTCTCAATTGGATTGAGAGCAAGTTGTAAGAAAAAATAAACATCCTGTAGCGGTGTTTCCAGATCGATACGACTTAATTACCTTGAACAGGGGCCTCTTTTCTCCCCTCAAAGGCCAGCAATGTTCTTGTGCATGGGCAGCAATGATCACTTCCCATTTGGAGACTCAATTGTTCATCTGCTCACCTTTTTATATAGGTATATATCGAATATAGGGGGATTTTTCCTACTTCTAAAGTTGTGTTGGCTGGCATTCACTTTTTATTGAATAAATATGATAATATTAATATGATAATTTGTGTGTCATATTGTACTTGCATTGATTTTTTTTTTTTAAATGGACTTGACAACATCAAAACGACTCCATAGACAATCAAAAAACTGAAAGCAGGGTAGATTTTAGATTTTTAGAAACCCAGTAATATTAATATAAAAAAGAAAATAATATATAAAAGATAAGAATACATACGTGAATAAGTAAAGTTAAAAATATATATTTAAGATAATGACTTATGAAGATTCTCATTTAACACCGACAGTCGTATTTCATACTTTCTGAAACTTTAACAAATGTTTTTCTAATGAGAAACTTTGTTAATAATGTTTATCATAATCAACTTTTTAACTGTTAAAAGTAATTAATAAAGTTTACGTTACGGACGTCTGTCGTTAAAATTTATTTACTTAGAATATTATGATTGTGAATGCTATAATATTTGACTTATACAAATTAAATTAAAAGGTTCAATTTCATAAAAGTTTTTCAAATATATATATATATATATATTCATTCAAAATATACTTCTGTTTATTTTAAACCACATTACCATCTCACCAACGTAAAATTTTATGATATATCGTCTCAGTTACACTAGCTATGTATTACAATAAACGTAAAGTAATATACATGGTGTAATGATGTCATAGTAAGCTTTGAAGATTACATATATTAAATGTTAATATGTAGTGTAGGATTTGAAGAGCTTTAGAGTCGTAACAATCTCATTTCCTTTTGTTTCTTATAGTACATAGTGAGAACTAATTTTCAAATAAATGAAATATTCGATCTACTTTACGTAAAAGGAAAATAATTTTAATTATTTTTATTTATTGTCTGAATTGTAAAATAAAACCCGAACAAATATGCTGGAGTGGTCATGAAAATATATCGTCACACTTTGGCAACATAAATAAAGTTCAAGAGACACTATCCGGCTATCACGTTTCTATTGTGATGTGTACCCTTTTGACTCGCGTATTGCCATTGCCGTGTTCTTTCATTGTATCTCTACCACTTTTAATCTGGAGATGTCGGATAAAAGCACAATACTACCTGGAGAGTTTTGACGCTTAATAATTTTTTAATTAAGATTTTTGCAATATTTAAAAATTTGAAACTAACACTATGTTAGTATATGTATATATATATATATATATATATATATATATATATATATATATATTTAAGCAAGAAACAGGATATTTATGCCAGACATGTAGTACTGGCCCGGTCTTGCTTGGCATCACAGGAGTACTACATTTAGCTCATTTTATGTCATCGCGATTTCTGTTGCGGAATATTTATAAAATGTGAATAAATCATAGGCATATCACAAAGTCCGAGGCAAGGTATCCCGTAATACATCTAGTAACATAAAAAAGGGCTCGTGTGCCCGAAAGACTCAATATTAAAAAAGCTTAGTTTGGTTATATAAATTCCATAAAATAATATGATTTAAGAGTGTTTTATTAGAAATTGTTATTCATTTGAATTTGAAGATGAATTAAACGTGTAAAGTGTCATTCTTAACTGTTTATAATTAGAGACCATCCATTACGCAGCTTAAATAAATGTATGTGACTAGAGAAAGTTTTTTGCATGATATCTGTCAGTGAAAGCTTTGTATGAACAACAAAGCAGAGACGTGCATCAGTGCAGCTTTCAGACGAGTAGTCATCGTGCTATCCGCAAATGCAAATTTACGCTTTGCATTTTGGAAACTTAAAAGCGACATTTTCAATGCAATTGCTCTCTTCTGTACAGGTAGCGCAGGTAATGGCCGCTTCAAATCAAAATTATGCGGCCTTTTTGCTAAGGCTTTAGTAAACATTTATTTTGTTTTTTTTACAATCACAGTCTAAGGGACTTTTCTCAATTTAATAAGCTTTTTTAGTTAGTGTTGGCAAAGGTTAAGAATAGAGTTATTAATCTAGTAACATAGTAAAATTAATTTACATTAATTAGACTATTCTCTATGTCCTAATTAAGTCAAAATATTATTAGTAAAAATTATAGTAACAGGCTAATCAAATATTTTTTTCCAGAGATAATAAAATAATTATCCAGAGAGATAATTCTTTAAGTATATTATACTATATATTTTATTTTATTTTATTTTTATTCTTTTAATGTCAGTTATACATCGACACAATACAACGTCTATTTCGAATAATAAAAGGACTATAATGCTAAATGTGTTTAATGGTTTTCCTATTTATTGTATTCGTAATATAATGTTATAAGACGCTATAAAAATAGCATTACAGTAATCATTAATACAATCAGTTTTCTCGGTTCCTTGTTAAAAGGGATAAAAAAAGACGTAACTTCGGTGTGAAGCGTCATCAATTAGATAAACAGACAGAAAAAAAGATAATTATTTTACATTATGAGTTTTATTGTCAAGTACGTTACGTATGTCCAATATACATTATATATTTAATATTAAATTTAGAAATTTTGTCTCATTACTATTTTATATATAGTTATTGCATTGCAATTGGTTACTATTGATCCAAAACTGTTTTATAAATGTTAAATGACTTCTCGTAAGATAGTGAGATACAAATTTTACTACCTTTTTCTAGTAAAACTGTACATTTGTTAGTTAAACTAAGTACAAGGAATAGTTTAAATGCTTTTAGATTCACGTGGTGATAAAATTTGCAAAGTTTGGTTAGAATAATAAAAGTAAATGAGCGAACCACTTGTAATAAATGCAGTATGTACTGAGATGACTCTTTGAGAGTATTTTCTCTGTTAGTCCGTAGTGGTGATTTTTTTTAAAGTTTCTTATAAAAAAAAATTTACGAACTTAATGTTCCATTCGCTCCTTATGTATTTCATCTTAATTTATGTTAAAATATGATAAACTTAAACTAAGAAACTAATAAAATTTTATCTATTGGATAAATATGCGCATTACGCGTTTTAATTTAGTTGGTTTTTCTAAAATATTTTTAAAGTATTTACTAGTAGATGAGAGGAGTTGAATAGTTTGACACAAATAGATTTCCTGAGTATCTACAAGTTTAATGCCAGACGCGATTTCTTTATAAGTTTTCGATTCAGGTTTCATTTGTTCTGCGCTTGAATCTATCACTGCAGTCTAAGTCTTTGACGAGTCCCAACGAATAGTTGGAAGAGCAATCACTTCTAGTGAATAATCACTGACAGAGTTTAAGAAATTTATTATACAGCATTTAAAACTTCTTTCTTTTTCATGAATAGTCTGTCTGATAAAAAATAACTTAAACAATACTTAGTTGCTACGGAACCGCTAACAGCTAAGAGTTAATTTTGAAATAAATTAAATCTGAATACTATTTTAAAGTATTTGACTTCCTTATTATTGTAACCACAAAATCGGATTTTCTAAAACTATTACGTTCTAAGTTACGAGAATACGTATCAATTAGTCTCAAAACGAAGCCAATCGCATAATTAGTTCGCGAGAGAATGAACCCAATAAAAACACTTACATACATATATATGTAGATATATTTAAGTGTTGTTACTGAATTTTTAATGGAGAAGGAAGTTTATCAATTGTTAAGACTTATTATTATTTTATTAGTTTAAAAATACATTCCAAGTTAACGATAGAACTAATTAATTTTTGTTCAAAGTGTTTTATTTATGAGTAGCGGCGTGAACTCAGTTCCCCATAAAAAGTTTAAATAAGGGCCACGGACTGGTTCAAAACTAGTCAGGCAACTTTCGATATATTTTATATATTAATAACAGTAATTGTATATCATGAAAGCCTTTATACAAAATAACTATTGTTCATCAGCATTACTAGACAACAAACAATTCTTCGGCTAATTAGCTTTGCCGTTTAAACTGATTTTCCATTGTTTCATATTGATTATTGTGCCTAACTGCCAAATAATGATATTTGCTGCTGATATTATGTGCGTCAATTATTTTAGTATGTTTGATATCGAATAATCAGATGTAATTACCAATTGTAATTATTTTATACTGTGTACTAATTGTATTTGATTATTTTTGTAACTGGTAAGTAGGTCACAAAACTCCATCATGCCCATTTATATAATTTTTAATGAAAATTTCAAATAATTTTAAACTTTAAATTTTTACCTAATAAATTGTGTACAAAAATAAAAAAATGTATGCAGCAAACAAAATATATAGTTTAAAGCGCAGGAAAAATATCTCTATTTTTGTACTAAAAATTGTTATAACTAATATTTTGAGACGTGTTTCAAGGACATAAATGGCTTAATACGAGTTAGTACTGTGTATTTAATACTTAATTGTAAAACTATTTCCTTGTTTTTTATAATTATTAATAGTCAAATTCCAATTAACTTACTCTAGAACTAGATCATACATACGACAGATAAACATTTCAGCAATTTATAATACCGAGAGGAAAGCTGAAGTATTGATATTACGCAAAAAATATGTAAGCTTGCTAAAAATGTATCTTATTCTAAAGCTTCTGAACGATAGAAAAGTTATCTTAGAGAGACACACCTGTGCAGATTTTCTAATATTCTTTATTTATTCGATAAAATAATAATTTCTGTTTTTATAAAAGTAACTGTTATTTATTTGAATTGTAAATATGACATAATATAATAGTACATTATTTACAAATATAGTTTTAGAATATGCTCCGAATGATAGAATAGAAAATACATGACATACTTTAGTTATGTAAGTTGTTATGTATGTGTTTGGTTTATTCAGAAAATATGTTGTATTTGGGTTTCAATTGGAGAATGTCGGAATGCTATTTATTTTTAATGCATATTGAGACATATTCATGAGAATCTGTTGTAGAAACATAATTCGTTTTCTTTTGTTGTTGACACATATATGTCAATTATTTTAATGAGCGATAATTAGTTTACATTAATAATCAAAGGTCCTTACTAAAGTACAAATTGTTGTAATGGTCTAAAAGCTTCCAGTTCCGTTCCCGTATGTACTGTGAGAAAAAAAATATTTTTGCAAAAAAGTATTACAATTATAAAAATATTTTCAAAAAATCTTTAAGGTTATATGATTACAAGAAAAAGGTGTAACTAGTATAAATAAATGTAATAAATATTTCCGTGTCCCACTCGTACTTGTTTATATGTTATATAAGTAGTAAGATATAAACTACAAGTTTTTTTTGTTTTTATAAGACAAGAAAAAAAACAAGTGTGATTTTTTTTTAATAATTAAGAAAATTTTATTCGCCACAAATTAAATAAATATATTTATTATATTGTTAGTAATAACAATGACACACTTCCTACGAAACAGTGAGATCTTATCAGTGTAGTCTTATATCGATTGTATATATCGAGAGTTTGTTTGACAAAGTTGAATATTCAGACAGACGATGTCAACAATTGTCTGTATATTCCGTCTCAATTGCCATGTTTCCTCCAATTTTCATCACCAACATCGTCATAACGCAACAACATCGCTTTGCAATACCGACACTTTCATTTCAGTTGTGTTTTTACAAATATATTTCTTAAAAAAGATAGAAAATGTTGTTTAATTTTATATTGTTTAGTGTACAATAAATTATTTCTTCAAAATTCTCTAAAATCTCTAAATTAAATTGCGCGTTTGGTATTTTATAAATCAGTAAACTGTGGCCGGATAGTTTATTAAGGAGGGAAACAATTCATCTAACCCCCTGAAATGATTATGAAATATAATTTACGATAAATGTAAAAGAAAATACACATACATAAATATATAAAGTAGATACATGGGTTAACAAGCTTAAGAAAAAAATGGTTTTTAAAAGGACTTAAACAATTTTGTGTAAGTAAGTGTAAATGGTTTTTAAAAGGACTTACACAACTGTATCTGTGTTGTGTTATTAAAAAAAACAATTATAGACCTCATTTTTTATAAAAATATTGTACTAAATACCTAAAGTCTTAAATTTTTTTAACGTTTATATTGAACTTTAAAAATGTAATCTATTTCATTTACATCAATACTCAAAAGTTCATGCTATATAAAATAAACCATAAAACCGACCAGAGTTTGTATTAGTGTAATTGATATCGAGATCTACGAGAGTGTTGTTAAGGAAAGTGTCTAAAGATTTTAAGAAATATTGAAATAAATATACTTTAACTACAAATTAGTTATAACGTTGTTTTTATTAGAAAAGGATATTTAATTTGTAAGAACACAATTTTAATTAAATTTAAGGCGACGTACCCAAATACGACTAGCGCTAATAAGAAACGTCACTACGTGTTCAACAATTCTATCAAAATTTATGTATTCTAACCTAAGACATTCAAATTTATTAGTAATTATATATAATTTGTATAATTCTCTTTCAAGTTTCGAACTAAGAGTGCCAATAGACATTACAAAACATATTATCTTCGACCACCAAAGTACACTTTCTAACGTGAATAAAATATACTTAACTTCGGCCAGTTACTTTTTCATAATACCACTTACAATTGCTTATTACCTACAGAACTACCGATGTACTTGTGATAATGGTAGTATATGTCGATCCTCAATAAATTTTCTGATGAGACAGGTTCTATCAGAAATGACTTATGTAGTGCTCATGACAATTGATCTGGTAAGGATTGCTTCCATTAAATTTTACTTTCTTATGCATATATATATATAAATGGTTTGTACAGTTTGAAACAGAGATGTTGATTGATAAGCGAAGACGATATCGATTATCGATTAATTGAGTTGATGTAAAGCTGGCTATTGCATTATCAGGTTATAGCTTAGAGTCTGAAACGATTTATGCGTTTTGACCCTACATGTTTTCGTGAATATTGAGGTTGTGTATGTAAATATTCAAAGTGATATTTATTTTTAGTACCTACTATTATTAGTACGTAGTATTCTTATGAGTTAATTTAAGCAACAAGTTAAAACACTGATTAAAAGTTTAATGACTTCTCAAATCTGAAATTAAGGCAATTAATACTACAACCCATTGTGGTCTCAAATTCTATAAATCAGGTAGTGCTGTTCCAGCTTCCGACACAGCGATAGATCACAATTTTGATTATTCCTTCGATGTATTATTATGAGATTTAACAGTTAAAGCCACTATTTAAATTGGTCTTAGAAAAGTATTTATTTGAAGTTGATTTAGCACAAAAAGTATTAGTTACCTAAAATCAAAATTCAATCAAAAAGTCAATCAATCAAAAAGAGTAAAGAAAATAAATAAATATAAATAAGACAACTTAGCTAAATTTTCGTCAGAGATGTTAGTCCATCTTACCGTCAGTATTATGAGTCTTAATTACTAAAACTTTGACAAATATTCTCCACATACGTAAGTTTACAATAATTTATGTTAATAACTTCATGAATAAACATAGATACGAAGTAGCAAGAGTTACTTTTAGATTACTAAAGTTGTTAATAAAGTTGCCTTTGTGAAAGTTACTTATAGCTAAAAGTTATTTACTAACAGGTATGATTTTGAAATTTAACAAATTATTTATGTTCTGAATATTGTTATTGTAGTTATATAATATATAATATATAATATTTGACTTGTATAAATTGAATCTTAGATTTCTATTCATAGAAGGTTCTGTAAATATTTTTGTATATATTTCAAAAGGATCAATGATTAAATTATAAATCACACTACAGTTAATTTTACTCTTTCCAACGTAACGTTATAATATTGAAATATTATTGTCAGAATATATCTAAGTCAATAGACTGATGTATGTATTTAAACAAGTCTTTTCCTGGTATTATATAACCTGACATTGTTTACATAATGTAACAATGTCATAGTTATCGTTTGATACTTCTCATATTAAATGGAAATATGTTGTGTAGATTTAACCGACATTACCGTCACTTCGACCTCATTTTCTTCTCCTTTTATATATATATATATATTACAAAATTATACATATATATATATATATATATAAATATTAATAAACGAGTAATATATATATATTACTCGTTTATTAATATTTGAAATTAAATGTTTCAGGTCAGAGTAGATAAACATTTTTTTAATTCATTTGTTTTTGTTTAACGTCAGATTTATTAAAAGGAGAACGACAACATATCTTAATGAAATATATTTTTACACTATTGCAACATATATAAGATTCAAATAAGACATTATGCAGCTATCACTTTTATATTATGATGTGGATCCTTCATACTAGAGTACTGCAACCATCATGTTATTTCAATACTTCTGCCCTAGTTTTGATCTGGAGATGTCTGATAAAAGCGCATTACTACTTAAATTAATTCAAAACTTTTATAGAAAGTAAGTTTTTTACAAAAAATATTTTATTGTTAAAGCTACCACTAGCTTTGAAAGATATTGCCACAGACCTAAGAACTAGTGACACAAACTCAACAGACTTGTCCTTTATTATTTATTAAAATAACATATTTAACACCTAAATTACATTATAATAAAACTGGCAGCGGTCGGTTCAAATATATATTATCCTCTTAATACTGTAATATCCGTGAGCGTACAAATATTTATTATTATTATTTTTTAACTTCTAATAATCTTATGAGCATTTTTAAGATTTTAAAAATTGTAAATACGTTGATCTGAATCGACTTGCTTTCAACTCTCTACAGTAAAACCAAAATATAAGTTATATCAGCAGCCCCAAGTATTAGGTCATATGACATTAAGCTATGGAACTCACTAAATATAACTATGACATGGCAGTAGTGTCAGTGATCGGTATTATCTTTTTAAAAGAAAATTTATAAAAGTGGTACAGCTCAACACTTTTATAACGATGGCTAGTAAGCCATCGTGTTTCCATTCCAGTTTGCACCTGTTTCACATTGTAAATCGAATTAAGTCTTTTTATTTATAAATAACTAAACCAGTATTTGTATGTTCACAATACACAAGACTATCTAATTAATATAGTGACTATACGAATTATGTTTTGCTGCTATTTAATATCTTCATATTTTTAATGCATTTGATGTGAAGTTTTTATAACAATAAACAAAGAGTATTTATCAAAGGTCAGAATTATTTCTGTCAGACTTTATTTACACCGTTCCCACTTCTCGACTCAAATAATAACTCATCATCATCATGTCTCAAAGTCTATACAAGTCCATATAGTTTTAATACCATAATTTTAATAAATAAAACAACATTTTGTTATGATTTGGCCCAATAATTATATTGTAAATACATATTAAATATTTTTTCTCGATTATCCGCTTGAAAGGCAAATATTCCGATATCGTGAGGTTGTATTGTTGACTGGCTCCTATAAACTAAAGTGTACTCAACCAAGCAAACGGCAAAAGCAAATAAAAACAGTACAGGTATCGCTTAGCCCTAATTCTATTAGTTTTTTTTTTTCAAAACTTTTTTGTTTTTCTCTCAAAATAATATGTTTTTGAAGGCTTTCATTATTTTTTCAGTCCCTAGGGGCTTTTATAAATACATATTGATGTTCCATTATTTTAAATATTATAATAATAATAATAGTATACTTTATTGTACACCCGTATCATACAAAAATATAAACATTAAAAACAAAATGGTACAAATTTGGCGGCCTTACCGCTAAAGAGCAGTCTCTTCCAGGTAACCAATCAGAAGTAGGAAAAATATATGAGAAAAACATTATGTGGGTGTGCTTAAACAGTAACATAGACAGAAAAACATTAAGCAATCATACATATAAACCTACATAAATACATATAATATATTCAGATATATAAATGAAGAAATAAAGTAATCCGTATAATTTACAGAATGGAAAAACGCATTAACAAAACGCGGTTTTTTAACATTTTTTACCATAAATTTTTCGTCTTCTTCTGTTTAAGCATTAAGTCCATCACCCTACTTCACGTTTTTAGGAGAGCCTTAACGACTCGTTGGAAGAATAATCACTTCCGGTGAATAATCACTCTTAGAGTTTAAGAAACGTTTTATATGGCATTTAAGACTTCTTAATTTTTCTTACATAGTTTTTACTCAAATAAATAATTACATAATTGTGCTATGTCTGATACGAATTAAGATTGTATTTAAAGTTAGCTTTGTATTTAGGTATTGGAAAATTATATATTGATCTGAAATGGCTTCAAATTACGGTGAAAAACCTATTCAATAAAATGGTTATGACACGACGAGAGTAGAATAATTGATATTTGATATTTAATTGGGCATATCAAATCATTAATATACTAAATTCCTACCTTTACGTTATTAATTATAATTAGAAAATAAAGCCTACTAATGAAAATAATTTACGATTATGACAAGACTTGTTTCTTTTTTACAAAAATTGTACAAAAATAATTATAAATAATTATATGACAAAGCACTTTTTTTATTTAGGTACTGTTAAATTAAAACAAAATATTATTTAGAATAATTAAACATTCTGTATACACTGACAATAAACTGAACACTTCAGGCTGCAGTTCCACGACGATAGAAATTGAAATATAGGAGCCTGGCTTGTTTCGAAATAATGAAAAAAATGATATATTGTCAGTAACGCCATTATGTCAAATTTAATAATAATTATTACTGCCAAAGCTTTAAAGAAAAGACATAACCTTTTTTTTTTTAAAAATTATGTTTATATCCCGATTCAAAAAATATATACCTGTGATGTAAATTTTTCATTATTACTTAGCTTTAAGGAATTATCGTTGTGCTTTAGATCCTCTCTCAATATCTAGACATCTTAATAAATTTTAAAGTGCTTTGGGGTTCTTATTTGAATACAAAACAAAGTAGATACTATAGATTATTACAGAATAATATGCAAATTTTTATTTTAAAAATATAAACAATATAATGCGTCTGTGGAGGTCGAGGTAGGAGAGGAAGTCTCTGGAAATATAGTAAATAAATAGTATTTTCAATGAAAATAAAAAGTTTTCTGTATAATTTAATATGAAAAGAAATAAATATACAAAAATTCTTTTTTTTTTATTTTCCCTTTTTTATTTCTTATTTTTATTATGGTAATAATTACATGTGTTTGTTTTCATCAATCAGTTTCATTTTCTTATACTTATACTAATTAGCACTCTGTTTTTTTATGGTGTTCGTTTATCGGTAATGACATAAAAAAAAAATATTTATATTTTCCCTAATCACAAAGTTATTGGCATTCAAATGTATTTAAATAAGTTATTCGAAAGATTAAAAATTTCTTATGTAAATTTTTTCCAAACATATTTAGTTTAGTAATCTTTTTATTTATTACTGAAATTGTGTTATCGGATAAGTTTTTCAATCTAAATCTTTACGAATACATAAAAACATTATTTTAGTAGTTCGACAAATATTAACATTTATATATTTATTTATTTAATTCCTATTGGCTTCCTAGCCAACGTAATATACAATGAAAAAATTATATTCTTACATTTGGTTGAATAAAAGTTATAAACTATATCCCATTTAAAGGCTAACTTAACATGAAATGAGAGGGTTTTTTTTTTTTTTTTTTTCATTATTTCATTTTCATCATTATTTTGAGGTGGACAAGAAATTTTAACTGTCTTATAAATATTATCTTGTAATTGTAAAATATGTAAAAAATAAAAAACTTATATTAATATTTTGGAGTTCTTGATACACAAAAGCCTAATTATGACAGACACTTTGAAGTTAAGCGAATTATGCTAATTTTGCGGTTGTCTTGTGACTTAATATTTTGGAGCAGAGTTTCGTAACTGTACTGAGAAGACACAATAATTTAATAATTCTTCAGCAAAGTTTTCATGGTCGAGTTAGAGGACGAAATGAATACAAAACAAATGTATTTAATAATTAATTCAAAAATATTTATCTATTTGTTTTATGTTTCTGAGGAAACGCCTTTAAAAAAAATACAATTTATATAGTTATTTATATTTTTTTGTTTATCTTAGTGTACTAAGTGAAATTTAAATGTAAATTTCTGGCTGTAGATGTTCACGCGATGAGTGCTTTAGTTAGCTTACTATTTGGAATATAAAAATTAAAAAGCTGATACTCTTACAAATAATACATAGTACATTGAAATATATTTTTAACTAACCCAAATAGTTAAAGAATTATGTAACGAAACACAAATTATTGTATAATAATCAAATAACAGTAGATTTGTGGGGCTAGTGGAAGGATTTCTTAAAGATTTCACTAACTGCAAAATAGGTTTATAGGTCAATCTGTTATTGACAATATATTCATATTTTATTAATATTTTTTTAAACAAATTAATACTAGAATTTTATATACAATTTTTCTTATAAAATAAAGGTACTTATGGATCCATTTTGTTTCAATTGTTACTTCCCTTTTACATTATCATGCCTCGATTGGCAATAAAACCTTGTTTGCACAATTACTTTGTGTGAAAATCTGAATCAAGCCGTTTTGATATTTAAAAAAAGCCGCTCTCCCGATTTGAGTTAGTTTTAAGTTATGTGATTACAGATCGATTGATATAAAAACAAAATTAATTGTTTAATTATATGTAATTTAAGTTTTCTTGTTAAAGTTAATGATTTTCTACGTTTAATTTGAACTTAATTGGTTTATGTAATAGACTCTTTCACCTCAAACCTCATCATTATATTTTAGCAATTTATAACCATATATTTATAATCAATACATCTGCATCTATTGGGTTAAAAAAAACTCTAACCAATGTTTTATCTTTGCTTATATTTTATAATATGTTAGTAATATAATTATTTATTGTTTAAGTAACCATAAGTATCTTAATCAGTGTAATGGTCACTCTCAGTTGATAAAGCAACAGACACAGTACCCTTTGGGTCACAGGTTTAAACATATTTTTCATACCATATTTGTTACAAAAAAAGTTTGATACATTGTACGATAAATTCTTTTTAAGTTAAAATAACATTAATCAAAAGAATATTTGTAAATTTCGTTTTAGATTTCATTCTGAAAAAAAAAATCTAAGAAAATGTTTGTTGCTTTAACGTTAGTTATGTAATTTTCGTTTGGTTACGTCTTTTTAGGTTAGTTATGTAAATTTCTTTTTAAGAAAATATGTTTCATTCGACTGCGCCATTGGAAAATTTATTTGAATTTATATCTACGTTGTAACAAATATCTTTTGCAGACCATTTTTTAATCAAACGCAAAATTACAGTAAATTCTTAAAATAAAATACATATGTACCAATACAGAAGGAATCACATAATCTTTGCTAGCTTTTAAATAAGAATTACATGCTGTTCTCAAATTTTTTTTGAGGCTTCTATTTATGCACTTGCAAAAATTCTCAGCACATGTGTATAAATGATTACAATGTCTGCCTACTTCTAATAAAAACACTTTGCATTTAACTTTTCGTAGTTTTGGAAAAAAGTTAGTTTCATCATTGTCCTTATTCGCTAACATTATAAACAATCAGAGGTACATTCAGACAAATGCCAAATGAGTATTTGATATGTTATATTTGGTATTTATAGGAAACACATAACACGAATTAAATGTAGCATAAAGATTATATTTTCTTAATATTTTTAGATCTCAAGATTTCAGTAGTTGAAGATTTTAATTATTTTGAACTGTGAATTAATTACTTCTTTGAACCTTTTAAAATGAATTTGATATTAAGCTAGTATTTGTTAAGTTACTTAAAAAGTTTTAAGTAAAATACGCCTAACGAGCCTTTGAGTTCAAGTTAGTAAAGTCTAACCGAGTCGTAAATAAGCACTTAAATCCTGTAAAATGTTCACGAAGTTACTGCGTTTAGTTAAGGCATGAATTTTTAAACATTCATCAGTTTAAGGGTTTCTTTGTCTAATGTAAATTAAAAACTCCGAATTAAAGATGTGTTGTTTCATTGTTTGAAAATGAATATTATTTTAAATATGACATTATCTATTTATTGAAGCTAATACAGCAAGATATTTTTTATAATAGATGCATAGCTGAATAGTCGTACTACCAAATTATTTTATAAATACATTTAAAGTAAAACATGTTCACGAAACGAAAACTATATTTCAAGAATTCTTTAAAACTTAAAAATAATAAGCATCAATGACTTAAAATGATATTGAACTGATCGATACTATCATGCAAGTTTTTGAAAAGGATGATTTTTGTTGGAAAATCAAGACCTAGCTTGGTCTCATTCAAAAGACCCAAAAGAACAAAAGACTTATATATAAGATATATGATTTAGAAGTAAATTTCTTAATTTATTTTTCATTCTTTTATTCGAATATAATCGTTTTAATTATAAATTTTTACCTTTAAGTTTACTGTTTTTTCGAAAAACTCAGTTTTTCCTTCCGATCTGTCTGTCTGTATGTGTGTCTGTGTGTCTGTCGAATTTTATTTTTCGAATTTTGAAAAACTAAAGATATATTTGGAATCAGCATCTAAATGTAAGATTCACTTTTCAAAATTATGTTGATTGTCCAACGGGAAGGTGGTCAGATCGGCAGCCGAAATTACCGAAAAATGGAAAAAAAATTTCCAATTTTTTTAATTTTTTTAATTTTAAAAATTAATTAATTAATTAATTAATTTAATTATTTTAATTTATTTTTTTATTTTTTTTTGTTTGTTAATTAATTTGCGAGTTATAATTTGCCGATTAGGAGTTTTTCATAGCGGCAAGCTCGATTGCCACGTGTCAGATGTTTTTATTTAAATTGACGTACAACAAACTTACTTATACATTATATTATAAATTTTGTTTGTAGAGATGTCGAAAATATTTTAAATAAACATATATTCATAAAAATACTAAACAAAATTACCTTTCATTTAAATCATAAAAATACAAAACATACGCAGTTTCATGTTTTAAAGATCTACAATCCATCGATTTAAATTTTGCTAAATATTTCATAACCTTTCTGAATAAAAGTTCTGAGAACTTGTGTTTTACGATGTCTTTTAAAAAAAAATAATTCATGTCATAAATATATACGTAGGAAAATGTAAAAGCAAAGGTAAATAGCAGGATTATAAATGATGCAACAACAGAAAATACGATTGTTTTTTGGCGCAACCACAGTATTTTTATAAAAAAAAATTGTTTTTTTAACGTTTAGTTTTTTAAAATTTCTTGTAATTTAGATATTCATATTATTCAACGTACTTGTAGTGTGTAACGAACGTCTGCTTATTGCAGCGCTGTGTTCACAAACCCTTGAGGTCTAAATAGAGAAACAATTATAATTAACGAAACCACGTACCTTGTTAATGAACCAACAAAATTCTGTTTGTAAAGATATATTTTTGGAATTCAATTTTAAAAGAATTTACTAAATGGTAGTTTTAAAGTATGTCAACTTTGAAATATTATTTTTTTTATATGAGAATATATCATTTACTTTTTGTTATGAATATTTAAGAATTTTTTAATGGTAGCGTTAGGAGTTGAGATCCATATTGTATTGTTAAATGTTACAAATTGGAATAAAAATTATTTTTTTTATTTTGGTTATAAGCTATATGACAAACACTTCTTATCCCAGATTTCACACAATTTACACTAAAACTAAAAAAATAATAATATACATTAAACCTTTATTTAAATGTCATCAACTAAAAATTGTAACAAAACATATTTTTGTAAACTGTAGTAAAGAAGACAAGTTTTTTATCGCTTTGGAAAGCACCGCACCATGGGATAGGACACTAATCTATGTACTTCCCGGATCTAATATACAATGTATAAAAATTTTTGTCTTCATTTACCATACTGATGGTTTAACTGTAAAACTTACTTTAAAACCTGTAAAACTGTATCTTAAAGCATGTTAAGAAGTCACGGTTCATATTGAACTTGCGTGGACACCCAGAAAATATATTTGTATTATACCAATCAACTGCTTTCATACTATAGATTATTTCATTAATATTGAATTTATTTATTAAATCTCGTATTTTTTTTCATATATATCAATAGTGGTTTAGATTTTGGCTAAACTCAAAATTTTCACTCGAACTTGCGATATGTCTCGTCTTCCTTCCTATCAATGAAGTTACCATCATAACTCGCGTCGATAAATCTGTCAGTCTATATAAATAATATCGCCCTTTTCGGGACGAAGTCGGCATCTGAGTATTACTTGTTTAATTAATCATATTTCACACTTTTATAATTGAAACATAAATTTAGATTTAATAACCAAGATTCGAATATCAGTTCCAAGACATAAAAAAATATATAGTAGTGTCAGTACAGAATAAAGAATTTATTATTCTCAAAAAGAAAAATTTAACAGATAATGCAATTTGTTACTCATTTAGTTTTAATTTTCGAAATTAATATGAGGCAAAAAAATTCAGTAAGAAGTGAATCAAAACAGAATTTTATTATTTTTCAACACTGCCTTCTTCGAGTACACAATAAACACCTTTACTAGAAAAAGGAATAGTGGATAAAAGAGTGTAAAAAACACAGTATTATCCTTTAATTACATTAAAACTTACAAAAAAATTAAGTTGCGAGAGCTACAGCTAGTAGATTTACAAATTGTTAAAAACAATATAATAAATGTTTAGGTTAACATTAAGGAAGCCGGAATTTCGATTTGAAGTGGCCATTACCAGCGCCAATTGTGCAAAGTTTATTATAAATACGGATTGTGTTGAAAATTTTACTTTTTACAAAAAGAAAACTATAAATTTGCACTGTACATGTAAAGTATTTCGCTTTATTATAAAACAAATCAAGCAAACAAATGAAAAAAACTTTCTTTTGTCACGTGCTTGTATATTTAAGGTTCAATTAAAGTCCAGAGTTCTATGGAAATTATTAAAATACCAGTTTTAAAGCGTATTCCGTATAACTTTATAAAGCAGGAAATATAGTGCGGATATTTAGTCTCCCGGGCATCCGTGCTCTGTTTCTTTATGCCACTTGATGTATTACGAGTTACCATGTCTCGACTGTAAAATGCCTATGATTTATTCACGCTTTGTATACAATTCCGCTGCAGAAAACGCGATGTCATAAAATGAGCTTCACATGATTAATATATTGTGCGACAACGCTCCGAGCACTACATATATGGCATAAATAAGTTGTTTGGCTTAAATATGTCAAGAATTATTTATATCTTTTGAGGATTCATTGAAAAAACATAAAAATCCTAAACCTTGACTAAAAGAAGATCTAGTATTTACCCAACCTATCCGAGTAGTGTAGTATTATTCTTTTATCTCATCTCCAGATTAAAAGTGGAGCAGACACATTGAAATAACAAAACGGTGCAAGTACGTGACTAGAAAGGATACACCACGATAGGTGGATAATGTTTCTTAAAATTTCTTTATGTCACCTAAGTATCATTTTCATGACCTATTGAGCGTCAACTACGCCGAAGAGGTAATGAAAATAATTCAAGTTTTCGAAATTCAAGTTTTATCCTGTATCTCTAAATATATAGTGTAGAAATTGCTTTTTATTATGAGAGTTCTCCAAAGGATATTATAACACTATATATATACAACATTACATTTTACATTTATTATAGTACAGTATACCTGAAGCAAAATATCATGAAGTGGGACAAAAATAAGTGATATGCATTTATTAAATGATTATATTTATAACCCTACTAAATATATTGAGAAATAAGCGTTTACAGATTTGAAAAGCGCTACGTTGGCAATAGTAAAATAAGCGGTAATGTGATTTAATATAATATAATATAATTTTGTCATTAGCACCAGAATTCAACATAATATTTGCAGAACTTTTTTTTATTTAAACCGTTAGATTTCATTTATACAAGTCAATTACCATGCCATTTTACATATTACTTTTACAATCACATTCACAAAAAATTCGAAAAGAGGTAAATCATTTGTTATATTTCAAAAACTTTAACTTTTGTAAAGTCAACAACTTTCAGCTTTAAGTATCTTTGTAACGTCAACTATTTTAACAATTTAAAAGTAACTCTAGGCTCTTGATATCATGATTATCAATAAAAATTTTAACATATAATACATAATTACTTATTTTGCGAATGTTTGTCATGTTTCCTTTCATGTTTTTTTGATATTATATTTTAACTTTAATCTTTCTGAATGTTTTAATTTATTTTTTAAAACAATTTTGCAAAGTGGCTAAAATTATAATAATATATAACCTATATGTTTTTTTTTTTGGTGTACAATAATTATTACACATAACATGTTCTGAAGAAGATAATACTTGATCATATATTATTTACTAGAAAAGACATAAAATGAAATAAACAGTTATTAAACTGAAAACAGTATTAAGAAGCTAATGAGATATAATAAGTGCCTGATCCATTACCATGACATTTTATGAACTACTTACTACGTAGTGTAGTGTGACGTAATTAATGTTTACGAAAATGTCGAGTGACTACACAAACATAAAGATTATGTTACAAAATATTTTTTTTTTCTCTGTTTATTGATTTAGCGTGCAATAAAGTAACTATCTAGCTATATAACTTTAATAGTTTTTGATCTCTTAATGATTATTTATTCTATGTTAAATACTAAGGTAAAAAATGAGATGTATTTAACACAGTAGCTTCATGTTATCGTTTATAAGTATGATATTTACTTTTATACATGAATTCACTTATCAAACATATTATGCACATAAAAAATATAAAAATTTATATAATATTCTGAAAATGTATGTACAAGGACAATATTAATTCAAGGAAAAATATTATTATACTAAAAATTCAAAAAATTTAAAACTAAATTCTCTTTAAGAAGTCGATATTAAAAACAAATAATATATTATATTAACACGTGTTTAAAAACTCAACTCGAATTTCAATCACTTTATAATATTAAAGTAATAACTAAATTGAAAATTACTTGGAGTATTAGGTTCAAGTCTATGTTTCAATTCCTTTTAAAACTTTTAATCGGTTTCTTTAACGACGTTCTCGCAGAACTCGACACCAACTAGACCAATATGAACTTTTGTGAGTTGTTTTAAAAGAATTAAGCAGTAAAATTACTACAGAATGAATATCTTACACTTTGACAATTTACATCTAAAAATATTTTAAAAAAAGTTAAGGCTTGCTAAATAATAATAATAATAATAATGGTAATTTATATAAAAGGATACCCATGTTCTGTTTTATTTATTATTACTATTTTAATGTATAAAAAAGTTATATTTCAATCTTTCTTTAAATTAACTTTATTAATTAAATGATCCAGCTATAGTTTCATACAGATGCAATTACCAATGGCCACAATACATGATACCAATGCACATATAGCTTATCTTAAGACGTTCTCAATTCTGTCATAATACCTTTTAAAAAATACTTACAAATTTTCATAAGTCTAAAATCTAAACCAAATCTAAATCTTCATTAAAAGTAAGTTTTTTTTTTTCATTTTCATTTTCAAAGCTATCACTAGCACGGTAAATTATTTGCCAAGATATGCGAAGAGCTGGACAAAGAAACTCAGCTAACTTCTCTTTTCTTATTTTTTGAAGCTATGCTTGAAACTTGTCCACGGTGCATCAAGTTTTAAGTTTTAATATTCAGAAATTTAAAATAAAACTATTTTTACGGATTAAAACTCGCGTATAATTTGATTACATTTTTTATTCTAAATCGACGTTTCGAATACTTTGCAGTAATCGTGTTCACGGGTAGACGAGATGTAAGTGTCTGTCAGAAAGTCAGTTAATTAATCATCTCATCTCATCAGATAATTGATCAGATGATGATCAGACGAAACGTCGGGTTAAAATAAAAAATGTAACCAATTTATACGCGAGTTTTAATCCGTAAAAATAGTTTTATTCAGAAATTTAGTTTGTGAAGGGGAAATTAAAGCTAGAAACGTCTACTGGGAGCTTGTTGAAAAGGATATACATTGCTCCATAAAAGAGTTACTTGTATTCTAAATCGAGAAACTGCATTTGTGTTCGTTCCTATTATTTAAATTACTTTAAAAAGAGAGAGAATTTAATTTTATCTTCTTAAGAATGAACGTCACAACAATATCAATTATGTGTTTCAATGCGGCTTACGTTGCTGGCAATGATGATTGGAAACAACAGGGATTTGGCGAAGGTATTTAGAATTTCATCTGAATATTCATAATTATTTTTATAATAATAATATTAAATTTAAAAGATAATGGTATTTTTTTCAAATAAAAAAATATAACTTATCTATAGTTTTTTTTCTGGCGATTTAGTTGAGATAAAGCAAACCTTAATTTAAACTTGAGATAAAGCAAACCTTAATTTAAACTAAGTATTAATTTATCCTTTACGATCCATTTTCTCCTCAACATTTAAAACTTTAATTTTAACTATTAAGAAATACTTACATCTTCGCTCCTCATTTTTTTATTTTTTTGTTTTTTTATATTTTATGTATTTTAATATATATATTTTTATTTATTACTATGTGTTCATTATAAGCTTTTTAGTAAGTAGCTTAGTGTCTTTCTTTTGTTGTAAAATAGTCAATAACTTATTGTTATCCAAGTATTTATTCATTAATATACTAGATACAATTGAAAGAGCGATGAAAAAGCAAGTGTACTACGAATAAAAACTATAAATTAATACAATTACAGACATATATTTAAATAAGACTACCTTCTTATATACTTACTTAGATAGATATTAATAAGGGGAAATAAAAATTAATTAATTTCTTGAACACGTCTAGAGTCTACATTCCCTCTATCGGACCTAGCTGAGGTCTTGAGATACGTGAGTAAATATTTCGCTTGACGATGCAGATTGTTCATAGTTTTAATTTAGCAATTCTAATTACGTCTCTTTTTGAGCCAACAAGTATCAATGCGGAGACAAGTATAGCTACATCATCAGTATACATAAATATAATTAGATATATATATATAATATAGAAGTCATAGGACTTCTATACAAAAGGGGACATTATTAAGTAAAATTATGAAATCGAGATTCAGCCTTGCCTCCACATAGTTTGTTTTCTTTCACTTTCATAAGTAAAAGAACCTGAAGCAAATATTTTTAATATAAAGCAAGCGGTTAGGAAAAATATAACCCTTAAATACAAATTTTCTATTCATATGTAGAATCGAATGCACTCTACTAATGTTAATAATTTAAAGTGTATTTTTGATTTAATTTTGGACATATTATCTTTCAGAAAAGTCTTAAAACGATAGCATAAAATAATATTGGTATAGAGGTGAAGCCCGCAGCTATGATATCTAGTTATCATTATAAGACATACATTAAACCAACTTAACGAGTTTTCTCTGAGTTGAAGTAAATTACGAAGCATATAATAAAAACTATACAATTACCTGTTTGTATAATATGATTGTTATATATATAACGCTTACTAGATTTATGACACTAGAAATTAACATACAAAAATACATTCTTTTGTTTTTTATTTACTGAGTTTAGTACTTTATATTTAATATTATTTAATATCATATTTAGTTGACTAAGATGATAGATGAAGCATATTTGTCATTTTTTATTGGTTGTTATTTCTATCGCAGTGTACAATAAATGTATACAACCATTTTCGCCTTAAAATACTGCATTTGGGAATTCACAGTTTATTCTTATAAGTGTGTTTTATTAAAACCCATGTGGGTTATCCGTGTTTTATAATGTTTTTTATTTTAACAAGGTCATATGAGATAAATCTATAGTTGAATACACTTCTTAAAAGAAAAGTAAATATTATAATATTTCAAATTACGTATATAATTTAAAAATTATTTTTTTTATATAAAAAGTGTGTTTACTACGAAAGCTCTTTAAACTTTGTTATATAAATAACTCCAATGAAGCATCTCTCAATCATTAAATAAACGTTGGTGAACCAAGAGTAAACTTCGAACTGTTATTAATTATGTATTAAGTTTCCATTCTCATTCTATAAAGTGAGAATTAATATTGTATTTGTTATAGAAGCAGTTTTAATATCCACTGGGATTAATCTAACTAAATCCAAATTAATAGATGTTTATAGTTTTCGGTATAAAATAAATTTTGGTTATATTATAAGAAATATTTCTTGGTATTATCGACTGTACTCTACGTCTAGTTTAAAGCTAATACGTTTCTCGTTAAACTTTAATTATGTGTTTAAGTAATCAATAGCGAGCTACACGTGAGACGCTCGCAAAAAATAAATGATATTGTATTGTTTCTTTCGGCTAATAAATAGCATAATAAATAAAACTTAGTAAGGAATTTAGATATACAGAAAAAAAAACCAAAAAACTTGTCTTTTCAAAGCCGAATGAATTACTTGATCAATCATTTTATTCAATTAAAGTTTTATAAATCGATAATATATTTATTTGTATGTATTATCTAACATACCTTTGCAACAGTCACAACTGACGCGCTGCAACCGCAGTCATCTATCATCCAGTTAAAAATATTTAACTTTTAAATTTAAACGAGAAATGAACCCTGTATCTACAATGTATGGCGTGTATCTACCGCGGTAGTTTAAAATTATTAATTTAAGTGACAGCACCAAAAGATTTTTGTCCTATTTATAACAAACATAAGTAAATTCTATAAAAAAAATTAATGGTATATATTTTTGTATTAATTTCATCCCCTAAGCTGACAATGAAAGTTTCGTTGACGAATTATTAAGTTGTTTCGTTCTCAGTACAATCACAAAACACTTCCAAAATATTAAGTCACAAGAAAACCGCAAAATGAACACAATTGGCATAACTTCAAATTGTCTGTCATGATAAGGATTTTATAAAAACACAAATTATTAATCAGTAATCTGCTTATGAAAGTACAAAATTTCTAAAATATTTTACAAGTCATCCATGACAAAAAAATTGGTTTATGATTAGATACGAATTCAATGGAATTTCAATATTTATTTATTTACATTAAGTGCCCACAAATGAAAAAATAAAATAAAATATATAATCATAAATATCATTAATATATACACGCATAATCTACATTCAAACGTACACAAATATTCCCATAAATACATATAAAGCTACACATAATTAAATAAATAAATTGATATATACAATTATAAACATATAAGCAAACAGGAAGAAAAAAATTTATAATAATAATATGAAATAGTTTTACACCACTCTTTGTACCCAAATTTTTTCTTCGCTTTTTATTTTTGGGCTATATTACTTACTTGCTCGACGAAAGTTAATATTTTAATAAAATAACGTAGAAAATTTGTATCCTATTTCTAATAGCATTCGAAGGTACAAGAAGTTTCTTAAATATTTTAATACTAGTATGATAATTATTAAATATATTATATGTATATATGGTATTTATTATATATCATAATATGTATTTTAGGTGTAAATGAAATTATTATGATAATTAGTGATGGAGCGATAAAAAGACGTATTTTAGATATTCATTGTGAAAAGTAAATTAAATAATACGTCATTCTGTTATACTTAAATTGAACAGGGACAGTAAATGAATAAAATGTGAAGATTATTTTTTTCCTTAAGGAAATGTTTTTTTAAATATAAATTCGAATTACTAACGTGAAAATATTTTAATTAAATTATTCTACATGAACAATTTCTACTTATAATAAATAATAAGTTACATACTACGTGCCACTTGCTCGATTTTAGCGGCAAGTAAAATAAATGAAATTATAATGAAATGAATTATTATAATGCATTATTGTTTAATATATAAATATCTGTTAAGCAATTATATAATTTATATAAATATAAAAAATATATTGGATTATGACAAATACGTCAACATAGTTTGTTTGCCAATAGACGTGTCATTCGTTCAGACAGTTTGACATTTAAATCTAAGCCTATTTAATAACTTTGACTTAAAATAGTTTTAAGCTAGAGCCAGGTTGTCCTCCTTGTCAATATGAGGAAGATGAGTCAGCTCTTCGAAATAAACAACCAATATTTGATAGCCTCGGGTATAAAATTGTTTGGTCATCCACCATGCCGCACACCTTGTTTTAATTTCCCATTTCAGTGTTGAAAACATTTCAATTCCGTCCTATAGTTCAATAAAAACAAATAAATAAAATTAAATCTAACAATACATATTGCAAAATTTTTATAAACTAATTTAAGTCTTAAGATTTGAATTATTATAATAATATAGTATAGTGAATTTCGCCTGTGAATAAATATTTACTTAAACTCTTTAGTATGAATTTCAATTTAAGTTAGTATTCGTAAACCAAATTAAAAACTTTTAAGTAAAACAACCATAACGAGCCTTTGAGTTCAAATTAGTAAAGTCTAACCGAGTCGAAAATAAGCACTTAAAACCTATAAAATGTTCACGAAGTTATTGCGTTTAGTTAAGTCAATTTATTTATAGACTAGTTGTTATACTGTTTGAATCAACATATTATTTTGATCTGTTTTTTATCTTAATGTTCATTTAATTTCTCCAAAAACTACTAAATATTTTTTTATTATATTAGATATAGACTTAAATAGCTTATTAATTTTAAATTACAATTTATGTAAAATATGTATATGTTTATTCAGCAAACAGAAAGCTTAAGTTTAAAAACTTTTTTAGTATCATTGGTCAAACAACACATTTTGAAAATAATTTAGTATTATAATTTAATTATTTCTTTGAACTTTGAACCAATTTACAAAAATATTATGTTAAATTAACGCCAGCGTTGGCAGAGCCACAAAGTCTTCATCTTTTAGACTCGGTGGTACAGGGTCGAAATTGTCAGTGTTGCAAACCACAAAATCGATACCATTAAAATTGGCTTCAGTACTGTATATAACCTAACCTCTGCAACACCCACTCAAAAACCAGGTCCAGGCCTCCAGAAGAAGTAACCATCAGTCTATTCAACCTTAAAAAAACGACTACTACATAATAAATTGATGAACTTTAATTTAAACAATAATATTGTCTAAGACACGGTCAAC
Organism: Mechanitis mazaeus; assembly: GCA_959347395.1. Taxonomy (NCBI): domain Eukaryota; kingdom Metazoa; phylum Arthropoda; class Insecta; order Lepidoptera; family Nymphalidae; genus Mechanitis; species Mechanitis mazaeus. Next base: position 4,654,371 of record OY365750.1, read on the forward strand.
CTGACGTGTCACAAGTCCTTATATGTCTCTGTAACAAAATAACCAACTGAACCAATTTTTTGAACTCTTAGCTTACCTGTCCACATATTTTAATTTTAATAATCATTACTACTAATCCCTCATCAAATATAAGACCGACAAAATAAAAAACTGGTTTTTTTTAACTTCTTTTTTAATCATTCGCAACGAACTTTAAAAGTTATCAAGTCCGGTTCCGTTTGGACTCAAAGATACCTTTACGCCTCGGATTGGAAAAATATGTCTTTTATAAGAGTTCTTCTGTGACTAATCCGTAGTAGAAATTATTAATGCAGTGGATGACTTTCAGTGTGCTATAGGAGAATCTATTTTGAATACATACCTTCATATTAGTTCCTCTATAGGGAATATAGTTTGCATTCACAGAACTCAATTAAACATACTCCTTGAGAGCGTAGCACATGTTAGCAATATAGTTCTCTAACTTGTTACTCTTAACAATATTTAATTTATCCTATGAATAAGTTGTTGTTTGTTGAATTTATGTTGTACCGTCAATTCAGGTCTCTTCAAAAAAAGAAATATAATAATAAAACATGTATAACTTAAGAAATTATAACAAATGTAAAATAAAATGGAACAAAGTAGTCGGTAAATCAATAATTCCATAATTTTATTTACAAAAAGTAAATAAATCGAAAGCATAAGTTTTCTGCGATAGTAATTTTCTTTCAAAATGATCTAAACAATAATATGTGCATTTGGAATAAAACTATTTTTTACGGATTAAAACTCGCGTATAATTTGGTTACATTTTTATTTTAACCCGATGTTTCGAATGCTTTGCAGCAATCGTGTTCACGGGTAGACGAGATGTAAGTGTCTGTAAAATTAGTTTATTATTTTATAAGTCAATCATCTATATACATGGTTTATTACACTAAAAGTACTCATACTATTAGTACCATAAGAAAATGTTTGCGCGGAAGGGTGGAAAAACTCTCTCCTCTGTAGAAAAACTCTTTATTTAATATAATAAACAAATTTTCATAATTCATAATATTTTATAATCCTAAAATAGACAATTAACGAGACAAGAAGTAATATGAGCTTTTGATAGCTCTAGTAATTAATACAAACTAACAATATAAATTAAATATAACAAAATATTTTTGTTTCTCCCAAGCAATTAAAAAATAATAACAGAATCTTAAAAATAACTTAAAAAATATTGGAAATAAAATAATGAATATTTTACAATGGATTTTTTTTTATTTCCATTTAAACTTATTGAGAGGCATCGGATCCATACCTACTTAATGTTGTTTTGTCTGTACTGTAATGCTATTGCTATCCACTTCTATTTTAAAATTATCTTTCAGTATTCCTAGTAAGTAAATACATATAAGAGGTAAAAACACTAAAAAAGTTTTAATAACAATTGAAAACCATGATCTCAACGGTTGTCACCTTATAAACCAATCTCCTAGTAGTGCTTCGGCATGGGACAAATGGATAGACCATTTTTAGTATGATGTTTGTTTTAAACCATTTTGCTTAACAGTCCAAAACTAAAACCAAAACTTACAAAAATAACTTTTCAAAATATTAAAAAAAAATAAAAAGAACCATTAAAACATTCTCCAAATAAGTAATTATGACGTTTAAGATAAAACCTTTATGAATAAACATGATACGAAGTGCCTCGAGTAACTTTTAAATTGTTAAAGTTGTTAATAAAATTGACGTTACAAAAGTTACTTAAATGTGAAAATTGTTTTCTTACAGGAATGGTTTTGAAACATTACAAATTATTTAATTCCCAAATATACGAGATTATTGTGATTATAATAATGATACAGTATAATATAATGACTAATAAAAATTAAATCAAACAATTCTATTAAAAAAATACTAAGGAAATATTGATATTGATTATTTGTGCTGTGGATTATAAGCCTAATATAATAAATCACATTTACTCTTATTTTATTATTGCCAACGTACTATTTTTGAAATCTGAAAAATATTATTTCAGAATATATTTAAATCAAAATAAAGATGAATTTATATTCAACATATTTAAGCTTGTAAACATACAATATCTTAAAGCCTTAAGAGATTTTGATTCAAGTATACATATATAAATGTTATGTTGTAGCGGTATATATAACGTTATAATGTTATAATATTTTTGTAGGCCTCTCATATTCAAAGATAACATACAATGTATCGTCAGAAAAACATTGGGGTCACGACAACACCATTTTCCTACCCGTTTTTTAAATTATTAAATGGAAAATCATTCTGTTATAATTGACATATTCCAGATAAAGGTCTACATTATATTTTCTTTTCTTTGATTTAATATTCGATTAAATTCATTAATGTTAGAGTATATTTTTGTAGAATAAAACTCAAACAAATATGCTGGAGTGGTTATGAAAATATTATACAGTCGCACTTTGGTAACATAAATAAACATAAGTAAAGAAACATTATCCACGTATTGTGATGTACCATTTTTACTCCAGTATTTTCACCGTCTTGTTATTTCAATGTATCTGTCCCACTTTTAATCTGAACATGTCGAATAAGACACCATACTATTCGGATAAGTTGGTTGATACTAGTTTTACTTTTCATCAAGGTTGATTCTTCAAGGAAAATAATACATAAATATTTCTGGACATTTAACACCAAAAGCTTATTTATGCTACAAGTGTAGTACTCGAGGTTTTTCGCACAATATATTAATCATGTGGAGCTCATTATATGACATCGCAATTTCTGCGGAATTGTGTATAAAGTGTGAATAAATTATTATCATATTATTACAGCCGAGACATAGTAACTCGTAACTCAAGTGGCATAAAAAAAGGGTGCACTTTGCAGGATGACTAAATTTCCACACTATGCTTACTGCTTTATAGTTTACGTAATACGCTTTTATTTTTATAAATAATAATCTGTATAATTAACAACAATTAAAAGTTGTGACGATTAACATTTTATTGGTTATTAGAGACCATTCCATGCATCTTTTAAATATACAAAGCTTAAATAAAGATACTTGACAAAGAAAGTTTTTTGAAAAGCATATGTGAGTGAATGCTTTGTATGAACAACAAAGCAGGGACTTGCATCAGTGCAGCTTTCAGACGAGTAGTCATCGTGCTATCCGCAAATGCAAATTTACACTTTGCATTTTCGAAAATTAAAAACGACATTTTCAATGCAATTGCATTCTTCTGTACAGTTAGCGCAGGTAATGGCCGCTTCAAATCGAAAGTATGGATGCTCCTTTCACTAACGCTTTTGTCAAAATTATATTTTTTTATTTGAACAATTTCACTCTAGAGGCGGTTGTTTACACAATTCAAAAAGGACTCTTATTACCTAATTGTAGTTAGATTTTAAGCACAAAGTTACTTTCTTATATTAGCATCCTAATTTTATCTTAATTATTTGTTTAGTTCTTTATTTTATAAATAAAACTTTTTTAAACCTCATAATACCTACTTATATAATTTACTGCTAAAAATTACGGATAACACCCTTTTAGTCTTTAATGAAATAATTCCTAAAAAATAAAAGTAAATAAGTGAAAAATCAATTAAAACATCAATGATTTGAGTCGGAAAGTGGAGACAGGGTATTCAAAATCTGATAATAGTTGGGAATTATTTTTTAATTACTATTATTTACTCACTTTAATAAAAAGTACTATGCTGTAAAAATATGTAGATATAAAGCAGCAGCACATCGTAATTCACATAGCAACTAGTATATGGTAGTATAGAAATGGATAAAGGACTAAACATATATTATACGTCATTTTACGATGTCGATTATTATTCTGAAAAGTTTTTTTTTTTAATCATTTTTTTTTCACCAAAAACATATAGTATGTCTTAAAACAGTAATGTACAGATATAGCTTCGTTATAATTCAAATATATACGACGGCAAATTTACAATTTCTTGTTCACATTACTTCGGTTTTCTCTGTATGAACAAAATTAGTTAATGTCTTGATTATCGTTGAAGTGAACAAATGTTTGTTAATTATTTTCCTAGAAATTTGAATTTGTATATTCTCAAAAAAAAAAGACTCTGAATTGTTATTTTGAAGTTTAATTGTAAATGGAAAGTCAATTTATTGTTGCAAGGAGCCGACGCTAACGTCAGTTAGTTTGTCGAGTGGGGTTGGGAGTGGCGCCAACTTCATAGTAATGAGTTATAGAGGGTTGCGCCGATAGTCCGGTAGTTCAGTGTTCATTGGGTCGTAGCATTGTGCGTACACTCGTAAATCCACGAGGCTATTGTACAAAATTATTTTATTTTATTATAAATGAAGTGATTTAAAAGAGGAGTTTGAAGTTGTTACTGATTTTAATACAATATGAGTGCATCACAAGATCCAAATAGCTTCGGCGATCCGACATATAGAAACATCATAATTTTTTATTGCAAGCAATGTCTTTTGACGGCTACAAAAGCCGTTATACAAACTTTGATGAACTCACTATAAGATAGTAAGGATGTACAATTGTTGGTTACTCTGACAGTTTAGAAACGACTCAAACGCTATTAAGTTTCACGTGGTGCTACAATTTTGGTCATAATAGGTTGTAATAATAAAAGTAAATGGAGAAACGGCTTGTAAAAAATTATATTATCTTCTGAAATGGCTCCTTGAGACCATTTACTTTATTTACATTCCACTTTGTAGATTTCTTCAAAAATTTTTATGTTTCTTGCAAAATAATGTGTTTAAAGAAGCTTTTGCTTTTTTTCGGTCTTTAATTTTGAAATATAAATTTATGTACAAATGTCAGAAACAAAGTATGATAAATTAAGCAAATAGTCGGTTCACATTTACAAAACGCAATTTTTTGTAACTTTTAACGATTCAGTTTCTTTTGTTTTAGGATTGAATCCATCACTACACTTCACGTCTTTAGGAGAGTTTTAACGACTCGTTGGAAGAATAATCACTTCCGGTTAGACATTAAGTACACTTAGACATTAACGAATGTATTCTGTGGTATTTAAGACGTCTAAATTTTTGTTATATATTTTATACTCCCACAAATACTCGTACAATTGTACGTAAATGTGTGATAAAAATAACATTGAATATAGCGATTAAGTTAGGGATTGGAAATCAAAGATTGAGATTGATCTATCTATTAGGGATTGAGACTCGGGGATTATTGGTTGTAGATTAAAATAGAAATTATAAATTTTATTGTAGACCTTGAGTCAAAATTGTGATTAAATTATTGAATTTAGGTATTAATGGATTCTTGATTGATATAGAAAGTGTCTTCAATGGCTTCAGCTCAGATTATAAAGCAAAATAAAAAATAATTAATAAATTGTGTTTTTTTTAATATTTTTGTTATTTCAAAATTTATCAATTTGCACGGATGACCCAATACATAAAAAAATGTATATTTTTCATTTGGACAGTAATTAAAAAACCAAATATGATTTAGAATATTTTTTTATTTTGTAGTTAATGACAGTGAACTAAATAGTTCTGCGACGATCGAACTGATGGTTAAGAGAGTTCGGTTTTTCGAAAAAATCAACCGAATTCCGATAGACTCACGTACGCCATTACAACAAATATATTAATAATTATTAAATAATTAAAAAAATTTGCTTAATAAAACAGACCATTTTATAAAAGAAAACGATTTTGATTTTTGTACGTTTTGCATTATGGTTTTGTTTCCGGATAACAAAAGCTGGATTCGACGAAAAGTGAGACAGTTTCTAAGCTCGTGTCAGCTTGATGTGCTAATGGTCAAAGAGTCTTAAAATGATGTTCACCCTTTCTATTGGACTCGAATCGACTGAGATTAGACTATGCCGATGTATGGCAAATTCACACTGGCTTTTCGAAGTCATTTGTTTTCTGATACTCATGACATATCGGAAAAATATTTACCTGTTACGTAAATATATCATTAATATATATATTTTGACTTGAGTGTTTTTGTACTTTAATTTTTTCAGAGGATAGACACGGTAACACATTTTATAGCACTTTAGGATTCTCATTTGAATAACCACTTTGATACGTAATTTATTATATATTTCCATTCAATATATAATTGCACAGTTCTTCAGAAAAAATAGCTTAAATCTAATAAAATGGTTACCTATCTGGTAAAACCACCAATAGAAGTAGTATGAAATTTGAAAAATTCTGTGAACATGTTACGATATATTCACGAGTAACGAGACCAATTTTATCTTGCAATTAGTTTGCAATAGTTTTTAAGAAATTGCCAATACGCAGTTTTCAGTTTTTGTAAACACATTATAAAACCGCTTGGTCAAGATGCTTATTAAATTTTAAACAATGTGAAATTTATCGATTCGAACAGGATTTGAACCGATCACCTCTGGTAAACCATCCCGTCGCTCTAACAATTTAGATATTTTTAAAATTCTATTTATAATTAAAGCTTATTTTATAAATTAAATTTTTGCTTAAAATATTTATATTTTGCTTTAGATATTTTTTTTGCTTAAGATATTGATTTTAAACTAAATTGTTTTATTTAATAGAAATATGCTTATGTTTATCCGTCTTATCTTATAACTCAACATAATAATTTACATCCTACAATTTTTTTTATTAATTATAAATTAAGGCATCCCATTTAATAAAGCAATAGGGATAGTATCCTTAGAATCAAGGGTTTCATAAATGACCGCCTTTTTAATGCCATATTTATTTTATAAAAACTAAAAACTTAGATATTTTACGCAATAAGTGGTGTTTAAATTAAAGTAAAATTATATAAAGTATATTTATAAATGTGCTTTTAAAAAATAATATCTGAGGGAAATGTTGCTTCAACGTTAGTTATGTAATTTTCATTTGGTTTATGCAGAAAATATGTTGCATTTGGCTGTGCGATTGCAAAATTTATTTCAATTTAAATTTAGGTAGTGACAAATATCTTTTGCAGAAACATATTTCATTCAAAAGCAAAATTACAGGGAATTTCGGAGTATAAAATATACATTTACGACTACAGAATCACGTAGCCTTTGATGGCGTTTTAAATAAAAATTAGACGCTATTCTGATAGTTTTTGAGGTTGCTGGTGACAAAATTATTTTCAAGGCAAAATACCATAAAATGTTGATGTACCAGTTAAGGCAACAAACTGCAGAGAGTAGATCTGAGCTGTCCTTTTTTATCCATTGTTTCGAAAAAGATTGGAAAGTTGGAACGGGGTAAGCTGGTCTTGAAAGTCTTTGCCGCGCGTCATAAGCGCGATGGTCAGCAGCGAGAGGTGCTGGGTCGCAATGGCCTCCTTCTGCAAGCAAGTCATCGCCGCAAAGGAGGCCTCGGAGCGGGACAGGGAATGGAAAAAAAAAAAAAATGGTCTTGAAAGTCTTTCACTTTTGTAATGAGAATTCACGTCAACATATGTTTATCATAAAACTCTGATTGATAAAGAGAGTCATAAGCGCAATGTATGCTTATTCCTTATAAAAAAAAAAATATTATCTTACAATGATTTTGGAGAAAGTAAGAGAACCTCTTTGTCATCCTTATTATTAATTATTAGCTTATTTGTATTTATAGTTAATAAAAAAAATAATTTAGTAAAAATAGTAAATGGTTTTGCTGTTTCATGTAATTTTTTTTATCTCTAGATTTATAACAATATACTTTAAGGTATATCAGGTAATAAGGTATATATACTAGTATTTGTAAACCAAATTAAAAACAATAAGTAAAACAACTGTAACGAACCTTTAAGCTTAAATTAGTAAAGTCTAACTCAGTTGAAAATAAGCATTTAAATCTTATAAAATGTTCATGATGTTGCAGCGTTTAGTTTCTTCATGAATTTTTAAACACTAATCAGTTTATCGCTTCGCAAGCTTTTAGTAGATATTAAATGTTTCTTTATCGAAATTTATTTCTAAAGACGAGTCTTGCTGTTGTGTAAAAAGATAATAAATGTGTTTTTTTAAGACATTCTTCATTTAATTATATCAAATAATGCAACATCTTCTTTATATTAAAAACGTGGTATTTTAGTCGTTTTACCAAATTACTCAATAAATACATTTAATGTAAAATAGATTCACAAAACAAAACATAAGTTCTACGACTGGATAATTTGAATTTATAAATAATTGGTTACAATTCAATAGTAATGAACTATACTGAAACTAAACTGCTTGAAACTACTATTCAAGTTTTGAAACAGCAAGAAAGTAAATAAAGACCTAACTAGTTCCAATCTGCAAAACATCATTCACGGCATATTGCAACACATATATATAATGTAATATATATGTTTGAATAGGTAAATAAAAAAAATATCGAAAAAAATATTTATATCATTTGATTCTATAATATTATTAGTTTCATTTATATATTAATTGTTTTAATTATAAATTCTTTATATATGTCTTTAAAATTACTGCATTTTTTATAAAAAAATACTTGCTTTTTTAAAGTTGAATGACGTGTCTAGATGTTTTTAAATATTAAATATTCACATAATCCAACTAGGGGCTCTTTATAAATGTCATTTATAAATTTATTTTTAACACAGCCATAGAAGTGTGTACGAAGCTACACTGTTTATATGACACATTCACGTACCATCGACTTGGAAATAGTGAACTAATTATGCTTAACGAAACCATGTATTCTGTTAATGATCCAATGAAAGGCTTCAATTTTAAAACAAAAAAATTAATGATGGTTTTAAACTAACTATGAAATATTATATTGTATATTTCAGAATACATCATTTACATTTTGTGTAATTCTTATAATAATACCTTAATTAGTGATAGTGGCTAGTATTATAGCCGTTATTGTATTATTAATTATTTCTAATGTAAATGCTGTTACAAATATACAAATAACATAGAATTGTGTCTACTGAGGTATAATGTAACAAATGCTTTTAATGCATAATAAGCCATCTGGCAGATACTTATGACTAAAAATTTTATACAATTAACAATTAAAATTAAAAATATAATTAAATTAATTACATGTTTTTTAAATTGTAACAAAAATAATATGAACATTGTAACAAAATTCTCATAGCTTTAGATGGGACCGCACCATTTGTCCGGACACTGATTTTCTACTTCCTAGCTCTAACCTTCAAAATATACTAACTTTTACTATTCATTTTATTCTGATTACGCATTAAATATTACTCTAACATTAGTAATAAAAATCAGCTTAACTTCTTTTATAATTTCTAAATCATTAGAAATAATTAAGAAATTATAAAAGAAAATCATTAGAAATGATTGAGAAATTATAAAATGATTGGAAAAAAATTAATGGATTTCTCCACTTGGTTCCTATTTTTTGAGAAATAAAGTATGAATTATTAAAATGATTTAACAATTATTCCTACAAATGAGAAGTAAATCTAGTCAAGTAAAGGAAACTTATGTAACTATAATTATAATGATATTTTAAGTATGAGAGTTAGAAGATTAGATGTCTACCTTTCTATAAGATCGTTTGCCCTCGGGGTGTGGAAGCCCAGCTGTGCGATACCTTATCGCTTTTATATAATTCAGCGGATTATCTAACACATTTATATATAATTATTTGTATATAGTATATTTTGTATATTTTCAGTGTATTAAAAATAATTTTCAAAAATATATCTAAATAACTATAATTAATATTTTTAAAAGTGCAACACAAAATGAGGCGTCGCAGTTAGTAAATGTCAAAAAAATTTCAATGATTGATAGTTTAAACCCAACTTAAATATATTTTTTCACCTAATAGTAAATTGTAAATGTATATATTGGTTAGAAAGACTTATTAATACAGTCCATGATAAGAAAGAATAGCGGTTCTTCATATAATGTACGCGTCGATGGAGGAACTTTCTAGAAGAAAGGAGGAAAGACCAGTCATCACCTAATTTTCAATATTAATAACCCAGTAGTGAAAAAGAATTACTTGGTAATTAATTACTACACTGGCCATTTATTTATTGAATTATAGCCCTCAGAGGACCTCCGAGTACTAGAATCTCCAACATTAATTTGATTTTGTAATTAACTGAAATATTTGTAATTCCATGGAAAATTAACTTTTGCACTGAAATTACTCAAATATTACAATGATTATTTAATAAGTCCGATTAACTTGTTAATTGTTATAGAGATTCTGAGATCCATAACCATTCAATTCTTTTTAAAGTGTTAATAAAATAGAAACCACGAAAAAAAATCATTAAATACATTTAATATTCTATCATTTATAGTTTATATAAATATTACAAAAATCAAAATATGTCCTAAAACCAATTTCAAATAATTTGACAAGGGTTAAGACTGCAATCATTTTATGACAAATTCTTTGCCCATTCTAGTCCCAAACATCATATTATGAGTAAAAAGTATACTATGGATATTACAAAATACCGCCATTTGTGAAATCTGAATTTTATTTTAATATTATAAGATATGTACAAGGTACTTTTAGATCTGAAATGAACTTTTTAAACAGTTCATAATAAATTTGTAACTTTAAAGACATTTTGTTTTCGCTTACAACTTTCAATGTACTTACAAACTACAATTATTTATTTCATAGCATACTTAAGTATAAGTATTCATTAAAGTCACAAAAAGAGTACAAACAAACTAATAGTTTTCATAGCTTTATTAAAACTTATTATTTATTATAGAATACGTTGAAAAACCGAAATATTAAAAGATATTAATTAATTTATGTGTATTTATATATAAATCAATTAAAGTCATTAAAGATAAAAGAGTATTATTATGTAAAAAGAAAAATAAGTAACTATTTAATAAAAAAAAACCTTGTCAGTCGTGTATCAAAGTAGAAGTAGCGTTCGTGGTTCATTTTGTGGCAATTTTAGTGCCTTGCCAACGGAGAGTTAATAATAAATTGCTCCCACTAACATATTATAGGGCATTCATTACATGAAATAGATTAATTTAAAGCGGGACATCTGTGTCCAAAATATGTCGATTTTCAATATATATTTTGATTATATTTTAAAGTTATTTATTACTAACTTTGTCTCGGGGATCCACCTGCGTAGAACGATTTTATTAACTATTAGAATAACACAGAATAGTATCATCGAAAGCCCTTCCCTACTCTTTATCATGAACCTGTATTCATCCGGTAATTTCGAAGAAAAAAAAATTCAAACAAACTTATCCAATATATCATATTAGTATATATTAATGCGGTTTTGGTTTTGAAAAACTAACAACCTAGTTTGCCTTATTTGTAATAAAAATATTACTTCATGAAATTATTTAGAATATAAAAGTATATCGAAATAAACAAACAAATCAAAATGAACATCCCTATATAAGCGGCAGATGTAATTTGTTAATATATTTTTGTATTTATTTCTAATTAACATAACAAAAATTTTGAAAGAATGGAAAATGAATTATATAAATGTTAATATTTCTTAATAATATATATTAACGTTTTGAACTCACTTTGATAATACACCTATATTAGCAAAATGATTTCAAAACTATAATATAGAAGAATAACCTTCTCTTTGTAGGAAATAAGGTATTAAGTAATTAAATATTTTTATTTCTAAATAATAGTATTATATATATATATATATATATATATATATATATATATATATATATATATATATATATATATTATTTTTTAAGACATTCCTAGTAAACGGGTAAGTATTCATTAACATGATCGCAGTCCTATTGCAAATGACTTTGTAGTAGCTATGACAATTTGAACAGTTTCTTTTTACAAAAAACTTACTTTCAACGAAGATTTTGGTTTAGACTTATGAGGGTTTTACTTTACTAATATTGACAATATTAGTTTTTTTTACAAAACAAACAAACAACAAAACAAAATAATTGTTTTTTAATATTAGTTTTTTTAAAAAAACAGACGACGCACTATTAACGTTAAAATGATCTTACTTAATATTTTTATAAATAAGGGCAGCTTTCATTTTAGTCATTAGTAAATTGCAGTTGTACGAAGCTATAGACGAATCATTTACTTCATAAACTTCGATTAAAGAGACTTTTAAATAAAACTCTTTTATATATTTAATTAATAATAATGGAAGAACTTAGTATATTCTTAGATTTTCACGAGTTTTCACGAGTTTGAAATAAAACTATGTTTTACGGATAAAACTCGCGTATAATTTGGTTACATTTTAATTTAATCCCGACGTTTCGAATGCTTTGCAGCAATCGTGTTCACGGGTAGACGTGTAAGTGTCGTGACGTCGGGTTAAAATTAAAATGTAACCAAATTATACGCGAATGGAAGAACTTTTTATAAAAATAATATACGGTTAATACAGCACATTGGTGGTAAACGTTCACTTTAAGAAATTCATTCTGTAGTTATCTTTTGCTCAACAAAAGTTAATTCTTTCAAAACGACACACCAAAGTTCATATTAGGGTAGTTGGTGTCGAGTTCTGCGAGAGCGTTGTTAAAGAAACCGATTAAAAGTTTTAAAAGGAATTGAAACATATATATATACTTTAACTATTATTATTAAATTCTACTGTAAATTAATTATTGCTATAATATAGTGGTTAACATTTATATATGAGATTTAAAATATCTGTAACAATTACGATAATATAATATTTTAATTTAAATATCAACGTTTGTTTTTTAAAGAGATTATCGTTTTATTTTAATATTGTTTTGTTATTTAATTACAGCATGGTTTTATAATAAAATAAATTATGTACCTTTCAATCTGTTGTGAATATAATTATAATAGTGATACAGTTTAATGCCGTAATTTTTGGTTTGTATAAATTAAATCCAAGAGCTATTTCAAAAAATACTCTGAAAAATATTCATATTGAATTTTAATGCGACTGATTAAATTATATTATAAGCATGTTATATTAAATCACATTACCGCTTATTCGATTATTGGAACACTGCAATTTTTAAATCTGAAAGAGCTTATTTCGGAATATATTTAACTCAATAATACCATAAATGTAATGTTTATGATAGTGGTATAAGGTTATAATACTCTTTGGGGTTCTTTCATATCAAAAGGTGTAGAATATCGTGTAGATTTATAAAACATTGGCGTCACGAAAACACCGTTTTCCTACTCTTCTTATATTTCAATACGAAAACTCTTTTTGTATTATCTGAAATATTCCAGGTTAAGCTAAAAAATCTAAGTATTTTTTCCTTTTCTTTGACCTAATTAGATTATAATTTCATAATAGTAACAAATCTCGAACAAAATTTGTTGAAGTGGTCATAAAAATATATGTAGTCGCATTTTGGTATCATAAATAAAGTTTAAAGAACATTATCCACATATTGTGATGTTCTCTTTCTACTCGCGTTTTTTACACCGACTTGTTATTTCAATCTGTCACACTTTTAATCTGGAGATGTCGTTAAAAGCACAATACTACTCCGACAAATTGGTCATTACAATTTTTTAAAAACCTTTTATCAAGAATTATGTATTTTTATTATAATAATATTTCTTGACGTATTTAAGCCAAAAAGCTTATTTATGACAGATATGAAATGCTCAGAGCGTTATCGTACAATATATTAACCATCTGAAGCTCATTTTATGACATCGCATTTTCTGCTGAGGAATTGTTTAGCAAGCGTGAATAAATCATAGACATTTCACAGTCGAGACAAGTTAACTCGTAATACATCAAATGGCATAAAGAAACAGGGTGCCGATGCCCAGGAAACTCTAAATATGCAGACGATGTTTCCTACTTTATAATGTTATACGCAATGCACTTTAAAACTGGTATTTCCCGATAACTTTATTTGCATGTTATCTAAAAGGCACGTGGCAAAAGAACGTTTTTTTTTTGTTCGTTCGTTCGTTCGTTTTCAATACCATACGTATTAAAATACGTAGGTTCTCAACGCACCCTGGTCTGAGAACCACACAACAAACCCAGCCGGGTATTTTTTATTGTGATTACTATTTCACAAACGTCAAAATATTTAATAAACCATTTACAAACTCCAACCATTACAATCAATTCAATGTCAAAGGCTTGTTTTAGACAAATACAAAATAGAAATTCACATCTTTGAAAAAAACCTAAAATTTCAATCAATCAACATTTATAATAAACTCTGCACAATAGACGATTGTAAAGGCCACTTAAAATTGAATTTTTGGACACTTTAACGGTAAAGTAAACATTGTTTTTTTTAACAACTAATATATCGTAATGGGTCTCACAACTTAATAAGTTTTAAAAAGTTTAGTTGAAGGAAAATATTTCAGTCTTTTTTCCTCTTTCATACACATTGTTTTTTAAGCACTACTGTGCAGTTTGTTATTTACACGAAAAAATGTTATTTGCACTATTGTAAGTGACTTAAAACCTATTTATTAAATGAAATTTTTATCACTTTAACTTGGGATAGTAAAATTATATGAAGGACGACTTGACGTATTGCATAAGCAGCAAATAGCTTTTTGAGAATATTTAATTCTTTGTTATGAACTGATAAACTGTTACTAAAAACGCTTATGCACTGAACGATGACTAAAACAGCAAGTTGTTACTTTTTATATAGATAAAAAATGCGAGAAACGCGTGAAACAGTTAGTTTTAAAATAATATAATTAAAAACTAGCTTAGAACAAAATTTTTAGTAATTTTATTTAGTTTTTTTATTTCAATTTCAAATATCCAAAGTTTCATAGGTAGCATTATATTTGCTATTACTATTTCTAAATAACGGGTAAGACTTCGATAAGAAATTTAGTTTACAAAATACAAATACATGGGGCACAAGTTTTAAAATAATATGTACTAATATACAATCCACGATATACTTTTTGTTGTATATTAAATAATTTTAATAAGCACACACATGATTTACGAAGCATTTTTTGGGCTTAAAGAAATCTATTAATATTTATGATAAAATATACATGAACAAATTTATTTTTTGACATTGATATATAGTCGTTCTTGTCTCACAGACCAGAGTGAAATTATATTTGCATGTATGGATATTCCGCTAAGGATATGTCCTAATTAAAAACGTACACTTTTTTTTAAGTTTAATAAACAGACCGTAAAGGCATTGTCCAAAATTTTTGCAATATAGATTACACAAAATTAATTATAGGTTTCTATATAATAAATAACAAATGTAAATTTAACGAAAATATAAAGAAACATACAAACATAAATGAGTGAATTATAATAATCTAAGTAAGTTTTATTTTACTTAGGCACTGAAAAATAAATAGTTTTTGAGATACGTGACCTAATATTCAAACTAAACGCTCTTCCGTACTGCTTAACTTCATTTTTAAAATATTGTGATCCACAACAGCAAAAGCTCTAAAGAGACCTCATATTCTATCAAAATTGAATCTTGAATCAATATAAAATTAATATATATATACAAATTGGTTTCTGTTCGTATGTATATCGGAGTGTGCTCTCCAAATACAAATACTGTTTAACTTATTTTGAAGAGCCTGTCAGTTTAATGGTATACATATCTTTTTAGAAATGTCTGAAAAAAATATTGGTAATAAGGTGAAGTGAACTAGATGATTATTTGTTTTAATTTAACTGACCCTTTTACCTCTAACAAAATCGTCGATACCTTAACTTTAAAATAATATATTAACATATTCGTGTACTAGGGTTAGATGTTTGTCCATCAATGTCTCAAAAAAACTTGATGGATTGATATGGAATTTGAAATAAATTAACTTTTGCTATACTAAATATTCTTTTCACCTATTCCAGCAATGTATTAACTGTAAATACTAAAAGAATATTGTGTCCGAGGATGTGCAGAAGTCGAGATGGCAGTGACGGGGCTAGAAGAGGTTTAAATAATAAAGACTAAATATAATCCGCTGCTTATATTGGCACGCATTTCTTACGATTACGTTTTGATGAACGGACCGCTCAGACGGACCCCCTCAGTTTTTAAATTTAACAATAAAACACAGCGATTGATATCAAAACGAAGTCAATTACATAACCAGGTCACCAAAAAATGGAGCCGAAACAAAACTTATATTCATAAACACATGCATACGCAGACACATACATTCATAACTGTTTTTAAAAATTGGCTAAAATTACCCAGAACACCTCAAAAAATTAAGACATATTGTAAATTACAATAACGAACGATAAAAGAACGAAGATAAAACCTTTTAGAGTTCTCAATATTTAATAGTAGTTTTTATTATTTTAAAACATTGTATACAAGATCAAGCTATATCTGATAAAACTAATTTGAAGAATTATTTTTATAAATAATATTTACAAATATGTATATTAATTCAAAGTGGTAAGTTGTTTTCAGATGAAAAGTATGTGTACTACGAAAGCTCCTCTAGAAATAATTTAAAAAATAACCAATAAATTTCTTAACCATTAAAAAACTTTGGTGAACGAAAAGTAAAGTGCTGACTGTTATTAATGAAGTTTTCATTTACATTTCATAAACTTTGAAGTAGTACTGCAGTTGTTGAAGTAACCTCTAAGAAGCAGTTTTAATATCCACTGGGATTAATTAATCTAACAAATAAGATGTTTATAGTCTGTGGTATAAAACAAATTTTGGTTAAATTGTAAGTTTTATTTCTTTATATTATCAACTCTACGCTACGTCTAATGGTTGTAAGGAACTCGTTTCTCGGTAAACTTTCATTTAGTGTCTAGAAAAAAAATAGTAAGTCAGAAATAAAATGGACTCAAAAAAAAAAAATTGTATTATTTCTTTCGTCTAACCAGTGCAACTGTGTAAGGAATTAAGACATACACAAAATAAGGAAAGTAAAAATCTTATCCTATCAAAGCCCTCTATTGGGGATACATTAGCATTACCAATCTTTCATTAAATAATGAATCATAATTTAAATATTGCAAATCGATAATTTCATTAGTTTTATGTATTATCTACTATATTCCACTACACCAGTCAACGCCTGACCCGCTGAAACCGCAGCCATCTATCAGGCAGTAAAAAATATTCAACCTTTAAATTTATACGACAGATGCATCCTGCATCTACAACGTATGGCGTGTATGTACCGCGGTAGTTTAAAATCATTAATCTAAGCTGTCGCTCAAAAAGATTTTTTGTTACATTTATAAAAAACTTTGTAAATTCTATGAATAAATGTAATAGTGTATATTTCCAATAAAACTTTCCTTTGACAGATTTTAATAATGTATAAAATATCTAGTTTTGTATTAATTTCATCCACTAAATTGTCAATGAAATCTTAGATGAAGAATTATTAAATCGTTTTGTTCTTAGTATACTTTTGAAACTCTTTTAAAATATTAAGTCACATAACAATCACAAAATTGCCATAATTCGCTAAAGTTCAAAGTATCTGACAAAATTAGTATTAAGAACTCTAAAAAACTTAATAGAAGTTTCTTTTCAATAAACATTTTTGATGATGATGTTCTTATAAAACAACGGCTTTTTTTAAATATTTACTAAAAAATCTATTGCAAAACCTATTGGCTTATGAACAGAAACGAATTTTAATGTGATATAGTTCTAAGCCACAATTTTATATACAAACAGTGGATTTGATTTTTTTTTTATTTTACGGATTAAAACTCGCTTACAATTTGGTTACATTTTGATTTTAACCCGACGTTTCGAATACTTTGCAGTAATCGTGTTCACGGGTAGACGAGATGAAAGTGTCCTAATAAATGTGTTTTTAATCCGTAAAAATAGTTTTATTTCAAATGTGTACTCGTGAAATTCTAAGGAAATACTATATTATTTAATATATTTTTCTTTTAAAAACAGATTTAAACTCCTATTTCTAAGGAATTTTGGAAGATACAAGAAGTTTCTTATGTATTAATACTTGTATGATAATTAATAAATAATGGATATGTATATTGTAATTATTATATATTAATATATTTTTTTTACTTTTATGTCAATCATTATGACAATTAGTGATGGAGTGATAAAAAGACGTATTTTAGATATTCATTGTGAAAAATAACATTAAATAATACGTCACTCTGCTATACATAAATTGAACAGAGACTCAGTTATAAATAAACTGCTAAGATTATTCTTTTCTTTAACAAAATCTTTTTTGTATAGTAATAATTCAAATAATAAAGTATAAATGTATTTTTTTTTTAAAGAACTACTCCTCCTTTGCAGTTCTTTCAATGATACTCAAAAAGACTTCAAATTACCACTTCTTTTAACAACTACTCAATATAAATAAATATATATGTAATCATAGATCGCAAAAGTTTAGATACTAAAATTCTTCGGCTTACTATTAATTTTTTAACCAATTTTTAAATGTATTTCTATTTATAGCTCATCTTGGGTAGGCCGTAAAGTTGGTTACTGATCTCTTTTGTGCCAAAATTGTAAACATCAAAATAGAAAATAAGAAAATAAGTATGTATGTATATGGTATAATTAATACTTTAGTTTTTTCCTATAGTTTATAGAAACTAAAGGAGTTTATATTCTACCATTGCATCTAATCTCTCATAATCGTTAATTTCAATTTCTTTTTATAATCATATCTAACCATTATGCAAATGACTACATAGTTATATTTTTTTTAGCCCAAACAATGTGTTTCACTTTGCTGTTATTTTTTCATTTTAGCTATGGTATGTTATTATTGTATTATTTATAAATTAACACTATATATCTCAAATCGATATATATTCGACGGAAGAGGTAATAGGGACCAGGAGTTTAAGTGAATAAACCGATTTTGCAATATTAAGTTTCGACGACAGCAATAACTAGACAATCTCTGTTCTTAATTTAAAATGTCGTTTTCTTGTATTCGCTGAATTGCCTCCCCGCGGTAATAATAACATGAAATTATCTACGCAATAAGTGCAGTATTGAATATTGAATAACCTTAAGATCGTAACCGTAATAATACTATAATGTATCGACCATAATATATACATTTTAAACTTATAATTTTAATTGGGTAACACAATAATTTTAAAACAAAACTACAACGAATTCATTTCACAATATAATTATAATGTAAAGAAAACACTTATTTTAAAATAATTAACCAGCTAATAAACATAACTAATTATAAATATTACTATAATTATAGAAATGATTATTATTGACATTCGTAATTTTTCAATCTGCATTATTGAGACAAGTTGTAAACGAAATATAAATAATAGACCTTGTATGAAATTATTGAACTGACGAAGCGAAGCTCTTTACTACCCAAATTTTCAACTCTTTGTTACCCTACTCCTCCTTTAATTTACAAGCTACACGCACGAAATTTTGCACACATGCGTATAATCAGCAAAACCCGGTCTGGATTGAAAATCAACCGTATCGTAATTGTAGTTTTCGAGATAATTGATAAAATGTATCCCATATAGTTAATATATAGAACGTTTTTGTTTCCGCCCGCGACCATTCCTAATACACTACTTCAGAGGCGTCCCACGTGCTTTCACATCAGTCTTGTGTGAGACGGAAATTAATTATAAATTTTCTCAAAACAAGTATTGACATAGATCTTAATTTTTATCCATAAAAAAATATCAATATTTAACTCTAGACATTGATGCGCTTGACTGCGTCGCGAGGCTAACCCCGCTTGCGTGGACCTAGTAATTAACGGACCATCGTAAATTATTATAATAATCAATTACCTGCAAATTACACGTGTCCAATTGATTATTACAATTTTCATAACCAGTTCCGAATACAAGTTAATAACGATTTTTGTCAGAATCTTTGATATTTTTTAATACACAGAAATAAAATAAATAATTATATTATAATATAAAACAACACAATAGAAATTAGAAGAATGCAAAAAAATGTTTTTTTGTTGACTTTCCCTTTATCAAGTTTCAAGAAATGCTATATGTTGATTTATCTACTGCAAGTTTATAATAAAATACTTTTAGGGTTCAATGACTTTTCCTATACGTGCTTTAAAATTGGACGTTCACATCATTCAATTAGTGTCTCTTATAAACGCTTAAAAATGTCGATTAATTTATCACCACGATGGCAGTGTGTACGAACGTACGCTAATTGCAGCTTCGTTCACGTACCCTTGAGATGGAAATAGTGAACCAATTATAATTAACGAAACCATGTACCTTGTTAATGAACCAACAAAATGTTCCTTCTAAAAATGTATATTTTTAGTTCCTTATATTTCAATTCTACTATTACTTATAGTATTATTCTATAACATGAAGCACATAATTCACTATTAAATAGCTTTGATGGTAGCTATTTCCATATTTATTGTTTATCTGTAGATATTACAATTTTGAATAAAAATAATAATGTTACCTAAAATTATTATAAGAAATACGACATATGAAATTGGAGCATCACTGAATCTGTAAACTGTTTTTTCCCCACAAATATAAATTCTTTCAGAGCTTTAGAAAGGACGGCATCCATTCGTCCGGACACAGATATATCTACTTCGAGCTCCAACATACAAAACATGCTTATTTTCACTCCTCACTTTATTCTGCTCGTATTTTACGAATTTTACGAACTTTAGTAAAATGGCAGCTTCTTTTGATATATATAAAGCACTTCTCTTATGTATTAAAAACACGAATATCTGTTCTTCCTCAAAGTTTGGCTTCCATTTTTAATGATCCCATTTTATTCCCATTTTATCGATACGAGCAGGACCTGAACCCGCGACCCCTGAGAAACCCTTTCATCCCATCGCTCTACCGACTATACTGATTTATATTAAGCTACCCAACGTGGATTGGAGTTTTGAGATTTTTCAAAGACATGCATATAAATAAATTTAAGATTATTAAGCTTACTATGTACGAATAAAATGATGATATTTATTTTAATAATAATTGAACATACTACAAATAATTCATATAATGAAAACATGTGCTTGCCGATCTTACATATAATTTTTATTTCTTCCTTCTCTTCATGACAATGCTATAATATTAAAATTATGCGCAACGTAACTTATAAGTCATCAACTCCGATGAGGTTTTGACTCAAAGATACCTTTATATCACGAACTAGAAAAATGTATCTCTTATAAGAATCCTAATAACACTTTAATCTGCTGCAGAAATTATTAATGCAGCGTATGAATTTCAGTGCGCTATGGGAGAATATGTTTGAAATACATACCTCCATTGCAGTTTCTCTATTGGGAATATAGTTTGCATTCACGCAACTCACTTAAACATACTCCTTGAGATGTTAGCACATATGTGCTTTAAGAGTAAATATTTAATTTATCTTATATATAAGTAATTTGTATTATCTGGTCAATTCAGTCAGTACAAGATATATTGTTAGGAAGCATTCAGAAGTTATAGTACATGTAAAATCCCACAGTGCAACAATGTTATCGGTAATGCTTTCCTTTTCGATTCAATAAATTTCTGTCACAAATAATGTTTATTCAAAACTTAAACATAACTATAAAAGAAAAAATCACTTAAAGTTGACATGTTCAGACATGTCAACTTAAAGTGATTTTTTCTTTAATGGCTGACCATTAGTTATATTTTTTAATAATATAAATTTCATATGAGTTTTCTTAGATATGCACATTTAACTAAAACTATTTGTAATAAATTTAACTTTCGTTCAATTATTGGATTAAAAAATTAAAAATTAATTTTAATATAATTTTAATCTCACGTTTCGACATCTACATCTCAATAGTCTTATCGTTAATATGATTCTAAGCATTCGAAACGTTGGATTATAATTTAATTAAAGTTCAAAATGTAAATTGAATACTCTTCTTTTTAATTACAAGTCGAATTTGAAAAAAAAATTGTTCGACTCTTGAAGACAGTTAAATAACATAACATATGATATTATATAACCTTAGTTAACAAACAATTTATTTTTTTATATTATTAAAATAAAGCCAATATGTATAATAATATTATTTATTGTCCGGGTTTGATCAGTATCTCTAGACTAATATTTCGAACGTGTTTCGAATGCCGTACTGCAGCCTACACCGAAGCTGGACACAGCTTGTTATGTACAATGACAAGTTTATATTACTTAATGCTATTTATTTATTAATATTATAAAATTAATAAACCTGATCAATTTGTGTCAAATTTACTATACTTATTATACTAAAATAATAATTTTATTTTATATAACAGAATAAAATAATGCAGTCTCTTTTTCGCTTTATAAAATACATGTGTTTGAAGAATACGCTCTTTCATAACTGTATTAATTAAAACATATTACATAATATTCACATCATGATAACACTGTTTTAATTTTATAATTATTTATTTATTTATTTATTTATTTATTTTCTTTGGTAATACAACAGTGTTACAAAATTATAAATCTAAACAATATTTGCTTATGACTAAGACCAACAAGGATTACACTATTATGATTTACATAATAAAAAATTAAAAAGTTAACAAACTAAAAGCGCTTCACTTGAATATACATAAATTAGTTTAAAAAAAAAATGTGTTTAATGTGTCTGTGCGTTTGTGTTTGTGTGTATCTATGTGTGTGTGTGTGTGTGTCTATGTATGTGTGTGTGTGTGTGTGTGTGTGTGTGTGTGTGTGTGTGTGTGTGTGTGTGTGTGTGTGTGTGTGTGTGTGTGTGTGTGTGTGTGTGTGTGTGTGTGTGTGTGTTTTTGTTGTACGTACTATAATGTGTATAATGAAATATACAAGTATCATATAAAATATATTAGTATTATGTAGGAATTTTTAAGTGTCTATTCTTTTTATTGCATTTTTAAAAGCTACTTTGTTCATATTAAAAAGATCAAGTTCGGAATATAAGTCATTGTAACAACAAGCAATACGATTCATAACACAATTTTGGCTATAATTAGTGTTTACACGACGGGGAGCAAATAGTTTTGTATTTCGAGTTCCCTTCTTTGGTACTCTGGTACTCTTTATAATTAATGTAATGTCAATTAAATACTTTTCTATTTATATCTATTATAAGTATTTAGTTTTTTGTACAAACAAAATAACTACTTACTACAAAGATTGTGTATAAAGTAATATAATTTTGTTATTAGCTTGTATATTTGTAGAATTATAATTGCAATATACATACACGTATATATGAGAAATAATTACTTTAAATACATATTCAGTTCTGGACCACTTTGTTCTTTATTAGACTTTCTCTGGTTTGTTTCTAATGAAAAAAAATACTTTAATATAATATAATATATGAGTTTTCGTGATTCATAAATAATATTACATAAACTTTAATTAACGTGAGTACGAACTATAGTATAGTAGTATGTAGTCTTCGAGGGTTTCGTGCACGTCACATTGTTGTATAGCATTTATTTTATTATATTTTTGTATATTTTATAAAGGCGAGAATACACGTTAATACATATCTATCCTTCTTTATAAGAGTTTTTAATATTATTAAGTAATATCAAGAATTAATAAATTTATTTTTTTTATTACACAGAGATATTGTAACTTTAATTTATAATAATAATAGTAATATTACTCTGTAAAGCACTACAAGGATCTTATATGATATATATTATATAACATATAATATATATTTGAATAAAAATATAAAGAACAATTATATAATTGTTCTTTATATTTTTATTCAAAGTTACATAAACAAGATTTATCAATATAAACTAAATATTTATCTGTTATGTTAAGTATAGCAGTACTTTTTTGTATTTGTCCAACACATTGTTATTGTAGATTTGAATATGTTAAATAGGAAAGCTTTTCGGTAGTATTGATAAAATATTCTGGTATTATTACATCATCCCGGAATGAGATTCATTCTACCAAAAAAATCTTTAGGAAAAGGATTGTACTTGAATATTCATATAAGTAGAGACGATTTTTAAGAGTCTGTGTATGTATGTAATGGAATGATAAAATTTATTCTGAATAAACTTCGAGAAAGGTCTAAATTTTTCTACATAGATTTTTTTAATCAAATTCTCAAAAAAAAATTTAGAAATTATGTTATTAGAAATGTAACATTCAACTTTTAAAGTGTTAAAACAGTGAAAACCACAGTGAAAAGAGTCACTAGTTTTCTATATCAAGTCAAAGTAACATATGTGCGTTTTGCAAATATCGAGGTGCTAGATTTATATTCTTTATGCAAACAATAACGTCTAAACGTAAATAACGTCTCGTCGGTCAAATTCATCGATATAGTAGAATGGCATTCAATCGGCCACACATTGTAATGTTTCTAAATAAAAATCGAAATTAACTTAGTCACTACGGTTTTCCATGTCATACCTCCGCCGGGGCCAAGGCAATATTAACACTGTATGAAATCTGAAAATTAGTTGGTTTCCTTTTAGTATGTTATATATTATCGCTACGACTTTTTAAACGATTGTGGAATTTACATGTATGGTAGTTATTTAAAATATGATTCACAAATTTCCATATTTTCTTGATATTTTCGAATCACACAAAATAAAATTAATTAGACAGAAAATACAAAAACCACTAAATTGTATTACATTTTTTAAAAATAAGAATAATGTCGTAGAAAAATTATAAAAAAGAAAAATGTAAGTATGAAAAATTAATTGACTTCGTGCTCTAACACAATTAAAATTATTATAATTTTAATCTATTAGAGAGAGACGCTGAAATGTTCATTTCTCAACGTCTCTGTAAACAATTTAAAAGTTTTCAACTAAACAGCCTTGCGGCTTTGCGACCAGATTAGAAAAGTCTAACAAAGTCGAAAATAACGGCTTAAATCCAATTAAATGCTTACGATGTTGCCAAGTTTAGTTTACTTATAAATTTTTAACTTCTTCTATTGATTCAGAAGCTTTAGCTGAGAATTGAAGAATTATTTATTTTCTTATTTTACCAGATTTGATTGACGAATAGTTTATCTTTTTAATTGAAAAGTTCAACTTTTGAAAATTATTAAAGTAATGAAATTTTTTTTTTGAAAAATTTGGAACAGAAAATTTAACTATCCAAATGCGTATATAAAGAAAATATTTTAAAATAATTTAGACAAAACAAACATTGAACAAATTCAGTGTAACAAGTGTTATAAAAATACTGATAATACATATATTAATAAATGTGAATAAAATTAATAGAATGAGCTACATAATTAATAGCAATTTCTATTAAATTTGTTAAATAATTAAGTAAACAGAATAAAATGATATAATGAATAAATACTTTTTTTCAAGTAACATCATTTTTTTCCACAAGAACTTTTCCATTTTAAAAGTTAAATACACAGTTTCGACGAGCTTCCGAGGGTTGGTTTTAAAACTACTCATTAAAAGTCTGTTAGAATGGAAAATAACCACTTAAAAGTAATTAATTCATTTCCAGAATAAATATTTAAAAACTCTTTGAAACACACACTTCAAATTTCATTTTGTGTTGTTTTCGTTAAAGTTAGCTAGCTGTCTAACCATCAGCTTCAGCTTCAATTTAGTTTTAAGTTAAAATTAAATTAATACTTTTCGTAACAAAAGGTCTTTAGATAATTTTGAATAGGTTGTTTTCTCCAATTATTATTTTAAATGAGATAAAAATAAAGATTCTATAGAAAAGTTAAATGCTTCCAAATTTAAATACGTTAAGTACAGACAATTTATTAGTATTTTCTTAGATTTTCACGAGTACACATCTGAAATGAAGCCATTTTCTAATTTGGTTAATGTGGATATATTTTTTGTCAATTATAAAGGATACAGAATAGAAAAAAAATATATTGTCTGATACTACTTTATCGTAAACTCAAAAGATATTATTAATGTTTTTGGCAGACTTTTTTTTAATATTATGTAATCGACATTCATAAAAATATAATATAATATATTAATATCTATAATATAATATCATTCATAATAATACATAATATAATATCTTTTTTCATTTGAAAGAGTCCCCCAAAACGGTCTAAAATATATTTCAATGAAATGCCAATTAATATTCATATAAAGGATGTATAAATAAATAAACCGACGTCTACATCTGTTCCTCTAGTGGCCTAAATACGATTCCACTTGGCCAACACGTTAGTACTTTATCATCGTTAGAATGCTTTGAACTTGACTTCAAACTAGTCCATTTGCTGAAAATAAAAGCAGTCTTCTCCCATTTAATTCCCTAGTTTATACAAGTGTCATAATCTCAGCCAATTTTGATGCAAATATTTACAAAAAATATTCTTGTCGGAAATAGATGACGCTGATGTGGCTATTTTAATCAAAAGCAAGAATGTCATTTGACTCTTAATATCTAATTAGTATCTAATTTTACTAAATAGTACGTGATTTGACTCTAAAAATAAAATTTAATAAAGGAAGTGAATGTGCAGGTGATTTTGATTGGTTGAAGCTAGTCAATTTGCCTGGACTTGATCTTAAATATTCGTACCGATTAGAGGCAGTTAATTTCTGAATTTAGTGGTGACAGCACGTTCCTCGAGAACTTGTCTGTTACCGCTGTAATATTGTGAAAGTGTATTTTATTACTACCTACCCTAAAACTAATATTAATTATGAAAAAAGAAGAAGAAACTCATATGATGTCGCGCTCGTCCCCCCATGACGCGACATACTTATCGTACCCCCGACGCAACACCGCTTGCTTTAAACGTTCTATCTATATATATTCACCCTTCCGAGAAGACAGAGTTGTTCAAACGCCTAAAGTGGCATTTAATAATAATAATAATAAATATTTAATTCAGATAAGATCATCCATATAGTGTTAGTATGTTAGTAATAATTTTTACTTATAAACTAGGTTAGTTATTGTTAGTTACATGATACAAATAATTAATCACAATTTATTTTATTTGGCCCGTCATTGTTTCTATCCAGTGTTTCTGGATAGAAACAATGCGCCGCAATAGAGACGAAGCTTTTTTACGCATAATTGCATGAAATCCGTCCACACGTGCATCCGCGAACATTGCTGAGGCACTGCAGAACCGTGGTAGCCGCAACAGCATTCTGAAGGCATTGTTATACTGCACTCGTATAGTGCTGTAGGCTCGACGCGAGTAACTCACCCACAGGCCACCCGAGTAAAACGACTGACAAAAAGCCCGAAAAAGAGTAATCAAGGGGCGAACGAGAATCGATTACCTGATTGTCAGTTTTTCGCCGCTGTATTTTTGTAAATATTATAACACCATCTGTTTGCAGGAGCTGTTTCTTTATTTGTAAATCATTCTATTGCTTTTATTTTAAACTCTTATACGTTTTGTAACATTATGTACATTTTATATTTTTTTATAATGGATTTGGAAAATGTGATACTACCGAAATTCTTGCCAAGTTACTGATTACGAAATTCGGAATGATTCAGATATGTAATATTAAGGTTATAATATAAGCAGATGCATAATTATCATCATTTTATATCTTGTCAATTTGTTAAATTGTCTACAATAATTATCAATAATTTTTTTTTGTAATTGTTTACAGCATGAAGACTTGTTGTAGAAGTATATGAGCAGATAACGCGCTTACATTAAATTTAGCAAAAGCTCCTAATTGTTAATATTTTTTATATAATTCTTATATAACACTTAGTAGTTTACAAAACTAACACATAATTTATTAATATATTTTATATATCAGTTAATAGACTAAATAGTCTTTGTAATTTGTAGTTTATTATTAAATGAATATAATTTACTTGCTTGCTTGAAACACTATGATTCGGACACAAAATACCAAGTACCAAGAGCAACCCGAAAACAAAAAGACAATAAATGTACTAAAGAGGTATTTAAAAAAACAAATTTTAATAGAATAAGTACCTGAGGCAAGAAAGATAAAGGATCAGAAAAATAAAATACAAAAGACTTCAATTTATTTACACCCATTTACACGATACGTTTTAGATTTGAATAGTTAAAAAAAATGGATTTACATTATTTAATATTTCCTACAAATGTTCAATTTCATTTAAACAATATTTGACTGCCTTTTTAATATTAAAAATAAATATTACTAAGGAAGTAGAAAAGTAACGACAGCTGACGAGAACTCAGCTTGCATTATTCAAGTACAATCGATTTTCATACCTCAATAATCTAGATTAGTTTGAAAACAATGCATATTTTCAAACTTTTGAAATCAATCAAAAGATTTGTAAATGGATTAGGAAAATCCGTAGCTTTAGATGACGTTACTCATGTCAGAAGAATGCAATCTCTAACTAGCACTTGGTAACATTGTTTTTTAATAAAAAAATTTGTTACTATTTTTATATTTTTGAAATATTTTTATAAAAAAATCCCATTTAGTATGGTATTATGAGAAGCAATCATTTAACCATCATAGTAATCATGAGTTTATGGTATAATAAGCCGTTGCGAGGGTGCTTGCAGTCAACGACTGCTGAGTACCCTCCACAGCAATTTACATTGAGCAAGTGAGTAATATTCATTGATGCTCGACTTCAAAGCACTTATCTGAAACCACTTAACGCCATCTTAAATTACTTTGATGCTTTCAAATGACGACTTTAAGATGAACGAGAAGAATAAAATCTTAAAATTTTGTGTTTTAATCGATATTTTTTTTAATAAATATCAACAGCCTAAACCCCACAAGATTATAACTTTATATCGTAAATAACGTACCCTTCCTCTGTATCATATATATATATATATATATATATATATATATATATATATATATATATAATTCATAAATATATAAATTTTTGGTTCTCCTTTTGTGTTTATTATTTATGGTTCTGGGGGTCTAAAAACCTGTCGAAATCCATATTTTTTAAATTGATATCAATAAGCTGAATCCCTCAAGATTATAAAGTCTATTTAAACTTTATATCGTAAATAGCGTACCCTACGTATTAAACACAACTTTCATAAATATATAAATCTCTTCTTCCTTTCTTCTTCAATATAAAATATCAAAACAATTTTACAATGGCAATTAATTAAAATTACCTATTAGTTTTAGACTAAATTAAGTCAAGTGAGAATGTAATCACAATTCTATTAGTACTATTGAAATAATCAATTTCTATAACATACGTTACAGACCACTAAATCAGTATTCTGAAGTACATCTTCGAACATTGCAACGAGACTGAATGTTGTCAGCTGCCTGTTCCAGAAAAAATTAAATTCCTTTCTAGCTTTGGAATGGTCGGAACGCGTCCGAGCCGCATACCAAACGCTCACAAAGAAGGCCCCTTGAATTCCCAAAAATCCATACATTCTTATGATTGAATATATTTGAAAACTATTCTATATTACTATAATTATTACATACTTTTAAGTGATAATTTCTCTTATACATTTATAAAAAAAAACTCTAATCTATCAAGTATTTCTTATGCAGTTTAGTTAAACAGCGTAACATCCCTTGTAATTTGTAAGGCGCTGAAGAGAACTAATGGTTTTGCCAGCTAAGTCCTTTCTTGAAAACGCTCTGTTATGTAATCCTTCAGTGTGATACATTGTGACTCAATTCTCTAAACGTAACTGTAATTCCCTAAAAACTAGTAATAATTGCCGGAACTAGAAATGTTTTTATGTAATTTATTACTTCTAAAACTTACTTAGAAATTTATTTTTTTGCTTTGACAATGTAGAAAAAACTTTTGTATATTATTTAATTATTTTAGAAATAAATTACTAGGGAAAATTTTGGCTCGTCATGAGTGTTGGTTTTTTAGATAAAGTATAAAATTCCACAGCAATTACTATACAACATGTGATCTAAAAATTAGAAACACAAATTTAAATATTTTAATACAAATTAAAATACAAAAAATAAATAAAAAAATAAATAAAAAATTAAAATAATAATATTTTTAAATATTTTAATTTGTAGTTCTTCCCTCATAACTGCTAGGAAAAATTTTGGCTTGTCATGAGTGTTGGTTTTTTAGATTCACTATAAAAATCAGTATCGATTGATATATAGAAATGTTTTTTGAAGACATTTTTTTATTTATTTTCCTAATGTTATAACTATATAAATATATAGAAAGGTTTCGTACGCTTTTATACATTGACATAATTTTTTAAATATTTCATATCATTGACATGATATTAATTATTTTTGTTTAACGTAACCAGTGTTTTTAATTATCTTGATTGACATTGGCGAATCAAATATATATATATATGTAGTTACACGAAATAATGTACCGTAAGATTATTTATTTTAAATAGTTCTAAATAATAATATTTATGTACATTTTATGTGAAACCTATTATACCTGAACTTATTAGCGATAAATACAATGACAAAAGTTTTTTATTTATCAATGCATATCTTGGAACTTTGTATTTGTATTTGGATATTTGTAACCTGACCTTATAAGAAGAATATATTTTCTGTCGGTCTATCCATGTATCTGTGATGTAAATAAAAAATATAATATATATATATTTTACTACTAAGCTGAGACGTTTGTGATAAAATTTGACAAAGTTAGTCTAGAGTTGGTAAAGAAATGAAGCACCTTTTTTCAACACACCACGTGGGGGAAGCCGCAAGCGGAAGCTAGTATTAAATATATTTTCCTTATAATTATTGTGGTTTTTATTATTTTGAATATTCAAAATTAAATAAGACAGCATCTCAGAATAAGAAGCCAAAAGAAGACTAAAACGTCTTCTTTTGGCTTTATGTGAGTTTTATTTAGGAGTATTTGTTCTCACATATTAATAATATTGTACCACAACTGTAATATATGTATACCTATTTAAAATTAAAAGCTTTGACTTTGACTTTGACTTACTATTAATATTAATAAATTATAATAGCATATAAATAAATACAAAGCAGTGCTACTTGTGAGGAGTCTGTAGACCACTTCAAATATTATGTCAATAGTGTAAGCAAAAACTCTTTTAAAGTCTTACAAAATAATATCTTTTCTTTCTTTAAAATACAAGAAAGAACATCATAATAAAATGCTAAAACGTGATAAAATCAGATGGTAAGAATTCCACGTCACCTTAAATAACAGTTAACGAAGTCGCAAGATGATAGCTTTACGACATACCCAACGGACGGTTAGGTCCACCATAAATTGTTCTGCCACGAAACGTGAACGTGTTCCACTGTCGTGACTAGTGACAAACGTACTACAGAGTAGATTATCCCAAACTCTATGTATGTCGTTCTAGTTAAACATATAATATATTTCGTCTGGCCATAAATTTATTGTAATAAATGTTAAATATAAAAATGTTATTTATTTTTATATCTGGATAATAATATGTTATTATTACTTTGTTTTGTTACAGTAAAGAAGATAGTTATTTCGTCCCAAAGCGCTGAGTTAGCACCTAGTATTGACCGCTGTTAGGCGATATTCTAAGAATAAGACAATGGTATTACCTCCCTTGGGTGGTCCGATTTAATTGTAATTATTCATAAAACTAATACTAAGATCAGTCTGTTTAAGGTATCTTAAGTGAATACTTTTACAACAAATATAATTTTTATTTAAAATAAATCTTTTTTAAAAAGCCCTTCGCCGTGCACAGAACTTGACTAGATACACAAATTATTGAATAATAGGCATGGATCCAGACTCCAGGATCCAGATTCCAGACTACAAAATCTTATATATAAATGTATTTTTGGTCTGCTTTCGATCAGATTTTAAAAAATAGTTCAGAATCAGAGATTGAGTCTCAGTGAAGTGTTACGTAAGAGTGCTGTGAAATTGATGGCCTTTCCAACGAGACGAAAGCGTGACAATAAAATAATGTAAAACAAAGAAATGGAAAATTAAACATACATTAATATCTAAAGTAATGTAACTCAAGTAAGTAAGCATGAGTATGCGCGTGTGTGTATGTTTGTAGGTGTGCGTGTATTTAATATATATAATGTTATGGGAGACAAAATTAGGATATAAAAATTTATTTTTAAGAAAGTTTCAAAAGGGTTATTATATATCAAGGGTATACATGAAAGAATTAGATGCGTAACGTGTGTGTAGCGTAGCGTAGCGATATATTTATAAAGAGACGTGACAACAGCTCTGAACAATCAACGTTTCTTGACAAAAGACCGTGAAAGAACTTCATGGTGATAAGTTCGCGGTGGTCGTTTAATCGATTAAAGCTATTCTTATAGTATTTAGTATTTCTATTATGTTTTAAAGTTTAAATGTTTAATATTTTTGTGCTGAATGGCCTCTCTGCTGCTCACACATTTTGCATATTAAGGGTTCTAAATACACCACCCATATTCTAAGGTGCTCCTCAATTGAGTATTTGTATGAATGTTAGTATTAAATAAAGATACCGCTTCTTAACATGTAAGAGACAACCCCAGTCACGGTAATAAATATAGCAGATTTATATTATTTTAAAAAAAATATGCATTACAAATTCTTATTAGACCATTCTTATCATTTTTTAAGTGTGTAGGTCTGTTTTTCTGTTTGTTATTTTGGGTCATCAAATAAAATATGATGAAATTTGTTGTGGTTAGAGATATAGGGTAAGTTACCTTATAGCGTTCTTCTTATTTCATAAAACTTAATAAATTTCTTGGAAAATTCAAAATATTTTTGCCCATAACTATAACATGAAAAAAAATAATTTTCAAATTTTCATAAAATTGTCATAATTTCGGAGTACTGGAGTACAATGGGTACTTTTCACATTTCATTTTGTTTATTTTGGTAGAAGACACAATAATTGATTATTAAATTATGGTGATGAAATAAATGACTATAAATAGATTGCTTATTATTTTTAGACTTACGGAGTCGATAAAATAGCTAGCAATAGCTAGTCTCTATTAATACTATTAGTATTAATAGCTCTTAGTATTAATAGCTCTTAGTATAGTCATTAGCCAAAATGCCAGAAGCAAATTATTTACATTTAGGTAATTCTCAAAATATATCACATTACTACGCAAGAAATTTAAGCGGTTGCTCCTTCTACGGAAAGTAACTACACCGTCTATTACGAAAATTTAATTCGTCTCAGACAGATACTTATTAGGCAACATTAAGCTAATAATGCCAATGAGGTACATGGGTGTAAAATAAGAAGTTTGTAAATTAAATTTTTAAATATGTTCAAACATTTTCAGTTTAAAAAATTTTTAACTGAACAGAGATTATAGAACTTTAAAACTATGCTTTTTGGCTCATAAGATTTCTTCAAAGATATAATATAACACAGACCCAGACACTTACATCTCGTCTATCCCTGAACACGATTGCTGCAAAGCATTCGAAACGTCGGGTTAAAATTAAAATGTAACCAACTTATTCGCGAGTTTAAAAAGTATAAAATAGTTTTATTTTAAGATATAATATAGTTTATTTTAATGCATGAAACTTTCTTTGAAACTTACTCTATTCTGTATTCAAAAAAGATCTGAGCAAGACAACGAAAGTATTTGGGCTTGAATACTC
Source organism: Mechanitis mazaeus (assembly GCA_959347395.1). NCBI lineage: Eukaryota > Metazoa > Arthropoda > Insecta > Lepidoptera > Nymphalidae > Mechanitis > Mechanitis mazaeus. The sequence continues at coordinate 4,687,859 of OY365750.1, forward strand.
CGTGCTTAAATGAATAACAACCACACTGTTCGTCTGAGACTGCTGTGTGTGTCTACCAAACCATGTAGACGCAACTCGCATCCAGATAGTTGTCTTTTAAACCTGGCCAAACCCGCTATGCATTGAAGGCTCGTATGTATTGAATACAGAGATCATGTATTCTTATGACGTATACTTACTGGCAAAACCTTTTACCAGCAAGATTTCAGTTTTCAAGTCTGAAAATTAGTGTTAAAAAGACAATAGTGCTGTCCCTAGACATACATGCTTGCAAGAAACTGACCGGTAAGCCTGATAAGAACGTACTGAAATAAGTTAATAGATTCCTATATGTGGACGATCACTATAACCGAAAAGTATTAATTTGATTTCAAGGTTAACAATAGGAGCTGCAACCCCAGCATTTGGGTAGCTGTATTCCAAGGTGTTCTGCTCGCACGACCTAAGCTACTTCAGGAGAGGTCATCATCATCATTGGCAACATGTCCTATAATATATCGACGATAAGCGCCTATAATATTTTGTTTTAACATAATGGGAAACTTAATTACTCGCAATAAAAAATATTTATGAATGAGCTTTCTTAAAATCGAGTTATAATAAAAAAACATAAAAATACCCCATAATCATAAGTAAATCCTACAATCAAATGAGAGTAATAATGCGTTGGATATAAAAAATATATATATTTTAAATGGCGGGGAACGATTTCTTTTAAACAAAATGAGCACTTCAAATATACTAATACAGTATTATTATATTTTTTAATTATACCCAAATCAGTTAATTTGTTAATATTACACGTAGGTACGTAAATATATACGTACCTACAGCAATACAAAACTGATGCATTTCCTTGAAACAAAATACCTTTAAACTCATACAATATGGTCGCCTAATATAAATATTGTAGCAACATCAATATCTTCATAAATATTTTCGGGACACAAATTATTCAAACATTTTTAACAGTTTAATTTATCTTTGATTAGTAACAACAACTAAAACATTAGTTTATTATGTGAAAAACCTCTTACAGATAAACTTTATAACGAATATTGAAAAGATATTCACTCATAATGAGCGCGAACGCTATTAACACAAGCTCCTTGGTTTTGATGATTTCCTAAAATGCAAGCAACACTTACAGTGTTGGTTTTAGTAGTAACTGCGGAACTTGTATGTAGATATCTATCTCACTTTGTTTATCTATGTGAATAAAAAATAAGACAATAAAATGGGAATAACTTCTTGATATTTATAAAAAAATGTTTTACAAATGCTGTCTAAATGAATATGAATATCTAATGAATAAACGTAAATGCATAATATATTATACATTAATTCGCTCCCTTCCATTTACATTGTATTCTATAACAGGAATTATACTTGTAATAATTACTTCATAATTATAATATCGAACATATTTTTTTAGTTTTAATAAATAATTTATATCATATTGAAACGAGTCATTCTTCAAGAAAAATAAAACGCAAAATTTTTGAATAAGTACAATAATAATAATAATGAATTAAATATTTTATGTCATTAATAACAAATGGATGAGTAATATTCAAGATAATTATAAAGAGATTTAATTATTTTTACAGAGAGACAAAACTATTTGTTATATCAACTTAAGACCATGCATATCTCAATACCAATGTATTTACAACAATCGCACACGTAAGTACTAGATAGCGTGACTTTTGGTTACTTATACAGTATATGCTAAATAAATATGAATTTTGTTAACATTATCCGAATTATGTGATTATATAATTTGAAGTTCCACTTAATTTAAGTGAAATTTATGTGTAAATAACCAAAATATACAATAATCTTTTGCGCAGATATCTTGTTAATCTGTTGATTTAAGTTTTTATTTTTAAACAAAATTGGTTAGTTTACTTATCTAAACATTTGTTATTCAATTTCCTTGTGTGTGAAGTAAATATTTTACTTCATTGTTATAATAATTTTAATAATAAACTTTTTATACTATACACATGACTACCTTTTAGTAAATCCATTTAATAAAAAAATACAAAGTAAATAAATATTTTGAAAGTAGACAAGTTAATAAATATTTAAAATTCAAGGTGTATGAATCTGTTATAACCTAATTTAAAAAAAACTATTGCAATATATACCATTGGAAAAGATGACAGATCGATAAAAATTACATCAACTTCAAAAGATGCATTATATTTTTTAAACCGTCTTACATATTTTCAGCAGACTTTTATTTGCTTATATAAAAAAAATATGTCTAAACCAAATTTCCATTAAACTTATCTACAAGTGTTAAATAAAATACATCGTGAGGTGCCAGAATTTTTTGTACTTGAAAATATAAAAAGCAAATAGTAAATAATGCGATAATTTTAAAACATAATATTTGAATTTAATGAAATGATCATCATGATCTCTTTACGTCAATTTTCTCACAATCTTTTTAATGCTAACAAATCAGCCAATTAACATATCCTTCTTGCCTCATTTTTTTTATTATATTTTTAGTATATACAATCTAAATTAATGCATGACTGCATTTCACCTGATAAAAAGTGGAAATATACTCGTAGTTGGTAAAGGCGCATTATTTAGTAAAAGCATCTTCGCTCTTGCACCCACATTATACTCAAACGACAACACACCACTCACGAAACACCAACGCATGCAAGCAGTTCCAATCTTTCGCAATACGGATAAAAAAAGATGAATCAAAGCGCTTTCTTCAAAAATGAGGGATGTCCACGACAGAGTGGATTTTCACGATATGTCGGAACTTCCGATGAGGAAAGTATCGCCCTTTAGGAAAATAGATTATGTAATTCCTGTTCACACTATCAAAATATATCCTAGAATAGGATACATTTATACACTAGGCTGACTATTCCACGTCTGTGTTCGGACTGTGGAGATGGTCATCAACCACTCCCCGGTAGTTAATTAGCGTCTTTGGTCGCCTATCAATTATGTCCAGAAATGCAAGATGGCATTTAACAGCACCGACAAATATGTGACCACATTCGTATGTTTTGTACTGTATAATTAAAATATTGTGAAGTACTTTAAAAATTTTGGTTTAGTAGTGTTAGAATAGAGTAGTGTAGTGTTTTAATTTTTAACAAAATTGGCATGGCCTCAAACAGATACAAACTAAAGTTTGTCGTTCTGAACATTTGCTTCTCTTTCAGAATGAACTTCATGCCTAATGGCCTGAGTACACGCCAGATATGTTTCTCCAATTGTGCTGTCATGATGACTACCCATAGATACATGGTTTGAGCAGATAATTAATATGCAGCATAAAAAAAATTACACAAAGAACGGACCCCTGTATCACTCCCGCATTTAATGTAAAGTGTTTTGAAAAACATCGGTCATTAACTACGGCATCTTTTATTCAGAAAGTCCCATATCCACTAACTTACATGTCTGTTTTGCATTTACAACGTTTAAAAATATTTTTATAACTACATGCAGAAGTCTGAAGTTTTACTACAAAACTTATAGTTGGTTAAATATTCCGTACTTACTTCTGAATGAAGCCACAAAGGAAAAAAGCCTTAATTAAATTATTATCATTGGTTATAAATTGCATAATTAAACCAAGCGTTGGTAACATTTTAATGTCACGAATACTTGTTTAACCCACAAACAGGTTATCATAAATATTCAACTGATACAGGAAAAGGTTTTTATCAATTTAAATGTATTTAGGGAAAAAATATAAGAATATCTTATAAATTTACATAAATTCTGAAGTCATAAATTTTTGTATATAATCCAATTTATAAAATATAAAAAACGTCTAGTGGCAAAAAAAAAAAAGTTATTAATAATATAAATAAATACGATTTTCTCAATACAGGCTTATATATTGTTAAAATTTTCACTTAGTACATTAAATTACAAAGCTACATTTTATATATTTGATTGCATACATGTTTCATTGTAGTGATTTCTTTTTAGTATACCTCATAGATCTATATCTAGCTAACTCTAGCTATCTAGCTATAGATCTATGACCAGACCTAGCTCATGTTATCATGAGCTAGGTCTGGAAACTCAATGATATCCATATCAACATGTATGGATTTTGGCAACTATAATAAAAAAATGCTTAACTTAATATTAAATCAATCTTTATTTGAATTAGTAATTACAAAACCTTAAACTATCATTCAAATTTAATAAAAGATAAATACAAACCTACGGATAAAATGAGAATATTGAATCACATAGTCAGAGGGGGAGTATTTATATTATGTAAAACTATATTCAAATAGATTACCAATGTTTTGCGGTTGTGTCTATATATAAAGAATAAATCTTAATAGCAATCTTTTATACGGTAATGCGTTCCACTTTTCAAGTGTACCTTTTTCTATGCTCTTTCATAGAACCTGTAGATTCAAGCGTGCGGCGCCCTCAACTAGTCTTTCAGGTTTGGATATTCTTTTTATGTCTTTCGCTTCAATCTCACAGGGCAATTTATATGCACTTTGTCGCTGTGAAAGTTCAAAAGCATCTCGCTGAGTATTTATTTGTGGAGAGTGCTACTTGTCAAGCTTGGTTTTTCTTGCTAAAGAAGCGTCTTGATGACGATGTTCATACTTAATGAGCCACTGGTATCCCCTGGGTGTAATGCAAATTGCCCGCTCTTAAAAGTCTCGTCTGCAAACTCGGTTGAAATCGGTCTAGCGTGAAAGAAGCTTCCAACTGCGCGTTATTGTTTACCAACGGAATGACTTCCTTTTACTCGTGCATACAAAACTGTCCATCTCATATTGCTAAGCTCTAGTAAAATACAGCGAAATATCAACGTAAAAAGAACTGAGTTAATAGGTTGTTTTGTTTTAAAAAAACGTTTTCTTATGTTTTGTATTCACATCCCAGTACGTAGTTTAAATATAGAATGCTTTTTATGGATGCTTCATATTGGTTGCATAAGTCTCGAAATGTTATTTATGACAGTCAGTACAAGGTTTAGTGTCCCAGATAACTAAAAATAAAAATCCTAATCCAAATTGAAATAGCGCCAAGTATTGCTCTAAAATGGACCAGTTATTAAACAAGTTCGAAGACAGTTGGAATAAAATATTATGAATAACCTTGTTTATCGAATATATTAAAAAATACATACATAAATAAATTATTTAATATTAATATATAGTGTTACGTTATTTTGTTGTCAGTGTCGAGTGAGTCACGATCGTAAGACAATATAACCGAACAAAGAATACAATTTATTTATAAAATAGGTTCTGTGTAAGCTATCCAATTCAATGACCATCAGTGCATTATCAATAACACATACGTTTCAGAGCTGAAGCCGTTGTTGAATAAAACTCAATCAATTATTTTCAAACTCTACGATATATGGTCGTGCATTCTTCTTCGACAATTATTTGACGTCCAATGATTAATCTGTTTTCTATTACACCAATTGAGTGCAGTGCGCATGCGAAGAAATTCATTGTTACAGGAACTATAATTGAGATCGTACAGTTTGAAAACAGAAGACAAAGTGGCCGTTGTGTTAAATTACTACACGAATGACATTCTGACAGGGATCTAATATCAAAACGATAATTTGTTATCAATAATAACCGTTCGTCATTACTTTTGTAATGATGAACAGTTGCAATATCGGTAAGTAAAATTGTTTTTAATAAAATCTTACATTTTTTATTAATTTTTAAACTTGATTAAAAAAATTTGGTCATATAATAAGATAGTATCAAATTAACACAATTTAGATAAAACATAAAATACTAAAAAACTTTTGAGGTATCTAGAAACCTTATGTTATTTAATGTGTATTTATAGATAAAATGGACGGCCCTGAAAACAAATCTTCAGTTGTGAGATTTGATATTAGCTTCTCCAAAACGTGAGTAAGTAAACTTTTTACTATATAATTCAAATAAAAACACTCTCTGATTTTAAACTGGATTACTATTAGCTTTATGAACAATTCTCTTTTAGAAGCCGGTGGCCGAAAAATAAATGCAAACCTTTGTGTATGAAATGGTGTCCTGCATTTCCCTTTGTGTCAGAATTTAAACAGTACACAGGAGTTATAATATGTGGTACGTAAAATAAAGTATTATTTTAATAAAGTTGTATAATGTTATAACTTAATGTAACCTACAATCTAAGCACTAGTTACGCCCACAGACTATGAATTAATTTTTATATAGTAATCTAATCTAATACTAAGAAACCGTTGGAGGTAGATGACTAATTATCAGACTTACTGACAAACATCTCGTCTACCCGTAAATATGATTCTCGCAAAGCATTCGAAACGACGGTTTAAAAATAAAAAAAAAAACAAAATATATTTTTTACAAAATCTAATCTCTTTATTAAGAATATGAAGTGCGTGTGAGGCAATGAATAAGTGTAATTGATATTTCGATGAGCTTACCTATCCAATAACCTAATGGATGTAATCCACTTTATGTGTCATGTAATACACATTTGTTTATTGCAGGATTATTATTGTGGGGATCGTCCTGGTTTCTGCTTAAAGAGGACGTCCTTCCAGGGGGATATTTATTTGAAATGAGTGTATTAGTAATTTCTGGTTATGTTTGTGGTCATACGTTGGAGAGATATACAACATTAAATCCAGTTGTCGGCATGACCTTAGTAGGCGTACTATGGAGAAACTGTAGTTCGAATAATTTCCTGCAAAATCCTTCTGCAGATTTACTAGATTTTCATCTTAGGTAATTTTCTAAACAATGTTTTAGCCCAAAATAAAAAATATCAAACATACATTATACAATAATATTTCAGGAGAATCTACCCCGTTATAATATTAACAAAAGGTCCACTTACATGGAACTGGAAATATATAAAAAGCAACCCGATAAAAGTTTTCTCATTGGCGACCCTCCCCTGGATTGTCGAATGTTTATCTAGCGCCGTTTTCACTCACTTATTCCTTGGGTTCTCCTGGTACTGGGGTTAGTATCATTAATAACTAAACAGCGTTCTATTTGTAATGGGGTGTTCGAGATAAGAGATATTTATGACGCACTAACTATCAGAGCTACAATTGCCATTTTACGTGAGAGGTACTTCGAAATCTGAGGGGGTTATTATTAAGTAAATCTTTAGTGGTTTTGCCTCTTTTCACTTACGGCTAATTTGTAGTAATGTTTCAGTTCTTTTTTTATTTTCTTAATTGAAATCGTTTTTTTTTTTATTCATAATTAGGATTACATCTCGGTGCCATATTATCTTCGGTATCTCCAGCAATAGTTGTTCCAACCACTATAGAACTAAGTAAAAAGGGACTGGGACTTAAAAATCAAATAGCGTTATTGGTTGCAAATGCTGGTGGATTAGATACAGCTTTTACTGAAGGGATGTTCGGAGTTATCAATAGCGCAATATTCTACCCATCGCCTCCCGTCTACCGAATAATAAAGGTTAGTTTCAATATCACTCATAGTTCTAAATCCATAAGTATTTTAAGAGGGTTACTTTCAATATTACTCTTAGTTCTAATACCCATAAGTATTCTAAACGAGCAAAGTACTAATATGGTGTTATCAGTAGCCAGAGACTCTTTAGTGCTTTTAATATGATCTCATAAAACTAATCCCGAAATTGAATTGAAATTCAAGTCATTGTCTTTTAGTTTACACAAAATTATTAATATATAATCAGTAAATTCAGTAGACTCAGCCTGTTAATATATAAAACAACAGATGTGTAAATCATTTATGGATAAGACATAAGCTATTACAATTACACAGATAATTGATATTTATTCATACAGATAAAAGAGACGTGATTTTCTCCTCGTAATATAAAATAATTTATTATTGCTATAAATTTTCACATACTGTGACCATTAATGTGTTCAGTATGGCAATAATCAAGGCGGATATGAAATGTAAATATTTACTCTTTAGACTCGAGATTGTGCGTCATACCACGTGGAATAACTGTCTAAATCTATGAGAATAAATATATTTTATACAAAATAGATAGAAATAATTTACTAACTTTTAATTGACCAATTTAGCAGTTTTTAGTTCGAAATTATTTTAGTATAATTTAAAGTCCTTTTAAAAATTTATATTTTTTTTTTGTGTACCTAATAATTATTGAATTTAATTTTTAAAATGATATCTTACAACTTATAAGATGATGTTTTTTAATAGCACTAGGAAGCTGCTAGATTACTATTTATCCGGCGTTTCTTTAGTATGACAATTTTCTTTCCTTACAGGCTATGTTCGCAATTTTTGTTGGTATCGTTCTCGGAATTGTCTGGGCGATACTCCTGGATTTCGTTCCCGACCATAAAGACGTCTATGCGCCAACTGTGCGCAGTCTTCTTATTTTCGCTGGTGGTCTCTTCATCACATATGTGAGTGGATATTACGGATGGGGTGGTACATGTAAGTTAAAACAATTTGATACACTACATTGCACGGATAACTGGAATGGCTATAAACATTAATTATTACACTTTTAAAATTCAATTTTTTTTTTAATTTAATATTAATTAATTGAAAACTTTATTATATTATACAACTTTTATCTCTTAACAGCTATTTGAACCATTTTTGGGAGTCATATTATATTGTAAGAAAACCTTTATTACTTTGATAACCTTACACAAAGTGGATATCCCTTTAAAAGCTTTGTATCAGCCGTCTGTTTAAAAAAAATAATTAATAATAAATAAATATTCAACTCTTGACATTGATATCAATACTTATTCTTTTGGAGACCATAAAGCTCGCTGAAACTATATGATGAGACAAAATATTTTAATACGGAACAGGAATTAGAACTTTGTCTCGTATACTAGTTCAAGATTTTAAACTCGGTACTTATCGTCAATAAAAATGACTTAAGCAAATCCCTACAACTGAAGAAAAACATATCATCGATCACATACAATCAACACATCTCCTGTCCCAATACGTAAATAAAAGACAGAAATAAAATAAGTCATTTTAACATTACGATAATCAAAATGAAAAGGCTCTCAATGCTAAAGACGCAGTGATCGGAACAATGCAACTCATTAAAGCTCAATAATATTTGGTTTCCTATCAAGCAACTGTAACTGGAGTAATAAAAATATTGTAAAAAATATATGGTAACTTCGGGCAAAGTAGCAAAAAAATCTTGCATTAATTCTTTTTATGGAACTGTAGTGTTAGCTCTTCCAAGACACTCCAAACCTGAGTAATATATTGCCCTTCGACCAATTATGGTTAGTTTTACGTCACGGTCTAGACTAAAAACAAGTCAAGAGTCTTTTAAAAAATTTTTGAATATGCTATATCAGATTTTAATCGTTTTCAGATTAAAGGCCAGACAGATTTAATCACTTTATGTCAATAAGACATTAATTTTAATTGATAACATTAAAACCTTATCATATTTCAATTATTGAAAAATTAAAAATGTAAAGAAATTTTGTCTCACTTGTCTATTATTTTGTAATTATATTAAAAGTAGATAGACCAAAATATTCCTTTGCGTCATAAAATTTCCATGAACTGATCAGAAGATACGATATCTGTTTAAATAAGACTTTTTAAACTTTTTGAACAGCATTTTATTAATAACTATTGACTTAAAGATACCGCTTCTACCGACATTTGACAATATATTTAAAAAAAATAATTTTCAGGAGTTTAAAAAAAGCTTATCAAAATGAACTACCAACTACTAACTATTATTTAAATATATATATTATTACTATATTAAAATCTGATTTTAATCTGTCTAATATGAAATATATACAACTAATTAAATTTATTTTATTTTTTATTGAATTGATATTAACAAGAAAATATCACTATATTTTCAAAAATACATTATTTCGATATTTACTAATAACACGAAAATATGTAACGTATCTTTGTATTTAATTGTACATATTACATTAAATTTATTATCATATCCATTATATTATATTTTATATCAATATTGTTGATACAAATAAATTAATATTTAAAATGAGTTTAAAATTATATATTATAATAGTCGTTATTAATCTTTTATCAAAAAACTTATAAGACATTTGTTTTATCATATGATATTACATATAGTATAAGGAAAACGTTTCTAGTAATTTAAATTACAGTAATGAGGCAATAATTTCTTGGAACAATAAAGGTTTATCATTAAAATGGATGAGACCGAGTACAACTCTAAAATATTTACTACATCGTATTTCAAATTTCTTATTCTTATTAGTTGTTTATTTACTTATACTAACAATATGGTTGCTGAAAAAAAAAAATATGAAAATGAATGAACATTTTAAGAACGAATTATAAAGTCTTACGGAGAAATTCACTCAAAAGAAATAAATTAATAATCCTTTGAATTAACTCCTTATATTTCTTATCTAAAATTAAATAAAGATTTAGAGTCAAAGACAGCCTTACAAGCAGATGCTTTTACTTCTAATTCTGAACGGATATCAAGGTTTCATTTAATTAAATTCAATACCTGAAACTCGCTCTACTGCATTTTCTTTTTAAATGAAACATGCAGAAAGCTATTCAATTAAAAGATAGTAAATGGATAATAGTTTTATTACGTAATAATAAATTTACTACATTTACTGCTAAGTTTTAAGATCTTGTAGTATATATGGACTTGTGTCTATACATACTAGATTTTCTATGTTATATAATATTTACGTCATGTTGTTCTTGCACATAGCATAAAAGTCACCTAATTAGGTATCATTAAAAAATTATGAATCAAATATGTAAATTAAGTAAAGATAATAGTAGATATGAATGTACCACTCCTTTAGATTAACCGTTGGATCACTGCTCTGAAGCGTGAGACTAAATCTCATAAATAAAATAATCACATTTAGGTATTTAGTTAAAACATATATAAGTTTTATTCGTCTGACACACGTCAAAATATTACACTTAATGTCATTCTTACATTTTTATGTGATGTCAATATGCTATCGATGATGTCATAGATTAAATGCAGTATATTTTCTATTCAAAATTTTTAATTCAGCAAGTGTGAAATAATGAGTCATATATAAAGTTCATATCAGAATCAAGTTTTAAAGCATGTTCGATGTATATTCGATGTAACAATGACATAAAAGTTTGTAGATGAAAATAATTCAAAATATAATTTCATGCGTTATTATACGTTATTGATATGGTAATGAATTTGCAATTTGGTTGATATATTTTCTTTTCAGAATATCTGAGAAATCATCAATAATGTTTATCAAAATGTAGCACAAAAATCGTACAAAACTTCATAAATAAGGAAATACAATAATACTTTTATTGCTTTATTATAATTGCTTATGTTATAATTCTTACTATTTAATAGTTTTCTTATAATATAATAAACCTAGTAATATAAAACTCTAAGTGTTGTTAACACGTCACGGTGAGTGCTAACGCGATCCCGTGGCGTCCCACTGAGGCGATGAGGGTAACCGTTAGTTTTTTAGTGGGTAGCCTTAAAAATGGCATGTCTATGCTGCCGGGTAGTCCCACATAACCCAACCGGGCGTCCATCACCTTCTTGGCCGACGGGGTATCCGTAACGGATTTTTCAACAAACAAAAAAAAAAAAAAAGGTTTTCTTATGAAAGTTAAAATAAATACACAAAGAAAAAATGTAATCGTTTACCTTCTTCAGAGAAAAGTTTATGCGCAATTTGATATTACAATGACAAAATTTTTCGAAAAATGTAGTACCTCCAACTAAAAAAAATACGCGCTCAGTTTTTAAATAAAAATTTCCAAAATTTTCGACAACCTACAATATTATATGTATTGTTTAATCATTAATTACGTTTTTTGTCTTTTTTTCTTTTAATTTTAAATAATGAAGTATATTATTAACTTTATACAGAATGAAATGACAAAGTACAGAAAGCAATTATTTGACGATACAATTATTTGAATAAAATTTCATATTAAAACGTTCTGGTCTTAAACAAAAAAGCTTTTAAGTTAATTTCGGGATAACTATTTAGTATTTAAGTAGTTAGTAGTTATTATTTCTCCTTCATATGATACTGTAGAGTTGACCAATATCTAAAAGTGATTAAAAAGAAAACCTATAACAAATATTCCTTCATATAATATCATTTATTTATTATTCTACTCTGAGCCCATATCTAACTAGCATATCTAGATACCTAGCAACATTTTTGCCACAGCTATTTAAATGGATAAGATCTTAATAAGAACAAGTGTTGCAGTGCACATTAATAATTGTGCTACTTCTTTGTAACCTTCATTTCAATTATATCCAATTAACAGCAACACATAATGCGGGCGGCTTTGTCCGGATAAATTCCAGAAATTCTTTAATTTAATTCGAAACAACTGCTTTGTTCTGAAAATAACAGTTAACATCCAAAGGATTATTTTCATTTGATTGCTACAATATATGAACTATCTATTGTATGACACTGAATAGTGATAAATTCTAAGAGATAAAAAAAATACTGAATGTTATGAAATATATTAATTAAGTTATAAAAATATAAACTATGATTTCAATAAAAATTTTACTAATAATTATGATTTTTTTTTTATTTAGTCACTAATAAAATTATGATTTTTATATTTGTTTTTAGCTGGTGTCGCTATTATGGTCTGCGCGGGCGCAGCGGCGACTCGTTGGGCACGTCGTGATTGGCCACTAAACAATAATCCAGTTTCAGAAGTTTATAAATTGCTTTGGAGAATATTCGAACCAATGCTTTTTACTCTAAGTGGATATTTCTTAGAGGTAATTATAATACAACAAAATATTCTTAAATATACCTATTCCGAGACAAAAAACAAAAAAATAAAAAAGATTATGTTATATTACCTGATTGTTTGAAAGCAATATTCCAATATTCTATGATTTTCCTGGTATTGTGTCATTTGCAAGCACGTTTGAATAAGTGGTCGTATTTTATAAAATATTACTCTAGAATAATAACATTAAAAGTCTAATATATTTCAAAGTTGATGATTAATCTTATGACATTATATTACAAATATATAATAATTATATAATACAATTACAAATATATACAATTACAAATATATACAATTACAAATATATAATAATTATATAATATACAAATATATGATAATTAAACAAACGTTACCAACACTATTTTGTTTATATTTTTCATAAAAAACATGTTTTGCAACCAATTATTGTAATTGAATTTACTATTACTAAAATTACTAACTTTTTCAGGACTTCTTTTTTCTTTTACACCATAAAAATATTTTTAATGATATATAAAACCTAAAAACGTGTATTAACTAACCATTCGCAAACGAAACTTGCTTTAAAATAAATATTTTCATCTGTTTTATTTTAACAGGTATCCCAGATAACGCCACGGGAGTTTGGATTAATTGTAGCCTGTATATTTTCAGCTCTTTTTATTAGATTGCTAGCTGCTTTTTTAGTAGCCTTAGCTAACAAATTAACTGTAAAAGAGAGCCTTTTCATTGCTATTACTTGGATACCAAAAGCTATTGTTGAGGTAAGTTTATATATTATAATTTTTAATTGTTGTTAGACACGCTTCATATAAAGAATTGAAATGAATATTTTAACGTGCTAATAACGTGAAAACCATATTATCATATTAGACATATGAATATATCATTTCAAATGTACGTCAAACAACACAAAGCGTGTAATCATTAACTTTATTTACAAAACGCGATGGTTATTAATCATGGTTCAATTGAGAGCTGTCCGTTTTAAAACAGTCAATAAGTACACGTCAGTACTCATATTATATTTATGGCCGTTAAGTGATTCTTCCATTAACGAGCGAATATAATTAGTCTGCCAAACCGCCACTGGTATCCAATTTACTTTTCTCTTACGAGAGCAATCTTTGTTACATAAATGTAACAAATTGATGTTATAAGGACTTTGTATATTAACTTTAATTTGTTAAATTTAAACATTTCCGACAAAATATTAATCACTCAATATTATATTAAAGTACACAGTTGAGTACACTTTAATCATGGAAGACGTACTATAATTAACTTAGTAAAGTTTATATTTATTTATGTTGGTAATCGTATGTTAAGTGTATACGTAAGTTAAGTAGACAGACAGACAGATATTTAATATCTCAGCTTATTACTTAAGATATATATCGCTTTTTATAAATATTATTTATCTTAAGATTTTTTATCCTCAATACTCAATAAGTTATTGATTATTTATCAATTTTTAATGTTATAAATAGGATTAATCTTAGATTACAGAGACCGAATACGTGCAATGGAAATACCTACATTTGTTTTCCTAAAACTTAATACTTATACAAAATTACCTAATAACAAATAAAAAACTAATAACTCAAGCCAAGTAATTTTTACTGCGCGTTCGTGAATCAGTCATGTAGTAATGTTTATGCATAAATAATTATATATTTTTTGTGACAGCCTCGGTTGGTTCGATTGAAACACGACAAATTTATATGTATAATCAGTGTTGCCGTATATTTTTTTTCAAGTGTATATTAGTATGTTTCTTTACTGTATTTTAATAGAAACGAACAAAAGCTACCTCATTTCACTTCCCGTCTCTCTTTTATCACTGTTTTTTTTCTCAAAAACACTTGTGCGGTAACAAGTTTTAATTATTATAAAAAAATTTAATCTCTACTCGCTTGAATCCTGAAAAAAAACAAGCTTTTAAGTTAAACAAAATATTGTTTTTAGTTTAGACTATAGCTAGGCTTTATCATCAATAAATACCAATCAATGAAACCATTAATATCTTGGCTTTTAAATTTGTAATATGTTATTTTATTAATACAATTAGCTGAAAAATAAAAATTTAAATAATAAGTATTACGATCGAATATAAAGAAATAATGACTAAAATTTGCCAAATACTCAAAACGTTCTAGAAAAGATCGTTGTATATTTTACTACACTGGATTCTTTTAACGCAGATAAGGGTAAAAGTTTATACGTAATGATAACACATTTCCATAAATTTGGATTTGGATGGTGAACTCAAAGTGAACATGTTGAAACTTATGCAATCAGAACATCTGTTCCTCTTATAATACTGCAGATGAAGTTTGCAACTAACTAAATAGCAAAAGTTTATATATAAAGAGTAGTAACTTAGAGATTTACAAGGAAAACAGTTTTTAACTTCAAAAAAATATAATCTTTTAACTTTGTTTTCTTTGTTGTTTATAGTTTTCATAAAGCAGTTATTTGTATTCTTTTTAAGAAATATTCTACGGATATAACTCGCGTTTATTGTTACATTTTTTTAACTTAAATCCGACGTTTCAAATGCTTTGCAGCAAACGTGTTCGCGGTAAGATTATGGTGTCTGTCAATGAGTCAGTTTATTTGTCACCTACCTCCAACGGTTCCTGAATTTACGGGCATAAAGTTTTATATATTAAAACTAAATTTAGAAGTTGGTTTGCACACTCTAACTGATCCTGCATATCGACTTCGTAACTTCATTGCAAGTTAATTAATGGTATAATTATTACTTACATTTGCGTTCCAGCAATTAACACTATCTACATACATCATGAAATATTGATGTAAGACTTTACAACTAGTGATGTACTGAATATCGAGTCACAAACATAAGAAGATTAGTCATATCTAAAAATTTTATATAGTATCTGCAAGAAATAATAACACACCAGCCTCCTGCCTGTGTCTTCAATATAATAAGAAATAAGAATAATATATAATAATTATAAATTATTGTCAATATACGAATTAATTTAAATAAACATTCGATTAAAAAATTCTAAAAATATATATTAAAAAGATTAAACCTTCTAAAAATAATAATAATTGGCTATAACAAATATAATCTAATCACATTTAATTTATTTTCTTCATTCATTATATGTATGTGTATGATATTGAATTGGTGTAACTAAAGATGTGTTTCCTGACATCACTACTCCCATAAAATTCTTATCTCTGTTCTACCGTTTATATCCTTGGCTCTTAAATAGGTTAAATACTGCGCAAAACACATTTAAACATAAGAATATAATCTCTCGATAAATATGAATGAACCATAAACCATAGTGCAATTTTTTAGCCACAGAAGCACAATGTCCAAATTATCTTATAAATCCGTATTTAGTTGATTTTTATATTTCTTACGTCTCCTAATAAAAATAAATCTCTACAAAAACTAAGATTCAAAAACATCATTATACAACGTTGTATATATTAATACTTAAAATAACATATATTTAATTCCAATATGATTTGGGTTTAAAATAATTCCTATTAACACTTAAAATTACAGGCCGTTTTAGTACGCGCAGCTACGGATTCCTTATGGAGAGATGGTTCCACTGCTCAGGATCAATCGATTGCAACGCAGCATGCAAATATCATCGTTATTGCTATATTGTTAACGTCTACATTGGGATCCGTTCTAACTACTAGTTTAGGTCCTATCCTTCTTTCACGTGAGATAAGAGTCGCACCGGCAGGTGAGTTTGTAAACTTTATAGTCTTAAAATTTAAATATCAACTTTGTTTTTAGGCGAGAGTTTTGCTTGTACCTTCTTATTACTCTGTAATTATTAACTTCAAATTATATGTAAATGGAAATTCGTTCATGAAAATCTAATATATTTAACACAAATCTCAACTGTTATATTAATAAGAGTTCTTTGTTAATCTTTAGAATTAATTAACAAAACTAGGACATTTTCAAATTTGAAATTAATTATCAATACTGGATGTGCTGAAGTGTCCTAGTTTAATATAATATACTATAGCATATCATATCATACTAGTATAGTATAGCATATCATATCATATCATATCATACAGTCTTAATAACCTTCATGAATAAATGGGGTATGAAAACCAACTAATACTTTCAGGGAATAGTTCATACAAGCACCCAAAGGGTTGAACTTTTCTTTTCAGTAAATATATAATATATTTTTAAGCATATATATTACGAAAATATAAAAATAAAATAGTAATCCTTGTTTCAGAGGAACCGCAAACACTAGATTCGTATCAGACGACGACAACACAAGAGCAAACCACATTCTAGACTTTCTGCAATATCGACTCGCAATAAAATAGCAAAAGAACAAATTGCTTTTATTTATTCCTTTTTTTTTAAAGTAATATTAATAAGTTTTGTAATTGTAAGAATAATCATCAATATTATATAAATAGAATACATTTGTATTACGAAAAGTATAAAATCAATTATTGTTGTGTCGAAAATTGTTAGCAAAACAATAGATCTTATGATTTTTTTATGTTCCAGATGATATGACAGTTCCTGGTGATATTAAACTTGTAATATTAAGTATTCAAAAAAGTATTGAATTTTATATGACAATGTCGAATGATGAAATGTAATATCAGGCGTTAGCATCGTTATCAGGACCTGGTAACCGTATTGTACTAAATAAAAAAATATAAATCCAACATTTTATTACTATATATATTTTTACAATGATCTAAATCTCATTCTTAAAAAGGTTGTTTTATCTTTACATTTTAATCTTTATCGATTTTCAGTTCAAAATTTTTAACATATTATTATAGACAAAATATTTTAAGTCTAAACATTCAAAAAACGTTCAATCTACTTACTACTACTACTATACACTTTATTAGTTCTGCAACAATAGTCCATATACTGGTACAGCCGAGTACACTGCAAATAATCAAAACACAACATTTTTTCCTTAAAGAGTAAATACTATATAGCCTATTGATAAACAAAATGTGTAGATTTTCAAAGATAAATACATATAGGAAGACCTAAAAGTAAATAATCCTTAATTTAACTTTCACCTTGAGATCTGCATTACAAGAATATTTCCTTACAAAAACGTCTTGCAAGGGATAAATATTAACAAAAACACAGAGGTCATTGCCATTGCAAACCAAGAAGTCAGTTTTAAATTTTAATAAAAAAAAAAGGAAAATAATTTAAAATTAATATTTTTCTTTTCGTTTCAACTGACAAAATAAGCGAAGGCAAGCCTGTCTTATAAATAAAATTATCACAAGATGACGTTACAAAATCATAAATATATTTTTGTGTTTAAAAAAAGATTTGACAAACTTATTTATATCTTTAATGACGATATTTGAATTTTGTAATCAAAATATTATATCAACGTTTCTTAGCCATACAAAGTTCAACAAATTGTGATTACAAAG
The DNA here is from genome assembly GCA_959347395.1 of Mechanitis mazaeus. Taxonomy (NCBI): domain Eukaryota; kingdom Metazoa; phylum Arthropoda; class Insecta; order Lepidoptera; family Nymphalidae; genus Mechanitis; species Mechanitis mazaeus. The sequence goes on from OY365750.1 coordinate 4,706,104, forward strand.
GAAATACTTTATCATAATATCTTATTACCGATAAATTTATATTATCTAATTTGGTAAACGACAAAGATAAAAATAAGTCTATTCAATAAATCATAATAAGTTACTACGTAATGTTCTTTAAATAGATCAATATTAAATTATTAATGACAAATATATCACGAAATCTTTAAACGTGCGATAACCATGAGTCTGAAATTTTAAATATAATTTTATAAATGAGCACACAAACATATTTTTCAAAATTTTATTGATAAATGGAAAAGTTTATTGAAATCATATAAATCTGAGTTATTTTTTATGCATTTTTGATTAGTACTAATACTTGATAAGAATAATTTTGAAATTGCTAAGAATATTTGAAATTGCCTAAAATAGGTAGGGATGCCTCCCCGGAAACTTTATTCTATTCGCTATCATTACATTCAGATTTGTCCTGTGGGATTGGAAGCGATAAGAGCCTATACTCCCTGGGTGATAGTTGACCGGAGTCGGCCATGAGTTCGTAACCGATTATCCTGGGACAAGACGAGTAGCAGAATTTAGATAACGGTAGCCCGTTTGCCTCTTTTCTTCGACGTCTGTTATTAGAAAGTGTGTTTAAGCACTTTTGGTGTAATAGACGTATCACATATGGGGTTCTGCCAAGGTGTCACTTTAGATAGTTAAGTGTCGTCAGAGTAAACTTAGGACTGGCCCCATAAATAAGGGGTTGGGTGAGATTGTAATATAAATTATCTATCGGTAATGTGGTGGCGCGGTTGATTGCAGACTAAAAGATCTTTTTATCTGGATTCAGTTTTTAGCTTCGGCCTCCATTTTTAAAGTTCAGCTCTTCATGTTATATCAGTATAAAGCTTCCAAAATAAAAGAGGATCCCTCTCGTTACGGGCGCAAGCGTTCCTGTGGCGTTCCGTTATACAGTCTCGTTTAATAGGTTAGGGTAATTGGTATGGCATGGAACGTGCACCAATAAGGTTTACAGACAAAAAAGAAATATTTAAAACAAAGATATAAAACAAATTGATTTTAAAAAATATCGCTCCGAATTTAGTATTACCTAATAGTTATAACTTTTGGTGCTTCCCCAAAATAATAAATTAAAAATCAGTGTTAAATATAATTTATAATGTTATTTTACTTACTATACTTATTTCTATAAAATTATAACATTTGTTTAAAATGGTAATGTTAATAGCATATATATATCAACAAGGTAAAAAAGGAATTATTGTATCGCCAACATCCGCAAAAATTTATAATTAGATTACCTCGATATACATACATAGAAATCTCATATAAAACAATTATATTCTAACAAAAATAAATTACGTTTACTCTCATCCTGTGTTTTCTGTAAAGCAATACGTCGGATACATTATCCCAGTACGCATTAAGAAAAGATTGTTTTGGGGTCCTTTAGCAAAATATCGTTTAAATTATATATATAAAATACAATAAATTTTATACTTTTTTGACGAAAAACCACTTTTCTCATTGTAATTAATACAATTTTAATTACTACTGCAGTCAACAAAGAGCTAGTGATAGTATATATATTATATATTTTACCGAATTATAAGTCAATACAGATAAATTAATTCATAAAACAAATAGATGGCAATGAAGCTTACTTAAATGTATAATTTTGTCCGATTACATATCTTTAAAATCTCAATTTAAAAGTTTCATTATAATAAGACCACATTTCACATTTCAGAATCCTAAAAAAAACTGTAAGTAAGTAGCTCACTACATCTATTATCTTTCAATAATCTTAAATATAATAGCATCGCAGAGGTTCAATGATATGCAAAAAACTGATGTTCCAAATAATAATACAATTTCTTCAAGGCGGTTAAGAACCTTAGCGACAAATACTTATTGATTCGGCTCATGACGTGCCCGTTGTTAATATCTCGGCATTCTCTACCCTGCGCACGAGTTGACGGTGGTCACTTCTATATTTGGTATCATTTCCTGTGGACATGTCTTAAAATTTTGCCATTTAATAAAATAGAAATAATTTGAATTTATTCAATATATAGTGCTTTTTTTTAAATTTAAGCCAAAGGATTAATTATTGAAAATGCAAAGTGAGTAGTTCTTTTTTACACAATTTATTTTATAATATTTTTTTATTTTAAATTATTTTTTAAATATTTTTATTTATTTATTTTGTTTCTATTTTTTTTAGTGGAACAAGCAATTGAATAATACAAATAAATGAAAAAAAAAATATTTATTTAATTTTTTTTGCTTTTAGAAAATTATTTTATTTAAATATTACTCTTTTAATTGCTCGTATAAAACTTAAAAAAAACTAACTAATAAGTACTTAATAACATTATAAAAAAAATATGTTGTTCATAATATATTAATTATTATAAATAATGTACATCTTTTAAACTATTATTATTATTGTATTCTCTCTTAGTTTTAAGTCGACGAATCGGACACAATGAAAAACTCTAACGAGTTTATGTTTGTGTCTAAAATATTCTTTGAAGGTTATTTTATAAATAATAAAATAAATAAATAAAAAAATAAAATTTACAATCAAAATCGAAAAAAATTTTCAGCTTCGCTTCAACAATTCTATTAATATTGAGAATAAAATATCGTAAATTATGATAATATTAAAAAACGTCGTAAGTTTTATTTCTTTACTTTTTTTAAAGCGAGTTTCTTGTCAGATTTATCCATGACCTCTTGATTTTATAGACTGAAAGTGTGTCATTCTGTTGATGTTTATTCATATTTAATTTTAAAAAAACATTTTTAACGCCATCTGGACTTAGTATCTGAAACTTTGGTTAGTTTTAACCGAAAATTTTGAATCCAAGGTTAGGCAGTCTTTGTATGACTTTTGGTTCTCGATAATAAAATTTTTGACCGATAATGAAATTGTTCCGTCCATTGTGATGAGCTCACCATTTTAAAATTTATAATTCAATACGGATACTTATAAATATAAAATAGATCCATATAGAGCGCCATCACTACGCCCTTCTTGAGAAATAGCCTCCTTTACGCCCTTTTTTAGAAAAGATGATGATCTTAAGGAATACTATACATGTTTTAAGGAAATGAATCCTCTTAAGTCTAACTTCAACAAACATTTCTAATCATCTAACATTTCTAATTTCTTAATATGTAAGAACTAGCAGACACGCTTGTCGAAAAAAAAAGCCAAATGTTCAAGATTGCTCAATTAATAGTAATTTAAAGCTTACGACATAAAGATTACGAGGTATATTTAATCATTCCACAAAATCAGCCCATTTTGTATCTGGTCATAAATTTAGACACAAATGACAAACACTCAACCCAGTGTAGCTTCGATTAAAATAAATAATGATCTAGTCTTTATAAGATTACACAATCGCTACAACGTAACAAAATTATTTTACATAAAATGACGTCACTGCTACCTCTTATTATTTCTAATTACCAGATGGAGCCCGCGGCCTTGCTGGCGTAGTAGAATTCAAATGATAATATTAAAATTTTATAAATGTATTCTCATTATTTAAAAAAAATTGTTTAAAAATTCATGTTAAAAAAAAAACAGACAAAAGTAACATCCATATTTATTTATTACCTTCAAAAAAATAATAAATTAATACAAATTAAATGGTTCAGAATTTCGCAAAATATGAATATTATAAATAATATTAAATGCCTCATTATAATATTACAAAAAAATATATAAAAAAATCGCAATGTTATAAGTTTTTTTTAAAAGATTTATTTAAACGAAATATAAAAACAACATATAATATAATTTTATAAAGTGTTGTAAAAATTTCTGGTGCATAAATAAATAAATAAATATATAAATAAGATATAATAACAGTGTTTAGTTAGTTAATTATTACCAAAATTTTCTAGTTTTCGAAGGCGCTCAATTTTTTTATAAAATGTGTTAAATGTAATAGGCAAAACTTAGACTCGACATATTTATATTTAAAAGCAATGAAATGGTTTTTGAATAATAAAGAAATAACAAACAAAAAATATACACATATTTTTTAACCTTTGTACAGCATTTGTTCATGTAGTACTTAAATTCTGTTTACTCAAGCTTGTATCACCATATTATGTAAGAGTAATAATTTTCATTAAGCATAAAACTCAAAACATTTTAATAAAACTATTAAATTATTATATAACTCGCGTTTATTTTTACGTTTTTAATGTAAACCGACGTTTCGAATTCTTTGCAGCAAACGTGTTGAATTATAAAATGTAGCAATTAACGCGACCTATATCCGTAAAATAGTTTTATTGAAATGTGTAGTACTCATGTAAATCTTAGAAAACATTACTCAAACCATATTTAAGAGAAAAATCTATGACAAATTAGAAATATATATATAACTAAAAAAGAGGAAAGGATATTTATTATATATGTATTATATTGTAAGTATAACATTACACTTCATACTTTACGATCAAATAAGTTCAGAGATTAGATGAGACGCTCTACCCCTTGTCTTTGTCTTAAAGACATACAGAAAATACAGAAGAGTTCCTGAATTTATATGAGGATAAATGATTAGATTCATATAATTAATTGACATTCACGATTTGACATTATATTTTTATATAATAGAATAGATTACAAAACACCAGTCAAAGATTAAAAAAGAAGTCTAATAGTCACTAAAAATTTCTTTATCAATCCAATATCCCTTTGATATGTAGACAAAATAGCCCACACGATATTCCAAGTATGAAGAACAGTTATAATTTTGTTTTACCTCTATCTTATAAAATTCAGCTATGTTTACATCCAGTAAGCATACCATAAAACATGTGATTTAATTAACCAAGATTGTCCAAATCACATGATAAATATTTACCCGGACTGTTAAGTGCACGACATGTTGGTCAATATTTAGCGATTAGGTTTTTGTTGCAATTATATTTTATACCAACTGATGACCCGACTTAATCTCTTTCCTACTGAGTCGACTTTTGTGGTGTGTTGTGTTATAAATTTTATTTTTTGATTTTATAAAATTCGGACACATGTCTTATGCTTATTCAAATTCATACTAAATTCAAATTCACTTAACGTGATTAATTATTAAAAATAAATATAAACGGAATAGAAAGCAGACTGTAGCACTCAGGGATAATTCCTGCATTCTAACAGTTTCGTTTTTCTAACTCCAGTCAGTAGTTCGAATATTGGACTCAAGATGTGGTCGGCAATTGTTATGCTTTAATACTATAGCAGTAAGTTAACTAAGAGACGCTGTTCGTCGTTTCTCTTGTGCATAGAGAACCTTACAGCATCAGGTTTCCCCTCATCACATTTTATATAACTATATCTGTAAATAGAGGAAATAAGTTTATGTTTTTCAGCAATTACAAAATCATGATCTAGTAATTTTACAAAGTGCATTAATATTGGTGCTTCACCGGTTACTACTTAAAAACAGGCGTGCCACTGGAGGGTATAACTATGTACCTGTATATCTTATCCGTGCACTTGGGTATAAGTACCTAATGGCTAATTGGTTACGTATAAAATAAAACTATTTTTAACGGATTTAACTCACGTATAATTTTGGTTACATTTTAATTTTAAACTGACGTTTTGAATGCTTTGCAGCAATCGTGTTCATAGGTAGACGAGATGTAAGAATAATTAACATAGTTTTACAAGAACAGTTATGATGTGTATTTTCGTTCCTCTATGTTGATGCCTCTGGTCTGAAGTATAACCCTGATCGACTAATACTAGATCCTGGTTCACAAAGTTCCGCTTTTAAATTGGTTGCTAATTCGGTATTATTGTCACAAAACTCTAAAACTTTTTTTTATATAACTTCTTTTTTTTTAATCCATTGCTCTTCTTCCATCCATTTCATCCATTCAATCTTTCGCTTAAATAAGTCATTCCGTGTTGAATATTTTTTTACAAATTCGATATTGTTTTTATTGCTTCATCTGTAGCAAAGGCAATAAATATCTAATGCTAAAAAAAACTGTTGAACTCAGATTTTCTCAAAGAGCTCTGACTAGGTTGTGGTTTATTTTTTGTTTATAGTAATTGGCATTCACTTGACTGTACAACAATATCTTCTTCAATAATATATTCTTGTCTGTGTCTTCTGGTTTGAATTGCTTAATATTTTCCTTCAAGTAGAAATAAAAAAAAAGTTGTAATGGTTTTTTTGCGTGCTAATGACAACAGTGTATTAAAGTAGATTTATAGATATATTTAAATTCAATTTTTTGTTATTTTATACACAAGATAGCTTTTTAAGCAGTGTCAATTACCAACAATATAAAAAATAAAGTAACAGAAGATTTTATTTTCGCAATTTAGGATTTGGCCACATAGGACAAGTTGTTCAGCATAGAAGATAAAAAATAACCGAATGATCACTAATAATTTCCACTATATAAATTTAGTATTCAGGGGAATCATCCATTTTTTAATAAAAGCAGATAAGATATTATAAAATTCAAAAATATTTTTCATTCTCGAAGAGAAATTGAAAGAAGAATTTTGCAAAAATAATCCTTAGGTCTCCATTTCTTTATCTACAGTTTTTTTTAAATCTTTTTAAATTCCACTTTACTTGTTTGTTAATTTTTTTTTTAATTGCACTATTTGCTTTATATGATATACGGTAAATATTACCTAAATTACTTTTTTGATCGTTTTGAAAGACTTTTATAAATCATCACAAGATATTAAAACTAAGAAAACGACGTTCAGTCGGCGAAAGTCACTTATCGAAATTTAGCGAAATCACAGCAAGGCTAACTGTGGTGTTATTTAACATAGGCGGTTGGCTTGTGACAATAGCACTGGGAGTGCAAATTTGTCAACCAAACAAATTAAACCTTATAGTCATGCTGAAAGAGTTGCAACCATTTTTATGCTATTACCAAGAGTTATGTTGTTTAAATTTAGTGTTGTTAGTACTTTTATTGTTGCAAAAAGTGTTGTCACATAATTTGGAACCCAACCCCATCCCTTGTTACACAGCATCGACTCCAATCTTCCCCTTTAAGGTGTGACGTAATTTATTTATGGCCCCTAAGCACGTTAATCAATGAGAATAAACTTATGATTCAATAACAATGTTAATGCACATAAACATTCAAAAGAAAACAGTTTAAAATAAATTTAAAATAAAATATATTAAGTATGAAAATACTGTGTTAAGTTTATATAACGTCAATGTAATCAAATTAGGCGACAGTTGATGTCTACTTTTAATTGCCACTTATTTTCAACAACATATTTTTTTCATTATAATTTATATTCAAAAAGCTCGTATTAAAATTTTTTAAAATTTGTTCATGAAATAGTAGAAGACCGCTATAATAATGTCTCTAACGAAAATATTACAATTCTACAAATGCAATAGTATACGTTTTATTAATTGATGATTTGATTGTCTCTAATTTGTCTTAGTATCTTCACTAATCAATAAAACTTGTTAAAATTAACAAGTTTAAACGGTAGTCTAAATTCCAATGTTTGAACTAATTGCCATTAGAAGAATCATATTTGAAACTCTTATCGTAACACATTCGAACCAAATCAAGATCAGAAACAAATTTAATATTTCATAGATACTTATATATCTCAGTTTACTCCGGTTAACATTGTCGACAATTAAAATTTTCATAAACCTATCTAATAAAAATACTCCGTTTTAATTTGGTTTAACACAAATACCAAACCATATATCATTATCACTAGATATTTTATCAAATACATGTATTTTATGTTATTTTTTTCTATAATTGACTTGCTAGAAATTCTGTCTTCTAGGAAAGTAAGAAAAATGTCAGGAATTAAATTATATTATTCAGTCCACTAATACTTGCATAATACTCTAAAATACAAAACTATGTTTTACATTTAAATTTTGCTTCGTTCCTATTTTATAACACCTATAGAAACAAATAAATAAAGAATCCAACCTTTTTTTTGTTAAATTTGATCCATCTTTTCTAACTATCTATATACCTCTACTTTTTTCATGAATATGTTTTTATTATTTTATGTAAGAATATTATCTAAAAATATAACTTTATATGTGTTTATTAATATATTATATATGTTTATACAATCACAGCTGATAATTACCATAAAAAATAAATTTAAAATGTATGTCTAGTCTAGCACAGTTGGCATGTAAATATCCTACATATATTTAAATTACTTTTGAGTTAATGTATTGACAATTGTTGATGTACAATCAATGCCCAAGGATATACAATTATAACTACTATAGATAACAACCTACTCTTAGAAACATCATGACCATGATTTTGTGACCTCTGAATTGCTAACAATTGATATACGCTAAATTATGTACTCATGTAATTTCAGATAATCAGAGAGTGTCAGTTATAGATAAGGGTGTCTACCTCGTTCAACTTCAGAACGCAAAAACGTGAGTAAGTACACTTACATTTAAACAAATTAAAACAATTGCGATCCTCATATCATCGCAAGACTATAATTACTGAAGTTTGTTCTGTTAAAATAAATCAAATTCTCATGAACGAAGACGACAGATTATTAGTCAGTATCGTGTGTGGAGGGGACAAGGGTGGTATAATGCAAGCCAGTTTGTAAGAGTTTTAGTGATTAGATCTATGTAATTAAGGAACAAATTAGTAAAATCGGAACATTTTCAGGTCCACAGAATCAACCCCTACCATCAGTCTTAATAAACTTTCTAAAGAAGATGTGTTCCATAAAGGAAGGTCATGGTACGCTGCAAAGAGCCCGACAATATTTCATTATATTACATTAGTTATATTAGGTAAGTCCTTTCAAACAAGAAATTTGAATCAAATATAAGTACATCAAATCATCAGTCGTTTTATAAAAATAAACATTCCACTTTGTAATTTAATTGTTATTCCTTTCTTTTAACATTTAAGTTGACTCATTTTAATAAGAAACAGTATTTTCAAAGATTGTTTTGTATTAATTACCATCCAATTAATTTGAATTAAGTAGAACTTGACGCAAACAAAAGTTTTGTCGAAAACAAAAGACTTAAAATTATGTATAATCACAATTAGTAGTAAAGTGTCAATAATTGATACCAAAATAGATAAAATAATTAAAACATATTAAACTTTTTGAAAGTATATTTATAAATTTATCAAAAATACAAATTATATTAATTCCATCAGGTTCATTAGTATGGGGTATCTTATTTTGCGCATGGGGCGACAATTGGGGTTGGAACGGAGAATGGTTCAAGCTAGCGCTCATTGGAGTAATTGCGTGGGCAAGCGGGCAGATTCTGCAAGAAATAACTACTTTACCGCCTATGCTAGCTGGTCTGCTAACGGGTATTATTGCCCGCCACCTGGGATTCGTTGACATGCGGCATCATCCACATATAGATGCTTTTCTAAGGTAATTGTCACTTTTTTATGTATTATTTTAATATTTTTGCCTTGAAATTTTCCTTTGTAGAGTATTTCCGCCAGATAATTTTATATAAATATATATTCATAAAAAAGTTTAACACAAATATCACGTATATCTTTTGTTGAAAATAAATAAAATTATTCATGCATGTATCTTTAAATATTTAATTTACTTCCTCGTTCTTTACAATGTCAGTTCTACTATCAATTGAATTCTTCCTCCAGGAAAATATACCCTGTGATTATCCTGGGTAAAGGATCGCTAGGGTGGGACGTTAACTATATGAGACAAAACTGGAAGCAAGTTGTAACCCTAGGAGCATTACCTTGGATGACTGAAGTAACTCTAGTCGCGATATGCACCCATTTTCTCCTTGGTTTTCCCTGGATTTGGGGTATGTACATTTTTCCATCTTTAGTATTAAATTATTCAATGGAAGCTCATAATCGGTAAATGAATATTATACGATAAATTGTTCTAATCATCAGAACCTTATTTGGCAGCTTCATATTAACACTACTGACAACATAAATTTAAACAGGATTTTTAGTAGTGATAGTGTCCGTTTTATTTATCGTGATCGAACAACTTTGAGTCTACTTTTAAATTGACCATCTCACAAGCAGAGCCTGGAATATATCCTTATTTTTTTCATCAAATTTTAAATGTGAGGACGGTTATTTCAATATAAGTTGAGTTTAAAAGTACAATATTCTTATGTTTGTTGCATATTAAACTTATTTAACAGAATCTCAAACTAAACACAAAAAAAAATTGAGTATCAGTAAATAATTTAATTCATTGTTATTTAATTTCTATATATAATTATAATTTTATTACCAGTATTATTATACTGGTAAAGATTTAGTTAAAGTTAAACCACAGTTCAATCTCTGTAACTTATGACAAAAACCCACATTATTCACAATTCACATACAAACCATAGATTATGCAATAATTTGAATAAAAAACTGAATTTTATAAACCATTGTTTTGGTTGGTAATTACTGTTAGTTCTCACATATTTTTCTATCATTCATTATTTACACATTGAAGTTTACACTTTTATTATGAATAGAGATTGCAATGTTTACTCATTCTGATAAATGATTTTGGAAGAGTACATTTTAATACAGTAATTTGTGTATTTATATGTATATTGACCTGTACATATAGTACATATATATATATATATAGTACATATGGTACATATAGTATTTGTTTGTATTTTTTTTATAATTATTTATTTATGCTCAGTTGATATTTATAAATTTATTAAAATATCAAGACATACACAAACTGTAAAATGTATAATAAAAAGCACTATTAATAAAAAAAATAATACTTTTATGATATCATAATAAAATTGTATGTTTTGCTTATCACCATTTAATTTGAAATATAAACAGGAAAAAATCTCTAAATACTTTTAAAATAATTTACATCTACAAAAGGAATTTTAAATTTAAATACTTTTATTTTTATTATGAATAAAGGAAATATATAAAATTAAGTTAATTTAAATTTAAGATGAGGCTGATTATGCATATACACGGTCCCATTTATCACAAACTGGCTTAATCAAAAATGAGTAAATATATGAAATTACTTTATGCACTGCGTATTTTCACAACAAAATGACCATAAAAATAAAAATAACAAAGTTTTCAATTAATTTTCAATTGCTTACTTAAAAACATAAGCTATCTGTTATTACTTAAAATTTATACAAATCTTAGCGTGTTCGGTTTTATTTTAATTATATTAAAATATATATAGCTTTATTAAACAATGAAATTGTGAAATTTTTCTTAAAATAAATATCTTAGAAAATAAAGCAAGAATTATTAACAAATTTTATTAAAATAATTTTAATTATTCTGTAATGAGCAAACGAAAAATCATACCATTGTTTTAAATGGTATTTACTGTACACTATATATATTTTGTAATCTTGGACTTTCATGGTATACCCGATTACTATTTAATTATAGATAAACTGAAGCCAACTCTTATAATATTTATAATATTTATAATATATATTATGACATAATAATTAAAACGTAATTTAATTATATTTTAATATATATATTTAGAACTATAAATTATTTTACGTTTTGTTTCCCGAAGCTTAAGGCTTAAGAGCTTGTTATAAGCCATTAAGCATTGTTCTGCAAAATGTGCATTGTCTTCAATGTATTATATATTTGATTTGTATTACTTTTCTCTATAGTATCTACCATTCTATTAATTTAATATTAGACTTACAAATATTGAATTTATGCTATCTGTTACAGTAATCTTATTATCAACTAGTATATGTCATATTAGGATTATATATTTGAGCAAGCAGAATTTTATTCGTTATACCTACATAAAGCGATTACCACTTTCCTTCCATCTTCAAGAATGTAACATTTAGGAATTTTTTGTTCTTAGCATTATATATTTATACATATTTATTTATAGTTTTTAATAATATTTGTATAGTTTTAAAAATTAATAATGACCTTTTTATTTACAATATAATTAAAATTAACTAAACTAAATAAATAATATATTAAAATTATCTAAAGATAATTTCATTCAAGTCTATAGCCACCGTTATGTACTTCAAACTATAAACAATAAGCAGTCAGTATATTAACTGATAAATATTTAGATAATTTAATAATAAAAACAATTATATGGCTATTGAAAATTATTTATAACTTTGTAAAAGAACATAACACTTATTAAGTAGTTCTTATGCTGTAAGGACTACTGAATAATAACAAGGTTACTTTGGCTCACTTAGAGTACGATGAAACTACGATATTTTAAACTACTATCAACAATTAAATTATAATTAGTACTATGTCAGAAGGTGTTTAAATATTTTAACAATATATATAATTATATATTCAAATTGATCAGCGTGAATCGTCAATTATATTACTAAATTATTTATATTATAATAATCTTTACACACACTCGATTAGAAAATTATAAAGTAGTTTTCCATAAAGTGGATATAATTCACTTATCAATAGATTCGTTTATTATTTATTGATAGTAATAATAAAATAGAGACAATATCACTTTTTATATTAGGCATAATATAAGCTAATATTTATAGTATAATATTTAAATACACATGAAAATATATTTAATATGCAAATTAATCTGGAATAATATTGTTAGGATTATACTTTGGGTTTTCATTTGACCTTTTCGAAATAGTTTGTTGTTTTTTTATTAGTTTAGTTAGTTTGTTTATTTCAATCATGAACAAACGAGTAATTCGTCATTCTGGTAATGCGTTTTCATTGTGATATTAAATATCTTTGCGTGAATTCAAGATAATTTATGTGATAAGATAAATCAAGCATACAATTAATGGATTCAATTACTTCGTCACAATCGTTTCATTTTAATTTGTGATCACCAACTTTGAAATAATCAAGGAATCAGATCATCTCCCTGACTTATGTCGCTAAAATTTCATAAAAAAGTTTGGTGTAAAATTGTGATTGTGTGTATGGTTGCTGGTTTTTTACCAATGTGTGTGTGTGTGTGTGTGTGTGTGTGTGTGTATGTGTGTGCGTGTATGTGTGTGTGTATGTATGTACACCAATTAATATTGCTGAGGACCTTTTGCAATTATTACCGTTGCTCTTATCATTATTGGCATGATGTCTGTTAAAAATAATGGTATATATTTAGCTTATTTTGTTTTATATATTATATAGCATTATAGGTAGATAATATCTATCAAGTTTTATATTTCGATAGGTCGTATGTTGTTGACGATAGGTATTATGACGTCAATGATAAAAGTTTTAATTCTATTAAGTCTACGATCTAGTAATTGGACGATAAGATATAAATATTATATATAAATATATAAACAAATCACACGAGCACACATACACACACACACACACAAAACTTGAACACTCTTCTTTTTAAGGTAACGTGCTTATACCTATTTATTTCAAATATATTAAAAGCCTAGGAGACCCATTTAAATGTTTGAACGGAATTATAAAAATTAATAAATCGTTCAACTACTTAGTGAATACGGAATGATTGTCTAAAGATGTTTTTTTTATGTTTTTTTCAACTTCGATTAATAATCAAACAAGCACTTGTTGCAATTTGTAAAATTGTTCAAATTTTATGCTTCACGCCACTTCACGATATACGAAAATAGATTTCCAATATTGAATGTTCATAAATAAAGCTCAATTTGGTACATTAATTTAGGGGCTACTAATTTGCTTTTAAACAAAGAGCGTAACCTTTTGCTATCCCATGCAGAACATTTACCTGAAGGCATATCATACTACGTTTTACGAATAATTTCGCTAATTGGCAAAATAAATAAATATACGTTGTTTTGGATTTAAATAAAACTTAAAGTACGTAAGAAAAAAATTATTTTTCTTACATTTACAAAAGTATATATTTTTTTCGCATTTTTTATAATTACAATTAATTAAAATCAACAATGGAATCAACGAAATATTATTTAGTTTAGACAACATTTTGAAATAGGATTTAATTAGAACTGCGTTAATATTAAACAGTTAATTCATTATGATGTTATAATCTCCATACTGATTTACGGAAACAACGGCCACTTTGTTTCATGCAGCAGTGCGATAAGCTCGCAAAACCATTACATAAATTTACCGAAGTTATTCTGCAATTTTATATTCAAAACGACATAAAATAGCATTTCAAAAAATTTTAAATTCGTATACACCACATAATAAAATAAAAATTGTCACGAATCATAACAATAGGGCCCGATATGTACGTGATATAAAGGCAATTCAATAAATTCTTACATAGAAATTGCAATGCAATAGGTCTGAATGCATTTCACTGCATGACGTGCTTTACTGTACACCTCCGGTAGAGCAACTTTTCATGTGCATCGTCATGCTCCAGCTTTGCGTAATTGCTACTGAAGATAAAAGTTCCATGAAATCATTGTGCAATATTTTTTTTATACATCGACCATTTTGTTCTTATTATTAAAACAGCTTAATATTCAATATAATTATTCGGCTGAACTCACGTTATTGTTATCGGAATTTGCCCGACCATTTTCGAACCCCTTCGAGGTTCTTTTTTATGAGTTCTGAACATGTCGGAATGGCGGCGTGAACTGCTCACGTGAAAGCAGTGAAGGGTTCGAAACCAGTCGGGCAAATTTCGATAATAATAAGTTTAGTACAGCTGGATAATTATATTTAATAGTAATTATGGATCACGAAAGTTTACATACAAAAACAAATTATATTATAATATATTAACTTCTATTTCAAACAATCGCTTAATCTAACCCCAGATAAAGCTTGATTACGAGATGTTATTTCGTATCACGATCCAATACAAATCCTGTTACAAGTTTAGCTCTAATAAAATAAAAAACTTTCTAGAAGTCTTACAACACACACATACAGAAGTTCTCAAATTTATATGTTATATATATTTGTAAATTTTCATGTCATCACATATAAATTGAAATTTATCGAAACAAAAAATTTAAACTTCCGCTGGCATTTAAATGAACGACCCACGTTAAAGGAAAAGTTTGTTAACCTTTAGTAAAACCTTTTCACGGCTACATTTGAAAGCAATATAAAACAGTTTAGTAGTATTCACCGCTGTATTTCTGCAGGTTTTCTATTGGGATCTGTTTACGCATCCGTGTCGTGTCCTGTGGTGATGCCATCTGTACTGAAGCATGGAAAGAATGCAAGTGGAACAGTCAACTGGCCGCAACTAATTTGCACGGCGGGTGGTCTGGACACAGCACTCAGTGTCGGAATCTTTGGCGTCATTTTTAGCTACTTGTTTTATGAAACAGATCACACTTATCGTATAGTAAAAGTAAGAATTTAATATTTATTTAGTTGTAACTTTTTATAATAAATAAGTATAATAAAATAGTTTTTATTCACGGATATTAGTTGCTTAATACTGAGTACAATAATTAATAGGTTTCAAATACTCAATCTACAAATTTATAACTCTTTACATTCTGCAAATCTTAACTCACACACTACATAAATAGTTTTTATGTGATGTAATGTTTAAATAATATCAAAATTAGTAACAAAAGGTGCCTTGTAATTTTGCTGAATTGTCCAATTCAGTATGACAATGTCAAGTGTTGCACTTGAATATGAATGGACTGCTGAAATCATAAAATGATGTTCAATATAGATAATGAAAGATAGCTTGGTATTAGTATTATAACATAGATTTGTCGTATTATTAGTTTATTGTCATATTTTTATCAATATTTATAAATATGTGTTTTATACTTAAAATACTTTTTATTCAATATAATACTTAAGTATTTTATTCAACATAATACTTTTTATTCAGGCAGTGTTGGCGTTATTTGTGGGAGTAGCGCTCGGTGTGGCGTGGGGCAGCCTGGCGAAGTTTGTGCCCAATTCAAAGGACTACTATGTGACCGAGCTCAGGGTTTTGTTCGTTCTCGCCGGAGGACTTTTTGGCAACTTTTTCACTGGCGCAATTGGATGGGGAGGCACTGGTTAGTAACAGTTCAATTTCAATTTACTCAACTGTTTTGTTGCATACATAAAATATTATATATTCAACAATTTGTGAAATTCCATGATACAAAATAAATGAAATCGTATTTAATGGATATGTAGATGAGGGATTTTATTTTCCTTTTAGTGCGAGCGGATAAAACGTTATTCGTATTCCTATAGCGTTGTGATAATAATTTGTCATATAAACAAAGGATTAAACTTTACAATCCTTCATAAATATTTTCGACATAGTTTTTAAAATAAATTACTTTTATTCTATATAGTTACAGTATTTGGGGAATAAAAAAAAACATCTTCAAAAAAAATATTTCTATATATCAATCGATGCGGAATTTTATACTTAATCTAAAAAACCAAAAAAAGACGAGTCAAAATTTTTCCTACATGAGGAAATTCCCTAAATGAGGAAAATAAGTTTATTACTAATAATTCAATAGCGGAATAAAAAATAAATCTGCGGTATTCTTCAAAACTCAATTTGATAGTCTATATAAAATTAGTACCAATAAAATTCGTTATCATATCGAATCATATTCGTTTTTATTGTATTTTGTTTATCACAGGTGGAGTGGCAGTGCTGGCGTGTAACGCTACAGCGGCCACGCATTGGGCGAAGGATGGGTGGAAATTAAACCAAAACCCCGCTTCCACTGTATACAGAGTCCTCTGGTCCTTCTGCGAGCCTGTGCTTTTTGCTTACACTGGCACATACTTTGTGGTTAGTAACATTTGTATAAAATTCAAACGTTTACTATAACAGTTATAGATATTATAAATTAACTTACCAAAATGAGATTTCTATTGCTTCGATGCTTTAATAAAATTCGAATTTTATTAATGATTTTTAAGTGTTTTTTATAATTATAAATTAGATAGTATCTGATAACACTATATTAATTAAATTAATTGAATATAGATTCACAGTTCAATATCAAATACTATGTTGATCGGATTAGGCATCTTACTTGCCTGTCTGACTGTAAGACTGACCATAGCATTCATCGCATGTTGGAATCTCACTTTGAAGCAGAAGATATTTGTCTGCTGCACATGGATACCAAAAACTATTGTAGAGGTACACAACTTTTTTTATATCTATTTATAGTAAATTAATATAAAGTATTAAAGAAAATACTAATGAATAAAAACGAATATGAATTTTAGAAGAATTTATTTTTTTTCTACTCTAGATATAATAATTCTAACTTAAATTCCAATGAAAACGGTTCTTGAAATTAATGAAAAGAACTTTTATTTAGTCATATTAAAGAGAAAGTGGTTCCTTTTAAATTTATGTCCACAATAAAAGCACAGAATAAATGTTTAAATGATAAAAGCATCTCATATTGTAACGGTCTTATTACTTCGAAAGCTTCTTACTCATTTGCAAGAAATCTCCGTCCGGACCGTAAATATTTTTATGTATGCCTAGTATTTTTATGTATTCGTCGCAATGAAGTCTTTCCCAATCATAAAAAAGGACACCTCATTTCTTCGAGAATTTAATAAATAAAACCTTACAAATATAATGGAAATACGCGGAAATATTTTAACATACTTATATTCAAATTATAACATGGTAACAGTATTCTAATGAAATATATTTTTACCTGTTTTTCTTTCAGGCTGTGTTATGTCCTTTGGCCATTAACACCCTAATAACGGCTGGAAGCTCGACTGACAGCCAAGAATTTGTCTACGCCCAGGAGCTCATGAGGTTGATAGTCCAAGCCATTCTCGTGACCACACCAATCGGTTTCCTCTTGACAAACAACCTAGGTCCTATACTGCTTAGCAACAACCCTGCACATTGCGAGAGCAGTAAGTTTGAATTTTTAATTTATACCTTTTTTCAGAATGTTCATTATAAAAATTATTAACTATTTATTATATTTTGAATCTTACAAAAACAATTTTGCTAAGATATATAACGAATTTTTGTGTTGCAAAAGCTTAATGCAAAATTTTTATTTATCTACATTCAACGATTCGAAGCTTCATTCAACGTTTCAAATACGAGTACCTCCACTAAAATCTATGATCTATGGTTTTGTCCACAGATAATAGATTGTGGTTTCATCACACAAATATTCACGAATAGTCACGACCGGGGATTTGACTTCTAACCTGTCAATTCAAAAGCAAACGTTGAGCTCTTGAATGACAAATGTTCTTAATAAAATAAAACAATAATATTTTGAAATTCATAATTTTTTATAATTTCTGGTTCTGTTTTAATTATTGTATAATCAAACATTTAGTTCATTAATATTAACAAGGAATTTTGTGGTCGATAAATTGTTAAATATATTTCTACAATTTATATATAAAAAATACATTAAAAATATTCAATAGAATGAAGCCGTTATATCATATTTCTTTTGTATCACAGATATCCAGCCCGAACAAAGGAAGTCAACAGTATCGGTCAGCGAAAACAGTAAGTTATGAGAGGATCAAATGTCAATTGAAATCATTTAAATGGCTTCGTTTAAGTCTGAACATGAAAGCAAAGTACCTATTAATTAATGCCGTGCTGTAAATGGTTAATTTTAAAGTGATACGTTTGTCCCACTAATTAAAGTTAACTGCAAACACGAACCTTACATATTTATAGTATCAGTAATGTTGAGTTCTGTTTTAAATTCTATATATATTTAAATTTATTTACAGTGTACTATTTAAAAAGAATAAATATATGTATTTAAAACGAATTTAGGTCAAATAAAACACTACAGTTGTCACTTTAATAAATAACGTGTTACATTATATATAATTATCCGGTTTTTCTCACGTAAATACTATATATTTTGATAATTAGTTTCAACCCTATTTGAGGTCCTTTTTTCACAAGGTCGGAGCACGAAATCGCGGCGTGACCTAGTCAGATAAATATATATAATAGTAATCATGGATCACGAAAGTTTAAATACAAACGACATCTTACTAATTATTTATATTATATAATAGGATATTTTGTTTTCAGTATTATATTTTGTGTGCTTAAATATAAAATTAGTGTTATCCGCTGGTCGGACACATTTTATTGAAATAAGGAGGAAGTAATCAATATCTAACAACAACACGTAGAAGTTAAAACTCGCGTATAATTTGATTACATTTTTTATTTTAACCTGACGTTTCGAATGCCTTGCAGCAATCGTGTTCACGGGTAGATGAGATGTAAGTGTCGAAATTAAATCAAATTATACGCGAGTTTTAATCCGTAAAAAAATGTTTTATTTGAAATGTGTACTCGTGAAAATCTAAGAAAATACTTTGAGAAGTTATTTTAACTGACTTAAAAGTTTATAATAACTGTTGAGATTATATAAATTATTGTAATGTAATAATTATTAAAACGGTGTGCTTCCTTTTTTATGTAAACTGTACATAAATTTTATTTTTATTTATTTATTGTTACACTTAAACATTTTTTTATTATATTTTACATTGTTATTCCTATATATTTGTTATATAACAAGTCTAAGGTTTTTAAAATTTAATAAGGTTGTGAGTATTTTCTGTATAAGACCCAGAAAATAGTTAAAATTATACTTAAATATAATTATTAAGTAATATAAGTATACGATTTTGTTTATCTTTAATTATGGCATGAGATTTAAAAATGGCTTTATATATAGTAAATGTATGTTATGTCTATTTTAAAACATCGTAATATGTAATTCATTTATGTTTTTCATTGTATTTATTATATGTTATTATAGAATAATTTTTACCAAACTCATATGTGATATAATATCTGAATAAGAAATAAAATTATTTAATTACATATGAAATATGATAACGAAATGTAATGATTAAATAATATGCTGTGAAAATACAACACTAAAGATAAAAACGTTTGTATGAACATATTTAAAGGTTTACAAATATTTATTCATACACAAACTATGAAAATTATGTATGAAATTCAATGTATGGTACATTCCTATATCATTCACTTCGTTTCACTGACAATTGATGTTGTTTTAAATAAATTGGGACCATTTCTTCAAACACTACATTCCATAGAATCATTAGCCTATTTTATAATAAATATTGTATAAAATTATAAACAATTAATTTAAAAATATATATGTTTCATATAAATTATTATTTCTAAAGGCTGTATTCAATAATATTGTTTGAATTTTGCAATATCCAAATGATATATTTTATACAACAGTCAGTTATTTTGTTAATGTGCTAAAACGAGTAACGTAGTGCCAAAGAAAAAGTATTTTAGATTAAGAGATTTTGAGTACAAATACTCATTGCAGTTATTATAACAATAGATGCGTAGTTTTTCCGCATCTGAATTTCGTTTGCATTTTCGTGGATAACGAAAAGTTGTATTTCTTTAAGCAATATATTTCCGGAATGAAATCGGAAAAGATGTGTAAGAGCTATGTTTGTTATATTTAGATGCTTCGTAGATCATAATAAAAATAAATACTGTTAAAAGCATTATTTTTATAACGAATAAACTTTTTTTACAACTTTTGTTTTTTTTTTGAAAGTCGATTGGAATCACAAACTACGATTAATAAGGTAAGTAAACGAACGCATTACCTGGAATACCAACTATTAAAAACAAACACAGTTTCTTCAGAACGAGTCAGACAATACGCAAAATCACTAACAACTTCCTTAATTTCAGATTAAATCTTGCCACTACAGTAACCTTGCTCACCTCCATCTAGTGACGAATTAACGAACTAAGGTTTATTTAATTACAAACACTATATAACTTTAGAAGTTTTAAGCTTACTATATGTGTGTTGTTTTAACTTTACACATAAAATTAACAACCTTTTTTGTAGCGACATCTAGTATCAAGAATTCTTGTCATAATTTTTTTTTTAAATATTTTTATTTTGTTTCCAATTTCTTTACCATTAGCTTCGAATGACACATAGTATTTAAGTAAAAGTATGTAAACTGATTAAAGTGTAATAATATGTATATAATGTAATATTTTATTTGAAAATATAACATAATTTTTGAACTTTTAAAAATATAAAAATAATCAACCCTTTAATAATCTTAATATTCCTATTACCCAATATTTACCTTTTACTAGCAGGTTACTTTTTATGAAGTTTCACTTCTATCATATGTAAATTGGAGACACCATTTTTGTAATAAAGTTATGTTTTGGAAATAAAGAAATATTATTATTATCATTAGTAATGTGTAAAAATTTTATAATTATATAAAGAAAATAATATATTAGCAACACTTTGTGTTTAGTTAATCATGTTTAACTATAATTAATCTGTAGGTGTTTCTGCTTATTCATAAATTAACTTATTGGGAGAGAAACATATATATTTCTGTCTATTTCCGAGATCAACTGCTGCAATCAACAACGCTACACCTGGACGTCAATATCCCCATCGGAGGTTTAACTGATGATGTACCGTATTGATATGACCTCTATGTGACCTACACATACCGCAAGTATCGACGTGAAAGTCTGACTAATTTTAAACTTAGTTTGCGCCAAAGATATATATAGTTATTATATCAAAAATATTTTGCATTTCTTTTTTTTTATTGAAATCCTTTCACCTAAAGGTTGTCTCTCAGAGATTGCTTTTAGCAATAAGATTGCCTTTGCATATTTATATATGTATTTATTTAAACTTACAAAGGGTGGACTTAATGCCTGGTGGCATTCTCTGCCAGTCAACCCGTGGTGCTGGTGAGAAGGTGGCGTAGGCCCATGTACAATTGCATTACAATTAACTAACATAAATATTTATATATAAGTATATACTACAAAATAATTTAAAAAAAAATACAAAATATACTTAAAATGTATAAAACTTTAAAAATTAACAGACATACATTACGATGATTTATTAAGATGGTACATTTAATCTTGGTGCTTCAATTAATATTAATAATTGTTCAATTTTTGGTTTGCATCAATTAATATTGTAAATTTTTAGTGTTTAATTGTATTGTATAATATGCAATAAAGTGCTTCTACCTGTCAAAAATTTTCATACCCATATAATATATATTTACATACATAGCCAATTTCATATATTACTTATGTACTTTGGACCGAGTAGTATGTACAAATACAATGATAATAATACAAAGTTGCGTTCAAGCGTATTAATATATCAGTTCGCAAGGTTCGTTCTCTTTTTCTCCGCCATTAATATACCAGAAAAACCTGAAATCCTGGATACAGCCGCAATTCGATACTCGTCGTTGAAATAATAAGCCTTTACCTAATAACAAGATTAATTCTTTCCTACTTTTACCAACATAGGATTATAGATTCAAAATGTATCTAATACTACCTGTTGCTAGCGACATCGTCTTGTGGTTAGGCCCTGATTATATAAGCGTATATAGAGGCAAATCCCTTTGTGGATAAAGATAACGGAATTTAATCTAGACTATCTTATTGTTATACATTAAAATTGCAACCATAGATATATTGCTTTTAATAAACGAAGACGGATACTCTCAATTAATTTACAATTTAATTATATAGATAATCTGTATAGCGATTTCATATTAAAAATTGTCGCTATGTTAAGGAATTATGAAAAATACGTTATAGTAAAAATTTTTTGTTTCTATGTTGGTCAGCATATTTATTGAATAAATTTTTTGTGACCCCATAATACAATTGATTGAATTTTGTACCAATTGATGCGTATACGTTCTGAATAGTTGCCCAAACGATTTTTTTATTATCATAAAAAAGTGTGAAAAATGCGTATTCGTGATTTCTAAAAAGTAGTTGCGCGATCAAAGTGTTTTTATGACAAGTGACGCGTGTTAATGTCAGCAAAAAGTGATCAGAATTGGGACAAAATTTATATAGTAGTTTCTTCGTTTTGTAAGTGAAAAATAAATAGCATAGAATTTAGAAAATTATGCAATATGTTATATTATATGATAATTAGATATGTTAATGAGTTTAATGATGAATTTATTAAAAAAAGACACAAAAGCATAATTTCAAAAAAAAAAAAAATTATAAGAGACCTTACAAATATATGGTTTTTATAAAAAAAATTAACAATTTACAAAAAAAATATTTTATAATATTTTATAAAATTAGTCGCTCAAAAGTAATTGCGGGGCAAAAATTAAATCATATATATTTTTATTTTTCCTCCCCACTTTTTTTTTTTTAATTTTTTTTTTCTCTTAAGTTGGTAATTAACTAAGTTAAGTTTTCAAAATTTTCGAACGGGTCGTGAATTATCTTATTTTAATAAAAATAGATCTTAATTTTTATTAAAAATTCCATCTTGTTTTATTTAGTTTTAATTTATTTAAATCGACACTTGAAGTAAATTTAAGGGAGTAAATTTATCAAAAATCACAAAATACCTGTCTTGTACAGCGTTCAATTTTATGTAAAAATATGTATTATTCATTCCGATTTTCTAACTCGTTAGTAAGTTATAAAATTCACAACTTTAGAAACAAATTATTCTGTTTATTGAGTGGAAAAATATCTAAATGTCAGAAGAACATTTTAGGGGATTTTTATTTTCAAGTAAAAAAATTTTCGTGTCAATGAAAAAAGACAAATTTTTGTTTTAATCATATTATATATATAAAATAATATACTTGTACGGAGACTCCCTCAACAGCTGCAATAACAGACACAGCAGCAGAAACGGTAATTAAATTCAAATTCAAATTCAAAATATTTTTATTTAAATAAGCATTTACAAGCACTTTAGAATTATCAATTTACAAAGTATAAAAATTTATGAGTAATAAGTTCATGAGTAAGCTACTATCAGCTCGGAATGCTGTTCTGCTGAGAAGAACTGGCCAGTAACTCAACAGTTGCTCTTTTTAAATAAAACAATGTTAGGCTTATACATCATAATAACAACCCTGCAAATCAACAATCCAAGTTCCACACATTTTGATCGACTAAGTACTCTTGAATGCTATAGTAAGCTTTATTTAATAATATACTTTTAATTTTAAAAGGCAAGGTCTAAGATATCTTTGTGGAATCTTATTATATATACCCTATGAAGGATTTTTTAACTTTTTGGAGACAAAATTTAGGCAATTACAAGAATGAACATAAGTTACCGCGGTCGAGGACGGAAACTTCGAATCTCGTGGTGGCCCCAAGGGTCGTAGAGGCAGCGTATATCGAGATGGCCGCGAAGACCACGGCGGGAGAGGGGGCAGGAAAATGGATCTAGAAATATTATTAACTTAAATAGTATTTATTGAATTAAAAAATAGAAATATATAAATAAAAAAAATTATTCATTATTATTATTATCCTATTAATCATAATTATTAAACCATTACTTATATAAGTAATGGTATAATAATTATAATAAATATTTTTTATTCCATTATTAATTTATTTTTTTCACCTATTATGGCTAGGTATTTTTTACTTTCTATTTACCAACCTTCACAGTTCTTTAAATACAACCTCCTTGAAGGCAGACATATCGGATGTCGGCTGTTGAGTCTGTGTAACTTAAAACCAATAAACCAAAAAATATTTAAAATATTTTTTCTTCCATTAATTCGAGATTTTCAGCTACATTCTAGCGACATCTTACGGAAAACAGTTAACTTACTTACAAATTACTAAACTAAGAACTTAGGATATAGTTTATAAAAGTTTTGAACTTCTTCAATAGATGGCGGTGTTTTAACAGTTAAAAGTAAAGGCTTATAATTATAAAAATAGATATAAACGGAAGCGTAAAAAATATTATTCTTTCGATTCCTAATAAACTATAAGATATAATAAATAAACCTGCATACGATATTAGTGAAAAAAAATATGAAAAAAACTTTTAATGGCAGATATAATTGCTAAAACGAATAAATATATCCTACGCTTCTTAAGGTTTTGGTAATGTCAATTACAACCTTCATTATAAAATATAATTTTAAGAAAATAAAAGAAAAATAAAACGCTAGTTTATATTTATGTTGAACTGGCCGTTATTCGTGGCGATTTTAATCATTATTAAGATAATTTGTAGCTGTAGCGTTAGCCTATATAACCTCTGCCTATCATAATCAGATTGGAATCAGATTTTTTAATCCATCCAGCAGTTTCGAAGATAAGTCTGTTCAACCAAACAAACTCTTCAGCTTTATAATATTTGTATAAATATATGGATTTTTAAAAAAGCTACTGTTTATCATGTAACAGTCAAGTATATTTTAAATGTTTTTTATATTTATTTTACAACTTGCTGTTGCTAGCGGCTTCATCTCCTTTTAACTTCCTACTAGCCATCTAAATTGACAAAAAATTTATAATTTGTAATTATTACTCATGTTTCTTATTTTATCGTGAATATTTTTGTGACAAAAGTGTCCTATGTTTGTAATTCCTATGTTTATATACCTCGGGTTTTTTTTTTCTTTGAACATGGGAGAATTTTCTGGTGTAAATTATATTATGACAAGCGGTAATGGGTACAAGCCCCATCAGATTAACTTTCTGGAGAGAAAAATGTTACATTTTTTTATAGTATTTTATATATTTTATATAATTAATTATATAATTATATTTATATGTATCTTGTAATCACTTTCTATTGAAATTTGTATTACATTAGACGACACGTATATTATGTTGGTACCACAACCACCACGATGGCACAATTTATTCTTAATATCGCGAATACGCGGTTTTCGGTTCACACAAACACACACACACATACACACATGTCTTTAAAAAGTGTCCAGAATTGCTCAGGACACCTAAAAACGTAAAAATTTTACAAAAAAAATATATATAAATCGGGGTTATTACAATGACTTCCTTAATTAGGCAGATAAAAAGTTTCGCCAAAAAATATTTTATGACAAACAAACAAATAAATAGACATTTTAAAATATAATATCTATTGTCTTCAGTTCTGTGATCGACTGATCACGAAGCAATCAGTTTTTTTAATATATAAGATACATTTTTTATGATTGTGTTTCTCTCCTTCTCTCTCTCTCCAAACGTGTTTCCCTCCTTCAAAAATCAGTTTCAGCAATACTTGTCTGGACAAATTACGAAGACCATTAATAGATCCTTTTACACACACAAAATGTGTTAATAGAGTAAAACCAAACGCTTTGAAAAAATATGATGACATACAGCCAACATTAAACCAGATAAAAGTTATTAAATTTGTATTATAATATACATAAAAACGAATGAATACGTAGATAATCATAAATATTTTATAAAATATATAACATTAAAACATTATTTAAAAATAATTAGATTGCGAGCTTTTGTTTCATACAATTTGATACAATTAAACAAACTGTAATCTTTACTATCTGCTAGCTAATAGTATTTAGAGCATAATGTCTTAAAGTAAACGACCATTAAACAAATTTTATATCGCCTTACTGAGTTGCCGGTTGAGTAGCCTTGTCTTTTTATTAGTCATAATAACGTACTAAATTTATTAGTACAAAACATTAAAAAAACAAATAAACAAAATAAAAATAAACTGATATGAATGAAAAAAATTAATTTAATTTCAATTAACAAAAATTATTTGTTGTAATAAATACATGTTACTTTTAATTTACTAAGATATATATAATATGATTGCTTTAAAAAATATTCATATTTTATGTAAATTTTTTGAAAAGAGTCAAAATATAGGCGAAACCCAAAACACAATATATATAGTTACAATGAAATAGCCGTAACTCCCTTGGTCTGCTTCCTTCTACTCAAAAGACGTCTATCACGTTGCAGGTTTAATTGTTTTTATAGATCAAAACTAATTTTATGTATTCGTATTTATAATAGCTCAAAATATATATTATGTTGTTTGTGTATTATTATAGTATATTAAGGAATCCATATGTTGATCTACAACTACAGAAAATTGTACCAAAATCCGTCCATAACTTTTTTCGTTATTACTAAAATATGTTACTATTAAAGTCAATTAGTTACTTGTGAAAGCGCAGGGTGCTATCCCCAAAGTTAATTTGAAACAAGCGTTAATATTTGTATATTTTTCTTTTTTTTATTACAAATATAAATAAAACTATTCTCAAGAAAATGTTAAAATACATTAGCACTAATGATGGTCATAAACGTTTATAGTATCACAAGATTTTAATTAATTTGAGACATCAAGTGCGTCCGTACTCGTTAGTATGAGGCGAGCGCGTGCCGGTCCGAGCGGTCTTTGCGCCTGCTGTACTTTGAGTATATTTGACGCTACAAAATCATAAAAATAACGTAACTAAGTGTTTGTGTAAATCCTCAAAGTGAGCATGACTGCTGTCAGCTCCGGTTCAAGGCCCCCCAGAGCTACGTGCTAGCGCCGAGGTGCTAACACAAAGGGCCTCCGCCATCACGTACTCGAGGCAGCTGACTTCTGTATTACATATTTTTTATCACAACATTTTCTATTTAACCCATAATATCTTATCAATTTCTTGTCAAAAGTAATACATTGCATACTTCCTTTGAATTTAGTGCTATTTATTTAAATTGTCTGATACGAGGCAATGATTTATTAGATCTGCGACTAGAAAATAAAATGAAGACTCGTAGTCGCATTGAAAAGAAACATAATATTGGGACACAACAAGTTATAACTGTTCATAAGAGTGATAAAAAGGGTGTAAAAAAAGAGATCCATGAAAAAAGATCACCTATATCGAGTCGTGATCGTTCAAAACGCTCTGGATTGGAAGCTGTGAAACTGCACCTTGAAGCTACAGGAGGAACAGGAAGAACATCTCGATCAGCAACTGCGGTAAAGCTTATTATAATATTATTCATATAATATCATATTTAATGGCGTATGTATAAATTTAATTTTAAGATACAATAGATACTTCCTTTAAAACTATAGATGGTATTTGAGAACAATCTAAATAACCGCAACATTATAAGAGAATACACATATTTAAATTTACCCAAAATTTAACTAATTTTGAATACTAAGTGGAGACTTACTTCTTCGTCATATCATGTTACCCTCATCTTCTGTAGCCATTGCATATAAAATTACAGCTTTGATTATGAAGTCCTATTTTTTATTAAAGTAAATAAATACTTAATTTAATAACAAAATATGAGGTAAATATTGCTTAAAAACAAGAAAATCCTTTACAAAGATCACGTGAAGATACTAAAAGACCTTAAAAACAAGTTTTTTAAAATT
The DNA here is from genome assembly GCA_959347395.1 of Mechanitis mazaeus. Classification (NCBI taxonomy): domain Eukaryota; kingdom Metazoa; phylum Arthropoda; class Insecta; order Lepidoptera; family Nymphalidae; genus Mechanitis; species Mechanitis mazaeus. The sequence continues at coordinate 4,734,306 of OY365750.1, forward strand.
ATGGCAATATATTTTAAGAAATCGCAAATGGACTTGAATACTAAAAGGAGCTCACTGTGTAGATACACTGTGACCATGACGAGAAAACCATGTGATCCGTTTATCACACTCAGATCGTGACAAATAAATATTATCGGTCAGTAAAAAGGTTTATCACCTTGTAGATAATACTTTAACGCATTTGAGACAAATGATAATATCTTGTTCAAATCCCGAAAAGCTTTGCACTTTGTATTGTGGAAGTCACAAGACAGATTAGAGCAATACGAGATTACAAATACAATTAGCAATGTACAGACGCACGGAAAATATCTTATTATATAAATAAACATAGATTGATGGAAAATTTCAAAGTTATTTCATTCACAGTTTCATTAGCATTTATTAACATCATATAAATGTTTAATCACATAAGACAATTACTTAGAGTATTTATATTTGTTGTAATTTTCACACAGTTAATTGGACTATTGATTAGCTTTAGTAGTAATACGCAAATATTGGTAGTATGCCATATTTGGATTGTACAATAAGCTTGCATTCTCTTTTACCAATATATTAATATATTTAGATGACGTCATATAAGTATACAGTTAAATCACTTTCGAGACGTTTTTGCATTTGTACTTGTGTACGGTCAGCACATAAAAAATAAACTATTGCTTTTATAATTTTTATGTAATTTTTATAATCATTTAAAAAATATTTAAGAAATGAAGAATATTAATATTAAACAAAATTTAATTCCAATATTCTTCAACTCGAGACATTTCGCACTCACTTTCATCCGATGAATCATTTGTGTTAACTATATTTTTCTGACATTACATCTAAAGCCTGACAAGAAATATTACAAGCTATGAGACAAAAAAAAAAATTATTTGAAATTCACTGACTCGTTACTGTCAATACATTTTCTTCTTCAAAATATGACGAACCTTTTTGAAACTGTACAATGAAATTTAAATTTCATGTTTAGAATCCCTGTAAACCTCTACCTCTACCTCTACCTTTGCCTCTGCCTCTGCCTCTGCCTCTGCCTCTAAACGTCTCGAAAGTGATCTACCTTTATAATGATTATCATTTATCTCAAATTGATGTCTCATATTTGATGTGTCAAGATGTTACCTAATAACGATTTTATAAGAGGTAGCTTTTAATGTCTAAAATTGTCTTTACACATCTGTAGTCATCCTAAAATAACTTAAATTTTAAATAATGAATTGACTGAAACATTCTTCAAACCGGGCAGGACTTGAGTCTATATCTTGTTTACTAGTCATAATTATTTTTTACTAAAAGTACGTACCTGATCAACCTCATAGGTTACAGACACATCTCGTCTATCCGTGAACATGATTGCTGCAAAGCATTCGAAACGTCGGGTTAAAATAAAAATGTAACCAAATGACACGCGAGTTTAATCCGTAAAAATAGTTTTATTTCTCATAGTCCTACACATCATTACATCATTTGTGCGTATTCTATTTCAATTATTTATTAAGTTGCTATTCGTCCACAGCTCTATTGATATTACAAAATAAATTATATTATATAAAATATATTTAATGTGCAGAAACAGATTATTTACTGTTTTATTATATGTATAGACATATATAGACATTTACACGTTGAATATATTTTAAACTTTTAAAGAAATTAAACGTATTAAGTAATCTATATCTGTCTGTATGTATGTTTGCACACGAATAACGTAGAACCTACGATAAGGATTTTGATGAATTTTCGTGTGGTGTCAGCCGAATGTCCTGATCAACATTTGAGATCTTAATTTGTGTACGTTCAACACTAAAGAAAATTAATAAGTTAAGTAATTATACAAAAAAAATATTTTGTCAAGTTTTTACCGACTTTAAATCAATACGTTACGCGAACGTAGTCGTGGGGTAAACTAGTATATATAATAAGCCAGTTTAAATTAAAAAAATCATATTTTCTAACAAATGTCTTTAAAATTACTTAAAACATTTTATACGACTTTATTAATCTTCATTTAAGAGTGTAATATTCGTCGGAATTTAAATTTTGCTGCATGTATTTAGCATTTCATTATAAAACAAGATTATGTCACAATTTTAAATACTATGATCTGTAATAATATTATAAAGCTGAAAAGTTTGTTTGTATGAACGCGATGATCTTCGATAGTACCTGATGGAAAATTCTTTCTGGTTATGATAGGCAGGTTTATGAGGAACTCTGTAAATTCTCTAGCACTATGCTGCAGCTCTTAGTTATCCTAATAGACTGCAACTGTTACTCGCAGTTCCGAACTGTTAATAATGTTAGATACTCTATCAAACATACAGAACTATATCAATCTGTCTATTCAGACCACAATTTGTAATTTAAATTATTATATCATATTATATACATATAATGGGAGAGGACTATTCTTCTAACCCTAACTTTTAATTGATATTTACTTTTCTATTTGATATTTCGATTATCATTACCGTCTATTCTAATTTCTGTCCTAAATGAGACACCCACTTTCGGTTCTCTAAAATAATTCCTAATTAAGCGACAGATTTTATTAGCCCTGGCACAATTCTATAAAAATATATGTGAAATATAATTTCGTACAAGTTTATTACCTTGATTATTATATATAAATATTGCTAATATACATTTATAATTATATGTTTTTATATATATTATTGCTATAAAGCTAAAATTCCTATCAATTACTACAGACTAAATGAGACTTAAAAAAATTTTACTACCTCTAGGTGTTTTTACTGAGGAGATTGATGATGATGCTAATTCTTAGTTGATCGTATTTCGATCAAGTAAAAGGTTAGGTTGTGGAGCTTTGGTTGTTGACTCATTTGCAGGATATTCTAATCTGTACATCAAACATTGTTCACATATTTTAAAAAGAGCAACTGTTGAGTCTCTGGCCAGCTCTTCTCAACAGAACAGCATTCCGAGCTGGTGGTAGCTTAAGGACGGACTGACTACTGACATTTTTATAATGTAATAATTGACGATTCAAAAGTGCGTGTAAATGCTTATTTGAATAAAGATATTTTTAATTTGAATTTGAATTTAATAACGAGCAATCAGACTCTCAAATCTCCAACTATTTCAGTTTAAAAATGATATTTTGAAAAAAAATTGCATATTAAAAAAATTACACATACACGGTGTTCAATATAATATTGTTATTATATTATAATTTTAAATTTTGTTAATTCAGATACCATTTGTTAATAATTTTATAGTAAGTGTAAGTCTTTCAAACTTACTAGAAATAGTAATAACAAAGTAAACTCTATTTATATGAAAGAAAAATAGCAGACAACTATGTAAATGTATCGTACTTCTGATCATGAAACATCAACACTGTCGTAATTTAAAATACAGTTTTAATTACTACTTGTTAAAGACTGGAATGTAGTAGTAATAGTAGTTTTAAATTATTTGTAAATCATCTGATTTTTTATACGTCTTTATCTAATATATTTAATGTTTCTTTTGAATTTGCTATCTGTTTATCTTTTTATCTGTTTGTAAACCACGAAATTACAAAACTGACTTCGATGCATTTGATATGGTTACGGGTTATTGACTTTTTTCTCCGCTAAATTCAATAATTTACACTTGCAATATATATTTTTTCATTTATTTACCATCATTTAAATGTTTAACTAATTGCAGCACTTATAAACCACTGAAGATGATATTGAGTCTGTAAAATTAAAATAACGAATAAGTAAGAAAGTTAAATTACTACATTTACTGAATATACAAGAGTTCTGAATAGATCTTAATAATATTTATTGTTGTGTTCGTTTATATCGCTTACAATGCCCTTTAAATTATTTTTTTTTCATATTTTTGCAAAAACAAACAAATGTTTCAAAAGACTCTTAATACGAAAGAAGAAGACTTAAGAAAAAAATCTTAATACTCAGTTTTATTTTTATTTAAGCTATACCTTCATAGAGTATGAAAATTTATACAAAATAGCGATATTTTTTATTAGTCACAACGAAAAATTTGGTATAATTCATACTAGTGTCAACTACTTTGTACATATGTAACCTAACTTATTAATTTTTAATAATATACAACGATGTAACAGACTCACAAATTTTACCCAATTTCATGAAATTCAAATTATATTAATAGTTAAAAAAAAAAATTTTTTTAATTATATATGGATATATATATATATATATATATATATATATATATATATATATTTTTATGGAAAAGGAGGGCAAACGAGCATGCGGGTCACTGAAATATTAAATTTATATATATTATATACATTACATATATATTTTTATACATAATCGCACATTCCACATCACCTTACTTTATCATTCTACGAATGGAACAGACCTTGAAGAATAAAAATAAAATTAAAAAAAAATTAAACCTTCAGATTACAGACATCACATTAAATACAGGATACTTGTTTTTTTTTCATATCCTGATATTCATATCAATTTTGGATTCCCACAGCCTCTATCTAAGGTCAATTATTGGCACTGACAAGTCAAGAGATGTAAGAGATGTATGAGATGTATGAGATTCAAACAATGAACTAACATATTTTTAATTTTTTCAATATTGTTTAAAAAAGAGGTAATTATAGAGAGTCTTTGTAACAATTCTGATAATAAGTGATGTAGAGTCGGTTTTGAGAATAAATTTGATATAAATGCTGATATATACGGATACATATACAGAATATACAGAATATACAGAATATACAGAATACACAGAATATACAGAATGTACATAATATACATAATATACAGAATATAAAAAATATACAGAATATATAGAATTTACAGAATATACAGAATATACAGAATATACAGAATATACAGAATATACAGAATATATAGAATATACAGAATATAAAAAAGGTCATGACTAAGAAACTCGTTTACTTAAGATTTTGAGACAATAATTAAAATAACAAGTATCTATCAATTATAATTGAATAATTACATTTAACATAGCATTCCCTACCTTTTAGTATCCTTAGTAAGTGTTATTCAATATCTTCTTTGGCTTTTTCTAATAACTATTGAAATATATATACCAAATTTTAAATATAATTTAATTCTATAGACACATTAAGATGACGTACTATGTAAATTAGTAATATGCACAATAACACGCGCTCGGACTCTTAATTCCATTGACACGTAACTTTATAAAAGCAATACTAATATTAAAAATATATTATTGTTCGAAATTTTACAAATATTCCATTGTTTATAATTTTATCCGGTTACCTTTATACCCAAAACATTGTTAGCTAATAATAATAATAATAATAATAAACAAAAACAAAAAGATGTCTACCTCTTGTTTTCATTGTGAAGTTTCTTTATCTTTATCACGAGTAAAGTGTTCTAATTTAAAAAACTAGAAAAACTCGAGTTACAAGCAGTAATTTCCTCAATATTACAACAACTAAAATATTGTAACGTTAAATGTTAGTTTGTGTTAAATCCGACCGGACGCAGTCGTGGACGGAGTCATTTCGATTTCGGATTGCGTTGAGTTCTTGAGTTTCATCTCACCCTTATCATGAGCACTCGAGCCTCGTGATCGAGGACAGCACCGACACCTGCTTTAGCTGATTACATACCTTATCGGAACTTCGTCTTATCCAACGCATATTGTGAATATTTTATATATTTGAGTGAAGCTATTTTGATTGTTTTGTTTTTCAAGCGGAACAACGGAACATATATATAGAAGTAGATATTCTTGTTTAAAAGGGTGAGTGATTTTGATTTATAGTAAAATAATAATATTTAACTATATATTACAAATATTTATTATTTATATTAATATAATTACATATTTCTATTTCTTTAATAAATATGGTTAAATTAATAAAAATAAATTAATAAATAAATATTTAAAAAAATCAAAATCAAAAAATAAAGAACTATTAATTATTAATAAAATTAAATTCTAACCTTCTTCTTCTTCTAATAGATATTTTAAAAATAGAGTTAATTTTATGAGTAACTTAACACCAAAAAAGAATATATTAATCAATATGTAATATTTACGCACTAATGAAGATTAAATTAAATATAAAAAACTTTTAAAATTATGGACTATTCAAATGTATGTATAATATTTCCAACCCCACTTTTCTTTTAAATTTAATCTTTTAAGTAAATGATTACAAACAAGGATACCCTTTATATAAAATCAATTGACATTAATACCAACTATTATTATTTATATCTCTAAGGTCATATACAAGTAGGCGGTGTATGTAAAATACAAATTATGAATGTATGACGAATTTATTGTCTCTCATTATGCTTCAAAATATAAAAGAAAAATAAAGTCTTTAGTTATGTTTTATGTCACATTGAAAAACTGTCAAGAACATTCAAGGAAACAATTTTTATCTTTAACGAAACAAAAAAAAACACAAAAAGATAAAGAAAAAACAATGATCATGTTACAATTGTTTTTAAAAGAAAACAAACTTTTTAAAGTTATATATAGCAATTTATATTATTTCTATTATCTGTTTATTTTATCGCGTGTGTATAATTACATTTAATTTATTTATTAGAAGATAATAATCATGTCGATCTTAAATAAAATCTTGTATATCTTGATAAAAGAGATTATATTTTATCAATCGACATGGACTTCTTGTACCCATGATAATTTTCGTAATCTTGATAAATATGTTTCATAACACCGTGATCTGATGTCATAAATAAATTTATTTTATCAATATTTCTCACTGATTGTAACCTACCGCGTGTTCTGTATATGTATACTAGCTGTGGCTTGTGACTTTATCTACTCTTAATATACAAAATAATGGTACTTTTACTATTAATTTTCAGAGCGGTGTTTAGACAAAGATTTAAGAAAAATAATTTTATATACTTTTTCATATTTTTCATTAATTATTGATATTCATGAGAGGTGTTCGATTAGTGGCTTTAAGTATGTTGTGAGATAAAAGGCAAATATTTGAATACCTATAATATTGAAAACGTACTTCAAAATACTGTGATTTCTTATCATCAAGGTCAATTGCCGTGAACGTATATTTTCATAGGTTATTAACTTGGACGACGTTAAATTGTTTTGATAATTCGGATGTCGCTATCAATTGCTGTTTGATTAGAAATTGTTAATGACAATTTCATCATTAAACCCACACTTTTGTATTTAAGTTTTCGTTTTCCGTGTTTACTATTATATACTAGGAACGCCACCAGACCCTCAATTTCGACTCGCTGCAATCGCGAAATCTCGGGTGCCGTTTGCATGTTGAACGAAGCGAGTCAAGCCGAAGGCTTCGTCTTGGTGTAGGAAAAAAAAATTTTACAGGGGGACAGTATAATTCGATTTAAAAAAATTTGGCACGCGCATCCACAATGAGACTTTTTTGAAATTTTTTTTTACAAACCACCACACATATCAGCATGCTATGTGTGCCAAATTTAAAACCGAACCGTTAAGCCGTTTTAATGCCAACTTTGTAGAACCAATGCAAATTCTCTCCAGTAGAGCGCTCCGCTCGCTTCACTCCATAATTGAGCAAACCTCTCTATGAGAGACTTTTCTGCATCCTTTGCGAAAATTTAGCTGAAAAAAAAAATAGTTGAGGACAGAATGCGTCGACGTTTTGTGGATGCAACTTCGGTGCTGTTTGCACCTCGCTTCGTTCAATATGTTAACACATACCGAGATTTTGAGAGCGCAGCGAGTCACAATTGAGATCTGGTTCACGCTCCAGCTGTACTCAGGTAAATAATATAAGAATTTGCCAGACCATTTTTGAATCTATTTGGAACCCTTATCTATGAGCAAGCCTTTACTCAGCCATGCTTCGAGAAGCATGGCTGAGTAAGGGCTTGAAGCAAATTCCGATATTATTTACGTGAGTACAGCCGATAATTTTAACCTTACAGAAAATAATTTACTAATTTATTATAACAATCAATTTAATTTATTTAGAGATTTTCATAAATTAATATTTGTTATATATTTTTTTTTATATTAATTCATTTTACTCTCTAATTAGAAGTGGCTTACAAAGAACTTTTAAAATATCACAGTTTAAAAAAGTGCTTATATTTCAGTTATTATTTTTTTTGTAATATTTAAAAAAAATAAGGAATTTAAATTAAATATTGTTATATATAGATAAGTAAGAGTAAACTAATTGTAATATTACTTTAGTATTATTATTATATTAGAGATCATTTGAAGTCCCCTGGTTTTAAGACACATTACCCAATAGCTACCTTCAAAGGTTTGTCACGCTACAAATGTCGCTCGGAACAGCGTCGGAATATTAATTATTATCAAAGGAAAAGAAGAAAAATATTATTCATTTTCCTTGGCATTGAAAAATGTTACTCATGATAATATACACCAGAAATACCTTGGGATTATGATACAAATTATATTTATGTTTTCTTAAATTTAACGAGATCTGAAATAAAAATAAACATTTTACAAAGGAAATAATTTACAAAATACTTCTAAAACATTATTGTTTACTAATGGAAATCGAGACTTACAATTAATATATAATCTAAATAATAATATTCATGAATAATTTTAAGGAATCTTGTTAATCTTAATAGTTTTCTTTCGCATTATAGAATCAACGTTTTTGATAATACAATATTGAAAACTAGAAATCATATAACAAACATCATTATAAATATAAAATAAATTGTTTCTTGTTCTTACAAATATTAAAATTTTCGATAAAAATCTGTATATTTCTAACTTTACAAAATTACAAACAAAAATGGGATTAGCTTTTTTGACAATACAATATCAAAAAGCATAAAAGAAGAACAAACCAAAGTATTAAAACTATAAAATAATACGTTTCTTGTTCTTACAAATATGTTACCAATAATAAAATTTCGATAAAAAAAAACTGTATATTTTTAACATTACAAAATGACAAACATACAAATGGCATTTGCTTTTTTGTCAATACAATATCAAAAAGCAGAAAACGATACAAATAAAAGTATTTAAAAACACAAAAGAAATTGTTTCTTATTCTTACAAATATGTTATCAATATAAAAATGTTCGTTGAAAAACTGAATTTTTATATTACAAAATTACAAAATATATTTATTTATATTTTAGCGTAACCTTTACATAAAAATTATATTAAAGCTAACGTGTCAATTTGGATATGAGACAGGGCCAAGGCGAGTTTACATTGAGTCTTTATAATGGTGGCACATCGCGTAGTCTCATAAGCAATAACACATTGGGATCAAACTGTTCCCTCAGTAAGTGAACGAAAGAACGAACTCAGTGTGAACAAATTGTTGAGAATTTTAAGTGATTGTGACTGGTTTCAAGATGGTTCGTTAATTTTTATTTTATATATATAATTTATTTTTTTAATAATAATATGCATAACTAATATAATAATATATATAATAGCCTTGAAGCTGTACCTAAATATATATATATACATATTCATTTTTGTATCTTTACTAAAGAGTCACGTAAATGTATCACAAGTATACAATAAAATGTTATATAAGTAATTTATCTAGAAAGTTTTGAATTAAAACGTAGTATATACAATAAATTGTATTTTATACTTGCTTAAGTTAATGAAATTTACAAATTATCATAACAAACATTAAAGACTGAGATAACTCGTTAAATAACATTACTAAAATTCTAAACATAATATAAGCAAATAATCAGTATGTTTCAGTTTACATTTAAGCTTAAGTTAAAAATCTTTCAAAACACAATTTAGCACATAAATAATACATATAAAGTCAATGTCACTGCGATATTTTGCAATTTAGCACTTTAATTTGATAATATGGTAACACATGCTAATATCCAGATTGTAAACACGGTAAACCAAGTAGACACGATGCTGACAAATGTATAGTAAACAAGTAATGTAAAGTAAACAAAATGGTTATAAAACATGTTTACGATTTTTGTAACGTCTGTAAACTATTAACCTCGTGATAATTGTCATCTCAGTCATCTCGTTTGGACCAGACCAGTTATTTAATTACTGAATGGGTCACGAGATACGCTCAGCTCTTTATTGGTAATCAAATCCCGACCTAGAAGTTAGCGCCCCAACATTTCAGCTTAGTATTTCTTACGAAGTAATCATAGCTCAATATAAAAAAAGTGTTTTAAAAGTTAAAAGTTACGCTGTCATGTAAACGGTAAGCTTATAATAATTCGCATAGCAAAATTATAGTGAAAACTCCAACTACAATTTTTTGTATATATATTAATATTATAATTTAAAGTTGTTAAGATAACAATATTTCATTACGAACTAATTATTTATAAATGTGTCTTCATTGACCTGCCCGCATCTTAACTGTTTAAAATAAGCTCTGGTTATTGATTTCTTTCACGGAGTATTGCATCTTTGACATTAAAAAGTGTAAGAGAAAAACTTTTAGGAATGTTTGGTATCAGATTAAATGTCTCATAGATTTCAATATCTAAGAAATCATTTTATTCCCTAACAAGTATTTGAAAGATATATGACAAATAATATATATATTTAATTTGAATCAATATTAGTGATAAGTTGTGTACGTCAAATAAAAGTGTTAGAAGTGAATTTTAAAAACCATACTTATTGAATCGGCCCTTCTGTAGAGACACTTACAGTTAAGGCTACGTGACTTCCAAACGTCCTGTATTGAAAAGAATCACACAATAAAGTCGGTTTTTTTTTAAAAAACATATTATATTTAATAAACAATTTGCAAGAAATATCTTAGAAAACAATTGTTTTAAAGCTGTATCCAAGAACCATCTTAAAATTAGTTAGGAAATTTAACTTACATTTTGAAATTTTAATAAACTGTGAAATATTTATTGTTTTATCACTTTTCAAACATTCTCAAAACATCTGAAATACATAATTTTGTAAATTATATTATATCATCTATTAATATTTAATAGTACTAAACTTCTTTTCTTAATGGAACTAAACTTGCATGCGATATTCAATCAATAAAACTATGCGTTATTCGTTTTATTCACCTGAAATAACAAAATTAACTGAATTGAAATCAATTAAAGATAACGCAAACCACAATTCAAAACTAAACGAAACTAATATTGCTTATTGTCACTATGATACAAGAAAATCTTAATTGTAACCAATTTATATTAATGAGCTTCTGAGCATTTGAATATTCATCATATTTAGTTATTTTTACCAGTCATGTGATAAAAATTTTAGCCGCTTATTTAGTCACAAAAGCTGAAATACATTACACGCCTTTCAAAACAATAGCCTTTTCTTAGCATTGTTAACAACATTATATTCACGTTTCTTAATAACTTGAACATCGATTCAATTTTCCGATCCAATTATCATAAACAATAGGATTTTCCGGTTAGCAAACTATAAACGGCTGAGATAAAGGTTAAATATAATTCATCTATATTGTTTATGGTGACTTGGGACACAACCGTACTGTGGTACATTTAAAAATTAATGATACAGCCAATTTACCATTGAAGTATATGTAGAGGCATTGTGCAAAGCGCTACGCACGTAACTCACTAGCGGCCGAACTCAATTATCAACTCGTGGTCCCTCGTGAGTGGTCATGTGATTGTGATGAGTCCACTTAAAACAAATGAATACCCGCTGATACCCACAATCAAGTATTGTCAACATTAGCATTATTTACGCTATTTATTATGTAGTTATAGTTTAATATTTTAAATCGAAAATGCGTGCTTTTGTAAGGTGTGAAAGCAATTCTAATGTTGGTGCTAATATATCCCGGTATAATTGCAAAAATTGACAGACGTAGCAATAGTTATATAATAAAAAATATTACACAAATATTCTAAGAAATTTTCAAGATAATCATATTACTATTAATATTAATGTGTTTATAAATAAAAATAATTAATAAAATAATAAGATTAAAGTTTTTTATATATATATGATATTATAATGTGTCCGAATATTTAGATCATAATGCACTCTCAGAATGAGACTACTTCAGCATTATAATAAAATATAATAGTGCTTGAGTTATGCAATGAAAATAAAAAGCTCGCTGAACTTCTATAGCCGGTTCTTTTCAGGACTGAGGCTTATATCTTTCTGAGCTGATAGTAGCTGTGATAATGGAAATATGTTTTTTATAAAAACATATTCATTTCATTTCATTTTATAATTCATCAAGTTTTATTTATTTATATGCAATAGAGAAATGTTGTTTCTGCGGCGAAGGGTTTTTCAATCATAGAAATAACAAACAAAAAACATATCCAGGCTCAAAAAAGCAATATCTGGATCACAAGCACAACTGTTTCGTGTGGGAGTCGAACTCCTCAACTTGGCTTTGAAGCTAGAAGCACTATTCAACAGACCAAACGGCAATATATCTTATTTTTAAAAGAATTTCATGTTATATTTCTAATAGAATACATAGAATAACTAATAGTTATTTATTTGTGAAATAATGTTTATACATATATATGATATAAATCAAAAATATTAACGTGTGTAAAAATACATGGAAAGCTAATTATTCGAAAGGTCACATTATATAAAAAAATTATAAAAAACTTTTAGTAATTCTGTTAATAAAATTATTAAAAAAAAAACCGAGGAATATAGTTTTATTTTAAACTTTTGAACGGACAGAGGCTACTTTAAAATAAAACTGTCTTTTTCTATTGTAAAAAATATTATGACGAAATTTCCTAACAAAGAGTATCTCTTGAAAAATCATATTATAGATAAATATATTATCTTATCTTTTTGTGTTAAACAAATAAATAACTATCAATAATTGATTTAAACGAAGAATGTTACTATATTACTATAGAAAAGCCCTCAATTTTTTATCTATATTAATTTTATAAAGCGGAAAAGTTTATTTGTTTAAACACGCCTATGTTCAAAACTTCTCTTTTTTATTTAAAAAATTCTGATTATGATACCCAAGTTCATGAGGAAAGCTGAAGGCTGAGCATTACACGTCTGTTCTTAGTATCCTAATATAAATTTACGAATAATAATAATAAAAATAAAATAAATCTACGAATGGAACCGCGAGTAATAGCTAGTATTTAATACAATTGTTAGTTGTATCCTCAAACATCAAAACAAATCTTTATACATGCTTTTATCTTTTACGGAATATCTTCCAGTATATTTAATCTTTGTATATATTTTGCTGGGGTCTGTAATCTGTAATTGTGTTACTTTCGACCGATTTAACAGATTAAGTTTATCTACATATGATATTTATTGTTATTATGTCCAGATTGTTATGATAAGAGTTGACAGGTGACGATGAGCTGATTATATTTTTCCTCAAGCGAGATAAAATATAATAATTAATAAAAAAATTCAGTATTTTTTAAATTAATCTCGACATGACCTACAACTTCTCTCTCATTACAAATTGTTACTCATCCTATTTTTAAAAATAAAAAAGTTGATAAAATTTCTCAATACCTCGCATCCAAATAAAACTTTAGCTTTATACATAAATTTGCCTTAATAGTAAAATAAATGCATATATATTAAATGTTATTTATTCTAGTTAATATATATGTTGTCACAAGTTATTAGGCATATTAACGCATATGTGTATTCCGACTCCTAGCACACAATAAACATTGTTTAGTATATATTAGATCGAGGCTTCACTTAAAATATTGAAGATGTAAAAGACATATTTCCAGTACATAATCGACTTCAGTTGCGCGCGCGCAGACGACTGAGCAATAACTTACTTCACTTAGGGCGGACGGTTACCAAGTTAGGAGGTGAAAAAATGTGAGATAATTTTTTTTTATATAAACTAGTGAATATTTAAGGTAAATAATTTTTTATGTTTCTTTATTGACCTCATGATTGTTATTTGAAATCGGGCCAAAGAATTTTTTATTCCACGCTCTGCTATTATGTGCCATTTCAATGGAAATTTACGTCTTTACGATATTAAAATTGTTAGATAAGAAAAACTTTATAGAAGGTTTGGTATCAGATTAAATGTCTCCTATATTTGAATATCTATGAAATCAGTTTTTTTTCTAAAATTCCGATCGATAGAAGATATATGATAAAATATAATATGTAATAATAATATTGTTTAGTTTCTTTTTGAAACTATAACCAAGAACGTACCTCTCAAGGCTTATTTTTGGAAGTTTGATATATATTCTTTTTGGTATGTATATTAAAAAAAATTTAACAGTTTTATTAATAATATTGTGAACCATATATAAGAATTATTAAATATATTTATAATTTTATGAAACTTTCACCCATTGTATGCGTAACTTTGTGTTATAAGTAAAACATCTATATTTTTATGTATGTTTTTTTTAACAAGTATTAAATTTTTTATAAAAAAAAAAGCTTAGCTTTTGCGTACGTAATTGAAAGTATTAAATTATTTTAATTTACTGTAATTTATTTTGACAAACCTTTACAAAAAATTTAAAACTTGACTAAATCGTCGGTTTGTAATTAAAATAATGAAATTACAATTTCAAAATAATATTTAAAATTTCTTATTTTATATTCCAAATATCTAATGGTATTAATACGTATTTTTAGAATATTTTTTCTATAATGGATTCCTTAAAATATATTACGTATATAATAGAAGCTGTAAATTGAATTAAAATCAGTGTAAAAACTTTTTGAACAAAACAAAACTTTTTTTTTTTTTTTTTTTTTTTTTATGTAAAAGGAGGGCAAACGAGCATGCGGGTCACTGATAAAATGTGATCACCGCCGCCCATGAACTCTTGCAACATCCGAAGACTCACAAGAGCGTTGCCGGCCTTGGAGATATGAATAGACGCCTTTTTTGAAGGTACCCATGTCGTATCGATCTGGAAACACCGCCGAAGGAAGTTCATTCCACATCTTAGTGGTACGTGGAAGAAAAGTCCTTGAAAACCGCACAGTAGTAGATCGCCACGCATCCAGGTGGTGTGGATGGAAATGCAGGCGGTGACGTGCTGTGCGGTGATGGAATTCGGCGGCAGGCATCAGATCAAATAGCTCTTCCGAACACTCCCCGTTGTAAATGCGATAGAAGACGCACAAAGAAGCCACGTCTCTACGCAATGCCAAAGAGTCCAGCCGTTCACAGAGCACCGGGTCCCCGACAATCCGTACGGCTCTCCGTTGTACGCGGTCAAAAGGTAGAAGCTGATATTGGGGTGATCCGGACCAGAGATGAGAGCAGTACTCCATATGTGGCCGAACCTGCGCCTTATAAAGCGCAAGTCTATGGCCAGGATTGAAATACTGTCTCGCTCTATTGATCACACCCAATTTCATCGAGGCCAACTTGGCCTTGCTCTCCAAGTGACCACGAAACTGACAGTCGCTCGAAATGTCGAGTCCCAGTACTTTGATACTTGGCGAGGCATCGAGAGGTGTGCTATCGAAGAGCGGCGATACGACAAATGGGGTTTTCTTAGTGGTAAACGCGCAAACCTGTGTCTTTTGGGGATTAAACTGAACGAGGTTCAGTTTACCCCATTCTGAGACCGTCCTCAGGGAGGTCTCTATAGAAGACACAAGTTTCTTTCGGCACTCGTCGACGTTTTCCTGAGAGAGACCTGCACGGCCGGAATATACCGCATCCCCAGTGCTGTCATCCGCATAACAATGTATGTTGGAAATGTCCAACATATCATTGATGTGCAAGAGGAACAGGGTTGGGGATAGCACGCAGCCTTGGGGTACACCAGCATTCACGGGCTTGGGGTCCGAGCAAAAACCGTCGAGAACGACCTGTATGCTCCGCCCAGTGAGGAAGCTGGTGATCCACTTGCATAAACTCTCGGGAAGCCCATAGGAAGGAAGCTTCGAAAGAAGCCCCTTGTGCCATACACGATCGAAGGCTTTCGCTATATCCAAACTAACTGCCAGACCTTCTCCCTTGCTTTCAATAACCGCAGCCCAACGGTGTGTAAGATATAACAGGAGGTCACCAGCCGATCGACCATGGCGAAAGCCATATTGTCGGTCATTGATCAACTGGTGATCCTCAAGGTACGCGAGGAGCTGTCGGTTTATGATGTTCTCCATTATTTTGGAGAGAAGAGAGGTGATGGCGATAGGTCTGTAGTTAGCTGGGTCCGAGCTATCACCTTTTTTAGGTATCGGATGGACAAAAGCACACTTCCATGAGACCGGGACTACGCCTTTGAAATAGGAGTACCGAAATAGACGCGTTAGCACTGGAGTCAACTCAGGGGCACATGTTCGTAGCACGATTGGGGAAATGCCATCCGGCCCACTCGACTTATGAACATCCAAGGAAAGTAGAGACCGTCGAATGGTTTTTTGCCGGAAAATTATTTCCGGCATTGAACTCTGACACCGCTGGATGGTAGGCGGTGTTTTCCCTTGGTCGTTCAAGGTCGAGTTTGAGGCAAAAAGAGTGCCCAAGAGATCGGCTTTCTCTTTTGCCGTATGGGCCAGAGAATCATTCCCCGAGTGCAGTGGCGGTAGGGATGGCTGGCAAAAGTTACCCAAAGTGGCTTTAGAAAGCGCCCAGAACTTGCGCGTGCCTGGTGGGTACCTTGTCAACTGATCCCCAATTTTGACGACATGCCTAAACCTTGCTCTAGCAATTTGCCGTTTGAAGAATCTGGAGGCACGATTGTATTTCCTCTTCAGAACTCTAGAGTTCGGATCCTTGATGACTAACGCATTAACCCAAGCCTGATACGCCTGACGTTTTCCGGCTGCTGCAGCCCTGACAGACGCATCAAACCAAGGCCGCGATCTGCCACCAAGTGGTACCACAGAGCTAGGTACAAATAGTTCCATGCCCTGTAGTATCACATCAGCTACAGCCGCAGCGCAGTCACTGGGATCATCGGAAGAGAAACAAATCGGCCCCCATGGGTAGGATGCAAAGAAAGACCGCATTCCATCCCAATCCGCTGACTTGTAGTGCCAAACGCGTCGGGTCGCAGGTCTTGTGCGAGCCGGACGTTGAATGGGCACTACACTCCGTACCAAGCAATGATCGGAGGACCCAAGGGGAGCCTCGACAATGACCTGGTACTTTCCGGGATGTGTAGTCAGCAGAAGATCCAACAAAGAGGGCATGTGGCTGTCCACGTCCGGTAGACGAGTGTGCGTCTGAACCAACTGGGACAGACCATTTGCCAGAGCAAAGTCAAACACAGATCTCCCCGCGAAGTCAGTGGAACGCGACCCTAGCCACTCGGCATTGTGCGCGTTGAAGTCCCCAAGGACTATGACCTCAGCGGAGGGAATCTGTGATAGCAGGTCGTCAATCTTCGCCTGTACATGACCCAAGAGTTGTTCCGTTTCTGCATTACCACTATGGGATCTGTATAGGCACGCGTAGACTCTGACATGATCATCCATGTCCACGCGCAGCCAGAGGAGAGACAGATCCCGACCTTCAAAAATCTCGAGGCGACGGTAGCAGATATCCTCCCTTACGAACACAGATACCCCGGCGTGGGGTATAAAATGATGCTCTAATTTATACCCGGGGTATGAAAGGTACGCTGTGTCGCTAGGTTTGGATATCTGCGTCTCCGTCAAAAACAACAAGGCCGGCTGCGCCGTCTCAAGATGATAATGGACGGCGTTTAGGTTGGAGTGAAGTCCCCGGATGTTGCAAAAGTCCACATTCAGGGTGGACCGGGGTGCCGCTGTGTTACCTCGTCGTTTGCCCTCAAAAAACACGAAATGCGATTCTTTGCCCGCCCCAGATACGACGGGCGGCCCGAGCAAAATCGGAGAATCGTTTCCCCGATTTTGCTCGGGGAGGGATTCTCCGGCTTCATTAAAGCCGGTACCCTCCTGGGGTATATTTATTGAAGTAACCGCATTCATGTTTGGCAGGGAGGAGGGGGGAGGGGGGGGGTTGGGCTTCCGGAAACTCTCACTCACCGACGGAACATAACCAAATGAATTGGTTACTATACGTCGATCTTCTGTGAGAGGGTGGTCCTTCCCCGGTCGAGCCAGCCCAATACAAGCTGCAGTCAAATGACAACAGCTAGGCTCTACCACTTTGAAAATAAATAATTGAACAAAAAGTGCTATTATGTTTCAATTCCAAAATTAAATACTGTAATAATTTTCAAAAAATATTAAAAAAAAATAAACTGGAATTTCAATAGATGTTTGAACTAAAAAATATCAACTTCACTATTATCACTTTGTAAAAAGTGTACTTATTATATAATTATATAATTTATAATGAGATGTGATAATGGATTTTAGTAATTTTTTTATTTAATTTATACATTTTACTGATGTATACTGAAATACAAAATGTATCATGGAAGCTCATCAATGTTTTTTTTTATATAGTTACTAAAAATTCCATAAACAGTAAACGACTGTTCAAACTCTAAAATCAAAAAGGTATATGGATTTCTAAAAATAAATATTTTCTAAGGAAAGATTTATAGAAGAATAAAAATTCTCTTACTAAGCTAATACGTCTTACCATCAATGACTATATTTAAACTTACTATTAACTTAGACTGTGTATAAAAACTCATATTGATAAAAGGCAAATGATAAATAAAGCTTTTATATTAAATCATGATACAGAAATTTAAACCGTTTAGTTGTATTGTTAGCATATGTAGTATGTTAGAAAACATAACAGAAATATTGTACTGTGTAGTTGAGCTGATCGAAGCGAAGTTGTTTACCGGTACACTCTATAAAATTGTGTCCGCTATCTCCCCTCACCGATCAAGATATTCAAATTTGGACCAGTTGATTATCACATGCCTATTTTTCTATAGATAGATTGTGAAAAAAATTGTAATTGTAGATTAAGAGTAATTTTGCAATTAACTTTATTTTTAATTGAAACGTTCTTTTATACGCGCAAATGACAAATTCTTACTATGATTTATGTATACATCATTTTTTGTTAATTGCAGACATAATAGCAAGTAAAAGTTTTTGTTATATATTTTTCCCGCTCGCTTGCTGGCGGCCACAGCAAAAGTCACTTAATGCTTTAACAACAAATCTAATTCGATACTAAAACCACGCAAATATACTTTACGCCTACGCCTACTAAATTCAATAATATGATTTAGTGCATTTGCTATTTTTATTGATAAGGAACTTTTATTAACCGAATCCTGCTTTAACGTCGTTAACAATATTCTTATTATAATTTAAGCTTACAATGGCAGTAGTCATTTAAAATCAACTCGTCTCAAATGGGAAATAATATCCTTATAAAAAAATTAAAAAAACTATAAAATATTAGTTCTCAACCTGCCAAAATAAATATTCAATCAAAATTAGATATCAAGCTTAGTCCTACAAATTCAAAGATCAGTAATAAGCACTGATAAGCCGAGACAATTTATTTTTTTTATAATTAAAACCAGGATTGATTATAAATTTTATAAATAAGATTCATTTAAAGAAACATATATAAATAAAATATAATTTAAAAACGGTTAATTATATTTTTAATCGACAAAATATATTTTTAAGATATAGGATTGACCAATTTTTTTGTCCTTTGTTAGTGTTGATGTCTCTTTCCTTTATAATTTTTTTTAGTTTTGAATTATTTCGACTTTAAAAATTTTATAATGGCCTCATTCCTTAATATGTATGTGTGAAAGGCGTTAAAGATTAATTACTCTACCTAATATATATATGATACCTCTGCGACCCTATTACCAAAACTTTTTACAGACAAACCAATGGTCAGCAAAGTAATTATAACAATTCCTTTTCTGTAATAATATAATTTAGTACATTACGTACGTACATATTTTGTAGGAATCAGCTTTGAAACTATTAAGCACATATTTTTGGTGACGAATATGATAATAATTATTAAGCACGCAATTTCAAACCATAATTTCCCTGGCCTATAATTAATTATATATCCCTGGAATCATCTAAATCCCCGTAGGCTCTAAAGCTTCTCGTAATTGAAATAATTTAATATGTAAATTGAAATAAATATATTAAATTTCAAATTAATACAAAAACCAAATTAAGTTATACGAAAACACTGTAATAACACCTCGGTATAATATATAAGTATTATTTAATGGATATAGCGCCTGTAGTTTTATTCTTCGCAATATTGTAGATTAAAATATTCAATATTAAGCATTACTAGGAGAAGTTTAACTCTTATATGTAATATGTAATTTAAATGTGTTAGTTCCCTACTTTGACCTGTCAAATCCTATTATATATAACGATATATTTAATTTAGTGCAATTAATTTAAATTAATACAAATTTTACCTCTTTTTTTCGTTTATTCTTAAACAGACAGTAATTTCGACCACCTCTGTGACGTAATGGGTCCTAATATTTGATTTTATCAAATTTTACTATCGAATTATGTTTCTGTAGTAAAAATGTCATCTTTGTATTAACTTAAGTGAAATCAACTAATTATCACGTAATGATATCACAATTGTAATTATGTGTAATTATTATTGTTAGAACTTTAATACGGTTTAAGTATAATATAAGTGCGTAAAAAACAAAATGAGATTCGAATTCTATAGTATTTGAAGTGCTGCTGTTTTTCTTTTTTATTTTTTGAAGACAATTACAATTAAACAAAATATATCTTAATTGTATTACTACTGTTTAGTTATAAAAGAATCTATTATAAAAAATATTCAGTATCATAACAGTTTGATGCTTTTAAAAAATCCTATTCTTGTATAAATTAAAATAAAATACAGTTAACGATCTTAATTGTTATTTTTTCTCTTTTAAAAAACTCTAAACAGACGACTCACACAAACAAAGTATACAAATATAAAACATTAGCAATGTTTTATAGTATTATAATGTACATGTATAAAATGTCTGTATGTTCGCTATAACGTACCAAACTACTGTACTGATTCCGCTTAAACTTTTCACACGGATAGATCAAAAACCGGCGGGTGTTCGTGGGTGTACTGATGATAAAATATTCACAGCCTATTTATTGAATTTCAGGTTCGCAAGACAAGCCTTCGAATGACTGCAATAAAAGAATACCCCTTTGATCTCAGCGATCTTCAGAACCAGACGGACACACGACCACCTGCTGTTACCAACTTTTCTTCCAGACCTGTGACTCCCGACGGCAAGAGAAAAGTATCTATAATGGCGAACGAAGGAAGTAAAGACAGAGAGAACTTGCCATCAGAAAGGTAAGGAAACAAATTTTTATTTCTAATAATCATAATTACTTTAATTTAAAAACATATATAAAACAAAAAATATATATAGCATAAAAATGACACTATAATAAGGAATTCTATACATATTTTTTTATTTTTAGTTTTTATTTTAACAACATTAAATGTCAAAAGCATCTTCATCTTATCCAAACATACAGTATCAGACGACTTTCTAAAACATTGGTAAAGAAGAATCTTTTTTAAATACAATTATTGAACAGTTATAATGTCATATATTTAATTATATTTGAAAGTTTTAAAAAATCAATACAGCCGATATTTATCGTAACTCAATAGACACAAAAAAAAACAAACGAACGAAAAAACAAACTTCAATTGTAAGTACTTTTTATAATTTGCATAAAAAATGCTTAAAATATAAAGAATATATAAATACATAATAAACAGTTATATATAACTATTTTATACTTATAGACTTACCATTAACAATATATTTTTCATATAATTATTGTTTATTTAATAATTAATTAACATCATATACTTCAGCTGAGATTAACTTGTGACAAAGAAGCAAATAACGCGTTTCTTTGTTAAAAGTAAATTCGTGCACCAATATAGTATTTTTGTTTTAATATATATTTAATTTTAATTATTTATAATATATCCATTAACAGATACGACAGATTAAAAAGTCCTCAGTTAACTAATATATTTATCAATGAACAATAGCACTAACTTTAGTTTAAATATACTTTTCACCTTGTATTAAAGATACAATATTTGATATAGAAGCCTCTTACTTAAGTCACGTGATCACGTGACTGTACCTTATGAAAGGTGTACTATAAGATGCCCAACATAAAAAGAACCGTTAAATTTCTCAACGTTGTATACCTTAACTTCAAGGAGGAAAGGTCTTTTTATTTGAACGTACTCGAAGTGACTCACCAAACAAGGCTGCAGTAATGTAGGAACACAAATCACGTGCTTGCAAAATTGTTATATGAATTGCTTTGCCATATTGAGAAAGCTTCATAACAATTATTTCATTGGTACTTGAATAATCTATAACATAATATTTTTACATACATTATGTCATGCAAGATTTATATACTTACGTAGAATTTCCGTGAATTTCGACGTGTTTCTTCTCTATTCATCGACAAAACGCTATCTTTTGTACGTTATTCTGTATGTTATTCTCAGAACGTATAAATTGATTTTCATTACTGTGTATTACTTAGGGTTTACTTAATTTTATTGTCGTGTGTTATTAAGAATCCTCAATGGACGATGACGGCATTAACACTAGAGCTTTTAATGTTTAATAATCCCTCCATTCCATTTTAGTCTAATAGACTTACATAGACAACTAGGTGTTGCCGGCGATTTCGTCTGCCCCGTACGTTCTCTTTCCGCTCAAATTACAAGTATCCAGTCAAAAATTATCCATATTTAGTTTTTTTTAATCATGTAATATTTTTTCGGATTTTCAGAAAACAATAGACATTCATACATACATTTTACATTAGACACTAAAAAAATAACCGAATTTCATTAGAATTCACCCAGAAATTTTGTTGCATGGTAATTATAGCCAACAAGTTTTTGGGTTTTCCTGTGTAAAAGAATTAATGATTTCTCAGAATAAAAAAAATATCCCTAACTGTATTAATGCAATTATTATAACCATATAAAGTTCCTTTAAAATCAATTCAAAAACAAACAAAGAGACATCAATTTTAAAATGTATCGTTTTAAATTTTATATCATTTACTGAACACAAAACAATTAATATCATTATTCCTCGTGACTTTATCATATAATATAACATAGAATTGTATTTGATTTACGAGTAGTTCTATAAATACAATCAAGGCTAATAGATTAATTAAAAAATATAATTTTATACAAGTTCACACTAAATGTTTGGTGATATTAAACATATTATAAAAGTTGATTACTTTATACTGTTTGATTTATAATAGTATCGAAAAACTTATTTTAGAAAATCATTTATTGATCCAGATTTCTTTTATCAATTATTAGTTTTTTAATTATTAGTAATTTTATCGGATTTAGATCATTCTTATAATGGCTTCTTACAAACTCACTTGCTCACTTGCTCACTCACTCACTCACTCACTGATAACATCGTTTTCGTTCGTAAACCCTAAACGTCAACTTAGAAGAGCTTATATAAGCAGCTGTAATTATTTCACAATGTCATTAAGCCTGTTTTTAACAATAGCGAGGTGAAGTTATATTGAATAAAAACTAGACCAGCTGCAAGGTGCGCTGATCTTATAATAGTTTGTGATTAATTATTTATTAGAACTCTTGTTCTGAACTTTTAGAATTCATTTGTTTCAATTATAGTTAACAATGTGCCTGAGTACTACTGCGATGAGAGTCCTACTACAAAAGATGAGAGGGAGCCTATGTTTTTAGTGGATAACCATAAAAATGTCAGTGTCCTCGATGTTGCTGGGTAATTCCATACAACTGTAGCTATAATTTACTTCACAGAAAGAGTACTCTTAAATGAGTTTACTGACTGAAAAAGGCTTTAAAACCAAATAATAAATAATAAATGTTTACTCATTTGTCAAATCAGATATATTATATCTTCAGAAAGTTAATTTCCACAGATCTGTGCGACTAGTGCGAGTTTTGAACATACTACTGCTTTTATATTAAATTACCTCTTATCTTAAATAGAAGTTTACGCTAACGCGGTCGAGTAGGTTAATACACAGTACACTGATATCAACTGGCAAAACAGCTCAGCAGGCTTGGCTTTTGAAGTCCAAGCATGGCTCTGATACTTCTAAGCCATACTTGGACTTCTACTTGTACTCTTGACATGAAGTAAAGTTTAACCAACCCAGGAGCTATTGCATAATCTGGATGCATCGTGTTATAATTAATTTAGAAACACAATAATATACGTTTATTTAGAGATTGATGAATGTATGAAATTGTCATTTATCGAATTGTTTTTTAAAGGTTATTATTTGAAATTAAGTTATTATTATTTGAAATTAAAAATGCCACGAATATTTGCAGGAATTTTGTAATTTTTAAATCAATGTAAATTTGCGTTGTTTTCTTCGAACAAATGAGGAAAGGTTTCAGAAATTTCGCAAAGAAAGACAAAACTTTCGTTTTTTCAAACATCATTTGTTAACCTACTTTATCCTAGTTTTCTTGATTTAAATAAACATTTGTTATTATGTATTCGAAACGATTATTTTAAAATATATTATTATATGTTTTTGCAAAACTGTAACTTAAATATTGCAATATTCCATAGTCGCATAGGAGGATGTAGGTTATGCTTCTTAATGATTTGTTTTACATTTATAATAAAAAAATATATGTTCTACTTTAATCGAATTTAAATTATTCTAGAGAATTGTTCTTGTTTTTTTGTCTTTCATGCTCAGATTTCATGTTTCATTCTCGTTCATACGCATAACGCTAGAATTACAAATAAAAAATGCTTCTACTGTACACTCGAAACTTTTTATCACAAAACAGATTTCTTAAAATTTTTCAAAGCGGAGACATTTATTCTTTATAAGGAAAATAATAGACAAAGAAAATTTACATTATATGCAATATGTTCAAGAAATATTTAAAAAAATCTGTTTTTTAAACATTTTTTTTATTAATATACTAGATGTTCCACCCGACGACGTATGGTTTTATTTACTATTAGGACTACTATTAGTAGCGTAAAGCCTACCTCGGAAACTTACCTCAAAAACAGAAATAAATTTGCAGTCTTCCGATAGTTTTGAAGATTAGCTTGTTTAAAAAAAAAATCTTCTTTATAATAGATATAAGTATAGATTTTATTCATACGCAGAACACCGGAACGAATCAGAGTGTCACAGATAATTAGTTATCTTAATAGTTTACATCTTATATATTATAGTTTAGTGTATATGAAATATATATAGTATTTATATGAAATATTAAATATATATATATATATATATATATATATATATATATAAATATATGTATATGAAATATATGTAGTAGAATAATAGTAGATTAATTGAAAGCACAATATCTACCCCAAAATTTAATTTTTAATAAACCAAAACCAAATTTAATTGGTTTTGGTTTATTAACAAACTTTTTAAATACAATATATAATATTCTTTTACATTTTATTTTTTTTATATTGTATATACCCTTTAAATATTATGGATATTCAAAAATAGTAAACTAAAATAATAAAAACTTAATATATATAATTATACACACAAACACAAAATAAAGTTTTTCTCATAGACAATCTTGTGCATTTAATGTTGAAGTTTTTAAAATATCCAAATTTAAAGTTAAATTAATCCATGTCTTGGCACAGAGGAACTTAAAACATTCATGAGTTCACTAAAGAAAATATTTCTAAATTTTCAAAAATTATTTTTTTATATATAAAAGAACAATCATCTCACAATCAAATTAACTTGAATGAAAATATTGTTAAGCATCTTACATTAAAATAGTTGCTATTCGAAAAGTATTGAAATTCCTCTACAAAGTTTTAGTCTGTCCCGATAACAGTTAATGACACAATTACACTGGATAAGACTTGAATATATTTAAAAATTAAATATTTAAATTTATTTAAAAAAAAAGACATACATTGTATAGTTTTGAGACCCCACAACTTAACTATTTAGTATATAGAATATATATATATATATATATATATATATATATATTATATTTATTTTTGCTATCAAATAGGATGGTAATAGCAAGGTTCAGTTAGCAACAAGTTCTTTTGTTCTTATTTTATATTGAATGTAGACTAGAGATAGCAAGTTACTGCCCACTGTTGCTCACGCGCACGCACCTAGACGCAATATACCCTTTGGACATTCCAATATTGAACAATATTGAACTTATTATATTAATTTAAGGATAATATCATACGAATATTGAATAAAGAATAAATAATTAAAAGTTACTATAAGTAACGTCAAGTTTTCGGCTTTTAAAAACACGTGTGTAAATTGATAAGCGAGGAGGGAGCGGGCTGAGAGGGGTGACACCGGAGACTTGTTTGAATTGTTTAAAGAGGAATTTTAAACAGTCAGCTTCAACGCGACCGCGCGCATTCATGATTCAATAAGTAGCTGGGACTCTCCATTTCAGTAGCTCGAGCGACTGCCATGCGTTCGCTTATCGTGGTTTCCTATATATGAACCATTGTGGTTAAGCAAATTTTTACATGGCCAATGACCGATCAGCCGGCCGGCGAAACGGAGGGCATTGAAGTAGTCACGTGTCCGGGGTGAGGCGCGGCGGGTGGCTCGACTCGCAGCCGAACCTTCTCTTATAAGATGCACACTCGCGGCGGCATAGGTGTGGAGCGTGCTGACTCGAACGGCATGCCCCCGCGCAGTAACAGCGCTACACATACACGCTAGTATCGTACGTCTAGTGAATAGGACTTGCCGAATGCCATGTAGGATGTCTCACAGCAGCCTCAGTTGTCACTACGATAGCTATCTCCCATCAGATTCATCCCTTGAAACCGACGCACTAACAAACAGACATTGGTGAGTTTTTACTTTTTTCATCAAAACAGCTAAATTACTTACTGTTTCGTAATTAATTCCTTGTTACACTATGTGACATTATTGACACGTTTCAGTATAAATTTAAATCATATTAAAATTAACGTTTTAAAAAAAACTAGTTCATTAGAAATTGTTACACGCTTGTAATATTTATATAGACAAGATACATTACTTTGATAATTAATTAACAATTTAATAAACAGTTACTTAATTGTTAAATAAGATTTAATATAACCTATCCTCTAATTAAGTAGAACTCGTAAAATAAATGTAAAAATTATTACTAAGTTGTGTAAATCTTTAATAGACAATGAATTTGTAGGTTGTGTTATTAAAAAAGTCAGTCAAATTATATGAAAATAATTCATTTAATTTCCAATTATATGATTATAAATAAAGCAGTCCGTAACCATGACATTTACGATCACTTCCATGACAGCTACAGGAACTCGTATCTCCAATGTGACCCACATACGATTAGCGATTCCTCGCCATTGACACCACGGTAGCAACAGTACCATGCCGGACTATTCAACCATTCATGACTTTCACTGTATCAAACATTATCAGCATTGACCCACTATTTACCCAGGTTTTTAACCATAAACTTTAAGTTAATTTACCTTCATTGACCAATGACGTGCGATAACATTGACCGCGTAAAATGAGAATTCGCAAAGGGACATTTTTTTTAATAAATATCAATGTTATCAATCAATCATAATTGTCAATATTGTATATCCCATGGGTTGAACAGACGCTGTTGTTTTCAAACTATCCACTCGTGAATGCATTTCAAATTTACAAATACATACGTAGAATGACTATATTTATTATCAATTTAATAGAGGGTAATAAATATATAAATATATTTAAAAGTAGCAATATTTATTTATAACATGCAAAGATACTCATTTATTTTTTATTGTTATTGATAACTAGTACATTTTAACGGAAAAATTTCATAGTTATGAAATAAAAAAATCCAATATTTTGATACAATTATTATATATATTGAAATTCTAATTTCTATTCTATTCTATTCTAAAACTACTAACTAATCTGAAGAAGTATGTTTGAAAATTGTGATACTTTTTATATATTTTTATCTTTCTTTATTATAGCAAAAACTATAAATCTAAAGTAATGGGTATTGAAGTCTCAATTTTACGCTTTTTATTATCATTATCCGTTCCATTTTGTTGTTTTGTAGACACTTTTACAAAATAACCAATTATAATTGTATATTTTTAAACTATATAAATTCAGGTTTTATATTATATGTGACTATTTTAAATGTGACATTTAATTAATATATAACTATAAACTCGTCTCTGATTTAAAGGTGTTGCATTCGCTTTAGTAATCTTTATTCATAACAATAACATACTATTTTTATTACGAGTCCCATTTCATGTAAAAGTAAATATATCAATTCTTTTAACATATTATATGTTAATGATTTTTTCATATTTGTTTAAAATTTTAATAAGCTTAACATGTTATGACAGTT
Organism: Mechanitis mazaeus; assembly: GCA_959347395.1. Lineage (NCBI taxonomy): Eukaryota > Metazoa > Arthropoda > Insecta > Lepidoptera > Nymphalidae > Mechanitis > Mechanitis mazaeus. Next base: position 4,762,654 of record OY365750.1, read on the forward strand.
TCAAACTCGATTTTCATTATTTAAATAGTTGTTCACGTTAATTACAATATTCATATCATACATTATTACGATATTGTCTTATATTCAAAATACAAATTAACTTTAATTTATGTTTCATTTTGCTTTTAGGAATAAATAAGCATTATTATATATAGCATACATTATATATAGCTCTGCCTCGCGGTTTCACGCGTCTTTAGTATTACTAATACAGCCTTTCTCATACACCTGCCTATCAAAATCAGAAAGTATTTTTCAAATGCATCAAATATTTTCGAAGATTACCGCGTTAAAACAAACGAATAAACTTTCCGATTTATAATATTATTTTATAGATATTGTTTAATGTCTGCATATAACTGATGACGAAGCGTGATGTATCTTATCATTTCATTAAGGGCATCAAGTAACATGGTAGGATTGACTTGAACCTTCGCAATCATATGCTCGCTTTTATAGGCATTCTGACCTTATGTAAGTGCATGGCCTGGCCACTTGAAACTTAATAGAAATTATTTATCTACCCTTGAAAACAGAATTACTTCACCTTAACAAGAAACAGGTAGTAAAAACTGCAAACGCGTATATACTTATTGCTTGTAAACATTTTTAATATACAATTGTATTATAATTAATATGGTTTGCCCATAATTCTTATAATATTAACATTGTTTATTTTGCTGGTATTACAATAAGATAAATAATATATTATTTATTACAATCTGTTTATTACCACAGTAATTAAATTGACGATAGCTCGTCTGCATCTTGAGAATTAACTCCTAAAATTCGCGCTTCACATAACTGGACCTGATGGAATAAGTGTCAATCAATCACAATTTATTAATATACATAAAAAATATCATTGCATGTTTGAATCTTGTCATTTTTTTTAATATCAAGTTCGCACATGGTCATTGCTCGAGAGTATTTTTAATCTGTATTATAACTGTACCACCGTTAATTAAATCAGGTTTGGCTTTACTATGTAAATATTTTAAAATGTTATAAGTATAAAATAAAATGCTGTTTATTTCCAGGAATGGCCGAGTATCAGCTCAAGCAGAAGGGCCATCGCGCCGTAAAAGTAACCTTCACAATGCCATGGCAGCTGAAATGGACACATCATGGGGTATGCGACTATATATAAAATGATTTAGTATAATATTGTTTGTTCATTGTGAATGTCCTCATAGACAGTATATCTTTGTATAAAAATTGACGATATATTAAACTATTGCTAAACATTTTAATAAAATGGTGACAAAAATTTTATTAAATATATTTTATTTAGTTTTAGATATTTATAAATTCAATCAGACGTTAATGGCAGATAAATAGCAACAACAAAAAATATTTAAATTCAGACACTTCCGATATATTAAATTGATATTATTATAATTATTGATATATTAAATAACTGATATGAATAAAAAAACTCATTATGTATACAGACAGATGCCCCACTGCTGTTTTATTATTCATTTATATAGAATCTATTACTTATCACTCGTGAGAAAGACAGGTGTGACAAAACATCTGTTATTTCACATGCTTAACAAAATGGATCAATGAATTGGATCTGTAGATGTCAGTAACACTTTGTTCGGTTTCCAGATCGGCCAGCCCACATTGAAGGCAGATATAAGAAGTATTCCACTACATCATCAGTATATTCCAAGAAAGCTTTATCGCATCAAAGCGAACATATTGAAAGGTTGAGTATTTGTACTATTACGTGGCCTTAGCCAATACGTATTAAAATTTTCCTTTGCACACAAGTCCGTGGGTATTGCTGCATACGTATTAATTAGTGATGGTGCAATTGGACACAGCACTTTCTTATTTACAAAGTATGGGTGCTATAAAAATAGAATCTAAGATATTACTAATATGTTTTTATATGTGCAGATCTTGGTGGTACGCCTGTTGTCAGAAGTGTCACACAGAAGATTCCGGGATTCCTTCCTGGGAACCACCTCATTGGCAAAAAATATGCCCCTACCCGTTATGTCCATCATACAGACGTTTTGCTCAAAATCTTTCTATTCTTCTAATTGGTAAGTATTCTTTTATTATTATTTTTTATTTATATTATATCAGATATTACAAGTCGATCTTAATTTCTAGGTATAATGTCATGGGTTATCGTGTGGATAATATTAGGTGACACGGCCGCTCCTGGAGGGCAATTATTTATGCTCGCCGTGCTCACCCTGTCTGCGTATTTCGGTGGTTGGCTGATGGTGAAGGTCACCACATTACCAGCACTTATAGGAATGCTAATAGTAGGCATAGTAATGAAAAATGTCGGCTTTGTCAACTTTGATGCAGATTATCAACACGTTTCTTCTTATATAAGGTAAATTTATTCTCATTAAAAATAACAATATCTTATGCGTTTTTTTAACTTCATTTGTTTTTCAGAAAAATCGCTTTAACAATCATTTTAACAAGAGCGGGGCTAGATCTAGATCCCTCCGCGATGAAGAAATTTTTCTTTACTGTTATCAAACTAGCTTTAGTTCCGTGGGCATTTGAATGCTTACTTTGCGTTGTGATGAGCCATTTTCTGCTTGGTCTACCCTGGAATTGGGGTAAGGATTATTTAAGTTCATTAATAATTATAATTATTTTGTTTTTGACCCCAAGTATTAATCCAGAGTTTTGTTTCAGCTTTTCTTTTAGGATCAATATTTGCTGCAGTATCTCCAGCTGTTATCGTTCCTTGCTTATTCCGTCTCCGCGAAAAAGGTTACGGGGTGTCTAAAGGAATTCCGACACTAGTCTTAGCTGTGTCAGGTATCGATGATGCAGCCAGTGTTGCTGTTTTTGGAATTATAGCATCCACCATGTTCTCTAATACATCTCTTACTACGAGCCTTATTCAAGTGCGTATTTATAATTAATACATTTTTTTGTGTTTTAAAACCCAAAACTTTTGAACACTTTTCTGAATATCTGAGTACGAATGACATTTATATGAGACAAAGTTGAGTATTTCGTAAAAAAAAAACGATCAAGGAACTCAGTCTATTAATAGATATAAATAAGGTTTTAGTTAAAAGAAAATATTTTTTAAGTAAACTTCTCTTCCAGGGTCCGCTTAGTGTTATTGGAGGGATAGCATTTGGTGTCTTCTGTGGCTACTTGGTGAAGTACATTCCTGAGAGAAATGATGCATTTTTAGTGCCTATCCGAGTTCTCCTGCTTCTAATGGGAGGGCTGATGTCGGTTCTTGGGTCTGAAGAAATTGGCTTAGGAGGTGGTGGTAAGTAAACATTTTTTTCTTTTATAATTTTGAATTTAAATAAAGAATATCATAAGTCACTTAAAAAATATTAATAATATGTCAACATTTTTGTATTTGTAAATTGAATAAGGTATGATATATATACCACAATTATAAAAAAGATTATTAATAGTACTGTGCTTCTGTAACAAGTACATGAATGAACATTTAACTAAACCATTAGTCTCGCATTACGTAAGATAAGAAACTGTATAAGATTTCAGACGCAAAACATTTAAAAATCCATATAATCATTGCTATACAAAGATATTAATAGTGACAGTTTTAAAGCATTATTTACATAACTTTAAAAACTATTATATCTTACGCAGTAGTCGTAAATATTGTTTGAAGTTGATAGTCTCAAGTACGATTAATGATTGTTTTGCTCTTTACCTTACACGGCTTTCACTCGAACAATACAATGTTATTAGGTATAGAAGGAGATCTGCAATAACAAAACAAAACACAAAACAACAAACAAACAAAAACAAAACATCTTATATTTCCCATCAGTTTCCTTGTTTTAATACATTTAAATATCATAAATAATAAGTTTATTCATCTTTGCATACAAATTGATACATTTAAATTTATTAAAATACTTATATTGTTAAATGATTACTTGAATCTGCAACGGTATTTAAGATATATTATAAAGTATTAATAATAAATTATGTATTTTAAACGTCTTTCAAAAAAAAATTTATACATGAACTAACAACGTGTTTATATTTTTTGTCTTCTTATTTAGATGTCTATATGTTTTGCTTCCGTATAAGCCCATAAACGGTATTCTTATGAATTATGATTCTTATGAAATGTGATGTGAATGTGTTTTAATCCTTATTCAACACGTCGAAAACTTCTTATATAACTTAATTAAATTCTGCATTTTTCAGGAGAAAATACAAAAATTTATAATTTTGGACTATAATAACAAAAAAAACAAAAGTAGTGCACGGTTTTATTTATGATTTATAATTTGATGTAGTAACACCAGATTCATTTTCTGAGTCAACCGTTGCTTTTTATTGTGGAAATAATATATATATTCTATAAAAAACAAAACAGACTGTCACTGGCTATTGCTAGTTCAGAATAAAATGAAACGAAAATCTATTTTTTTTAACTAATTTTTAATTTCATGTCTAAATAATAATAAAAAATTACACTTTTATTGCAATTTACAGGACCCTTAGCTGTTATAGCTTTTGCATTCGTCGCATGTAAGGAATGGGTAGAACAGGGGTGGGAACTCGAAGATAACCCAGTAGCTACTGCATTTGAAATCTTTTGGATGTTCTTCGAGCCCATGCTCTTCTCTGTGACCGGTGCACAAGTTGTAGTGAGTATTATTCATTTAAAATTTACTAAACTAGGAGCGCGAACCAGACTTCAATTGTGACTCGCTGCGCTCGCAAAATCTCGGTATGTGTTAGCATACTGAGCGAAGCAAGCTGAAAACAGGATCGAAGTGGCATTTAAAAAACTTCAACGCATTCTGTCCTCAACTAATTTTTTATTAATTAATATTTTTTTTATTTTTTTCATTATAAAGTTAAATTTTCGAGCAAAATAATTTTCTCATTGAAGTCTATGGGTTTATCCGTGATTATTCGTAAACGACACCCAATATTAGAATTTTTAAAAAGCCCCACCTAAAGTCTATCAGTGTGCAAAATTTGAAAATTTTTGGATATACCATTTTTGATTGATGCTTGCACAAAGCCAAAAAAAAAATCCCTCATAAAGAGCTTCGCTAATAAAAACGTTTTATGATATTAATATGCAGACATTACTTTATCCAATTTACTAAGCACTAAGTTAACTGTAGGTTTTTATATAACATAATTTAATAGCTGTTAGTAAGCCAGCGATCTAATCAGTAAAAAAAACTGGTGAAAAAAATCACTTGTCCATGGTTAGTGCTACAGATAGCATCTAAAAACGACCCTTTAATTTAAAATTCTTGTTAACTCTGTTTTGTTGTTACCTGTAATAAACTTGTTATACTAATTTGTTCCTTTAATATGTTAATAAAATTAACAAGATACAAATCTGTATAACTATTTGTTACATTATTGTATATTTTTGCACCAGATTGCTGATCTGCAACCACAATTGGTTCTTGTCGTCGCCGGCATCATTGTAGCTTGTATCGTATTTCGAGCTGCCATAACAAGCCTCTCAGCTGTTCGTAGTAATCTCAATATGAAGGAGAAAATCTTTGTAGGTCTAGCTTGGATGGCTAAAGCTACAGTTCAGGTACATTTATGTAATAACTTCTAAGCAAAAAAGAATATATTTTTCCTAACAACATTAATTTTATTAGTTTAAATTCCTGTATGGACTATTTCACTTTTAATATATGTCTATATGGTTTTATAGGCCGCTTTAGCACCAGTTGCGCTTGACGAAGTACGAAAAATGACCGGTGATGATGAACACATAGCACAATTGGTGAAATATGCTGAAATTGTGATCAACGTATGCATTATGTCAATTGTCATCACAGCGCCTCTTGGAGCCATTGTCATAACAATCACAGGCCCGAGACTACTATCTAAGACATCTAAGCCGCCAGTACTAGAAGGTATGATTTTTTTCGTTTTGATAAAATATATATATTTTTTAATAATATAAAAAATAGAAACCGATTTTAAATACAAACAAAGGTTTAATGAAACGACTTATCATTATTCATTATTTATTGAACAACTCAATAAGATACGACTATGAAATAACAGTTTCAAACTCATTTGAGAAAGAAAACTTATTAGTTTAAGATAACAAAACAAAGTAACATTAAATATATTTTATTATTGACAATGTTAATACAACAATAAACATTAATAATATATATGTATAACAATTTATTCACTATATGTTTATTTTTTTATTTGTAATATTTATGTGGTAAATTATAATTTGCAGTGTTGTTTAATTTATTCACTCCAGGTGTATAATAAAAGTGATTAGGTTCTGTCCAATTGCTTTGATTAGGACCAAAGAAATTATTTTGAGGTCTTGTGTTAGGTCTAAAAGCCATTGGTATTGGGGTTGATTGGGTATAGGAAGGTTGATTGAACGGGGTGTTATAGTTATACAAACTATTTGGAGAATTTGTCGTATTATAAATCAAATTATTTTGATATGGTCTGTTTAACGTTATTCCAACACCGGACTTATTAAATTGATGTTCGTTATACGTGAAATACGAGCTATTTTGTGGATTGTTATAATAATTATTTTGACTATAAATCTGTTGATTTCTATAATTGGAATTATTGGTATAATAATTCGGATTAACGGGATAATTTTGGTTCGATATCAATGGTTTTGGAGTATAATACGGATTGAAAGCGTTTTGTGAATTATTAAATACCTTTGAGTTATTACTTCCAAAATGTTGATTGATCGTATTGGGTCTATATGTTGGATAACTGAGATTGCTATTAGATATTGTTCCCTTATTAGACGATGTATTGTATGTAGAAAAGTTGGGAGACCAGAAAGGTTGGGAATGAAAAGATCCGTTTATGGATTGAGCTGAATTATAAATTGGATTGCTTGTACGTTGAGAATTAGAATTTGTTGTATTAGGATAGTATGGGTAGTTATGGAAATTGTTGTAATAATTTTGATTTGAATTATGCATAGAAGGATTATACGGATTGTTTTGATTGTAAGTCGGGTTAGTAGAGTAATTTGTCAGTGAATTAGGTGCTTGTGGATAATATGTAGGCCTAGAACTATAATTAAACTTAGGAGCACTTGCTTGAAACGTAAAATTTTGGGGGTATCGATTAAGATTATTAAAATAATTAACATTACTTGGATAATTATAAGCGTTAGGTGGAGGTAAAGAACCACTATACTGGGGCCCAATTCCTGGAGCTTGATACGGGGTTGGATACATATTATATGCATTGGGATTAAAAGCTGGCAATGATGGATAAATAGAGGTGTATCCATTTTGAACTTGACGTGAAACTCTCCTGTTAACTAGGTTTTTGCTAGTATTATCGCCTTTCGTTTTGAAGTATTTTGACATTGATGATTTTTTCTGAGTAGTTCCATCTTTTTCTTCTGGTATATCTATTGGATTAACTAGTTCCCAAAAATTAGGAATATTCGGTTGTAATGTCTTCACAAATTGTACGTTACTTTTTTCACTTAACACAGATTGCACATTGTTTTCTTCATTTGAATAAGTTCCCTCTGTTAATAGAATAATTATTAAAATAGTTGGTATAACACTTTGAACTGTATTAATCATGTTCATGATGACTACTAAACACAACTAAAATCAATTCTCAAATCTACATCATTAATGAACTTCGACCTTGCTATCTTTATTTTAATGTTTACATTGCCGTCGCCTTTATCTTTTATCTCTGGTACATAATAGCACTCTTATAAGAATCCACTTATTAGATATAATATTATTAATTTGTTGTCGATTGTTATTTTACAATTATTATATTAATATTACATTATTTAACTCTCTAGGTTGGCGACGATCGCACAGGCCATCAATTCGTGACATATCTATAATAGATGAAGAAGAAGTAGCTGAACGGGATGCAGAAGCAGATACTGAAGCACCCGCCTCGCCACCAGTGTCTCCTGTACCAACAATATCTCCAAACGCATACAGCACCCCCAATCCGATTACCGTACAGCCGAACCATCGAACGTGATTAAGAAAACGATTTATCTAAAAACTTAATACACCGTCCACATCTTATTATTAACTGTGGTTTAGTGGTAATGCTAATTAGTGATGTCCGTATTAAAATGATAACGAAATACTGTATTCTCGTTAACTTTTTATTTTAATAGGAGCTGAAACACCTACTGAGGGACTTTATTCACTATTTTAAATCGTATATAATAAAAGGCATGTTATTTTTTTTTTAAATTCAATTCGTTTTAGAAACAATTACGAAACTTCTATAAACTATTAGAGTATTCTTAGCATTCATTGGAGTAATGACTTTATATATTTTTATACATATATACAAGACATTGTTTTATAAATTAGTAAATCTTGTAGTAACTAATATACATATTGATAATTTTCTAAACGATAATGAAAAACAAATATAATGCAACGTTTTTATAATATAAATTAAAATATAGTATTTTCATATACCAAAAATATGAACATATAAAGTATGTTAGCCATTTTAATATTATACTAAAAAAAATGGTATAACTTTGAATTGTTGATGTAATTTATAAACGAAACCTCGCTCTTAAATTTTTCTTGAGTATAGATTTAGTAGCGTTACCATATATTATTTAATTGGATAAGTGATGTCGATTACTGCTACTATTTATATGTAGGCGTAAGTTTAAAACAGTATTGTGATCATTCACTATTTATTATGTAAGTTATTATAATCTTTAATGTACAAATAAGTAAGCGTATACAGTTGAATTACTTAAATTATAATATCTTTCAATGTTAGTGAGTATGCTATTTAATATAAACATTTTATTCTAACGATATGACATTAAATTTGTGTTTTCTTTAACATATATTTTTAAATAAAAGACATGTTAGATAACAGGGCCATTTATAACATAAGTGTTATATAACTTAATGAATTCGTACTTAAAATTATACAGTATGATAACAGTAAAGTCTAGACGGCTATTTTTATCTAAATGGGACCATTTAATATAAAATCTTAAAAATGTGTCATAATTGTTTTTTTAATTCATGCATGTGAAAAAAATAAAAATATCATACCAATTGTGTTAGTATTTTTAAATCCAACCTGTACCTCAAATTTTACTTATTTTTGACATTATAAATAAAAGTAATGTTACTATTGGATAATATAAATTAAAGTAAACTTACTATTTTTAATTAAAAACTGTAACAAGTAATATAAATATATAATACTTATATTATATCTTTCTTGTACCAAAAAAAATTGATTTTGTACTGATTGTAGATATAATACTTTATCCTCGTAAATATAGCTGTCTTATTATAATAAGCTATTATATTAATGTTTAAACGCCATTAATATCATTATTGTGAAAAATAGGCATTTTAAGTAATAAAACTAGATCAACATTTATCAACCTCTCGCCGACACACATTTTAATTTTCAGCAAAAAACGCTGGAATAATTTGCAAATTATAAAAGCTATGTCTTTCTCCTCTAGTCCAGATATAAGGCCCCTAGACTATAAATTATGATGAATTTTAGAGAACTAGGCCTGTTCTAAACAACTCGCCAACATTGAGTCGTTAAAGAAAACTCTGGAGAATGTTCCTATTAAAACGTGTGGGCAAGTGGGCAAAAGTGGAAACAACTATGCCAAGTGGGCAAAAGTGGAAACAACTACGCCAAGTGGGCAAAAGTGGAAACAACTACGAATAAAAATATATATTACAACGATAAGTAACAGTTTTTCTTACGATAGCAGATGCACTATTTGCCGTTACTATAAAAATAATATTTAACATAACGAATAATTACGAAATGGAACATTAGGATCATATTTGGATCATGGATTACTTAATTTTGAAACACCTATTTACACTTGTTATAAAATACTTTTTTTTTTGCGACTAGATTTAAAAAAGTAATTAATTATATTACTAGACGCGTTAAGAATTTCTTAGGTCAAAAATGGACATGGGCATACCGGGATTATATTATAAGGATTAATATTGGTACTCGCAGATACTTGATACAGAAACCTAATGAAACTTAGGAGTTCCCCCTAGGATTTGAATTACTAGGTCCACGTAAGCAGGGTTAGCCTCGCGACGCAACGCGCGCGAAACAAAAACGTTCTATATGTTAACTCTATGGGACACATTTTATCAATTATCTCGAAAACTACAATTACGATTCGGCTGATTTTCAATCCAGACCGGGTTTTCTCATTATACGCATGTGTGCAAAATTTCGTGCGTGTAGCTCGTAAATTGAAGGAGAAGTAAGGTAACAAAGAGTTGAAAATTTGGGTAGTAAAGAGCTTCGTTTTGCTCAGCTCAATTAAACGTAAGGGGTCCTGGAAGTGGGAGCCAGCTTTCCCGTGACCCTTTCGACATATCCAGTGTGCTGTTAGCTTTCAACATGGAATCACTTGCACTTCCTTTTTTTGTCTTATAAAATTAATCTACCTTCAAAGCCACGCATAAAGTTTAATATGATGAATGACATAACTTTGCAAAACTACTTGTAGATTTCATGCATTAAAATGCTAAGCAAAAAATAGTTTAATTTAATATAATCTGTGCAATACACAAATTATTTTTGGGTCAATTGTACACGATAGAGATGAGCTAAAAGCAAACGTCCGCCATAACCCTTTTTGAAACTGACTATACAAATAAGTGTATTCCTTTAAAGATCCATATAAACTAAAAAAAAATACGTTTGAAACTACAAATTGGGATGAAAAGTTATCTGGTAGAAGAGGAGTTGATTTTTTTTTTATCTTAACTGTGTGAAGCCCGAAGGTTGCCCAAAGAGAGCATCCACTGATGGGGCCACCAATGTCCAAGTATTCAGCTCATGTTTGTTCATATTTTTTCTAGGCAACATCATTTGCGAAGAAACGAATTAATCAGAAGACTTACAAGTTGCAAGAGTTGCCAGTATCTTACAGCAAAAGACAATTTGTAAACTTCTTTTTACCTTTGAGTGTCAAGATGTTACTAGGTTTATAAAGCACAGTGGTGACACCTGTCTCATCTACATTAAATATTTTATCAGAGTAGACATTTATCTTTTGCAGTTCTGATTTCAAAAATGGTTTCCTTCCCAATTTCCCCAAAATCACACCAGGATTTTTTCACATACGCTGAGCTTTCAATGTAACTCTTGGAACATTAAATATCTTTGTGGCTTTTTTATACCTTATAACTTTCGTAGCTACTGCTTCTACAGTTTTTTTTTGGGAATTGAATTGGGATTGGGATTCTTTTTTATCTGTAAAATAAAGAAAAATATTTAATTACTTACTCTAATACGGTCTCGGGGACGATATAAGGTTACGGTATTACCAATTTCCAGTTGTTGTGATGAACATCCCTTCAACAGAAAACGCATATTATAACCTTGCTTTGTTATTATTTTAAATCATCAAATGATAGAAAACGATAAATACAAATCTATTTCACAAATAAATGTTTTAATAATTCAAGCAGACTACTTCACATATCATTTCAAACTTAACTTAAAAAGTTACCTTGAATTTATTTTTTTTACTCCTTGTAGGAGTGACCTTCACATTTCTAAAATGGCCGACTGATGTATCAAACTTTCGATGCAGGTTGAAACAAGATGGAGTCGGTTATTTAAAAAAGTACGATAGGGTACGAAATTATGTTTGGGGACGAAATTTAGCTACTGTACTTATTTGAATATCTAACTCGCTCCGAAAAAACATTTACGATCACTGTAGATAATGAATTGATTCTCTATCGCTATTAATTTGCGTTTTATGAAGTTTTAAATCACAGTTCAGACTTAAAATTAGAATTAGTAAGAATGAGTCGTTCTAAATAACGTCAAAAATATTTATTTTCTATTCTTTATATTTTAAATATTCTTGATAACGAAATCTTCTGCTATTGCTAATTTTATCCGAAACAATGTTTCAACAAGTATGTTATGACAGATTTAAGAAAATAACATGATTTGTTTTTCTTACAACAAATATAGCTATTTTATACACAAATGATGCAGTTGTTTATATTAATTTTCATGTCTAATTTTATACCATAAGATTATCCATAATATCCTAACCAATTTGTCCGATATATATTATTGAATGTGATGTAATTTATAATATTTGAGAAAATTTCGACCCTTATTAATAATAAAATCAAACTCTCTTTATTTCTATACATATTATATTATAATCATGCGATGACGCGATAAAATAATGTTCTAGATAGCAATAACAAAAAAATACATGTATTTTTTTAAAAAACACACTGACAATAGAATTTATACGGTTATACATTTTCAACATATTATCAAATAAAATTCTTGTGGACGGTGGATACTGTAGATCTGCAACTGATATGCCAATGTATTGTAAGCAACAATACCAATCGACAACTGATAAGAAAATCTAACTGGCAGACCGAAGAATTTAATTTTGAGTCTAGAAGAGGAACATGACTCCTTTTTCATATTATTTGAATTTAGATTTATATAAAACATTTTTGAAGTGAAGCGAAGCATTAATACAAGTTCATATATCTGTTTTTGAAGATAACTTCGAACTTGGTTTTCTGTTAAGTTTATACTAATATTATAAAGCAGAAAAAGTTTTTCATTTAAAGGCGCCAATCTTCGAAACTAGCGGATTAAAGTAAAAAATTATTTCTGATTATGTTAAGCTATCTAGCAATGTGCTACTCCTCTTAGTTATCCTAATAGTAAATAAAATCATTTGTCTGGAGGTGGAAACATCAGTAACAACTACTCTATTAGAATTAAGCAATAAAAGTTCATCATCCTCTATTTACTTGCGTATCGACCAAACTGTATTTTCGAAAAACTCAGTTTTTCCTTCCGATCTCTCTGTCTGTATCTGTGTGTCTGTGTGTGTGTCGAATTTTATTTTTCGAATTTTGAAAAACTAAAGATATATTTGGAATCAGCATCTAAATGTAAGATTCACTTTTCAAAATTATGTTGATTGTCCAACGGGAAGGTGGTCAGATCGACCGCCGAAGTTACCGAAAAATGGAAAAAAAAATTCGAATTTTTATTTTTTTTTTAATTCAAAAATTAAATAATTAATTAATTAATTTAATTATTTTAATTATTTTTTTTTCTTTTATTTGTTAATTAATTTGCGAGTTATAATTTGCCGATTAGGAGTTTTTCATAGCGGCAAGCTCGATTGCCGCGTGTCAGATGTTTTTACTTGCGAGAATATTTTTTTACTTACAACAATATATATTTTTTTTATTATTATTTATTATTACTACAATATTTTTTTACTTCTATTACCAGTCATAGCATAAATCAACAGAAGTTGGATGATAGAGTCAATGTTATCATCGATCTCACGCAGCACGTTGAATCGCTCGTTTGAAAAAACGACAAAAACTCTTATTTATGCAAGTCACTTTAATTACAACATACCAAAGAATATCTTTAATTGTAACATCTATTATTGATATAAATACATCAATATTTGTAATAAAACTATTTTTACGGATTAAAACTCGCGTATAATTTGGTTACATTTTTTATTTTAACCCGACGTTCATCATCTGAGTCAGATTAATTAACTGACTTTCTGACAGACACTTACATCTCGTCTACCCGTGAACACGATTACTGCAAAGTATTTGAAACGTCAGGTTAAAATCAAAAGTGTAACCAAATTATAAACGAGTTTTAATCCGTAAAAATAGTTTTATTTCAAATGTGTACTCGTGAAAATCTAATAAAATACTATACGTCAATATTCAAAAAAATTATAAATTAATTTTATTAAATATTCAGAGAGTAAATGATAAATTAGTGGCTTATTTTAGGATTGGTTATATTATGATGATTTATTAAATTGGCACTGTTATCTATATCAAACAAATTATTCAATAGTTTAATAATAACGATGAATGATTATTGTACCTTTCATAAGATATCGCTTGGAACTCGAAACAAAGGACTAGACCATTAGGAGTGCTCTGAGAAACCGGAATCTTAGCAAAAAAAATCTTGGCTTAACATTTTAACAAACAGGCCGTCATGGACAGGATGAGCGTTCTTATTCTTTATATTGTTTCAAGAATGCCTTGTTTCTTAAATGACCTTCCTGACCTTTTTAATGTAATGAATTTAATATGAATTAAAGTTTATAAAAAATATTTCTCTATAAAAAGCATAGAGCTTGATAAAGGTATAATAAACTAATGAAAAATATTTTTTTTTTGTTTTTTAATGTCTTTAATAGTCGCATATAAATCCTTGTTTGTTCTGTATATCTTTAAGAGTTGTTGTTAAAAGGTCTCAAAATATAAAATATTGTAATTCCAAAATAATACTCTTTTAAACTTTAATTGTTTTAAGAGTTCTCGGTAGTTTCGTTTAGATGCTAGAAGTAATTTGTGAATTTGAACAAAAATCTAACTCTTATTTTATGATCCCTTCTCTTATGTTTATGATCCCTTGCCGAACACGTACTACATGTTTATAAAATATGAAATATGCTGATTGTGTCAATATTTGATTATACTTATAGATGATAATATGATAAAAATAAAACACAAGATTGGAATGAAACATATATAATTCTAATATCTTAATATTATACATTTACAATCGCAAATTGTGACAGGTGAAAAATATGAAATAAACAGATATTTCATTTACTCTACAAAATAAGCTAGAAGTACCCATTTCATCATCTTCCTTACGAGGTATGTAGCTCTTAAACAAAATATAGGCGGTTATTTCTTCATAACCTATACTTACCTTTAAGTTTAAATGACCTCAAAATTAAATCATGTAACAGATGGTTCTAGAAAGGTTACTTAAACTATTAGTTAAAAACATCTAATTAATCTTTGTATCTTACTTTATGACTAGAAAATATATAAAAAAATTAAAATACTACAAAAATATGGCTTCGATAAAAATACTTATAAAATGCAATTAATTTGTCTCAACATACACTAGATTTTATTATTTTTTATTAAAACTTGTAAAATCACAAAATACAATATAATAATTATTAATAAAAATTAAGTTCAAAGTTGTAATTTTTATTACATCTTTGAACAGTTTTTATTTATTTTTTGTATGTAAACTATCGTGATCCATGGTTACTATTAATTATAATTATCCAGCTGTACTCCTATTTACTATCGAAATTTGCCAGACTAGTTTCGAACCATTTGGAGTCCTCATTCACGAGCTCTGAGCTTTCGGAATCGTACAGCAACACAGACAGATAATTATATATAATAGTTTTTTTTGTTATTAGATATATATAATTCCGGCTATACTCAATTCTTTCACATCGCCAGGACCCATAATGATTCGATGACTTGGGAAAATATCGATAGTATTTCAGTAAGAACAGCCGAAATTATATAAAATATTGGAATAACAAAGTTTAAAAAAAATATTTTTATTTTGTCAAAACTTTTAGATTCATCATAAAAGGTTTTTCAAAGAATGACGACAACATTTTATTTAGAAATAATATTATACATTTTGTATTATTTGTACAGGCAGCTTCAAAATTCGTTGACCATATTAAAAGTTCAAAAATAGCTATACACTATATTACATCAAAACTGCTGAACTTGACAAACGCTAATATTGAATGGACGTCACTAGAGTTCAAATTACCTAAATATGAAGTTGTCAAATTCATCAAACATATGTCATGTTCCTAACAGATTTTATTTAATTTAACGTATTGTGAAGTTTGTTCTTGTTCTAAGTGACAATAGATGGAAAGGTATTAATAACATTGCCACTTTAAAAATACATTTTTTTTATAATAAAGTGGAATTTACAAAATGAAGTACTGTAAATAAAAAGAAGTCATCTATAATTAAAAATAAAAATTAATAATTAAGCAATGTTTTAAGATCATTAATATATTTTTTTTTGTAATGTGTCATCAGTGTTTTAAAACTGAAATGCAAAGAAAGAGACGATATATTCTTTGTCTCAACTTTCATTCCATGACATTTATAAAATTATAAACTTGCGTCAATTATAATTTGAACTTTAATGATTTTCATTCAATATTCTCGTTTGTCATGTTCAGCAGCTTTGATGTAATATAGTGTATAGCTATTTTGAAACTTTAAATATGGTCATCGATCAATAATATGTTATGTCAATTTCAATGTAGGGTTACCTTTTTTTATAATCTTCATCTCTATAGCATCAGTATAAGGCGAGTGCTAAAAAGCATTTAAACATAGATTTTTTTGATATTTACAAATATATATGACAAAATTAAGACAATGTATTATTTTTACTCTTACTTAATGTAAAAATATATATAACAAGAATGGTATATTTGTTAAACCTTTCGATTTACAGAAAAAGGTGATTTTATTAGTGCTATTCTTAATTTAATTAATAAAAACTTTTAAAAGCTTATATTTTTAATTTAAAGCTGAATGTATGTATGAGAATCAAAAATACTTAAAAAAATCAATTTTATAATGCATGTTACCCTTAATTTAAAGCCATACAAAGAGCCACATTATTTTTGTATGAAGTTAATTGCTAAATAAATTTATAAACAAATGATTCATACATTTCATGCTTCTTATAAACTAATAAAGCAAGTGTCATATAAAAGCTCAAAGTTAAATTAAAATACTATTGTTGTTTGGCAATAGGCGTGACCCTCAAGTTAGCGCGTTCATCAGAGCTGATGGTCCTGGATAAGATAGTAGAAGAAGTTCGTCCTGATGATGAAGTAGCGTTGTTCTGAGCATTCGGCTTCTCCAATCCTGTTATATGAGTTATATTAATAAACTAAACCGACTTGTTTATTTTAAAGTGCATATGTACATGAGTGTGCTTTAGTCTGTTAGAGCATTAACATCATGTTACACAATTAGTTATATATTGGATACATTAAAGAATATTAATATTAAAACATTAAAGAATAGTATAGAATTAATAGAAGCTAATTGCGGGTATGATATATTAAAACCGTTGAGGAATACCATAAGTTAAGCACTAATATATGACTACGTCCTTTGTAGTAATGGAAGTTAGAAAAGTTAAAAACATCAAAAATAAAACTAATATATACTTGTATCAATCGGTGTTGGAGAAAAACCTGTAAAAACATTCCGAATTACCTTCAAATTCAGTGATTCACAGTATTTTTAATTATATTCCCAATTAAAATCTGAAGAGCTGTTTATATTAAACCATGAGATAAGATATATTATATTAACATATACTTCATTAAGTATAAATAAAGATATATAATGCGTCATCAAGCGACCAATGATTTCAAATTCCTTATCACGTATATCTGCGTGATATATTGTATTATTCATAGCTTGCAAGAACTTTATCAAAATAATAATATTTAATCACTTTACTTAAACATACTGAGTATGTTTATTTACTTATTTGTCATATATAATGGAAACAATAATATTTAGCATATAAGAAGCATATGACGTCACAGAAAAACCCAAAAAATCATTACGTTTGTATAATTTTATACTTATTAACATACCAAGTTTCTTCCGGATAAGGTAATATAACTTCGGTTTGACCACAAGTATGAGAAATATAAACACTCCTTGCATTTCATTACAGAGGTCCACAATATTCCACAGCCACCGTGGCTGAGTTACTAAAGTCGAAAGGAGTTCTGACACCCATCCCGCACCCATAACCACCCACAGCTTTCCCGTAAGAATGTACCTGAAAAAATAATTATTAAAAGATATCATCTGAATAAATACTGTATACTGTATAATATTATTATAAAAAAATAAAAGAATTGTACCATTGTACTATGTTTTTTTGTTATTTTTTTGTAAATTTGTACTTTATATTGGTGTACAATAAAAATTATATATATTACAAATATTAGGTGAGTGAGAGAATATTAATTGCTGTAAAAGCCAGTAGTAAACGCACCAATTAACACTCAGAGAGTAATTGTAACTAAAAAATGTACTCTTTTAAATATATACAATCTAGACAAAGGTCACACAAGTTTAATTTTTTGCAACAAAAATACGGAAATCATTGAGACCGATATAAATTTGTACACAAGAATCCTAACGACCCAAATACAGATCATTGACCCCGGTCTAATGTCGAGGCCTTCGCCGTTAATTCCATCAATTTACGGCTGATTGTTAGTTCCTATATAAAACGATATTTACAATAAGTTGAGCCAAAATTATATATTATATATGCAAATTATCCAAGTAATGTTACAAATAAAATTATTGGAAACCGATTCTCGACTTTATTGCTAGAAATATGAACTCAAGGACAATCGGTAATGGGTTGTAAAAATATGAAGGTGTCCACTTAACCTTTACTGCTCGCTATACTCAGGTACGAATAGAAGATAATAGAATAATTTAAAACTAATAAAGATGACTCAATTGTCGTTCAATTGATCATAAATTATCAATTTGTCTTCAAGACCTCCAAGTGTATATCAAATTATAACTATAATTTTGTGAAATTTGAAATTATAGAAATAAGTATTTCTTTAACCTCTGTTTCAATTAAAAATAGTAAATTCTGTATTTAATTAAAGATTACTTAGTAATAAGTAACTTTTGAATATTTTACTATGATTGAACTGACAGATTAATAAATAAAAAATAATTTAAAATGTACATACTTTGCTCTATCAATCCGGAATCTTTTCTTCGCGCGGTCACCGACCGAGCCAGCTTGTAAGCGATGGACCTCCGACTTTACTTGAGCGCAATGGCGAGCGGTAAGTAACCACAGAATAAAATTAGTGCAAGACACCACTCCCATTGGTATCACGAAGAATATATAATGAGGCCAGTCTGATTCTTTGTTTTGTTCTATGAAAATAAAATATAAATTTAAAAAATATATATTAAATAAAAATTTTTGTCAGTCGATTTATATATAAATATTCTTAATAAAGTTTTACTCCTGATATTACAGCTACGTTTATATCTGACTTATCTTTATAACAAAAATTATTAGAATATTATAGAACTAATATTGTTTACATTAATATCAATATATTACTCATAATACGTTATCAATATCTTATTCAATGACAATTTCTAATCGGAAGATTACATTATCAAAAAATGTTCGAATAATTTTGATTTTTACCTTTACGGGTTATTTTTTTTATTGTCTGTTGGTCTATCAAGGAAACAACTTTCTAAAATTAAGAATGAAGTAAGCAAGGTCAAATGATAGGATTGTTTGGCATAATACTAGATATGGTAGAATTCATTTGTTATTCAAATATAATATATATAAAAAATACAATAAAACCATAAATGATCAATAAATAAAAGATCGTTTTTAACATAAGTATGTCAGATATTGGTACGATTTCTTTGTGCAATTAAGATTTTAAATAAATAAATCAGTGTGTTGAGAGCAAACATATTTGATTAAAAATATATATGCTATTATTTTTTTTTTATTCTGTCTTTACTTTATTGCAGTCTTTTGTAAATCCTTTATCACTATATACATAATTTTCATTTTTTTTTTTTTTTTATTTCTGTTGGAAAAACCCGTTACGGGTACCCCGTCGGCCCAGGGGGGTGACGGCCGGGGGGTTATGTGGGACTACCCGGCAGTCTAGAGGATACTGCCATTTTTAAGGCTACCCACTAAAAGACCAACGGTTGCCCTCTGCGCCGTAATGGGACGTCACGGGATCGCGTTAGCACACACCGTGACGCCCCGAACATACTTTTCATAATAGGACTAAGATAGGCCCGAAATTTTCTATTTCTAACTTTTGTACTCAAAACGGAATGATCGATCTTGCTTCGATAGATCGCATGATGGGCGAAACCGCTGGTAAAGCTAGTCTTAAAATAAATCTTACCTGTTCCAAACCAGCAAACGTTACGTCCTATTTCAGCATCAAGAATAACAGACACAGGATATCGATCCAACACATACATCGTCATTGTAAGAACAATTGTTATACTCCACGCGTAGAGAGAGTACCAAAAGAACCGACGACGTTCGGACCCAGACTTGCGAAGCGGCTTCACTGTACGAATACTCCTGAATCAGAAAATAAAATCTTAACAAAACAAACTAAAAAATCTCTTTGAGTTAATACTTATGCTTAACATTTTTTTTCTTGTTTTAATTTCCACGTCACATTTTTTTTTGTTTTTTTTATCTTTATTTAATAAAGAGGGTTTGATCAGATATGATCATGCCACCCCCATCGGTACACATATAATACTGTCCAGACGAAATGGCTTTTTTAACCAGCCCATTTTAGCCTCCTCCGACAGAGGATAAGCTAAGATGCCATTACACCAAGTTCATCCAAATCAATTTTTTTTTCATTAAATAATTTGACCCTTTCGACTTTGTTTCGTGCACATTCTACCAAAACGTGGTACACATCTTCTAAACCACCACGTCCAGAACGTAGTCTAAGAGCAATCACAATAATAAGAATTGCACATACATATGTATATGTATATGCAATTCTTAGATTTAATCATTTTCTAGATAAATAATTTAGACGTATCACTTCTGCCAGACACCGGTACAGCTAAGATTTAAATTATCTTTTTAAAGATACACAAAATTTAAATTTATCGTTATTAAACTATAGTAACAAGATACTTAAATAATATCATATAAAATAAAAAAATATAGAATGTATTTATAATAACAAACATAGTTATTTTAAATAAAAATATCATTAAACATTTAGGAAGCAATAGAATTGCATAACACGGAGTGTTGCATTTCTGGATGTTCGATGAAATGAGTCATAACAGACCTTTATAATAATATATTCTAAGCGCCCGCCGCGGCGGCTCCGCCTGCACCTGCACTTTAAAATAAATACTTCAACAACAGACATATGTAGTTCTGTTAACTTATACTTATTATATATATTTTTATTTAATTCTCGATCTATGTCTATAATATATTTCGTAATATGTATATATGTTTGATAGATTAAGTATCTGTCGAACTACATTTATTTTTGCTTAATTTTTTTTTGTCATGTTGTGCAATCGTGTTTTAGTAAAGTATTTTTAACAGAATGTGCAATTTTCTGTTCTAAAGTAGCATTGCTTGCCTTTTTTTATAAGTGTATGCAATTATAAAGTATTCTATAGCAAATATAAGGTATTGTAAAGTAGCATTGCTTGCAAATATTTTTTTTATATCAGTGTGTGCAATTGTGTGTTCTAAAGTAGCATTGCTTGTCTTTTTTTTATTAGTGTATGCAATTATGAAGTATTCTATAGCAAATATAAGGTATTCTAAAGTATTGTAAAGTAGCATTGCTTGCAAATATTTTTTTTATATCAGTGTGTGCAATTGTGTGTTCTAAAGTAGCATTGCTTGTCTTTTTTTTATTAGTGTATGCAATTATGAAGTATTCTATAGCAAATATAAGGTATTCTAAAGTATTGTAAAGTAGCATTGCTTGCAAATATTTTTTTTATATCAGTGTGTGCAATTGTGTGTTCTAAAGTAGCATTGCTTGTCTTTTTTTTATTAGTGTATGCAATTATGAAGTATTCTATAGCAAATATAAGGTATTCTAAAGTATTGTAAAGTAGCATTGCTTGCAAATATTTTTTTTATATCAGTGTGTGCAATTGTGTGTTCTAAAGTAGCATTGCTTGTCTTTTTTTTATTAGTGTATGCAATTATGAAGTATTCTATAGCAAATATAAGGTATTCTAAAGTATTGTAAAGTAGCATTGCTTGCAAATATTTTTTTTATATCAGTGTGTGCAATTGTGTGTTCTAAAGTAGCATTGCTTGTCTTTTTTTTTATTAGTGTATGCAACTGTGTGCTTTAAAGTAGCACTTTTTTATGAGTGTTATTACAATTTTTACTAGGTTAATTGCTAGTAAAAAAGTAAAGTAGTTATTTATTTCAGCAGTCAATTCATATGTAAGAAATCTTTCTTTTCTTTATAAATATCCAATTTAATTATAGTACTAATATTTGCCTAGCTCACTATATTTTATGATGTACTTTGGCTTTGAGTACTCAAGTTCTGATAATTGCTATAAATTGCTAAACTGTGTTAACATTAATTTTACTATCAGACACCCACAGCTCACAGCAATTGACTACTCAACGATAGGAAAAGCTCCGTGATAATAACTAGATAATGGGTGATAACAAAGCTATAACAAAGCCAGCCGTTATTGGATAATTATAGATACACGTAAGAAAAGCTTACCTGGTACATGCTTATGCTATCGATATTGTAAACAATAGATTCAATGTTAATTCCCAATTTTATGTAACATATATCATGTTCTATTTTAGTTTTATGTTTTGTTTAACCTATTCAATTACGTGTTTATACCTGAAGCTCCCTGTTGACGTGAATTTAATTACAGCCCCGCCCACTTTATGGCTAATTCATATAGTGATTGTCAGTTTTGTTCCAGACTTAATTAGACCAATCCTATCATTTAATTGAAATGTGATGTTAAATAAATTGAAAACCTGTGTACTTTGTTTTATTATTGCCCCAAATAAATTGAAACTGACAGTTCTACAAATTATATTTAAAAAATATAACCTCGTTGTTTCTTACGTCATGGGAAAATAACGCATAATCTAACAATTCCATTAAAATTATCAAAACCATAACCATTACAGAAAATTATTTCACGTTCCATAAAAATATATTTAGGATAAATTTAAAATACTGATATTCGAATGATGAATTCTGAACTCATTCTTTCAATAAAAACTAGTTATATAGTTCCAGTATGATACCCATATTACTTATTAGTAGTAACATAGTTTTAAAATTATAGTACAATATATAAACACATACACTTAAAACCCACTAGAGAATATTGCAAAATTGTAACTGTATATATATAAAATATGTTTGTACATATATAACCATAAGAATACTTGTAATCATGTTTCCTCAAAGTAATAAATGCAGGTATATAGGTTGTCGTGTACATAATACACATAATATATCAGCAGACAGACAAACCATTAGTTCCTAGAAAATATTGTTTCTAACAGACTCGTTCGTTAGATACAGTATGTTGTTCCACACCCTAGGTTTTTATTATATCCAATTAATGAACGCAAAAATCTATGTGATGTTATAAATTTAGTGATATTTATTGAGTTGATAATCATCATATATTGCTAAATTTATTCTCTATATAGTTAGCAATTGGCCGACATTTTCATTCAGATATATATTTACCATATATACCAATATGAATATGTTTTGTATTTAAGTTCTCATACATATTTAAGTGTTAAGTATTTGTATGAGAACTATGTCGATAAATACATTTTTAAAACCTAAGGTGTAGAACATATATATGTGTATTATTCTTTAGCTAGAACAAAAATTACATCTACATTTATTAATAATAATAAGAGTTCGAAAATCTTCTAAATCTGTTCTGTAATATTACATTGACTTTATAGCAAAATCTTTTAAGAATTGCTAGTATTTTTCTGTGAAACTAGACCGACAAATGTTAATATAAACAAAACGGAGTAACGAGAAAAATGCGTAACAATTTCTGAAGAGTGTCGGATCTAGTGTTCCGTCGGTATCGCTTCATTGTAGCAATTTATGAGCAAACTACCCATATATTTAGTTTTCAGAAGGTCTAATAAATCATTTCGGTACCTATCAGTTTCATAATAGCCTAAATATACTATAAACTATGTCTTAATTTAGACCTCAAAAATATATTTCTAATAACTAAATCTTTATTTATTAAAAGTTCAAACATGTTAAGTAAGATATTATAATACTTATATTTATTAGTTAATTGATACTAGCTTCTTTATAAACGCCAATTCTCTATTTACAACATGATAAGAGTATTTGTTTCAGCTTATTACTTGAATATTTTTCATACTTGAACTTACGTTTGAATCGAATTATATTTTCACGAACACGAACACGAACACGAATTTAGACTATAAAAAAATATATTATGTCCAATTTTGAAGTCTTCTTTAAAAACTTTTGCCTTTGGAAGTTTTAATTACAAAATCTAACAAAAAGTTACTAAATATATTATTTGTTTATCTGTATTATAAAAAAGACTACTGCAAAGTTCCTAAGTTAATTAATTAAAAGTGAATATTATACATAAATATTCTAGACTTCCACTAACTATATCAAAAGTCGCATGCACTGCACTTGCACATGCAATGCACTGCACTTATAAATAACTATATTTTTATAATTTTATTGTAACAAACCATCTTTTAGTTTTTCCGTGAATATTAGTCAAATATCTAGATTTAAAAAGTCCTACGAGTATATATTGGCGGAGGCCGGAGCCGGTCTATTAACAGATTGATGAGTGATTGACGTTTGAATGATTAGTTCTGTCATTTACTACACACGTAGCAATTATTTTCTAATATAATGAATTTCCATCATATATGTTATATATATAAATATATTCATATACTAGTATATATTACTGCGGAGAGGTCTTTTTTTTTCTTTTTTTTTTTCCTTTGGAAAAACCCGTTACGGGTACCCCGTCGGCCCAGGGGGTGACGGCCGGGGGGTGATGTGGGACTACCTGGCAGCATAGAGGATGCTGCCATTTTTAAGGTTACCCACTAAAAAACCAACGGTTGCCCTCTGCGCCGTAATGGGACGTCACGGGATCGCGTTAGCACACACCGTGACGCCCAGGCGAGACTGCGGAGAGGTCTGGACTTTAATTATCTTATAATAAATTTAAGTAGGTATATCTATTACACGCGTATCAACTTAACAAAGAAGAATAATTCTACATTAAATCTCACCCAAATGTCCACCAGATGTCGAAGCACATGACGTTAAGCCATGCAAATGCCGCAACAAACCCGAAATATATACCGTACCCTGTAGAATCAATAAACAAATTATATTATATTATAAAACCTTATAATTAAGTTCATCAAACGAAATATAGAATTGGGCTTTATATTCAAGATTCGGATATCTTTTTTAATTTATTATTTTAATCAGATAAATCATATTATTTAATTTGTATAATTTTTTAATTTATTATTTTATTCGGATAAGTTATTTAATTATTATTATATTAAACAAAGGTATAACCTTTGTAGATATCAATTGATAACAAATAAGTGGTAATACTAAAAATCTGTTCGTCTATATTTTTCCGGTCAATATTTAACATAATGTTGAAACAGACAAAGCAGGCGTTGTTATTCAAACAATAACGACGTGTAAACTAATCTAACTCACAAGTGATGTTATACTGATTACGTCATTGCAAATATTAATTTTGCATACAAATATTTTAGGACAAAAAATATTATATGTAAACTTTCATGATCTATGATTACAATTATATATAATTATCTGGCTGTACTCATGTCATTACTATCGGAATTTGCCCGACTAGTCTAAAACTGTGGGTAAAAACCCATTCGGGGTCCTAATTGCTTTGAGCATGGCGGAATTGTGGAGTTCACGCCGCGATTGCGAGATTGCGAGATGCTAGTTGGGCAAATAGCGATATTAATTACGTAATCACAGCCTTATAATTATATAAAACTATTAGTATTATATACAATGAATTATTCTATTGATTTATGTCATATAGATGTCATTATTAATGTATGTATTGATAAAATTATAAATTACAGACTTACCAAGCATTGTACATATGTGTCCATCAAGTACGACGCTGTGCTGAACCCTCGCAAGGCACGTAAAAGCCAGCAACATCATACTCACATGACAAATTAGAGTTTGTCCATGTAAGTTTCTTAACTCAGGTAACAAGATATACAC
This sequence comes from Mechanitis mazaeus, assembly GCA_959347395.1. Lineage (NCBI taxonomy): Eukaryota > Metazoa > Arthropoda > Insecta > Lepidoptera > Nymphalidae > Mechanitis > Mechanitis mazaeus. Next base: position 4,788,471 of record OY365750.1, read on the forward strand.
TATTAACGTAAGTGCCAAACATACGCTTGAAATAGTTATTATCTGTGACAGAAAATAATTTTTCTTAGATTTTCACGAGTACAGATTTCAAATACAACTATTTTTTACGGATTAAAACTCGCGTATAATTTGGTTACATTTTTATTTTAACCCGACGTTTCGAAAGCTTTGCAGTAATCGCGTTCACGGGAAGACGAGATGTGTCTGTCACTTACATCTCTTCTCCCCGTGAACCAAATTATACGCGAGTTTTAATCCGAAAAAAATAGTATTATTAGTAAATAAATTATTATTAAAACAGTGGTAAGATATATTGTAGATAGGATAAGAAGTTAAGAGAGTTCATTTTGAATTTTACTCTATCTTATCATAGCACTAATACTTTTAAAATACTATATTAATATAAAGTAATTTAAAAAAACTTTGAATACTTATTGTAAATTATCATGCACTAAACGTCTGAAGTAATTAAAATTAATATTTAGTATTACGAATAGTATTATTATTGAAATAAGTTTTTTAAATTTTAGAGACTTCGATTGAAGAAGTTAGTATAAAAGAGAGATATAAAGTTTGCAACTCAGAGTACACTATTATACATATATATACATATATATATATATATATATAGTTCATTTTAACGTATATAGTCTAGTATTCGTATTTTAACATTTTTTATATTTCTTAATTTACTATATACAAAAACCTTTGTCTTTTAAAAAAAAGATGCTGACAAAACTTCAATGCCTTATTAAGTCGTAAATTCAAAAAATTGTGTGATTATTTTATATGTATTGAGGATAAATGAAATAATTTTCTTTGTCTGAATATCTAGGTATATAAGAAAAAACATATTATTATAACCAATTCAATGACTAAGGACTTTCATTGTAATCCATGAGTTACAGACTAAATAAATAGACCGACAATACCAACCAATAAAATTTATGAATTTATAATAAAAAACAAAAGTTCTATAATAGTAGACACACATAACATTAGTAATACTATTTCAAAGAAACTTTTTATCTTTTATCTTTAAGCTATCACTATCTATGATGTATTTAGATATATTTATTTATCCTAAATTCATTCATAGGATATTTGATCGTGTCTTTCAACTCCTATGCCCATAGATAATCTACATAATCTGTTTGTATATAAATAAGTATTTATCAAAAAAAATTCTTTGATGTGCTACAAAGAAATAAACTTCTTTAATAACATGTGATGAAATATTCGCTTTGATTGTTGCAATCAGACTTTTTAAATACCTAAGAGGAAATTTAAACGCTTATAACCTGATTGGTCAACTTGTCAGCAAAACCTGTATAGAGATAAAATTAATCTACTTCTTTTGTTCCTAGAACACCTAAAGGCATACTTACTATAAATGAAATACGGAAATCTTTAGTGTCTTCAGCCGGAATGAAGCAGAGTACGCCGCTGGTGATGACGTCTTCAGTGGGGCAATCCCGTCGATCGAACATCTCTAGACAGTACTGATTTGTAAGCATGGTGGGCGTCTCCAGGTATGCGTCCTTGGTTAACCAGTGCCTGTCTTGGGGCAGTGATGTGTTTAAGGCGAACCTCTGCTGTTCACAAACTAACCCAACTCTAACACCCATGACGTCTAAAATATGCAAAAAATTTCGATAATTGGACAGATCTTCCTGATTATGGTTAAAATGAACTAAAATCTAAAGTACGTAATATGCTGTTCTACATATATATATTTATTAGTTTATATATATAAAAAAATAACTATTACTTACTAACTAAAGTATATATTACCTCAGATCTGATTATTGAGGAAAATAAGTGTCAATTAATATGATTTTTTTCGGAATTCTTTAACATTTTCCGCTGGGGAATTTATTATTACCCAGCTGAAACTACAACTAATAGAGATGTAGCTATTTCACCACATTAATATATTATTCTAGACGAGAATATATTTTAGGAATTTGATAATTAAAACTAAATTACTAAGCAAAAAAGTAATAGAAGACTTAAATTGTTTCCAATCTCAAAGAAATGTATTATCATACATTTATTCGTTAAATATACATAGAAACATGAAAGTTAAACATTTCTGAATAAAATGATTCAGTTCCTTTGTAACAATAAACACGTCTAGCATTTACGAATTTCTCAATCATCTGTTCAGGTTTTATTTTTCAAATGCCTATTAAATAAACATGCCATAAATTATTCTGTATAGAAAACATTAATAAGTTAAAAAAAATATCAAACACTGAATGAAATAAAACGACAGCGTTTTGACAAAACACGATGTCGTGAGTACATAATGTATAATTAGTAAATAAGCTATAATTTAGTTACGTTAGTCTCAATTAAATTATTACGATCAGTATTATAGGTGTGTCAGATATACATTTTGTGTTAGTCAAAACATCGTTTCCCAGCTTGGAATCTACTTTAAAAAAACAAACGGATAGGATAACAAAATATATAATGAAGTAAACTCACCAAATAAACCCTCAAACTTCTTTTTCAAGGGGTTCAAGTAAGACGATATATTGAACATAACATCTGTGTCCTCATTGGGAACACAGACACTAGCAAGAGTTCCGCAGCGACGTGGTTTGAAATGTTCACCCGGTGGACAACATTTTCTCACACAATAGGCACTAAAACTGTCACAATCACGAGTGCACACTTGGGCTATTAATTTCTTCACTCCATATTCTTCTTCCATGCACCACTCTCCGGGCATGAAGGTTCGTTCTTTCTTACCATCTCTACTTAAGGCATACAAAGTACTGCCTTCTACATTTAAAACAAAGTTATCTTCTTGCAATTCCACAGCGTATTCGTCCATTTTACAAGGAAGTCCAATATTTGTTTCATATACATTATCAGCACTCGACTGATCTGATTTTAACAACACTGACCATACGTCTTCGCTTGAATTTTCATTAGATCTACACTCATGATGTTTAACATCAAACCTTTTTCCTCTGGGACAACACTTACGTATCTGTTGTATCTTAAAATTTATATTGGGTACAACTGAAGTATCAGTACGATTACAAATTAAAGCCACTGGTTTAGGAATGTTTTGAGATAAAGTTCCATTAATGATTTCAGCCACCAGGCGATCATAACAATTATTGTTTAACGAGTACAGCTCATCTTCTGTCTCCAATGTCACCACCTGTAAATTTTCGCATTCTATTGGAATGCCGTGTTTGACTACAATACTATTTCTCAAATATAATGGTTCCGTAGTAATGTCATACAACTCCTTTAAATCATTTCGATCCACACAATTATAATCGGCACTGATTGTTTCATTTATTTCACTTATTTTAATGAGACTTTGATCTCTAGGACAACATTTACGAAATAAATTATTTTCTTTTATATTCACAAACTGTGCACTAGCCAATGAAATAAAAAATGCAACAAAACAATATAGAAGCGGCATTGTTTACACAAATTTGTACAGTTTTTACAAACAAATACAGTTACAACAGATGGAACACTTCGATCGTCGCGGGTTGCATGTTTATTTGTCGGTTTAATATAATACGTGCGATGTAAGTCGACATCGGCGGCAGAATGAAGCCGGCTAAAGAACGCCTATGATCAGCGACGGACCAGTAACGGGAGGCTGCAGCGCCCTTGAAGCTGTTGACGCCACACGACATCCCACACTTCCCCTCCGAACAGCGTATTTCTAAGTCTTATGCCCACTTTTGCTGAAATAATTCACTTTTTCACTTGTAAAAATACGATATTTAACTATATACTTGTTCAAGTATACGTCGCATTAGTGTGTATAATCGACTGAAATGGTAACGTAGAAATAAATATACTAAGAATTGAAAAGTAACAATATTGCGATTCAACTCTTATCATATTGATATCGATAACAATCGTCAGTTTGATGATTGATTTCTTAGAAGGTATTAATAACATTATTAAAAATAAACTAGAATACACATATGAAATAAAAATACCTAAAAAAATATAAGGATTAAAATATATACAAATGATTTTTTTAGATCATAACAGAAATAGATACCCTAAGTTTTTCGCCTAAAAAAGTATTAATAAGTATTAGTATTTATGAGTTTTGTAATAAAAATAAACCAATAATCTAATAAAGTAATAGGGTTACATAATTTAAATATTATGCTTTTATTAATATAGATTATTTGTAACAGTCGGATGCATCTGTACAAACAACCAACATCTATAGTCAATAGTCAATAGTCAGTAGTCAAGTCTAAAGATATCACTGCATTTAACCAAACTACTCGTATTAAATAAAGCTAGGACTACGCATAAAAATATTAATAGATGTTTAAGTTTTCCTGATTATGGACACTAAATTTATTTATGACATCGCTATCGATGTGCATAAATTTGTAGCAACATATATAAAGTTTCAGTAAACTTTAATATAAAGCAGATACATATTACAAGTTTAAGAGAATCTGGAATCTAAATATTGTCTTTATTAAAGTTCATTATTTTTTAATATAATGTGTATTTAATTGTCACTAATATAACGACATTTTACTAAGCTAGAAACTTACAAAAAACTAGAAATTTACAAACTTAATTTACAAATTTAAATATTTTTTACTTTTAATTTATACTAAGACCAAAGTTTTAACTGGAACATAACTCTACATTAGATTTAAGTTAAGCCAATATACTTTGGAAAAGAAGAATCACGAAAAAATTGTTTCGGTAAATATCCACCTACCTGTATATGTTCCAAAATCCCAAACAAAGAGAACCGATTGAAAACCGAGTGGTTGAAGTTGAGCTAAAACTATGGAACTATCATGATATACTTACTCAGTTTAAAGCCATTGCACACAAATAGCAATACGTGACTTCATTTTGTTATAGATTAGTAGACGTGAGAATATAAAATAGATCGTAGTTTTATTTAGTATTTTCTTTAGATTTCCACGAGTACACATTTGAAATAAAACTATTTTTTACGGATTAAAACTCGCGTATAATTTGGTTACATTTTTTTTATTTTAACCCGATGTTTCGAATGCTTTGCTTCATCATGCCGTCATCAGATGATTAATTAACTGATTTACTGACACTTACATCTCGTCTACCCGTGAACACGATTACTGCAAAGCATTCGAAACGTCGGGTTAAAATAAATAAAATGTAACCAATTTATACGCGAGTTTTAATCCATAAAAAATAGTTTTATTCGAAGTTTCATTGTCAGGCAGAAATTTATTAATTTATTATTCAAGCTTTTAATAAATATATTATGATCTTCCAATACTAAAACATATCTTTAGTGTAACGCCCTTCTCTAGTCCAAGCGGATGGAGTTACGGATAACATGTAGTTATCTATGTTGTAATATTGCTCAATGCTATAAATAAATTTAGAATAAATAAAAAATTATAAATATGAACAGTACAGACATCTGATATCCTCAAATTTATTAAGAATGAGGAGATTATTTTGAAAATATTTGACTGTAAACTAATTGGCCTAATTGGATAAATCTAAGCCCCTTAAATTATTCTTGTATTGTAAATGAATAGTATGATCTTAGATTTTCACGAGTACACATTTGAAATTAAAACTCGCTTATAATTTGTTAACACTTAGACACTTAGAGGAGATGTAATTAGACACTTACATTTCGTCTACCCGTGAACACGATTACTGCAAAGTATTCGAAACGTCAGGGTAAGATTAAAATGTAACAAAATTATACGCGAGTTTTAATCGTTAAAAATAATTTTATTTCAAATGAATAGTATGAGTTGGTAAAGAATCTCTATATAATATATATGTTTCTTGCTCCATATTTAATTTTAGACAATAGTTTTTTCGTTAATGACTCATCGATACTCAATCTGACCTTCAGGCTAGAGTTTCAATACCTGCATATGCATAAAAGAAAATATTTGGCCAACTGCAACTTTTAAAAAGATTATTAGATATCTTGCACGTGCGTTCAAATAATGATAGCAAGGGACAGTTATTTCTTCATAATCCAAGCAACCACCCATCTAAAATTTTATACTAAGTAAAGCATCGATCACATAATGTCAAATATTTCTTGCAAAATATAAGCTTTCTTGTATTTAGGCTTTTGGGATCCATGATTATTATGTATACTTATCCGGCTGAACACACGTTAATTTTATCGAAAATTGCCTGCCTAGTTTCGAACCCATCCGGTTCCCTTATAAAAGAGCTCGGAGCACGTGAACGATTATATATATAATTATGTATAATTTAGACAATACAATAAAAGAAACCCTTTTTTTATAAACATGTAAAATATGAAGTCAAGGAAATAAGGCTGACGTAAACTTAGATTAGGACAGCACCAGGCACTTTTGGCATTACTTTAATAATTTGGGGCAATACTGAAAAAAGTTCATTAAAACAAAAGAATTATTTTATAAAATTTATTCCACATGCTCCACTATACTTTTTCAAAATTATAGACAATTGAGTCATGACAGAAAATTGGCACATTTGTTTCATCAATTTATATAAAAATACGGTATTTAATATTGACTTAAAAATAACACTTTATTATAATATAACTCAGTCTAATTTTAATTCAATAATTTTATTGATATTATTAAAACATGTGATCCACTGTATTGTACATCTTACTTAAGCTTATAAAAACACTAACCTATATTAGTATTTTAATTTTAATTAAATTACAAATTGGGTACCACTTTTAATAACTCATAAGATAACTAGAGGGATATTAATCCAGGGGCCTTATTCGCTATGACCAGACGGACGCGTAACATGCCGCGTTACGTAAATGTCAAATACGTATTCAAGCTTTATGTGCAATCAAAAACTGTCATAGATAACTTACCGTGTGGTATACAGAATACAATTATTTTTTCTTTACCGTTGAGCATTTACGAATCGCTTTTAAGTTCAGTTCACATTGTGACGTCACACGTTATTTACAATGAATCTCATATATCACAGTGAATAAGGCCTCTTTATAATAAATATAATGTGATGGCAAATATTAAAATATATTGCAAATATGAATTAATGCAAAACCTGTTGAACATATTATCTAACAGACTTAGCTACCTCACTTAATATTCACGTACGACTAGTTTTGATTGTCAAAAACTAATATTTATTTTACAAAGTAAAATTAATGGCATCCACAACTTTTAACAACCATGTTTTTATATTTGCGCAATATCACGTTGGAGTCATCAGTATAATATAAAACTGATATTGGTGACAGCTTGATAGGAGCACAAGACGGTTTGGGCACCTGGAAAAATAAGATATTATAAGTATAAATTTAAACAACTTAAAAATAATATTAGAAAAGTGACAGGAAGCCGCTGGATGCAGACCGCCATGGATCGGTCTGTCTGGATGTCAAAGGGAGAGGCCTATGTTTAGCTGTGGACGTCCTTGTGCTGAAGTGATGATGATAATGATGATGATGAAAAAGAATATACATAAAATATATTATTTTGTATGTTAAGTTTTGTACCTGTGTTGGATTCAAAAGATGAACTAAAGTCTGGACTATGGCGTGGTTAGTGGCGTTTTTGTGCGCGTTGAGAGGAAAGTTGCACTCGCCACTGCAGTAGAAAGCTCCGTAGCCATCAGGAGCTATGATCCAATCCTTTAAACAATAGTCAATAGTCAATAGTCAATAGGCAATAGTCAATAGTCAACAGTCAATAATAATAGTACATTCTCTATAATCACTAAACCTTTAGGTGTAGAACAGTTTGTAAGCTAAGCATTTTATGATTTTATTCGTGTTCATTATGATTTTATTTTTTAAATCATTATTGTACAAAAACAAAAATCTTTAAATTATAAATGAATAGTATTTATTAATTATGACATTATAAAGATGTTACTCGCGATTCTATCCACAGACAAATGATATTGTTTATTATTAAGATAATTAGAAGCAGTAGCGAAACGCTAGATAGCCTAAACCATTTCTCATTAACCTACCATCACCAGAAATAATTGTTAAATACATTTAGTAGATACGAAGTTTAGCGCGTTCAGTCCAACAAACAAACAAACTCTTCAGTTTCATAATATAAGTAGAGATAATGCAATATTTAATTACAGTATTATTTTAGTAAAAAGGAAGTCTTACCTGCCATTCTAAATCTTTAAAACTAACGTAAAGTGTTTGAATCTCACAACTCCGGCTGGTCCAATGTGAAGTATCTAAAAGAATTTTTGTCTTTATCTTTTTTTTCAAAATATTTATCTTTATGAAGCAATAAAATAGAAATAGCGTTTCTTATATTTCATCCTACGTTTTTTTTACGTAGGTAGGTAAGTAAAATGTAATAATAGGTGCACAATAAATAACATAAATAATTAAATTACAAAGTACAAAATAAACATCAAATATAAATATATCGACAAATTAATAAATCTATTATAAACAAAAATAGGTCGGCACCTGTAAGAGGATTTCGTAAATAATTCTCCGAGTAGCCATGATTCCGCCAGCGTCTTGCTTCACGTTTCTTTCTCGCTCCAGCATCAGTGCTGCCAAGTTTAGGACCATTCTTGAAAAAAGCTACCATGAAAGGTTGTTTTGCTTCAGTATTACTGCCATGGGTTTCTTGTATACCGATATCTTCTGGTTTTACGTGACGTTCTGTAAAGGTTCAATCAATAAATGTTTAATTACTAAAATAAAAATAAACCATTATTTTAAAATTAGTTTGTGGATTTTTGACGCATTTTCTTAATTCTACTTGTATTTATTAACTTCGAAAAATTAAAAAAATACTGTACAGTCATTAAGATATTTATCTCATTTATTTTTGTAATCTACAACCAAAATAGCAAATAAGAATTTCTGCAATTTCTGTAGATTATATAATAATATACTGTTTGGTTACCTGGTTGCGTGTGGGGATGAAGAGTGATGAAGAAACCTTTGTTATCTGACGGAGCGCCCAACCAGGTGGCCAAAGCACTTGTCACATTAAACTCTAACCATCCTTCTGAAGCAGCACTCGTATTGACCGCTGCCACTTGCTCCATTTGTAAACCTCTATAATTTAAAATAATTATAGATGAAGAAAATATTTAAAAATAACCGTGTTATACATTCAATATAGACTTTGTTTTCTTTTAAATTTAAAATCTATTCTCTATTCTATCTTTTATCTAGAATCTGTACAAGATCATATAATTTTTTTTAACATATATTGTCATAATAATATTATTAACAATAATGATAAATGATGAACTTAGGGCATATTCATAATTTTAATATATGTAAAAATACTGATTTTTTTCTAAACACTTCTTACCCCAAATTATCCACATTAATAACTCGATTTGCGACAACAGTGTACAAGGCAGTGGGATCATCAGAGTGTGTAGCTGCCTGGTGTAAACGCAGCTCAGCTCCTAACAGGGAGGAAGCATCACCTGGAGCACTCGTCACGTCGAACCACACGTGCCTTCCGTGACCATGCCGGAGAGCACCCATGTGATGTTCTGGAAATATTAACAGTTGTTGTAGTATTGTTTTTAAGTAAACATTATGTTTACAAAACCATACAACGTCGTAGTTTTACGTTTTAAGTCTTACTTCGTTTTTAGGGTCATATTGATGTTAATTTTAAAATATATTTTACTGATAGCAATAACTAGTGGGTCGCCCATGAAAACTTTGAAATTATTTAACATATATTTTCATAGGTTTTCATTTGATTTTATTTCTTTGTAAACTGCAAGAAATTGTATTTGCATTTGGCGCTAAAATGTTTTTTTTTTATTTCACTCCTTTTCTTTTTTTCTTTATTTTTGTGCGTATCTAGGTTGGAGCTTTTAAAAATGAGACCATAACTGAATTTTTATGTGCAGCTATCGACCCATAATCACTGGGACAAAAAATCGGCTTACTCAATTAATATATAAGATGTATACGAGTACTATGCTAAATGTTCCTAAACGAGCAGTTTCAGATACATTACAGACAAAAAGCAAATTGTATGCCTAACTCTTGTGAACTTTGAGTGTTACATTAATCTGTTTAACCAGTCAGTATACGAGAGATTGCTTGCAGAGAACTCTACAATTTTATAATTTTATCCTTAAATAATAGAAATAATTTACGCAGGACTCAGTAAATTGTGACTTTTCATTAAGAATGCCGACTTATGTATTTCTCATTCAAATCTCGTATGTAAAGGATATAAATATGCAAAATAGTTAATATGTAGATAGAAGTGAACAGGTGCTAAGCCGTCTGACGAGCTTCGTAACTTGACACTATATGCACGTGTACATTATGTCACCAGCACTAGATAAGAATATTTTAAAATATTACAAAGTCACTTCAAATACCTAGTAGTTTCTTAGATTTTCACGAGTACACATTTCAATAAAACAATTTTTTTACGGATTAAAACTCGCGTATAATTTGGTTACATTTTTATTTTAACCCGACGTTTCGAATGCTTTGCAGCAATCGTGTTCACAGGTACACGAGATGTGTCTGTGTCACAGACCCTTAAAAAAAATTGTAACCAAATTATACGCGAGTTTTAATTCAAGTACCTTAATCAAATTAATAAAGATATATAGTTAAAGTTTACACTTTTATATTAGATTTTATTTTTATGTATAGAAGATGTTTGTACAATATTTTACTAAAAAAAATCTCTGCTCGTACGAAATTACTATACAACAAAAATACTGGACGTAGTTTCTAAAGTTTTTCATATACTATGCTACTAACTTCTTAGTACTTTAATATATATAATTTTAATGTACATTTTAAGTGATGAAAATGGACATAGGTATGATTTGACGAGAAGGCAGGCGAAGTCGCTGACAACAGCTATTGTTAAATAAAAAGGCATTAATTTGGTAAATGACACAGAACATTCTTAAGGTATTTTTGAAAATTTTATTTTGTTTTTTTTAAATTGCAATATAGTATTATGATAGCATGTTATCAAAGTCATACATATTTGATACTTTAATTTCAAATTTTCTTATTTCGGAGGAAGTTAAAAATGTTTAGCAAAATTACAACATAACAATAAATATTCAGTGTTCCAAAATTTATGGTCTCAAAGATGATCAAAGCTGCTTTATTAGTTTTTTTGTGAATGCGGTGGACCAGGTAAAAATTCTGGTATAAATAATAGTTACAATTTAATGAGAAATCAAGAAAACAAAAAACAGTTGGGCATAATAATCTTCAATGCAACTAGTTGTTAACAATCTTTTAATCTCTTTAACAAAGAAAGAGTGGACCTGGTTATACATAGAAATTCTTAATTATTGCCATAATATTGTTATAGACAATGGGTTTTAATGGGTTATCCCAGTTGGCGCCGTCATTCCTCGTAACAGTTTATTCTACCCATAAAAGTACTTTTGTAATAGGGACTGACTCATTTTTACCTGCGACCTTATCGATAGTTTAAATGTTTTTTTAGATTCATCAATTTAGAACGTTTTTGCCCGGTGGTTAAAATATTTCATTTATATCATGTCTAGGAGGGATTTTTAAACCTGTTTTTATTTTCAATATATCGAAAAAATATTACGTAAATAGTTTTATTCTGTAGTCTGGTATTTAGATATATTATTATAAATTGGATAGTGTGTGGAAAGAAAAAAGAGATTCAAAATAAGTACTTTGTCAAAAAAGTGCATTGAAAAATTTATTACGATGATGTTTTATTTGTATCTATTTGTTTGTAATTAATTTTCTATGGTTAATCAGATTTTAAATAACCTTTAAAAATTATACGTCAAAGTATATTTTCATATCAATAATTATTTAAGTACTTAAATTTTTAATGAACATATATATTTAAAATGGCTTTAAATTCAATATATTGTAAGTTTTGTATTAATTTAAATTACTTGTAAAATCCCAGAATCATATAAATACGGGAGGTATTATTTTTCATTTTACATGTAACTTAATTTAAAAAGACATATATTTCTTATAATTATAATTTGTATTTGTATTTTATCCATACTTTGTTTCAATATTTATTATAAGTTATAACTAAAGAAGAGAAGGCACTAAATTGAAATCCTATAACTTTAAACATTGACTATTTCTTAATATGTTAGTCCACATATTAAGAAATAATAAATACGTAAAGAAGTTAAATTATTTATAATTAATGACTAGAATTAACTACACTACGCCTAAGCTACTGATAAAGTTGAACGTAAATAACTTTCTGAGAAAACACTCGTTGCGCATACATTTGCAATATTTATGGTAATGTACAAGTATTATCAGTATAAATAAACAATGTAGATACATTCTATGTATACAATATTATATATATTTTGCATAAAGCTTTATTTACGAATTTAACTTACTTTTGCTCTGGAAAGTCATTATAAGATCACTTTCATCAATTGCATGTTGTTCTTCGCCAGAGAGAGCCATTTCAGAACTACGTGTTGGTCTAGCCTGTTCATGTTCTTCGGCTAGCTGCTTGTAAACATCCAATAAAAAACTTGGCGCTGATCTGTCCAACGGTGGTGCTTGAGACCGTCGTGGCCTCTCTCCGAGTCCCAAAAGCTCCAATATTTCATGTTCCACGACTTGTCGTTCATGTCGTGTCATAGAATGGTGTATTAATGTTTGATCCACACCATTGTCTATATACAGGCCGGAAAGAGCTGATTCAGATTCAATAACAAACAGCACAAAACATCCCAGGAGCCACAATATCTTCTTGCCGGCCATGTTCACAAAAAACTTAGTGTGTACACTGTATTTTGTCAAAGCGCCCACTCAAGTGGCGAGTGGCGACTATCGAATGAGTCGGACGCGAATACGCATTACAGTCCAGAGAACAAGCCACAAACCGCAGTCGCAGCCACTGAACCTGCCCACTCAAGGTAGGCCGCCGACCGCCGCGCTCGCCGCTGCCCCCCTCCCTCTCTGATCATACATACTTTGATTTAATAATGTAAACAATGATGCAGAGGCAAGCGGCTGTGCGCTTGTCGCAAATGCTCGCATGTCTTGATTAGGTTTAAACTTCCATGTGGAATTATGACACTATTAAATTCATTATCACAAAAAATTTTAAAGGATATAACTACAGTTTTCTGTGTTTATTTCGGTTTGTGTTAATTATTTCATAATTATTCAGTATCTCTATAAGATAGTGATTAAAATATTGTAAGGTAAACTATACAAAATGCTATAGAAAAAATTACATAATCTTACATTTTAAATATAAAAATCTATTTCAATGTTTGTAAATTGGTAAAATGTATCTGTTACTATGTCAATTATTGTCCAATTAAATTATTGTCTTCCATTAGTACCGAAAGTATTGTCAGTGGACTAAATGGACTAAATTAAAGCAATAATTGCCTAATAGACACGTGGTAATTTATTTATATCCTACTGCTGTCTAGTATAATTAGTGGTCATGTAAGTATAGGAAACAGCTGACAACCAACCACTGTCTCGGAACCAACTGATATTGTAATTACAGTACCTAACTCTTATCTGTCTAGATTATTAAACTGAATTCGAAATGAAGACTTTTGACGAGAAATTAATTGAAACAAAGAAACATCTTTTTTTTAATAAATTTGAGGTCATAAATAATTTAGGTAATTCGACTCAACTATAATTTATACTAACCACTGTTAGGAGAGACAGGTCAAATTTAATTTTAATACACCCATACAGAATCCACGCTGTTTTACAAATTCGCAGGTATATGAAAAAAAAAATATTATCATTATAGAAAGATATTCAAAATTTTGTAACTCACGCAAAATTTGTTATACTCAACGTTTTATACACGAATAACCTATTATACACAAATCACATTTATAATCCTCCAAAATTGCGGATTGATTAAAAATCTGTAATGTTGTTTTCGCGGATGACTTATTTTAGTATATCTGACTGATCGGTGTGCCGTAATGATGTTAATCCGAAACTCTCAATCTCTCATGTATTATGTACAAGGCGAATATATAGTACTTGTTTCAAAGCTGCTTTTCTGTGGGCTTCTAGATAATCAATTGAACAAGTCCTACGAAACATGGCATCACTTAAAGGTTGTTGCCTCAAGCCCGTAAGCAATTATGGGCAATTGTGTACCACGAGGTGCAACTCGGAATAGCATACATTTCCTCTAATCTTGTCTGAAACTCTGGATAACGTCTTATACCTATTTTAAGAATGACTTGAATCTCTAGGTATATTCTATTATACATCTACTATATATGTCTAGATCTTTAACAAGCAGATTTCAAAAACTTTTTCCTTAAATTAGATAGACACGACCAAATACTGAAACATTCCACAAATAAATAACAGCTTCCTAAAAATCTCTTATATTCGTATATAAATTCGTTTTGCGTAGTTAATAGTTCCATGTTCAATCAATAATACCGAACTTATAGTCAGTCTGAAAACAATCTTGGTAAACATAAACAATGATGGCTGACCTTCGCGTTATGTTTGTCGCAATCCGAAATGCAACATAAATTTATTTAAAATCTTTAGACATTCATACAGAATTGATTGCGATGTCTCTAGATGTTCGGAAAAATTCAGTGTTTTGACATATGTGAAACTACGATCACAATAAAAGATACCTAGCTGAGTCAGTTATGTACTTGTTCATAAACCAGAGCGTGTTTGGAACTATCGTAACCTTAATTTTAAATTTGGAGAGTATCCAGAAGGGCTTATTTTGATAAATACAATATACGAAAATTTCGGACATGTTAAAATCCTTATCCATGCAATTTTTTATTATTGATAAATACAATAATACAATAAAAGCACCAAATCGCTAAGTAGAAATTAAATAGAGCTTAAATTGTGAAAATGTGTTTTATATGACGCTGTTATTGAAAATCCAGTCTTAAATTAATAACAATATTTACGTTTTCTTTTTTTTATAGTAAAGCAATAGATTAATTTTGATGATTTTATTTTTAAAAGGTTTGTTTTTAAAACAGTTTTTTTTAAGAACCTACCTTATAACCTACCGAGAAAAAAACAAAATATTTATATAGTTTCAATGCTTTTGTTAAATGTTAAAAGCATTGCAACTACTACTACTAGCAGCATTATAGCAACAACTAGCAGCATTATAACTACTACATAAATACTAGCAATGCAAATGAAAACATTAAGGGATCGTCTTAACAAAAAAATATCATCAATAAAAATAGAAATCATCCTTGCTTTTATTAAAAACGTTTATCAAAAAGTGGGTACAATTTTTTTTACATTTTAACACTCATGTCAATATTATAAACATCTTGAAACTAATTACAGCATTACAACTTATTTTAGTTATTTATTTAAAAAATACCTAAAATTCTTAATATATGGTCATAGTTACAAAATATTAGGTTGAGGAAAAAGTTTCTTCGACAATTCGAGGAAGGAACGACAATATTTTTTCCCCAACATATTCTTAAAACAAATGTTAAATGAGTGAGTCTAACTAAAATAGTTACAATTAATTTAACTTAGCAAGACTTAACTAATGATCTATTTTACATATTTCTCCATAAATTTCTTGTGAAACTCTGATCGTAAGGAGTCATTGATAAAGGTGTTTGCCTTCTTATCAGGTTCTGTACGAGCACAATTTTTGAACACAACATCATCATCCCATCTTCGTTTTACCTGTAACAAGACCATTGTTTTGATAACATACTATATTGTAAAAATATTTAATTGATATCTCACTAACTGATTATAAGAATACTTAAAAGTTCTTCAACCAAAATAATCATAAGTTTTTCTTTTAATGAATTTTTTATTTTATAAGAATTAAACATAGATTTATTACTACAAAAAAGATAAATAGTGACCAACTGAAATCAGAAGTTTCGTTTTGATTTCAAGTTCAGTTTCATCCGAAACTGAGAGCAAAGCAAAAAGTTTATTTAAAATAAAAACTTGTTTGAGTTGGACACTGAAGATAAATAACAAGTGAAGTCTTTTATTTTTTTATTAAAAATTTGTAGTGATTCTGTTTTTTTTATAAAATTGACTGAATTCTTATCTATATATTTTATAATAATAACACAAATCAAGACCAAATCGGAGCTGGCATAAGTTTGTGATAGTTTTACGTGATATTATAATTTTTAAATACCTTAAGGTCATTTTTTTGTCCTGCTGCAAAATAATTTAACAAAGGATTTCCTGATAAAATATTCTCCATTCTTATCCTTTCTTCTTCTTGTTTCTTCTCAGCTTCCTTAAAACAATATTTAATCTCTAAATTATAATGTAAGCAATAATATGAGACACATATTTTGGGAAGAATTTAGAAACACTACATCAATAAGGAGATGATTAATAGAGAGAAATAAATTGACTTCCTGTTTTTAAAAGTAGGGCGCAATAAAAAAAAATCTAATAAATTATTACTTATTACTAAAATATTATTATTATGGCATGGAGAATATGATAATGGTTTTTTTATATATTTTTTTCCAAATGAAACTTAAACTTTTAAACTTTTTATATCAACCACTAAACAACAATATAACCCAACCTTTTTGGCCTGTTCAATGGCTCTTTCTTTCTTTATTTTATTAAGTTCAGCCAAAAGAGCAGCTGTGTCGTCATCAGAGTCATCAGAATCAGAAGAATCTCCTTCAAGTGGGTCATCAGCGTCAAGGCTCGCTGCAGGAACTTGATCAACCTTCAACCTCTTCACAGGTGGTTCAGCTTGTTTTCTCGTGCTAGGACCTTTAACTTCCTTTTCTCTCTCATCGAGTTCCTTACGAAAATCTCGCGCGCGAAGCTCTTCTGTAGTTCCTTGACCCTGTTCCCTAATCAAAATAATGTTTAATATATAGAATATGTATTTTGCTTTATTAATAAATGATTATTATAATACTTAATCTTACCTGTATTTTAGTTTTGTGTGACCTGGAAGATCTCTGCTCGAATACTGACGTGATATAGCACTAAGATCTTTTTCTCCACGTCCTGTGCCTCCTCTTGCAGGATCAAAAGTTGGTCTAGCTGCTGTCGTCATTGTGTTGCAAAGAAATCAAAGTAATATTTAACAGCGTAAGTGTAAAAACTATTTACAAGTATCTTCGGTTACACTTTACTGTTTTTATTTACTGTTACCAGTTATATTTAGTATAAAATAAGACACTTATTTTTATTGAAAATGTTTCTTCTAAATTGGTAAATAATAAAGTAATATCCCTACTTCGATAACTCAGTTATAACTTAACAGATTAATAATTATGAATTAATGATATCTACAGCAGCACAGAGTATAAAAGACTTACCAGTGGTTAAGTGTTTTATATATAGTTTTATATGTATCAAAATTGAGTTCTTGAGTTAGGTTGGACAATTACACCTGAAAAAAAGTTAAAGTCTGGTTTGACTGTTTACGAGTACCAGAGTTTTGGTTGGCTGAGTAGATTTATATAAAAAAGGACCGGTTATAAAATTGAAATTTTAAATGCTGTCTGAAGACGAGACTTTTGGAAGTTATAACTAAGCAAAACCTGTATGAACAATCATTACAAAAAAAAAAATCGATCAAACGTCGACTAAATAAAATGTATTGTACCTTTAAATTATTCACGCGATTAAATTTAGATATATTTGTAATATGTGTAAAAATTGCAAAACCTCAGAAACAATATTAAAGAACGAATACAGGTTTTTTGTTTTGCTTTTTCATAATTATATGGTTGTATTTAATTAGATCAATAAAACTATATAGTTATGTTTATTCTGTACTTTTTTTCTTATTGCTATTTAAAATGTATTATGAAGGTGATATATGCTATCTATATTATATTCTAACCTACATTCTATATGACGAAAATGTTAAATGTCATCCATTAATCATTTGTCATCTTGGTTGGTGTTGGTGATTTTTGTGGGCCGTGTGGACTTCTGCAAGCATTCAATTTTGAAATTAACTCTTTATTTGCAGATGCTTTGAAGAACTTCGACTAGCAATTTGATTAAAATAATTGATAATTAGACTTCTTAAATTCTATCAGCAAACATTTACAGGTAAGGAAACATATTTTATTGCGATTGCTTTTGACGTAGAATCATCTAGTAATTCGCCATTTTGTGTTCGTTTAATAAAATCAACATGGCATTATATTTCTTGTATTTATAATTTTAAAGTTTTTATCTGACTTAAGAGTTATGTTTCATATCAATAATTATTTAGATACAAAAAATATAAAAAAATAATAATAATATATAGTCTTAAACATTTTTTTTGGCGTCTCAAATCATAATACCTATTTATTATTTTTTTTGCAACTAATATCAATATCAATTTCGAGTCAACATAGCTTATTTTGTGACAACTAGGTATAAAAATATGTGTTTGATTTTAAATTATTAACAAATTCAAAATATCTTTATTCAAGTAGGCATTTACACGCACTTTTGAATCGTCAATTATTACATTATAAAAATGTCAGTATAGTCAGTCCGTCCTTAAGCTACCACCAGCTCGGAATGCTGTTCTGTTGAGAAGAGCTGGCCAGAAACTCAACAGTTGCTCTTTTTAAAATATGTGAACAATGTTTGATATACAGATTAGAATATCCTGCAAATGAGTCAACAACCAAAGCTCCACAACGTAACCTTTTACTTGATCGAAATACGATCAACTAAGAACAACAGTATTATCATTTTGTTTATCAACTGAAGTCATTACATTTTATCATGCGTGACACAGTATAACTAAGCACACCAGTTATTATAATATACAAAAATTATAATTTAACATTTGTAATAGAACTTAAACTAAAAAACTAAGAAAATATGATAAATTTCAGAATGGCGGAAGATTTAGATGTAGAGGCGATGTTAGAAGCACCATATAACAAATCGGTGAGTTTATATATATATTCTATGTTAAGTTTTTAGTTAATATATTTTAGGTTATTAGAATATTATATACTTAGCCTGATGTAAATTTGATGATTGATGAGTACTGTAGGTAGGAATGGTTAAGAATCATTGGTATGGGTTTCATTTATACAGAGATTTATCTATTTTTATTGGAATCATAAATCAGTTTTTTGGAAATATACAAAATTTTGTAATTAGTACAAATAGTATATTATCTTCATTTAGATTAATTGAATTTGTCTTAATATTGTGCTAAATGTCTTGGTCTCTTTCTCCTCTCAACTATTAAAGTAACTTATTATAAGCAGGTATGAAAAAAATAAATAAATTGTAAATAAACTTTATATATAAATCTCATTTTATACAATAAGGGGTGCTGGTAATATAAAGAGAGCTGAGACCTATTGGTTGACTGATCAAAGATGTCTCATTTCAAATATTGAAAATGCATACTTATTGCAAATTATATTGATTAATGGCATATTTGATCAGATAAATATTAAAACTATGAAACACAATTACATCTGAGAATCATTTCTTGTATTTATAGAACTTTGTGGTAATTGTCCAGCAAACTTCACCAACCTGAACAATGCGAGGTATCGACTATATACTTAATTTTTTTCTTCATACATATACTTTTTTTTTAAGTAAATATTTAAAAAATCATACATTTTCATAGAAATACAATATATTATACAGACAGTATTTAAAAGGACCATACGCTGATGGGTCGTAAATCTTTTGCAGAAGTATCCGTGTGTGATGTTAGCGCTGTGTACATCATTAGTCAGTGGTTTCCCAAATGGTAAGTTTAGACCAGGGACCGACTTCAAGACCACCTCTAGGACAAATAATAATGTGAAAAGCTGTCTTCTGTAGTATAGGATTAAACCATCATGTGTATTTTTCATAAATGATATTTTAAATGTCATTAATGGAAATTAACACTTGATTCCACACAATTAATTCAATTAACTAATGCAGTTTTTATTTATTCACTCGGCGTGTGTTGCTGTGGCGGTGCTTCTACCTTGTGCTTTGTGTGACAGGATAACACTTCCTCTTCAAAGCATCGGCCAGAGAAACATTCTGAAAAACACAGAGACAAAGAAAAAGATGGAAGTCGTAGGTAATAATGCGTTTATTTTACATGAAATAAAATAAAATATACATGTAATATTATCTCACAGCATATTATTAAAGTTGTTATTTATGAATAAATATCTTGTGCAGGAGAAGTCGTTCAAAAGACAGGGACAGAAGAAGATCACGTGATAGGGACTCTCGGCGTTCAAAGGACAGGGATGACAAAAAAGAAAGAGACCGGGAAAAGGAAAGGGATCGAGATCGCCGCGATCGGGACAAGGACCGTAGCAACAAAGACAGGGACAGGGATAGAGACAAGGACAAAGACAAGGAACGCGAAAAGGAAAGGGGACGTGATAGAGAGAAAAGACGTAGTAAAGACAAGGGTAAAGAACGTAGTCGTGAGAGGGACCGTAGCCGCGATCAACCTCCGAAAAGGGAAAAAAGCCGTGAAAAAGAAAGAGAGAGAAGTGAATATAGATCAAAATCAAGGGGGGTTGAGCCCAAGCTAGATGACTTGCCTCCCGAAGAAAGAGATTTACGCACTGTATTTTGTATGCAATTATCACAACGTATTAGAGCTAAAGATTTAGAAGAGTTTTTCTCCTCAGTGGGAAAAGTTAGAGATGTAAGACTTATTACATGCAACAAAACAAGAAGATTCAAGGGAATAGCTTATATTGAATTTAAGGATGCTGAATCAGTACCTTTGGTAATTATATATTCTTCATTTAATATATATTTTTTATTTGATAGTACATTTAATTATAATTTTTCGTATTATAGGCCCTGGGTTTAACAGGACAGAAATTACTTGGAGTTCCTATTATAGTACAGCACACACAAGCTGAGAAAAACAGAGTTGGCAATACATTACCTAATTTAGCACCCAAAACGAGTAATGGGCCTACCAGATTATATGTTGGATCGCTCCACTTCAATATTTCTGAGGACATGTTGAGAGGAATTTTTGAACCATTTGGTAAAATAGATCATATACAATTAATGACTGATCCTGATACTGGGAAAAGTAAAGGATATGGTTTTCTGACAGTAAGTATATTATAATAAAGAATTTCAAATAAAAAATAAACAATCACACCTGCAACCAGAATTTAAAATCTAATTTGCTTTCATTATTCCCGTTTTTAGTTCCACCATGCAACAGATGCAAAGAAAGCAATGGAGCAGTTAAATGGTTTTGAACTTGCGGGCAGACCAATGAAGGTTGGCAATGTAACTGAACGAGCAGATGGCGGCTCCAGTACTAGATTTGACGCGGATGAGCTGGACCGCGCCGGAGTAGACCTTGGGGCTACTGGCCGCCTACAACTCATGTTCAAATTAGCAGAGGGCACAGGCCTACAAGTGAGTTACATAATCTTGTATTTTTAAACCAATTTCATAACTTTTTCGTGTTGAATTTGTCATAAATAAAAATTCCTTCATCTTCAGATTCCACCAGCAGCAGCGTCAGTTTTGATGGGTGCAGGATCTACTTTAGTAGCCCCGCAGCCACAGGTCGCACCACCTATCGCTACTCAGTGTTTTATGCTCAATAACATGTTCGACCCATCTTCGTAAGTATTAAATTCCATCTAATATAATAATTTATTATTATTACTTTGTTAGTGAAGATATTTACAATCATATATCAATAATCGTTATCATGTATTTATTGATAATAATATCAATTATGTTTCTTCAGGGAATCAAACCCTAGCTGGGACATTGAGATTAGGGATGACGTCATCAGTGAATGCAATAAGCACGGTGGAGTGTTACACGTGTACGTGGATAAGGCGTCCCCACAAGGCAACGTGTACTGCAAGTGCCCCACTATAGCAACCGCTGTTGCGTCTGTTAACTCACTGCACGGGCGGTGGTTCGCCGGGAGAGTCATCACCGCAGCCTATGTACCTCTCGTCAACTACCACTCTTTGTTCCCTGACGCAATGACCGCACTGACACTGCTGTTGCCTTCTAAACAACGATGAAATGCACAACTAGCGTTTATTAATGATTTAAAATGATTTATTATAATCTTAGAATATCTAAAGGTGTTCTGTATTTGAGGTAATATAATTCACATTATATGTGATATGCTATTTTGTCTATTTTATTTTTACCTACACCTGAACAAAAATGAAGGTATTTATATTACTTTTCAGTTTAATACTAATTTTTAAACAAAAAATATACTATATACTAGCACAAATAGTGTAATTCCACGGAAGATATACCATGTTAAGTATGCCATTTAAGTCGATATGTATAAAGTATGTAATGTTATTAGTCAGTTGGAATACATATTTATTACACAATTCAATACATTTTTTTAAATGTCAAGTACATAATTGTTGGTTCACATTCCTCATTCGCGGCAACCGTTTGTAAAACTGAAGTTTTAAATCTTATCAAAGTATTCGTGGCGTATAACATTTTTGTTGGCAATTAATCAAATTTGCTTCAGTAACTTGGTACAGAAGGAAAATAAAAAATATTAACCAATAGATATTTGTAAAACGTTAATAATTTTAATTAATAGAGTATTTTTTTTTACTTTAAAATTGATAAAACTGTGTGCTGTTAATATATAAATAAAATGATACGATATATTTTTTAGTTTACTAAAAATGTCTGATGGTGATTAATCACTGGCATTAGTTTGTACTTATATTTTTGTTTGACTCAAAGAGAAAAAAAAAACACAATGTCTGTCATTGAGGTGTCATGGATTATGTCAACTACAAATATACTTTTTTGGACGGAATGTATCCTAACTGAAGTAATATATTGTTAGTCTGTAGAAGAAAAATTGTGAAACAGATTTGACCGAAATTATATTTTTCAGTATTACATACATAGTTTGAATATAAAAACGCCCGAGCGCAGATACGTTTAAAAATCTGCAAGACAGTAAACCGATAATATTAATTATTAATTAATGCGTTGTATTAGCCGTATGAGATAAAAAAATAAAAAGCGAATATTTCATAGCAAAACCCGATATGTTAATGTAAATAATATAGCTGATAAGTAATCTCTTATTATAATATTCTTATTGAAAGATTTAAAAAATCAAATTATATGTTTATTATCTCACTAAATGAATACATTTATACAGATCTAATCCATTCTACTTCTAATGTAGCTGGACCTCTCTGTTTGATAGGTTGGTACACTCCTCCGTACATTTGCAGACCTATACTGCTCACTTGAGAAATATCCAACGGCTCGCTATTGTTTACGCGTTTACCTCTAAAGTAGGCTTTGAACTCCGAGAATGGCAAACTGCGAATAGCAAATTCATCTTTCGGAGCCTGCAATTACAAGGAAAATAGCATCTGATTAGTTTTAATATAATTTAACACTAATTACAATGAAACAACATACAGACCTGGAAGTATTGTTCAAAAGAATAGTTCGGTTCATCATTCAACCCCTTGTGACGTAATATAACTTTAAAACCGTTAAATTGTCCTTGGCCACGGCAAAGCAGTTGCAATTCTGTACTGCCTGTGAGGTCATAGTTTCCCAGGGAGCGTACACCAGCAAAGGCAGCTCCATTTGGTAGTGGGTTCACCAAGGCAAAGAAAACGGCTCTTTTAAATTCTGAGTTATGGTGTAATACTAATACTGCTTTTGACATTCCCACACTCCTCACAGTGTCTGATTGCTCTTGCCAATTATTTACATCGCTTGTTTTTGAGAAGTCAAATATATAATTTTCATCTGGTACTGAAACGTTACTGAAAGAAAATATTGGAAGTTATCCAATTATTAGGAAATATTTAATATGGTTTTGATGATAGGTGATATGGTCTTGCCTGATAAAAACTAAAGATACAAATTTTTTTATTACTTTTAATAAAAAAATGCTACTTGAAACTGTTATAAAAAATTACAAGTACCTAATAATTTCTTATAATTATTAGAAATCTGAAATATAACATTAAATTTACTATTTATTTTATATTTACTATAAATCATTTGTTAACTTATGCAGAAAATAATTATTTACAATTTATAAGGTATACTTTTTTTCTATAAGACAAATTCATAAAGATACAGCTATGTTTAAAAACATATTAACAAAAACAAAATAATAACAGAAAAGTCGGGATATAAATGAATAGAAATACAAACTGAATTTCAAACAATCTAATCCGATGTTTGGCTTTAAAAATCTGAAAGTTAAATTTAAAAGTTTTGCAAATTAAAAAACCGTCTAATTAATTACAAAAATACTTACTAAGTCGCTGCAACTGTAGTAGCACAAAACAATATCGAAAATATGGTATAACTTAACATAGGAACAACCGTGCAGCGTCGAGACATGTTGGCAAAGAAATAATGACTAACAAAACCACTACTTATAAAAAAATATGTTAAATGGATGTATTTATCTTCAAATATAAACGATATAGTTAGGTGTTTGTTTAACTGGGCATGACATTCTTATCTTTTATAATATTATTGACGTCTAGTGATATCTTTTGTTTTGCTCTCAAATTACTAGAAATTGTAACTGTGTGTGTATAATGACGATATTGTCGAAAACGCAGTTCCGTACTCTGCTTTAAAAAAACA
Organism: Mechanitis mazaeus; assembly: GCA_959347395.1. NCBI lineage: Eukaryota > Metazoa > Arthropoda > Insecta > Lepidoptera > Nymphalidae > Mechanitis > Mechanitis mazaeus. The sequence continues at coordinate 4,813,084 of OY365750.1, forward strand.
TGCTAGATCTATAACCAAAAAATTCCCAAATGTTAAGTCTATAACATTTAATCCAAAGCTTTACTGTTAACGCAATATAACTTTAAACAAATCTTAAACTTCCAATATAAAACGAAAAACTACCTACAATAGAACATAAAAGAAAAACAAAAAACTACCTACATAGAAAATAGAAGGTAAGACGTACCTTGCCATTGTTCCCCATTGCTTGCCCAACTGAATGAGTGAAGGCGAATGTGTATAGGACTCAATAGTTCAATTGTTTGGTGTTGCTTGTTACTGGCTACCATTCCTCCCATTAGGTGCGGGTTGACTTTTTCTACAAGAGGCTCGCCGGCACTTAGGCAATTGTACTTACATATATGTTTAATGTTATGGAGTTGATTTGACTAACGTATCCGGGGGTCCACCAGATGACATCATTTGCCTTGTATCGATTTGTCTACATAGCATCAAAAGGTCGCATTTCGAGCTATCCGACCCCAAAATTATTGATTTACTAATATATTTTTTTATATTAGATAATAATATATTTACTGCCATAACGGCTTATCTAATAATTACATTACATAATTGATGTAATTAAAACGTGTTACATAACTTTTTTACCAATTAGCTAAATTATAGTTTATAGGTATATTTTTATTATACTTACATAGATAATATTTAAAAATACATCAGAGCACAAAGGATTTCAGTTAGGATGCCATAAAAGAGTGTATATTATACACCGATTTAAGCTTTCTTAATAAAATCGATAAATATTAAATAAAAGAATTCGTCGTCCCTTGGTTTTTTGTTGACATGTTTTTCTCTCATTAATTGAATCTTATATATAAAACTGATTTCATTGCAATATAATAAAAACACTTGGCGAGTTTTTTATTTGTGTCGTTCTCGTATCAAAATCAAACATTCAAGTGGGGCTTTGCAATTTTATATTCGGTTGGAAGCTATTACTAAGTCACCCCTTTTAAGTCTTGTGAATTTTTATTTCACCTCCAGCCATCAAAATATTTGTGTAAACCAAATACATTTTTAGTGATTATCAGTTTACACATATAGCACTCAGAAAATGTTTTAAAAAAAAGTTAATGTGAATTAGGCGCTGGAAATTATAAACTGCTATTATAACCTTTCAGCGTTATTTATATATACTTATCCATTATATCAAAATTTGCCCTACTACTTTTAAGAACAGGCTGTACTAGTTTAGCTAATCTTGATACAATTGACCTGAGTACATCCGCATAAATATGTATTCATTTAAAACATTTAAAACTTATCATAAATTACGAAAGTTGAAATTTATTAAAGTTATAATTTTAGTTCATAAATAAATTCGGTAAAAAATTTTCGTTCTTAATATTCGTATTAATGAAACGAACTTAATATTATAGCTTGATAATGTTCTCTTATATTCGAATTATGATTTATGAAAGAAGGGTTCGTCCTTTCACTATGGAAAAAATTGTGCTATAAGTAAAAAAAGTTTGTGTACAACTGACACAAGGCAGAAGCGATTCTTCAGAATATTAGCTCAATCGAGAAGATGAATATACTGTAATATTAGTATTAAGATAAATTTTATAAATATATTATAAAATATAATAAGGTTTAAAATTTTTAACACGCTTAAAATAAAAATATATTTAAAAAAAACATTGTATTAGCAGTCAATATATTATACTACTTATTATATACTTTCTGCCGATCATGTTTTTACGTCGATATCTCGAACAAATATACACGCTGCGGAGGTAGTGCTGTATTTTTTGGGGGAGCAGATCAGTTTTATATATTATGAGCTGTTGAAACCGAACGAAACCATCACTGGGGACGTCAATTGATGCGATTGCTTATTAAACCATAATACGACCAAAATCACCAAAAAGTAATGCTACTGCATGACAACGCTCGGCCTCATATTGTGAAACCTATTAAAACCTTCTTAGAAACGCTCAAATAGGATGTCCTACCCCACCCGCAATGTTCCCCAGATATTGCACCGTCCGACTATTACTTATTCCGTTAGATGGCACATAGTCTGGCTGATTAGCAGTCAGCAACACCACTCATGAAAACTACGACAAATGGCGTAAGTCGTTGATATCCTCAAAAGACGAGCACATTTTTAAAACGGCATTCGAATTCTGCCCGAAATATGGGATAAAGTTGTAGTTAGCGATAGGAAATACTTTATATGATGTACATGTGTTCTTTGACAAATAAGTTGCATTTTAATAAAAAACAGCGAGAATTTAATTGCACACCTAATAAAATTTATTGTTGGTTTTACTAATAGGACTCCAAACAGTGCGCTTATTTTTTTAAACGTTTAATTTCTGTTTTGTCGACCTTCACGACTATTATGCAAAATAAGTTAGTTTGCATTTCAGAGTTACAAATTTCCAAAAAATGAAAACCACATTTATTATATTAGACATGAATATATAATTTCAAATATACGTCAAATTTTACAAAGCGTATTTGCTGTATTTATATAATGCAATGGTAATTAATCATGGTTCAATTCAATTGAGAGCTGTCCGTTTTAAAAAAGTCAATAAGTACACGTCAGTGCTCAAATTATATTTATGACCGTTAAGTTGTTTTTTATTTTTTTATTTTATTAAAAGTTATTCTTACATTAACGAGCGAATATAATTATTCTGCCAAACCGTCACTGGTGTCCAATTTACTGTGCTCTTAAAAGAGCAATCTTTATTATATATAAATGCTTTTACGAATCGATGTTATAAGGACTTTGCAGCACATTTATTTTAATTTATTAAATTAAAACATTACCGACATTTTAGTCACTCAATATTATATTAAAGTATACAGTTTAGTACACTTTAATCATGGAAGACGTACTATAATTAACTTAGTAAAGTTTATGTTTATTTAGGTTGGTAATCGTATGCGTATATGCAAGTTAAGTAGATAAACAGACAGATATTTAATAATATTTCAACTTATTACTTAAGATATATCTCGCATTTTTTAATAATAACTTATCTTAACATTTTTTTTTCATCAATGCTGAATAAAAATGTATAGTTTGAATAAGAAGCCATGGTGCAGCGTTTTAGTGACAAACTGCAAGCAGTTCCCGCAGGGGGCAATGGCCATTCGCGGAAGAGTGCCGATGGCGTACCCGTGCTCTCGGCGCAAAGCGACTTGAGCGATGCACCATGGTGTTTTTAGCCGGTAGGAGTCCGGCATAACCACACTCTGGCCCCGCGGCGTGTGGTATCCATGAGGATTTTATTTCGCTATGTAAAAAAAAAGGGGGCAGTGGCAATCTTCAATTAAAATCCAACAAAACGCAGACGTATCTGTTTACCGTTTGAAATTATATAATTTATTAAGCGTTACTGAAAAACAGATGATTAATAATTATATGTTTAGTTCACTAAGTCTTTTTACAATGCGATGTTTTTTGTTTGAGAAAATGTTGTGCATAAGAAGACTAAGAAAGCTAGACTACTCTTTGGACAACCGGATCTTCTAGTATATATAAATGTTTTACGCAGACGAAAAAAAAAAAAAGAATTTCTCTTAAAAACAAAAATAACATTCAAACCTGTTATGTGGGTAACTTTATAAATTAATATAATAAAATGTTATTCTTAGGAATTGTTTTAGCGACTTCAAATTATCCTGACATTGAGAGCATTTCGGACCATAAAACATCCTTCAGATTGAAATTGGGACTCCATAATTATGAGAACTTGTAACAACCACCTTCTCTAAGAATTGTATCTTGATACACTTAATGTTTTAATACCTATTTGCTTGCTTGCCTGCTTGCTTATTGCTCAATAGTCGCAGCAATAATGCTGCTAATACTAAATTTTAAAAAAAAGAAGATGCGAAGTAACTTTATTTAGGAGCAAAATGTTTCATCTAAAAACAAAAGTGGAGATAACCTAACTTAACCGAAAGCGTTTTGTCATTATCCTGATAATTTTGTGTTTATTGTCGAATCTGACAATAAACACTAAATTAACATGGTCATTTGCCACGCGATTGTTATTGAAAAGGGTTACTATGGCAACGCACGTCATATTTTTTTTGCTGATTTTTATCCAAATTTTCTGATTAGGTTATTTTTGGTTCACTTTTTTTTTAATTAAAATATTTCGTTAATTGAAAATAAAATTACTAACATAAAAAATGGAATATTAGCTGAATTATTGCTATAGTGGCTTTGAGTGATAATTACCAAATTTGCTCATAAGTAAATTTTTGGGTAATCTTCCTTAACCTACCTCCTTAACCTCTCTTACGCCGCCCTATTCGTTTTCTAATTATTAATAAAATAATGTACCGTGCGTCTCATAAGCACTAAGTCATCTTTCCAAATACACGACATGATTCTTGGTGCTAATATCATTTCCCAAGATAAAATCGTTTGTTTCAGAAAAATATCTTTGAATTTTTTGTGGCTATTTCATAGTACCTATAAAAAGCGCGGTAAACCAAACGGATGGAGAGTTTAAGAAATTGTACTCTATACCTACTGTGTTATACTATACAAGCAATCAGTTACCTTTATCACCCCACTCAATTTTTATATCATAAAAATATTTAACACCGCTTAGCGCGAACAAGAAAACAATGGATATTCATGTAACAATGACAGATTTCAAGTTCAAAGTAATGTAATTCTTTCTTTCTATCATTCTAATAAGAATATTGCGCGAAATACATTTTTAATCTTTTTATTAAATATACTTTAATAAAGGAAATACTTGTGTACTATTTATATACATATCTGTGACATATTCAGTATTCAGTGGCACATCACACAGATTACTATAAGTCAGTCCACAGACTCCTATGTGAGTCATTCACAGATGTTGTCAGAATTCACAGAGTAGTACCAATAGAAATAAAAAACTAGTTTGTAGTTGAACTTTGGTATTTGCTATCCGTAGTGTTTTATTATTTCTTCTTTATAGTTTCTTTGTAGATATAGATATATAGACATATTCATATAAAGTATAATCATTATCATTCTTTGTGAGACGGCCTTGAAATAGTGCTTCAAGCTAGACTATGATATACGATCAATTATTTATGTGTAAATATTAGATAGATCGCTCAGTTTATTGTGAATCAGTGATCATGTATAAAGCATATCACAAATCAAATAATAACTTTAACGGACAGAAGTATCTTCTTAATACCTTTTTTGGTAAGTTAAACAAATCTTTCGCTACCGCTACATACACAAATATAAAAAAATATTTTTTGTTACCTATTCGTATGGAATATTCCATTAACAAAGTACAATTAACGCGTTTTGAAAGTACACCCTCAAATCTAAAAACTGTGTAAATTCTTCTATATAAGGCCTCTACTTAGCTATTTATTTAATTTCAAATTCGAAATTACAAAAATTTAACACTAATCTATAATAAGGCTTTCTAGCATTTTTATATAGTGTCACTAAACTCCTGGTTCTATATTACTAAGTTGATCTTTAAATACCCTCTAATAGAAGTAGTTTAAAAAGCTATATACATCATAATTCAAATATCAATCATTTATTCCTAGGTCATAGTAATAAAAATGGCAAAACAGTGCATAAGACATCAATTAATAATTATCCACGAGTGGCTTTAAAGTTACCTACAAATGTTGTTAATATTAATGAAGCTGAAATGGGGCGATTCTCTCCTCTAAGAGAAAGAGATATTTCTGGTCCTGTTATAAATGCCACAAGTAAAGGACATGAATTGCCAAGGATTGATATCACTACACAATGTGACCCCCATGCTAACAAGTATGATTGTCGTGGAGCAGTTAGCCTATCCTCGTCAATGCAGAGTAATGTTCCAAATCCATTCAGTGGCAATCACACTCATCTTGGTATGCCAGGTTCTCAGTGGGGACAAGGCTATAAATATCTGTCTGATAATCTGCACAGTGCTCATTATTTAACTTTAAGAAATGAGTTCCGTGAAAAACAGTTAAAGAAAGGTATAGTTGCAGCACATTAGTAGATATTCCAAGTTTATGTTCAGTAGAAAATTTAAGATGGTGTAATAAGGCTTAATACATACATAAGAAATATTTTTAACAGGATATGCTTTTTACATGATTTTTGTTTTCATTTTAGTTCGCTGATTTCATTGTAAGATTTCTTGGAAACAATATTTTCTTTTTAGTCTCACTGCACTATATTAAATTAATACTCACTGTATTAACAATAAATTCAAACAACACTACTCTATTTGTTATATATTAGTAATATGGATATTTAATTAATATATGTATTAATGATATCTCATGTTCAATTTCATTTTATATTATATAACATTGCTAATGCTTTTTATTTTATGTATTATATTGAATGACTATCAAATACTAATATCAGGTTATATTACTTTTTCAAAGAATAGTTATAGCCATCTTCACCAGGAACATGAATACAGAAACAAAGCCTGCAATAAGTGCCAAAGACAAATTAAAAAAGGCTGTCAAAGAGTATGGATCAACGGTTATTGTATTTCATGTGTCTATATCCCTACTTTCCTTGGGGGGTTGCTACATTCTTGTTTCTAGGTATGTGGTTACCACCAATACATTAACTAATTACATTGAATTAACTTTGGTGAATGACCCATTCATAATGACATTCATTTTATTTTTATGATATTTTACTAAATTATGTAGTTTTTTTGTTATAGAAGTAGGAAAGCTGTTTTTGATTAATTAAGTGCAAGTTTTTTTTTCAGTGGTTTTGATGTAATGGCTCTTTTAAAGTACTTCAATTTGTCAGAGGGGGCACTAACTAATGCAGTGGCTTCGAATACCGGTACTTTTGTGATAGCCTATGGTATTCACAAAATCTTAGCACCAGCAAGAATAGCTATTACTTTAACAGCAACTCCTTTTATTGTACGTTATTTAAGAAATATTGGATTTTTGAAACATAGTGGTGGTGGTAAATAAATAATTACGAAAAAAGGTTTTTTATTACCTGGATGAAACAGTTAATTAAAAATATATGTAACAAATAAAAAGCGGGTAGTCGATTAAATATACTGGTAACGTCAGGCTACGATGACGTCTCTTTGTGTATGTTTCTTATCTTGATCCATAATAACGAAATATGCGTGTACACACTTTTTATTGTTTTGTAAATACTACTCGACGGAAGAGCTAACACGGCCAGCGGCTTCGGCTCCAGCAATTACTTGACAATCTCTTCTTTTTAATTTACGTCACCTTTTTATACTGAATATTGAATTATTTCTTTAGATTACAACTGTAATTATTCAAAGCATGCAAGTGAGGTTAACATTGTAGATGGACGAGTTATTATATGTATTCTCGCCTAATACCTACTCAACCCCTAAGGAATACCCCTTTAGAGAATGAGAGTTTAACATATAAAACCGTCATTTACGTGATAAAAAACAAGATCTTTAATATTATTTTTGTGTTGTCTTTTGAAGATTTATTTGTTAGATAACTCCCAAAAATAATTTGCTGGTGTTGACAAATAAGATTCCTAAAGCATAACAGGTATAAATATATATTTGGAACTTATTTTAAAGAAATAAAATTTCAGGTTATTTATCCACCTTAAAAAACATTAATTCAAAAGATCCTTAAAACATAACATGTTCGATTTAAAAATATATTTGTACTTGACATGACATTTCTTAAAAATTTAGTTTATTTAAATTCTAAATCTGATATAAGGGCTATATGGTCGGATGGAAATACAACACTGGGTAAAGCCGTGTGTACTTTTAACTCTTCTAGACTAGGCAAGGGTACTACCTGAAACAATACCAAAAATATTACTAGTCACTAAACAAATATATGACTGTATAACTCATAATTAAAAAAATTACAGACCTGTTTTACAAAAAGATTGCTTTTCTCATAGAAAATGTAGTCTAAACATTCTGCAAAACCTTTGGTGAAGTTTGTGTAATTGGGTGTTCCACAGGCACTGTCTAGTAAGATATCTTGTGACAAAGTAAGCCCAGATACGGCTTCATTGGCATCTGAAATATGAAATTAGATTAAAATCTTATGCGAAATATACAAATTTATATCATTATATACCATAAAATAACAAATAAAATGAATTAAGATTATGCTTACTGGACTTCCAATCTTCTAGTGAGCTGGGTGCCAGCCCAGTGGTATACAGCTGATATATTCCACAAGAAGGCACACTATTGAAGTCACCACACAATACAATGCTTACTCTTTTATTTGGATGCTATTTAAAAAAATAATAAAATTAATATATTAATCACCTTCATTGCATTTTTTTTACACAATTTGCTTACCCGCTTCATTACTGCTTTCTGTATTTCTCTTATCCAATAAATAAATATTCCACCTTGAATCAATCTAATATGATCAGCATCAGGTTTAAAATACAAATGTGTGTTGCCAACTATAAGAATTGCGTCAGGATTTTCAAATGATTGCAGTATAGTAGCACTAGCAACATTTGACCTATCTAGCAATCTCTCCATTAAAGAATCATTATTTTTTATTATATCATATATTTCTTTCAGACAAATATGAGTTTGTAGGGCTTTCGCTAATAATATGTAATAATTTTCAACCACACTGCAATGACCATTATTTTATTAATACTTTTAAAAATCAAGATTAAATTATTCTACATATATAAAATGGTTACCTAAATCTAAGCTTGTTGTAAAAGCAAGCCAAACCTTCAGCAACTGTTTTACCTTTCTTATAGAATAATCCATCTAAATTCTCAGTTGCTAAGAAAGGTTTTAAAAGTTTTGTAAAAATCTTGCTATCAACTTCCTGAAGACAAATAATATCTGCATTGTAGCCTAAAATTATATGCACCTTGTGGTAAATGTTATATTGTGTCTATTGTTTATATCCATTGGCATTTGGGGAGGAATCCGTAAGTGTACAGGTTCAAGTTCTGCCAATTTTGATTAATTTTTCAACATACATTCATTTACAATTTAAATAATCGAAACATGGCTACATGTTTATACACAATTACATTGTTTATTTTTAAATAAACAAAAAAAAGACATATAACAGTAATTGTTAAATGTTGACTAACCTTTAAGTTCTTTTGTAATAAGCTGTTTCCTATAGTCTATGTGTAAAGCATATGGTGGACAGTAGGGGTGCAACATTGTCCTTGTAAAATCGGAGTCACAATATAAATCTGCTAATATATTATAAGACACACATCTAAAACTAAAAATACAAAAGATATATATAAAGTGAAATAAAATTATGATAACATATATAAAATTACTTTTTTAAAGTTTCTTTTTCACCTTTTACCATTCAACTTTTCAGATGTAAATTTATGTCTAGTTTCAAATGGACATAGTCCAGGGCCTATTTCAACTACATTTTTGGAAATGCATTCTACAACAGGTCCAGTTTGTTCTGCATTAACTGAAATTGCAATGAATTCAATAAAAAAATGTTAATGCTGAAAAATTATATATTTATATTCATTTATTCAATACTACAATATACTTTACCTGGAATACATTCTAATTTCAATTTCATACCAACATCTTGAGGGCTTGGTGTGTAATGAAAACTATTTATAATAAATTCCCACTGTAAGTGCATATCACTTATTTCATTCCCCTTACTAGTTTTATTTACCTTTGCTCTGTACCAGTTGTAGATATTAAGTTCATTGTCTGCATAAAGCGTCTCAAAATTTTCAGGGAGGATTGGAAAACCTACCATTAAACATTTTGGCAGAGCTATATTAATAATCCACGGTGCATTTAAAACTACATCAAGAGATTGTTCAGAGATTTTTAATTTTAATGGTTTCTCATAAGTAAATAATTCTGAACAACTGCGTTGAGTAGAAATAGTATTATTCTCATTGTCTAAAATTTTTACTTCTACTTCTTGTTCTGAAATTCCTTTCTTTTTTTTCTTGTTGCATACCTTATGAACATTTGTAGCAATACGCGTACACAACGTTTCTAAGTTTTCAGAAGGCTTACGGCTAAAATTAAAAAGACGCACAGAATCTTTTACTTTAAGAAGAAACGATATCTGTACTTTGTCTTCGGTATTAATATACCTAAAATAACATTTATCAGAATTCATACTGTTACTTTTGGAAAAGCGGATAAGCGAATGTAAACAACGATTTACATTCAAATATCTAAAATACATAATAAAATACAGCAACTTATAGATTATTTAGTATGTTTGCCAATAATCTACAAGAAATGTGTTGTAAGTCATTTGTCAAAATACAAATGTCATTGATGATGTGAAATGTAAATGTCATCTGATTATCTTGTAGCCTGAAATGTAATCTGAAATATTCATGAGTATATAGGTTCATTGTAGTCATGACTTTGTTGCCAAATTGCACTTATATTTTTGGCAATATTAGTACTGGTGGCTATAGCTTCGAGCATATTATTTTTGTTTTACTATTTCCATTTTTAAGAAAACAATATATAAACTTGTTATAAAGCACTATTTTTAACATGCCCTCGAATCATGATACCAGCGCACTGTCCAACATATTTGGAAACAAGTAAATGACTGGATTTATATATGACATCATTACCAATGTCCAACATTCTAATGTATATTTCGGAATACACATTGATGTCACGATGATTATAGAATTACACTTATCTTATGAGTGTTAAAGTTAGTACAGAGTAAAATAAATAGGTTCTAGATATAACAGAGCTTATAAATGAAAGGACGTATTTCTGAAATAAATAGGTTTGACATCGTAACATTACATTTAACATTATCAAAGTTTGACCACGTTGAAACACGCAAGTTTAATTCTTAAAATCTAATCTTTATTTTCCAATGTATAAGTAAAGGTATATTGAAAATACGAATTTCTATATAAATTATTCAATGTATTATTTCATATTCAAAAGGGGTTTTATATTTCAAAGTGATCTGAACATGACATGTTGTTACCGAACATAACATATTATTACATGTTTTAATTTTAAAAGAAATTTATTAAGATTGGTACAGACACATTGCCTAGTAGAGAAATCAATATACTCTTGTTTTTATATTTTACTAATTGTTTTCATTTTTTATTTACAGAAATTATTTTTGAAACCTGTATGTAAGATTATTAATATAGTTGATACAATACTACATGTCGACTGTGTGACAATGCTTTACAAATTATTAGAGAAATAAAGTGTGGCAGCATTCTTTGACGACGTGTCAACTTCGTGAATACGCGTTGCACTTCGCCAACTCGAAGCAGTTGACGTTTCCATACCTTTTTATTTAAATTTACTTTCCGAACTCATTCGTGAAAGAAATTGTTAAGTGTGAATATTAAATAGATTTCTTATATTTACAAGATGGTATGTATTTTTCTTAAAATTATTATAACGTCCTTATTATTGTTCCTTTAATTCATTTTAAATGTTGTATTTAGCCTCCCGCACCAAGCTCTACATCAGTTGGATCTGGAGGCCGATCGCCAAGCAAGGCGTCTGCCGCCCCGCGTTCATCAACTGGAGGCACTGTCAGACAACGTAAATCAACTACAACGACTACTGCAGCCCGAAACCGCAGTACTGGGGCTGGTACTGGCGGAATGTGGCGTTTTTATACTGATGACTCCCCTGGTGTCAAAGTGTAAGTCATAAATTAATTGCAATTATTAGGTCTTGCACCAGGCTATTGTACAACTTTGGATCATTGAAAATAAGTTTCACCTGAAAAAATCATCTTTAGACAACATGAAAAAAAACTTAAGTCCTATTTTAAAAACAATGTTATAATTTGACATTTTTAATGAATATAATGTCTTATTTTAAATATTATTTGTAATTTTCAGAGGTCCTGTGCCTGTCCTTGTCATGTCTCTGCTGTTCATTGCATCTGTGTTTATGCTGCATATTTGGGGAAAATACACTAGGGCATAAATAGAGTAACATTATTTAAAATATATATTAAAAATAGTAATTTAATTATAAATATAAAGTAAGAGAGTGAAAGTGAATGTTATGATATTGTGCTTTTATAAATAAAAATTTCTAGATATAATTACAATAAATTAAGTTATTATTTTTATTAACTCGTTTTTTTTTCCTTTTGATGTTAGAAGCATTAACACTATCAAGTTATAGTAATAATTTGTTTTAATTGTAATTATAATACATACAATGTTTCTATGTTCCATTAGTACAATAGAGGTTATAATTTAAACTTTTTAAGTTAACTGATAAATTAATGTTATAACAAGCACTAATGAAACAAATTTAATATAATATATAAAGGGCATGCATACAAATAGATTAAATACATGCATATATAATAGACTAAATTTATCCTATGAAGTGCTGAAAAATAAAATAAACAGCTTTTTATTTCATAATAATTGATAACCTAACAATCATAATTATATTAACATATTCACTGAAACCATAGTATCAAAGATGTAGGAAACAAAAAAATTGGAAGGCAAATGACAATTTTTTTTATAAAAATCAGACTTGTATAAAAAGCATTTCATTTAAATGATCCCTACAATACCATTTATTAAGTCAGACAAGAAATTTCGTGTAATAAAAATCTAGGTACAGAAAAATATTTTTATTAGGTACATCCACAATACCTAGAGTACTTAACTAAAAATTAAAAATAAAAGTTCATGAATATATTTACACAATCAGCCTTATCATTAATCTCGAGATTTCTTAAAAAATAGTAGAGTAAAAAATTGTATAAAAAAATATGGCCCTGTCAAGTAATTCATTTCATTATAAAAAGTAAACATAAAAATATTGTACAAGTTAGAATAAAAAAATTTACTAAATTATGATGTTAACAACTAATGGAAGAATATAATAAATGTTTGAACTTCCTTAAAAAAATTAAGTAATTGAACTTTTTTAAAACAATTGACCCAAAAGTTCCTGTAAAAATAAAGTTAATACTGTAGTAACTGTTTAAACATTTATAACAGTTGGTTTGATCATATCAGTATTATTAATCGCAGCATTTAAGTATTTTGATTGCTTATCATACATATGCTTCTACCCTCCTACCTTTTATTTTATCAAAAAATTGACGCCAAGAGACTAAAGTCTTCCCTGACCAAATCCAGAAGCTAGAAGTGATGCCGACAATCATTGTCATAAGATACTTTATCATAAACATTTCAAACTTAGGTCTGTCAACTTCTGGATGTGAAAATGGACAAGGAATAGAGTAAAGTGGTGTGGAGCACATGTCCCGATGCCATGTCAGCATCCAACTGTCAAAATGAGCTTGTTCATAAAATAAACATGCAATGACAATGAGGGCAGGAACAGTGTACAGAACTCCAAAAATTCCAATTCGAATCATTAACTTTTCCAATTTGTCAGTTTTAGTACCATCATGTTTCATGACAGTTCTTATCCTAAATAGAGAGACAAATCCAGCAAACAAAAAAATAGTACCCAAAACAAGATAAGCACATAATGGTATCAAAACAAATCCTCGGAGAGCTTCAGAATCCCAAAGTCCAACATAACAAACACCTGATAAAATATCACCTGAAACAAAAATATAACTTTATTATTAATATTTTTAGTCATTTTTAATGAGAAAAAAACTGTTAAAGATAAAATTGTTGATTATATTACTAATAACTACAGATAGGGAGATATTTTTATTTAGTTGTCTGTGATGTAAAATTTTTGATTGTAATATATTTTATAGACACAAATACAATATTAATTATTTATAATAATGTCTTAAATGATTGTACTTACCATCTACTTTTCCCATAGCCAATATTGAAATGGTTTTAATAGCAGGTACTGCCCATGCCGCTAAATGAAAATACTGAGAATTAGCTTCTATGGCTTCATGTCCCCATTTTAGTCCTGCTGCTAAGAACCATGTTAGAGTCAATATTACCCACCAAATACTTGATGCCATACTGAAGAAATATACAACCATAAATAATATTGTACAAGGTTCATGTTTAGTGCCCTGAGTTATTACAGAAGTATTAGGTAATCTTGTTCCACTTATAGTCGAAGGAAAAGGACCTTGGCAGCTTATAGTATCCCCTGAACTCCATCCCATTACATAAGCTGCAGCAACCATTAAATAGCATACTGATAGAAATATTATTGGTCTTTCAGGATAACGGAATCTGTCAGTATCTATTAGAAAAGTCAGAACAGTAAAAAGGCAACTTAAAGTGCACAATGTGGCCCATGTTCCAATCCATAGCCTAGCAAAATTTTTCTCATCTTCACTGAAAAACATTCCATTACATGGAGCACCACAATCTGGCTCAATTTTTTCACCAACTTTTAGCGAGTATTCTAAATCCAGATTTTTAGGTATTTTGAACTGAACAGGACAAACAAAACCATAATCTTTAGCACCTTGTAATTTTGTTGGATCTCTATCATAATCATATTTATAATCCACTTTTGGCAGTTTATTTTCGGTAGGTTTTCGAGATTCACGAGTAACATTATTATCACCAACACATATAACATTTTCATCCGTTGCTTCTGGAAAATTAGAGCATTCCAATTCTTTAGGCCAAGGAAATGCAAAGCTAACAATGAGTTTATAGCACTTTTGTTTCGCCGATTCGCATAGATGACGACAAGGTGGAATAGGAGAATTCAAAATTGTACATACTGGAGCATACATAGAACACAAAAAGAACTTTAAGTCCGGCGAACAGTTTACTTTAATAAAAGGCGTAAACTGTCGCACTGCCAAGTCTGCCTCTTCTTGTCTAGCGTGGTTAAGCAAATTAGGAAAAATAGTTTGATTGTATCTTATTTGCTGACAAAATGGAATAGTTATGGGTTCGCATCTTCCATGGTGTGGTAATGTATCTCCTTGATAAACCGTAACACGTGAACTTTTAGTTAACACAAACAAATAGTACATTACGTTTATAAACAACACCCACAGTCTCCCCATGTTGTTTAAAGTTCTGTGTTCACACTAATGTTTATAGTATTAAAACTTACGAACTATCATGTTTGCAAAAATTTTAAAACTTAATATATATTTAGTTTATTTTAAAATAAACGATTAATACTTTAATTCTTGCTTCAAGGACTCTGAGCCCATCTGCCATCGGGCATCGGCCATATTTAAAAAAAAAACAATTAAATAGTAGGTATATGATTTGCAGCCAATGAAACTGCCACTGTCAAATGACTAGAAATTCTATCAGAAACAACATTAATTTTTGTTGCATATATATTATTGTTAATATTTATATAGATAAAATAAATAATACAGTTAAATATTTAAAAAAAATCAGTAAACAGATAACTATGAACATCTGTTTAAACACTAACTTAATTTGTTAATTATGTATATTTATATGAAATTATAAACTCAGTTATTAAAACAGAATAAGGAAACAAAAGGCTAGAGAAAAATGTTGTTTAATTAATAATAACTGTCTTAACCGATAGGTTAAGTTAGTTATTATGTAATATTAATTTATTATATTTACAGACACAATACACTTTGTACTTATTTTATAATTATAAAATTTTGTATAAAGAATTGGTTATTTGTTGTAGCAACTATGCGTAATCGAAGATAATAAAGTTAATATGACAAGAAAAAACACATTAGTTACAATTTATTTCAATGGTTTCTAGCTTCAAATACTTAAATCGCTAACTATTTCCCAAATATATATACGGGCTTCTTTTACATTTTTCACTATTCATCCGCAGCCACCCTTGTTGTATATTCGTATTGTCGCGGCACTCTGAATACACACTTGTAGATAATACGGTTTTTTCCCCTTCTATCCTCCAATCTATTGTTGTTTCAAATGTCAGATGTCAAATATAAATTAACGAAACTTAACGAAGTATAAAATTTAATATTGAACTTAAATAAAGTATAAAAAGAATAGAAGTGTCGATGTTTTTATGGCGGTTTTTATCTAACTTGATATTATTATATATGTCACTTACTAGAATAATTTATGTTTAATAACAAATAACATAATTTTTTTACATAATGGATTTAGGAAATGAAAATGTTGATTTTGTCAAACTAATTAATATTAAGGGTAATGTTGACAATATTACTCCACACAAAATAGCTGTAGTAGCATTCATAAGAGAATATGGATTATTAAAAATGGAAGGTTTGCGATAAAGTTTTTTTAATTATAACAATTTCGTTATAAACAAATCCTAAATAACACTAACAATCTTTATATTTTTAGCAAAAGATATGATTGATTGTACAATGGCACCAAAATATAGGAAAGATTTTTGTATTTTAGCTCTTAAGTTGATACAGGTAAGAGTACAAATAGTAGAGAAGTGTATAAAAACCTTATTACTTTGAAAATTGAATGTCCTTTTTTACTTCAGTGCCCTGACATGGAATTTAAGGAACTGGAAGCACTTCTTACGGATGGGCGTTATAATTTGTTAAGTGTCCATCTCCAGAATTTTTGTGTACGACTACAAAACATATATGTAAATGGAGTCAATGCACTCATGGATTGTGTTACTTCTACTGTTGATAAGCTAATGATAGAACAGAGTGAGACAATTCCTTGTATAATAACCAGAAGCAGCGTATTGGGTATATATTCTGATTCATTTAATTTCTTTATTGATAATTCAATACTCCTTTCATTTTGGGTTTATTTTTTAGGCTTTTATTTGAGAAGAATATTGTTATATTTAGATAAACTCACTTTTGTTCAAGTTACTTGCCTTTATAAATCATTTTGTATATACTATCAAAAGGGGAGACCTGGCTTGATGATGAGATCCTTGAGCAAAGAGGTAAAATAAATCTTTCATAATTTTATGATTTATGTATATATATTGAGTAATCTTTGCTTTACAAATGTTAGGAGGTCCTTAAAGCCAACTTAGGTATTGTTATTATTATTTTAGGTGTTATTTTATTAACAAGTTTTATCTCTTAACTCCTTCATTATTTGAATTAAAAAAGGTTCTTGTTTCCAGAGATATGAATTATCAATTTTATCATTTAGCCCTTATTTTCATTGATAATTGATTGTTACTTTGTGTTATTATTTATTTTTTTGGTATTAATTTCGACTTCTTTAAGAAATACTTTACTTAAATTCATATCTATTATTTTAAATAGTAATAATAGTACATTTTTTTATATTTAGAAACTACATAATAGTCATAATATTCTGAAGGTTATTTTACACTTCATATTTTTTTTACAGAAATTAAACAATATGGAATCTCAAACAGAAGCTTCAAAGTCATCAGTGCTTCCTGAGGAATCAAAGCCACAAGAGATATTTATGAAAATGAATATTATCGATCGAGATAAGTTAGTCCATTTATATGCAAAGCAACTTTTTTGGATCTATTTTGTTATTTTTATCCATTTACAAAAATACAATTAACTCATATACCAATTTTTATGAATGTGACTAATTTGCTACAAGTTTTTTTATTGTTGATTTGTAATTTTAGTACATTCGAAGAGTGCCAATGGTCAAGGAAGCAAGCTGAACTGTTTACAGCTCAACAAGCAAATTTACTGCAAATAAATGAAAAAAAGGCATTGCCACCCAAACAGTTACAGAAAACAATTATGCAGATAGTCAATGATATACCGGAATATCCTGATATTGTAAGAATAGTTACTTAGTATAATAAGTGTAGGGTCATATTATTAATTTTACTTATGCCTTTCACTTTTTCTGTTTTATGGGTTTTTAAAGAATTTCAGAAAAATAAAAAGAATAATTTATATCTGAAAGTATTTCTTTATTTATAATATACATTTATTGAAACTAAAATGGAGTATTTTAAGGTTTGTGGTATTTTGGGTTACAAATAATGTTTAAAACTATTTTTGTGTTTGAAATAATGACTTCTGGATAAAGTAGTGTGACTCGTAAAAAAGTTGTTTAAAATCATTTATTTTTTAATAATGATTTCATTCTATAAAAAGTGTATTTATTTTGCCCTAAATCATAAAATGTAACCAAATGCCAACAAGAATCATGTATAAAGCCCTATCATTTAAGATTTTTCAAATCATCTTTGCATCATTTCGTCAAGCATTTCTTGGTCTATGTCTTTATATAACTTTCTCTATTCCTTTTAAGAAAAAAATGAATGCATAATATTTTTTTTAAAATGTATTTTTTTTTCAGCATTTTCTTAGTTTTCTGAACTGCATAAGAATGAAAGAATTCTGTGGAGCACAAGATTCTCTTTACAATTGTTTCGACAGAGCCGTTTTCAATATGTGTGGAAATGTTACTTCATTTAACGATAGAAATAAAAATTTTCGTTATGCTGCACTAAATAGAGCAGCGATGCATACTCAGTTCGGTCACAAGTAAGTAATACATACATAAAACCGATTTGTAGAAATGAAATTTGGTTCCATTTACTAGGTAAATAAGAATGTAAATAGGAGTACATTAATAAAAGAGCAGTTGCATAATATCATTGATTTTGTTAAGGACAGTCGCAATGGAGGGCGTCGGCGAGGCGCTGGATCGTGCGCAGGAGGCGGGTGACGGTGCGTGCGTGGCGGCGGCGGCGGCGTGGGGCGCGCTGGCGGGGGGCCGCACGCGTCGTGCCGCGCTGCTCGCGCGCGTGCCGAGACCACCGCGCGCCGCGGCCGCCGCCACGCAACTGATGGCGCAGCACGCGGCCGTTAACGCCGCCAGGCCCGCGGAAGTGTTTTATGTATTGTCATTTTTTTAATTTCTATCAATCTTTCATCAAGTAAGAGCATCAATTCTAAGCAACAGAAGGTCCATATTCTCTTATTCTATTTTTAATATTAAAACACTAGAAAAAAAAAAGATCTAAAATAACAATTCGTCTCCCAATTTACTAATGAGTTGGATTAGCGATAAATTTTAATCAGTTTGTGGATAAAACAATTTTGGAAGTATGTGGTTTTGTTTGCTCCGATTGTGTGGAATTTATATTTTTTGACAAACAAACGAATAACCAATTCTATATTTTTTAGAGATTTTACGCTAAGATTTTTCGTGACGTAACTTTTATTTAGTATCTAGCAATATTCACTTTGATATTTAACAGATCCACACATGGTTTTCAGATGATCACGAGAGGCGACACGCTCAACTACACGCATCAAATGACGGACTTAATCATGGCCGGGTTAGCAAACACGGCGGCACTTTGGGGATTGTATGGAAAAACCGAAATGGCCTCAGTGAATTGTCAACTTCTTTTGAATTTAAATACGAGTGAGCATTCAAAGTCGTCGTTTCAAAATAACTTATAAATCGTAAAGTTTAGCAGGTTTATTATTTTGAAAAATTCCACCACCAGTTCACTTATATGTGACAACGATAATGCACATTAGAACAAAAAACGAATCACTCTGAAATCGGTGATGTTTTTTAAATATAAAAAAACAGTTTTTAAAATCCTTGAATAAAAAAAAAAGTACAAAGTTTAGTTATGAGAATAATAAAAAAGTGTCATTAAAACCGTCGATTCAAGTGCAGAAATAAAAATTAAAAAAAAATAGCATAATAAAAAAATGAAAAGCAGTGTGACGTGGTGTATGTGCAGAGTGCACCGTGGGGTCAGGCAGCGTGTACCAGTGGTGCGCGGGCGCGGGCGCGGGCGCGGTGTGCGCGGCGAGCTGGCGCGGCGCGGGCGCGCTGGCCGCCGCCGTCGCCTCGCTGTACGGCGACCCCGACGTGCTGGCCGCCGTCGCCAGGCTGCGCGCCACCGACGCACTGCGGGCCGGTACACACACCACACGCTGTATTATAACACGGTCACACGACGCTTGTGTACTATCGCCGTCGCCTCGCTGTACGGCGACCCCGACGTGCTGGCCGCCGTCGCCAGGCTGCGCGCCACCGACGCACTGCGGGCCGGTACACACACCACACGCTGTATTATAACACGGTCACACGACGCTTGTGTACTATTTGTGTAAACAGACTGCGGCTCGTTCATAACAGATATGTAAATTTTAGTTAATCAAAATTAAGGCTATTACACCGGTGTATTTTTTTACATATCTGCCGTCTGAGCATACATATAATTACACGCTAAAAAGCCAAGGTTTTGCAAAATTTTGCAAGAAGTATTTATTTCGGGCAACACTAGATAATTAAAACTTATATTAAATATTCTTATAGGACGTGTTTACGCTTATTTTATATATTGAATTATTTTTATTTATCAGGCAGATGGGAAGAAGCAGATCAAAGTATAAGGCAGTTGGCATCGTTTGACCGTTGGGAGAGTCAACTTCTAAGAGCAGAAATGTATTTTCTTAAAGAGAACCCGTCTGATGCCCTGGAAACTCTTTATGATATCCTAGACTATTGTAAGACCGAAGACGATAGCTTGCACTACATGCCATTACGGGTAAAAGCAATGATAATGGTGGCAGAAGTACAGCATACGTTTAGTAATATTCGGTCCACCAATACAATGTTACTCAGTGAAGCATTATCTCTAGCAAAAAAGTACCATTTACACTTTTTAGCTGCAACTGCTGAAATGCATACAGCTAATGTGCAGTTACACATGGGATGCCCAAAAAATGCTTTGCTTTTAGCGAGAAAAGTGTTACCAATGATTATGGAACATGGCAGCGCGTACGACATGGCGAGAGGTAACAATTGTTCAATAGTTATGTCAATTTCATATTAATACCTCTGAAAACCTTTTAGAAAATAATACAGTAACTAATTATGTGGGGTTCAGGTTTGCTTCTGTACACCAAGTGTCGCATTGCATCTGCCCCTGTGTGTGCTGCGGGAGGGGGGGCGTGTGGGGGGGGCGAGGCGCGTGAGGCGGCGGACGCGCGTGCCGCTGTGCTTCAATCCTGCTGCGAGGCTCTCGACACTGTTAAGGAGAACTTCGCTAAAGTTGGAGCTCAATCTAGGCTGCTGCATACGTGGTACCTCCAGGTATAAACTGTTATACAGTTGCAAAGACGAGTTTTGTACTTAATTAGTATTTATTTAATAATTAAAATATTTTTTTTTCTTTCTTTCCAGGCCCAGTTATATAATGATATCGGCAATATAGTGGCACGAAATCAATGTGCTTGGATGTACAGACAACTTGAGACTCAAAACCCAGTGGAACCCTTGAATATGATACATATAATGTATTAAACAATATTTAAGGCAATATTCTCTACCAAAATAATAAATAAAATAAAATAAAATAGATTGATAATTTTATTTCGTTAACGGTACTTAATAAAAAATATTAATATAATTTATCATTTAACAATGCTTTTTGTATAATTTCCGACATTGTTTTTTTAATGTCTCTACATAATACTTCTGCGAGCAACACTTTACTATCATTATTAACTTCCGACGTTACATACGCCCCTTCCCCTAGAATATTGGTGTCATTCCAACAATGTCCTAGTGATACTTGAGATTCACAAATGCGTCCTAACTGTAACAGTAAGGATGTTATATCTTCAAGTAAAGAAGGAAATGCTATACAAATACGTACAAGCGATTTCAGAACGGGTTGGAAAAGTTCTAGACGCAAATCACTCGGCAGAACAGATAACAGCGTCGATAGAGTATTTACGCATAATCTCGCAATAGACATTGCTTTTGGCAAAGCATACTGGATTGATAAATGAGATACCAAGTCCACTGCAAATATTTGTTTTTCGAGAGAAGCTTGACTTAAAAGCTCAGGTATAAAGTCTAAACATATGTGCATCGACGGTATACCTTGCACAGTCACTGTTAATAATTCTCTTGGATATCCTTGAAAATGGACCAACTTTGCAAGTGATGGTTCTGCTATAAAGACTTGATGTAAAAATGAACATATAATGTTTCGAATTTCTCGTAAGGACCACATAAGTTCCGGCTTAGACAGATCCTCTTCAGTTTCCAAACACGCTTCTAATAAAATTTGAAGTGCTGCACTTTCTTGAGCTGCAACTAAAGCATTCTTCAATTCTTCTCTCTCAGAGTCGGATGTTAATTGTCCGCTTTTCTCAAGAAGTGGTTTGTCAAGCAGGTGTCGGCTTAACTGGCTTCTAGATGCTGCTAGACTGGCCTCTAAGATTCTCAGTATTATGTTTAGTATTGGGCCACATCTAAATACTCGTATGTCACATCGTAGCACTTGTAACGGATCCACTAAAACATTTTCTTGAGTTATGGTAACATTTTTGGCGTTGCCATTGTTTATGTCGAGTAGGGCGTTTATGGTCATTATCCATAAACAACGAGGTAGAACTGTGTTCAAGCGAAGCCAAACTTCTCGGTAAAGTTCTTGTATGTGTCTAGGGACCCTACTCCCGAGCACACTCTTCACATATGTAACAAATATTTCAGCAAAAGGCCAAATGTCAGTTGGGTTTTTATTAAGCATTGCTTTTAAAACTTTGCCAGTTTTATATGGATTATCTTCAATGCATTGAAAAGCTTCATTTATAGATACTTCAGAAAGATTAATATCTATTTGGTGGCGACATGAATCTCCAAAGACCTGATCATCCATCCAGTCGTCTACAAGAGAAAGTTGAGGAAAATGTGTCGCTAGCAAACGAAGTAGAGGACTAAAAAGGCCACCGTAACTCATTTGATCTTTTTGAGCTTGATGTAACAAATATTTAATTGGAAGTTCGGAGAGAAATGCTGTAGAATAACTTTTGATTTTCCTTCCATTAGCCATTAGAATAGCAGTATTTGCCAATCTCACATCTTCATACAGGAGCAGGTAATAGATCAATAATAACTGAGAAGCTAAAGTTGGTTTCTCGATATTAATTTCAACGGTGGAGTCGCTATCAGTCTCCATAGTTGTAAATGGTTTACTACGTGAATCAAAATTGACACCAAAAATTGAATTTCTGAAGACTCTTCGTATTTCTTCCTCAGTTATAGGTTTGTTGAAATATTCACTGGAACCTTTATTATTTATAACAAGAATAGAATTTACATAAACTTCAACAAGAGCAGGCATAACTGGGTGCAAGGGTGCCACGCAGTTACAAATTTGACTGTAAATCCAATTTTTAATTGGGACCTTATGCTTCGAAAATGCTCGAGATTTTAATAGTTGATGAATGCAATGTACAGGCAAATAGCCAGATATGTTGCTGCTAAGACTTGCAGTAACTGGCACTTTAACAGCATGTGCTGTTACAACCTGTAATCAAACAAATACTATTATTTTATTTTATCAGGAAGCAATAAATATGTATCAAAAAGTATCAAATAGTAGTTTTAAATAATAATAGTTTTCAGTACAATAATAAGAAGGAAACAAAATAGACCTTATGCAAATCTGTCATAAAAATGTATAGCAATATAAAACGAAAATAATAATAAGCACCTGTTCTGTGAATATTTCCTGAGTGAAGGCTTGTTTGATCCGTGCTAGGCCATTAGGTCTCACGGGTACGCGCATGCCCAGCGTCGCACACACCAGCTCACCCACAGCTGCCAGTTGCCCCGAGTGGAAGTGAATTGCTATAAGGAGCAACATTTCCCCAAAAGAAGCAGTGACACCAGAGTTGCTAAAATATTAATCATTATTGTATTATTATGCTTAAAATATTTTTGATGTGATTTATTGTTAAATACAGCCATAGATATCTCATTATGCAGAAAAATTACCTTTCAAAATAAGCTTCCTCTTTTACGAGCCACTGTACCCATTCAATTGCTTTCTTCTCATGTTCAGGAGCAGCTGAGTAAAAAAATATTTATAATGATAATGTTCCTTAAATCTATACTAATACTATAAGTAATATTTATTTAATAAAATAGAACACAAACCCATAAGAGATGGACAGGCTAGAATCATACACAAACTCAAGGAAACAAATCTAACACCAGCTGGAGTAGGAGGTGGCTTTTGTGTAACGAGTCTCAAAAGTCCAGATACTTCATCATCCTGAAATTTTATCCCTGCAATGCCTCTCAGGGCACAATACAGTTTTAGTAAAGCTGAGGCATCAACGCCAGCTGCAGCCTCCTTCAGTCTGTTGAGAAGCTCTTGACGCAACTTTACCAAAGTTGCATGGCCATCACCTTTCCCTCTTTTATGCGAGTTCCTTAAAAATGTTGCAAACCAAGCTCTTATAGTTTGATCAGAGCCCAACAAAAGTCCGGATATAAAAGATACCTATAAAATGAAACAAAATTTTATTTAATTTATATATTATAATAATTGTATAGTTGTCTAAAATTAAAATTACCAAATCTTCTTGATGATGTGTTAAGGTAAGATTAATTATTAAACAGGGCAGTCTTGATGCAGCCACAGCTTTGGCTCTTACTGCTGTTGCTATGTATGGACAGGCATCACACAATGTAGATAGAGTCTTAGCTCTAATACCACCATCTTCTCCTCTTTCTGCATTTATAACTAAAGATTCTACCACTAAAATTAAAATAACCATAAGCAAATAGACAACAAAGATGAAACAAATAATATATATGTATATAATTAATAAATACCATCTAATAGTGTATCAGGCATATTCGCCACAACCCAAGAAATAATGATGGGTCCTTTAATCACATGGAGTAGGATTTCAATGATTTCACATATGTTAAGCAAATTAGGTAATTCAGCAAGACTAATACAAATCACATCTGTGATTTCCTCCAGATACACA
Organism: Mechanitis mazaeus; assembly: GCA_959347395.1. Classification (NCBI taxonomy): domain Eukaryota; kingdom Metazoa; phylum Arthropoda; class Insecta; order Lepidoptera; family Nymphalidae; genus Mechanitis; species Mechanitis mazaeus. The sequence goes on from OY365750.1 coordinate 4,837,741, forward strand.
TCATTATCAAAAAGTTCAGATGGCTTAATTGAGGACTCAGCATTTGAATTCTTATTTTGATTATACTCTGCCAATTGAGCTTGCATCTGCAGTAATTCTGAAAGTACAAGTCGAACTCGTCTGGCAGAATCTGACTGTTCAAAATCATTTGCAATTCCATTCACCACATTCTGTATTAAAAAAGATTCTGTGCTTTGAGAACCACTTTTTAGGCTGCAATAAAGTTTCAGTTTAGTGTCTTATTATTAGAGAAATGTTGGGTAATAAATATAAAAAACAAACCGCATTTGTTGCTCCTTCTTTAAATCAACTTCAAGAGCGTGAAATTCAATAGAAAGTAAGGATACTATGAAATTAACTAAATCAATCCCAGAGAGTAATGTTAAAATATCTTTTTTGGCCTCGGCACAGTATCTTGTTACATCAAGAGGGGCTATAAGAGCCATACGGACCAGACATGGTATAATAGGTCTTATTTCATCAGATGAACACTTTATAAGAGTCGGTATATCCACATCTTTTAAAGCTTTAAAAACTTGAGGTTTAACTGGTTTCATAAATACGATATCCATGATTATGTCCTTTTTTTGATGGTTATGTCAATTGTGTAATCTATTCTTAATGTAAATAAACAATATATACATTATATTCAATGTCTTTGTTTCATAATATATGTTTTAATAAAAGTTTATTAATTAATGTTCTTAGTTTACAAATAAAATACACATTTTGAATTCTGATTTGTGTCAAAAGTCAAAACTTCATAACTTTGACATTTTGGGTGTTATGACATTTTCGGGGTAACACAATATTTTTAACTCTCAATAAAGTTCAGAAATAAGAAAATAGAAGATATATGTTGCTTATAAGTACTTTTTCGTAATTTGTAGTATCATAATATTATCAGAATGAAGCCCAATTTTTTATTGCTTGATTTGCTTTTTATTAGTATATTATATTAATGTTCAAACAATAATCACAAGATAGTTATTACTTATTATATATTATACTTACTTTTCTTGTCCAGGTGTTTTTGCAAATCTCAGACAATTTATATATATTTAAAATAAAATATTAAATTAGGCCATAAAAAAAAAGCTAGTTCATCTTCTAATAATGTAGTTTAATCAGTTTTTATTCAAAGTTTTGGTTTTGGGTTTTCATACATTCTTAGTCTTTAAGTGTTTTATATAATACACAAAGCTATTTAATTTTATTAAAGCATTTAGACTAAGTTAAAATCTTGGTCATCGGGTCTTACATTCTTATAGTGCCAAAGATGGACCAGCACTAACAGAAACCATTGGGTTGGACTTGCAGTTCGGGAAATGTTAGTTTCCGGTTTGTGAAAAGACTTGACCGAGGCAGAAAGTGGGACAAGTGAGATGGTCGGTTGCGAAAGCATCGAGGCGATAAGGGTATCCATTGGTTTTTAATCAGTAGTCAAAGTGGAGTTCCACATGCTGTCCCGAATGTATAGGTAACTTTTCTTGTATGTTACATTCTTATTGGCTGTCGTCTGCTTGAGGGTTTCAGAACCAGAAGTAATGGCCCCATCACGTTCACTTCCTGGTTAAGACTGTGACACTATTATTTTTATTATTATTATTTTATATATTTTTTAATAAAAGTTCCATCGTTACTTTCACTAAAGTCATTAAAACAAATTATTGCAGTTAAAGCATATTTCATAACTTAAAAAATGTACCAATAAATTTTATACTCTATATTTTTTTCATTTTCTAAAAAAAACAAAGAAAAACTATGACATTAATTTTGGTGACACGTTTCGATTGATACCACAAACACCCCATTTAGAATTCGCCAATACCTGGTTTTCTTTTTTTTTAAACTAAAAAACGGCTGGTTCGATTTCGCTGAAAACAAATAAGCTATAAGTTACGAAAATTCGCATCAATTGGTACTGAGACTAAGTCATTTGCATAAGGAGGTCGCGAGAAAATGTAGACGAAAAAAAAGCTTACACATACACTCAACTGATTAAATAGCAGAAAAAGTTTAAAAGTAGATGTAGTTCTAGAATTATTCAGGATACCTCAAAACGTAAAGATACTACATAAATCCAATTCGGGAAATCGGATTGATTACAAAAACTTCTTTAATCAGTAAGTTTATAAAGACAAACAAGAAGACACATTTTACATCTGACATTTGACAAACGCCTATATCGTTGAAGCGTGAAACCTTGTAACTTTCTATTAATTATCCTTTAATCTTCTTACTTTGTACAAGACTCAATATGCTACATATGATATTGATAATGTATTAGCGTCTCCCTTAATTTTAAAAATAAAATCAAGTTAAAATACAAATATAAATAGATTCAGGAGGGTTAACTTTTTGGGAATATAAAGAAGAAACAAATGTTAATTTTAAGATTTTAATGTTAGCCAAGCCAAAACATATTATAAGGCAGAAATATATTGTTTACTGAATTTCACGCATTACAATCAAGAACCTATTTGCAAAAATTGTAAAACCGGATGGTAAATTTGTTTATTTTAATTAATAAAGGAAAATTGGGTAAACATATTATTTATTCACCATATTCGTTATGTAGTGCTATGAATTGAATATACTTTATATAGATTTCTATTATTTCTGACTGTACTTGCAATGCTTGGAACAATCATCAATCATATAGTAATATGGTCATGAATATCCGCCGTCATTTGCTTTGTTAAAGAATTATTATTATTATATTTCTTTTTACGATTACCATTTTTAAATAATATGGTCAATATATTTTTGGGTATCCTAAATATGTTCACAAGTATATTCATTGCATTAATAAAAATAATAATGTACATAATATATCAAGGAACAAATACAAGCTCGTATTACTGGTTACTTAACGCAAAACAAAAGTGTTTACACTACATACACTTTTTTAATAAAGTGTAAGTAAACGTACAACCTTTAAAAGTCCTTTAAAGGTAATTAAGGGATATTTGTGTGTTAAGGAATGATATAGAATTTCCGAATATTCAAAGGATGATATGCCGCCGATTTTATGTTCGTTCACATAATGAGCCTTAAAATTTTTAGCTAGCTACATATAAAGAATAGAGTTAAAATGATATTTTAACAGAATATTATTATTAGATCGGGGAAAAGGTTTCTTCAAAGAATATGCGAAAAGACTTTTTCGGCGACCTATTTAAATTATAGGCAAAATTGTATTGTATTTTGTAATTGTTTTTTTTAATTTACAAGTAATAACTTAGGTTTTTGATAATAAACTGTATGTTAAGTACGGATATATTTTTTATAAACTGTTTATTAAAGAGTTTGAAACAAAGAATTCCAACCCTGCTACCGCGTACAAACTCGGCAGTATTTCCTTACATTTTGCCATAGATCATACACGATACAAACTGCCCTTAATGACATTTTAATGTTAGTTGAAGTTATTTACTTATTTAGTTTCAAAGTTGCAGAAAATTTAAGTTTAGTTTATTTGATTACACCTTTCACTACTCTTGTTAAAAAAAGTTCATTAAATAATAGTAATAATACCTCCTCCATATAGCTTATTATAAAATATCTTTTTTTAATGAATTTTATCATTTATATTATAAAGTTCATTTAAATAAACAATAATTCATTCATCAAATAAGTTATTTTAGTATTGTTCTTAAATTATTTTTAATATTTTTATCATTTTATATCTTTTGGTGAGCCTTGAAGGTAAAATGGTTTCGTATGCCGTGACTCAGAACCGCATGACGCTTTCTTACACTGTTTGAATATCTCCATGGTATATATGCTACCAAAATTATACTTGTATTAAATTCAAAACTGTTTATTTTGTCAATTCAGTTTTGATTTATCGTTTTATTTCAAGTTTCTATATCGAAGTTTCATAGCTTGGCAATCTTATGATGCATTGTTAAAAGGCTTATTCTCATTTATTAATCAAAATTTTAAATTAAAAGGATTAATAATAAATATGCTCAGAACTCGACGGATTCTATGGCTTTGATACTCGTCATAATACATTTATCATTACAAAACTATTTATTTATAATTCCTATAATCATTTTATATTATACCTCACAAATGCGGATTAAAGAAGACAAATAAAGTAGCAACTTAAGAAAACCGAAGAATAATTAAAACAAATTAAAGTCTTCTGATTGGAAACAAACAACAATTATCTTATAATTAAAGCACAAGAGACTTCTGACCTGTATAAAGATTGAGTTTTTCCGAGCGCCACTAGAATATCAATTGAAATAATTTGAATCGATGTAATGAATTGGCTGGAGGTCCAGGGCGGTTGAGCTGCAAGGGAGGGCAGCGGGTCGGGCGGGCGAGGGCTTGCTAGCGCGGAGGGCGGCGGCTGGCGCGGCAGTCGCGCGCGAGCACGTGCGCAAACCGCCTTGCGCTGCCGCGAAACCCGCGCCGCCCGACTCCTCTCATCCTTTACCGCTCAATATTCCCCGACAATATAATATAACCACTAAATATATTTTTACTAAAATATACCCTAATGTACATAAAATTCCTTCCTGTAAATGCATATACGCTTCGGAAAGCGCTCTCAATTTTAATGGGTCAATAGTATGACAAGAGTCATAGTAATCTCAGTAGAGATTACCTGCTTACATCACTCAATTCGCAATTTCGGCGGGAAATATATCATACATGAGTAATTCTTAAAAAATAAATCTCATAAATGGTTTATACAGTCTAGGTAATGTACGTGAAGTGTAAATAAGAGTATCGTAATATAAGTGAACACAATGCCCAAATATTTTTAGCTTTACAGCAATTTTGAATGTATTTTATTACATTTGTTTACTGTAATCGTTTATAACAACGTGCTAATACTTATTGTATAAGTTTATATTGTATAGAAATGTGCCACGTCATAGTTATAACTTGATAAATATAATTTAACAATTCTAAACAGTACTATAGGTATTTGAATTGAAACTACATGGTATTTCTTGCATATTTGACAGATGCCATTTCAAATGGACTGTGGCTTATTTTGTACGTGATATTAAAAAAATAAATATATTTTTTAAATTTATGTAAGGCTAACTTTTCTAGGGACCTTTATATTAACCTATTATGCCTAAAAATCGATTATTAAGGATTTTTGCAATTGTCTTTAATTATGCGACTGATCATGTTGTAATGAAACAAAGAATAAAATAAACATTACAACAATTATGATATATAAGAGTATAATATTAAAGTGTAACTTGTAATTTTAATCTTACTTTTAGTTAGTTGGATAATGAGTTAAAATATGTTGAAAAACCAATTGTCTCTAACTGCAGGTTTTTCACGGTCACTCCACAAGTAAGTCAAAACGATTGTCAATATTGAAATTAGTTGTCATTTGTAAGTAGATGTATAGGAAACCTCGAGTATGTTGTCTAGTAAACGGTCGAGTTAATGAACGGATATCGGAACAATGTTTCAGCGTGTAATTTATTCATTACACAGGCGTCCTCGATCATCAGGCCCGTGCAAACGGAAAGTCTCCGCTTAATGTTCATCTTTAAACTTTTCCTAACTCATATGCATGACATTATTTTAAACAACGTACCCATTGGAAATACGCTTAACATGGTTATTAATTTAATTACATGGAGCACTTATTTCTTGTTAATAAATTGAAAGTGCCTACCGAAAAAGATATTCAAAGATATTTTATTTCAATTAATTGGTAATAATATAAAAAAATATATTCTTTCTGACGTTCCAATTAAACAAACTGGTCCCTTTAACCAGCTATTGGGTCGAGGTCATCTACACTAATAAAAATATTAAAAATCATTGACATTTCTCAAAAAGTATTTGTACTTCACATTAATTAATAATATAAAAGAATAAAAAATGTATTCAGTATTTTATTAATGCAATATAGGATTATTTGAAGCGCCTATTTGAAATGTAGACGAGAGACGTAGGTGAAGCTGATTGCATGGGAAATTGTCCTATTAACACCGAATATGAGCAAAGATTTGTTATTAGTATTTTGACTTCAGGAAAATACTGTGTTAACAAGCAAACAAAATAGTGGGTTTTTTTATGATGTCTGTTTGTTTTAGTATCTGACGTCTATATAATATATTAAATCTTATTTAGTTTTAACTAATAATAGTAAAATAGCTTAGAATTTGATTACAAGGTTTAGAATTTATTTACTAAGGAACGATTTTATAATGACATATATTGTCTATTGACTAAAAAAATACCATTATTACTATCAATCTCTCAATACTCTATTAGTTTAGTATATCTAAATTTTCTAGTTGCTTAATATGTAGGATTTTTTGGTCTCAAATCAGAATTGACGATAGGGAGGTAAATTTGTTTTTTTTTTTTAAATAACGTTATATTTGATATATTTATGAAAGAAACTATAAACGGCATTTATTCAGAATATAATAATAATATTTATTCAGAAATAGAGACGAAGCAACATCTATATATAACACCTTTACATCTACACAGAATACTTTTGAAAAACTTATTTCTATATTCTTAATACATGACTGGACTAAAAAATGTTGAGAATTTTTGGTATTCATTTTACCGGAAAACTAATGGACGAATGTTTATAAAATTTACTGTTTTTGATAGCTTTTCATTACGGAAAACTCTTATTCTTATTTTCGCTGAAAAAGATCAACAATATTGTTTGAGTTATAATTACATTAATACTGAAAATATATGAATGTATTTGAATTAATATCCATTTTATATGACGATAGCCATTTAAAACTCTATGATTTACATCAAGGGAGGGGATGAGGGGAAGTCGTAGTTACTAACAAATCTATATATGTACCCTTTTATTTAACACAGCGATGTACCTGGAGAAGCTTGTGCCGTGTTACCAATAAACCATATTACCAAAGTAAAAACCTAGAAATGAAATTAAAATATTAAACAATTTTGGGGATCAAAATGGAAAAGTGATAACGCTATGGAGAAAACTGTGCAAGTTCGAACTACAGAAAAGTGTTCAAGTTGGATTTCTTTAGTGCCGCCATGGAGATTTACAGATTTATCAGACGAAAAATTATACTTAGCCTACACACAACAACAGAGGCAACGTGCTGTTCTGAGATTGATATTTACAGGGGTCTTGTTCCAAGTGTTTGCGGCTCTTGTCCCAGGAGAACGTGATTTGCATTTTGCTTATGCATCTGTCGCAATATCCCTCATATTCAATTTAATTTTGGCAGTGATATACATCCTTTTTCGGCAAGCACGTACAGCTTTAAATCATGCCGCATGGATTGTTTTGTGGGTACAGCTATTAGTGAGCACTTCAAGGCGTTTGGGAGATTCCTACAACGAGCTACTGGGTTGGGCGGTTGTGCTGCAATATTTCACACTCGCCACATTACCATTCCATTATATGCTCCTAATATTATATAGCATTCTATCACTTTCCGCATATTTACTAATTCAGTACTACAATGCTACAACGGCTGAGAGTAGACTGGCTGATGATTTTTACTTGCAGGTGAATGTCACTCATTTATATAAATGTATTTTGGAATAATTCGTTATAACACAAAGTATGTTCTTTGGCAGCAAATAGCGAATGCTTGTCTATTACTTGGAGCGACGTTTCTGGGCGGAACTGCATATGCAATAAGTGAAAAACAACAGCGGAGTTCATTTCAAGAGACAAAACGTAGTTTACGCGATAAACTTACTATTGAGCAACAGAGTAAAGAGCAGGTTAGTACTAATATTATATATTTTATATAAATATATAATTAATTTCATTATTATGAAGGTATTAGGAGCCGTATAGAACTTTAGCTCCTCATTTTGATTTTGATTCAACTAATTAGTTAATTAGTATAAATAAAGATTTTGAGTTTTAAATTAAATACGTTTAGATTTTAGTAAATATCAAACGAAACCACTTCAATAAGTACTACCACTTTAATTATGTAGTTATATATATATATATATTTTTTCTTTATTCTTGTTACTTAATAATAGATGACAATCTATCACTCATATATTATTACAAAACTACTACCTTCAGAACATAGACTTAATAAATGAATAATGAACTAAATGAACTTCAAATATTCAATTATAACCTTGCTTATTGAGGAGCGAAGTATTAAAGTCTTATAAATGTTTCATATATGGATAAAAAAGAGACCGAAAAATGGGCGAGTTGGTCGCTGTATAGAAAAAAAAAATAGTTAAAACCTTAGTGTTGAAAACGAATAATTAAATGGGACTCCTTAATAAAGAAAGGATTGTTTTACATTAATAAATATATTGTTTTAGGAAAGGTTGTTACTATCAGTGCTTCCGGAACATGTCGCTGTTCAGATGCGAAAAGATTTGGGACTAATTGATACTCAGTTTAAGAAAATTTACATGTCCCGTCATGAAAACGTTAGGTAGGTAATTTAAGAATAAATGCATTGGTGACTATTTAGCTGAAAAAGTTATTTTTATTATAGGTGACAGATTTTATGCTTAAAATAAAACTATTTTTTACGGATTAAAACTCGCGTATAATTTGTTTACATTTTAATTTTAAACCGACGTTAATAAACTGACTTTCTGACAGACATATCTCGTCTACCCGTCAACACGATTACTGCAAAGCATTCGAAAAAAAAATGTAACCAAATTATACCCGAGTTTTAATCCGTAAAAAATAGTTTTATCTTAAATGTGTACTCGTGAAAATCTAAGAAAATACTAGATTTTATGCTTATATCTTTTTTTTATTATCAGCATCCTCTACGCAGACATTGTGGGATTTACGGCAATATCTTCAACTTACTCAGCACAAGACCTTGTTGCCATATTGAACGAACTATTTGCAAGGTTCGACAGACTTGCGGAGGTAAGTAGCTTTAGTAATCATTAACGAATTTATTTAACTAGCTTTTTAATATTATCATTTTTAATATTTTCTTAAGAAATACCAGCAGTTGCGGATAAAAATTCTGGGTGATTGCTATTATTGCATCAGCGGCGCCCCTGTGGAGAGACCCGATCACGCCGTTTCATGTGTGCACATGGGACTGTCTATGGTTAAAGCGATTAAGTATGTACTGTTCTTTGCAATTACGTCCCCCTTTTACGTACGACTTATTAATTACAATTAAACCTGTAGATATGTTCAACAAACAACTAATTCGCCGGTGGATATGCGAGTGGGCATCCACACCGGGGCCGTGCTGGCTGGTGTGCTTGGGCAGCGACAGTGGCAGTTCGACGTCTACTCCAGAGACGTTGAGCTCGCTAATAAAATGGAGAGCAGTGGGATGGCTGGGTAAGTAGTGGTGATTAAAAAGTAAACATTACTCCGAGTTCAAGTTCAGAAAGTACTAAACAAGCAAACAATGAATAAATTACTTATTTATTACCTAAAAAATAAAAATGTCGCGAATCCTATATTATACATGTTTTCTGATAGTGAAATTACTTTTTATTAGTGATGGGCCAAAAGTTCGGTTTCAGTTTGGCCAGTTTCAGCTAAAACATTTAGTTTCGGACTCGTACTAGTTTCCGTTTTGGGCAAAAAACCGACGAAACTTTTGGTCGTGGCTATAACAAGAAATTTACAAATACATTTCGATTTTTGGAACAACCTGTACGCAGATTATTCAAAAAATTATCACAATCGAGAAGTGTACAATATATAACTTTTTAATAATGAATAGCAAATTTCTAAAATATCAACTTATTTTTTTTTTTTTTATATTAAACTTTCAAAGTAGTAAGTAGGTACACAGTTGTCGTATTAATTATTCTAATCTCTCTTTGTTAAGACTTTGTTAATTATTGTAATCTAACTTTCTTAATCTATCTTTGTTATGATTTGGTTATTGTGAAAACTAAGTTGGCTTTGTATTACCAAATTGGGACATAAAAATCTCAAACCTTCACTAATAAAAATATCGGTAACACAAATAATCAATTGAGATTCTTTAGCAATAATATTATTGTATATCTAAGTCTAATAATGTTTTTTAAAGTTTACTTCAAAGATATATTAACTTAAACATATATAGAGTGTATATATTGATTGCAATAAATATATATATTTGTTACGTATTGTAATTATCTTTTTATTTTCTTGAACTCTAATTAACTGTCTTATATATGCAATAAAATTTGTAAATATACCACATATCTGTATACAATAAAAACTTTGAATATGTTTAAGAATGTTTCGCTTCGATTTCCGTCGAAACTGAGATCAAAGCCTGTCGATTTAGGCTGTTTCGATCGGAACCTTTTTTTTATATATTTACTATTAACAATAAAGGAACTGCGCTCAATTGTCTAATAAAAGAATATACAGGAACGTTTTAAAAAGTAGAGTTCATTCATATTCGATAGAGTTTGAGAACAATGGATAGATATCGACCCAATTGGCGATGACGTTCATTGGTTTAGAGTAATTGGCCTAAAAGCTTCACTCTCCCAAAGTTTTATCCCTTTTATATAAAATATTATTAATTTAGAATAAAAGGTCATAGAACTTGTGTTAATGATCAGCCATCACCCGTCACAGCCATAAAAATGACCACCGACTGTTTATAAACAAAATAATTTACGCTACTTGTTGATGGACGTGCCATAAATATTATTACATCATCATGGATCTAATATGAAGCGATAAATATAAACTACTGCGCGATAAAATACGAGGGGTGGAACGTTAGTTATCCCGAAATTAACCATTGTTCGCATATTCCAACAAGAATATGAGATTGAACATACACTGTACTGTAGCTACATAAATGTCATATCCAAAGATATTGTTCGTTATTCTGGTTTTAGAGTATCTAGTACATATAGTATATATATACTGTACCTAGATATATTGTTTGGTAATTATATATATTTTTTGTTTTTTTTATATGAAACAGTAATTTATTATAATTATTAATATTTACTAAATGAAAATTACACGTAATGCTCGTCGTCTATATTATAAGGCTATAACTGGAGAGTTGTTTGTTTGTTTCGTTGAACGCGATAATCCTCGAAACCTGATGGATTAAAAAAAAAATCTCTTTATGAGAGGTTTAAAACGAAGGTTATCATAGGAGGGCAAGCATAATTAGGAAGGCTGTCTAGCATTATGCTACTTCTTTTAGTTACATAAATAGAAAAAAATGTTTAATCGGGAGATAGAACTGCGAGTAATAACTAGTATAGTATAATATATAGCGAATTTCAACTAATATTAACTAATATTCATTACATGAAACTCTACGCATATATTTATTCCACTAAAAATGTCAAACAAATTATTTTGATATACCAGAGGGTACTAGAAACTTTCTATAATGATATATTATTTAAGTAGTTTGAATACCTTTTCTAGAAAAAATAGCGAATTAAAGCGATATCAAATCTTTACAAGTAGCCTTACAAGTTTTATTCATTTAAGGAATATATGTATAAAGAATAAACATTTCTATTAAGGAATATGTGAATATATAAAAAGAACTGTCTCTTAAAGCTAAATTATATTTATAATACAAAAGCTCGCGGGTTCATTTCATAGACAAATCCATTTATCTGCAAAATCCGACCTTGACCTATTATCCCCTATCTATACGAGCATCTCACACTAAATATCAACTGGAGACGGAGCATCTATTGAGGGCTCTAAATTTATACCTATTCTTGAAGAGCTCTCACGTGGCTCTTGTTTATTTATTGTTTAGTTCTTCACTTTGTTTATACAAAAACTAATAAATTATATTGAAATAGAAAATAAGCAAAACAACTGTAAAGTAAAATTTTAATAATATATTTATTGTAGAACAAAGAAGCATGTCTTAAATGAGTTGTTGGATGAGTGTGAAAGGATTGACATATTGCCCCATCCCGAAATAATTGAATTAATGACAAGTTGAAAATAAGCTTAATATGAAAATGTTCAATATTTAAGTATTCTATATTTAAAAGTGATATGACGTCTGAAAAAGTTAAGAACCAATCTGTTAGAAGGGTAGATTAAATTTATAGCAAGCAGTAATGGGTGCAAGCCCATCACATTAACTTATAGGTTAAGTAAAATGTGATATTATTATAAGAGACGAGCTGGCTATGACTTTGACCGACTAGTCTAGCTGTATGGTCTGTTGATAAATGGTCGACTAATCGACTTACTAGTCGGCCGAGTCCATCATTGTTTTTTTTTTTTTTTTAATTTTCAGCTAGCAAAAGTTTTTCTTATTCTTCTTTTACAATTGCGAATTGTCGAAGAGTTACTTTAACTTTTTTAAATAAAAATCAAAAACAAAAATTATTTTACAAATTTTATATATTCTAAAATATAGATGGATGAATGTTTGTTGATATAAGTATTTTCTTAGATTTTCACGAGTACACATTTGAAAAAATACTATTTTTTACGGATTTAACTCGCATATAATTTAGGTAAATAAGTCAGTAGTGAACTAACTTACTGATAGACAGTTACATCTCGTCTACCCGTGATCACAATTGTTGCAAAGCATTCGAAACGTCGGGTTAAAATTAAAATGTAACCAAAATTATTCGTGAGTTAAATCCGTAAAAATTAGTTTTATTTACGTAAATATTGTCTGGGCTTTGGCAAAATAAATTACTACACAAATATAAAAAAAACTAGATTAATACAAGTAATACTTTTTACGGAACAAAATTTCTTTAGGAAATAATTATAAAGCTTAATTAAATAATATTCAATTAAAGAATTCAGGTCAGATCTAAACTAAAACAAATAAATTAAAGCTATCAATAAACACTGAAAAATAATTTGATATTTCTTACTTTTAAGCCTTTAATTACGTGTTACAAAAAAAGCCGATTAGTCGGCGCGTTCTGCCGACTAATTGGCGACTAGTCGCCGACTACAATGCAGTCAGACTAGTAATTTTCAAGATTTTCTTAGAAAACAACTAAACTACGAGATAATTTTTTTCCATTTGTGATCACATTTTTCTGACAAAAACACGCATCGAGTGGTATAACTACCACCACAATTGCTTAATTCGTTTTTATAAATCGCGAGTACGTTGTATTTTGTGTCTAAAAAAAACAAATTGCGATGAAAACCCAATCAGTTTTAAATTACTTAAATACTCATCGAATGCTATCACAATCACCTGAAATAAAAACAGTTTTATTTAAGCAGGCATTTTAAATATTTCTTATTTTGTGAAAATCAGTCAAAATCGATGACATATGCAACGACCGTAACAACCAAATTTGAACATATAAGAAACAATAAGAGGTTAATAGCAAAGTAATGTTATTAAATGGGTTAATAATTTTTCAGTAAAACAAGGAGCGCGAACGAAACCTCAATGTTAAATACTCCGCTCGCAAAATCTCAGTATGTTTTAGCATATTGAACGAAGCGAGATGCAAACACCACCGAAGTTGCATTTACAAAACATCGACGCATTCTGTCCTCCACTATTTTTCAAGACAAAAAAAAAATAAAATCTCAAAATTCTAAAAGATGTTAAAAAATTCGGTGCGCACATGTCATTGTAAAGCTTAATTAAAACCATCACTAGACTGATTTCTATCAGTGTGAAACATTGGTAATTTTTCGTATATACCGTTTTTGATTGAAGCTTGCAGAAAAGTCTCTCATAGAGTTCTTCGCTCAATAAAAGTGTGCTATCTATTTTACTAACACTACTACATCCACGTAGACCGCATTTTGTTTTCGTTATCCTCTCAATTGCATGAATCGCGGTTTCAGTTGAGCTTTCAATTACGTGATCATGCATGGAAATCATTTTCCACAAAATGTAAACAATTATACACATACATCTAACTATTGTGTTTGTACCCATACATGTGCAATGTATAACTTATATCTCCATGAGATTTGAAGTGTCCAAAACGAGATTTCTTCTGTCTTTACGTGCTTGAGTATTCGAACACACAAATAAAAATAGAGATAGGTTTATAAATCATTACAGATATCATCGTATATTTTTAAAATTCATACATCTTTTAAAGTATATGAGTAACTTTTAATATCATACAAGGATCATAATAATAACAAATACTTATTATATTTTAACGCAGTTATGGTTCCATTCAGAAAAATCAACCTGCCTCTTAGATTCTCGTAAAATTACGATCGATATTTTCAGAACAAGTAAGAAGCCAACCTTTATATAAGTTTCATGATACTAAAAAGAATTGGAATTTGGGGAAATTAAAATGATATTGTTTTTATTTCAATTAAAAATAAAAATACATGTCGGGAACCAAACTATAATATCAACGGTATACGTATGTAACGGTACATATTAAGCTATTGGTGAACCAACATGTTGCGAAACCTTTTAATGTTTAAGGGGTTTTGGGATCTTACAAATAAATTGATTTTAATCCAGGGCAAGTACGCAACCCTAAAGTTGGGCTTCCATTTCAAAAGGGTAATGGGCGAGAAACAGCTGGCGGAATGGAGTCCAACTAGCTATAATGAAGGTTTTATCTCCCACTAAGAAGGTTCTTGCTTATTTTAATTATTTACCTACCGCAGCAAAAAATAAATGAAATCTAAAAGGTAAATAGCGCCGACTAAATGGAAAATAGTACATTCTATAGCGAGCTTAGTTGAAGTATGAATTTTGTCAAAGTAGTTCTTGAATTTAATATTTAGTACATTTTTGTATTCAACATCAAGTGAAAAGAAAATGAATTTAGTTGTGTGTCCAAATAACGTTAATATTATATGGGTATAAGAAAAATTGCGCTACAAAATGTATTCTTTGATTTAAAGGATGTATAGTTTAAGAATGATCTTAAAATTAGCAGATAATTGGCTGAGTTATTCATTATTAAGAGCTGCTGGTAACTTGACTTAATCTTAAATCTTTTTAACTGGTTTGCTCTTGTCCGTTAATGTATTTTACGACTTAAAGTGCCATATTTATAACTATTTTTAATCAATAACTCCTGTCCGTTAGCTTAGAACTTTTAACTCTTTAGTTAAAAACTTTAAAGAGTATTAAAAGAGCTTCATAAATAATTGGAAACGTAGTATTATTTCATTACTATTTGAATTTTTAGTTAAGCATTTAACCGATGGCATTTATTATTAATTGGGGTTCAGGAAAATAGACAGATTCTTGGATAATAGCCATTTATTGATAGTATAACTTGGATACGTTGAAAATATTCTAAGTTTTAGCATTTATTTCTATAAATATAGTAACTGCGGAATAAGAAATTGCAATTTAAAACATACCTTTCTTAAAAATTATAACATCTATCGAAATAGCGATGGATTGGTAGATAAAGGTTCTTTTAAAAAAACATTAAACATAAGTTATTTAAAATTAGACTATTTTTACGGATTTTAACTCTCGTATAATTTGTTTACATTTTAATTTTTACCCGACGTTTCGAATACTTTGCAGCAATCGTGTCCACGGGTAGACGAGACACTTACATCTCGTTAAAATTAAAATGTAACCAAATTATAGGCGAGTTTTAATCCGCAAAAATAGTTTTATTTCAAATGTGTACTCGTGAAAATCTAAGAAAATACTAATATTTACCTATTTCACCGGTGATTCAATAAACATTGTAGAATATATAATATTTGTATGACAATTTTTGTTTTTAATTATTATTTTAAGTTATATAAAGTTTGTTCGTGACAGCTGTATCGATGTTTTTAATTTAAGGTGTAAAAATAGAATTTTTGTTTCAGTCGTGTACACGTTTCGGAGGTGACCTTGGGTTTTCTAAACGATGAGTTCGAGGTGGAACCCGCGCACGGCGAGCGACGGGAAGAGATGCTCCGCCAAGCCGGCATTAAAACATACTTCATTGTTCGAGTTTTAAAACCGGTGATTATTTATTGTTTTCACTTATATGTAAAAATATGCTTAATTAAAAAAAAAATAATGAAAAAAACAATAATAATAATAAATAAAAAAATACAGAGAAACATAAATTTAAAACTTAAATTATTTTTAGTTTAATCATACAAAAATAATAATAACAAAAACTGAATAAAAGTTATAAAAAAAAAGGAAATATAATGCTATTGTAACAAAAACAGAAATCAAAAATAAAACTAAACGAACCTAAAACTAAAACCTATATCAATTATCTAATACAAATCTTTCCATATAATTATTGTTATATATATTACAATTTACGTTGCTTATATCTCAGCATATCTAAATTAATATTATAAAGCGGAAAAGTTTGTTTCTTTAAAAGCGATAATCTTTGAAACAAGTCCGCAGGCAGAACTGTGAGACACAGCTAGTAATTTGTATATTAACATAGACGACCGACGGCTTTGCTTCATACAGTTAAAGTACTTATTAATACGTAATTGGTACAGTAAAAATATTTTTTTTTTTCATTTTTATTTATTAACAAATGATACATGTTAGCGTGTCTATTGAACATTGCTCTGTAAATAACGGTAACGATAAGTGTACCAAAGTTCCAAATAAACAAAAGGGTTGCTAGAAGAAAATAAAATTAAAAAACAACTGAATAACTAATGTTTAAATAAAGTTTTTATAGGGGAGATATCGATTTTAGCACACGAGTTTCAAAGAAAGAAAATCGAGGCTAGCTTATCACGATTTTACGATTGGTAGCGAAGAATAGTGTTAGCGACAAACTGAGCTATAAATGAGGGGCGTGAGTAAACCCGCTTGCTGTATTGAAATAACTATTGTAGAAGTTATTTGTTACCAACTAATTGAAACACGGTCAAGGCTTTACTAAATACGTAACAATTTAATGAGTAGTTACGCTTTAAAAGAATTATTGGATCATGATTCATATTTAATGGATGGTGAAACAATGAATCAAAGATTGTAATGTAAAAAGCTTTTTTAGTAACTAAATCATCGAAAAGTTGTTTATTATAAATAGTGTACTGTTTAAAAATAGGTTAGGGTTGGATTATTATAGCAAGGTCATAGTAGCTTAACATTTTGTAGTATCATGGAGATGAGAAAAATGCAGCGGAGGGCGATGCGGCGGAGGGAGACGCGAGCGACGCGCTTTCCGACCTCAAAGACGACGATGAGGACTCCGTGAGTGCACTTGTACTACACCACCGCCCGGCCCCTTCCGGCCCCAGCCGAATATAGGACACTAGGCCACCAGGCCCGCGGTCCGCGCTGGCGTACACTACTTATCTACTTGATATCATTGCTTTCAACTTAAATAATCATTCATCCAATTAAATTGCTCATTAGATGCATTCGAGCACTAACTCGAGCTAACTCGAGCTACCAAACCATGGGCGTCCATATTGATATGTTGCTTGTCGGTTACATAGATACGCTTCGTACATTATTCGTAGGTTCTGTCACCGCAAGATGAGAGCAAGGACAGTGAGGAAGTGAAAATACTCGCGATGTTAGAGGAAGAACTCGTCAATAGAGATGACGACAAGTGAGTTTTATGACCTAGTTTTCTTTTATTCAAATATTGGTTTAATATATTAAAAATACACTTTTATTCAAGAGTATTAATATACTGTAATAGCATGTTCGGTTAGACGATCTTTCCCTTTTGGCTTTTTTCATCTGCTTATTAATAGTTTTCAGGCACCGTTTATTTCATTAAAAGCTCTAAGGTTGTTGTAATAATATGATTAACGCTGAAATTATTTTTTAGTTGTAATAAGTGACCTATTTTATATGAAAAGCGCTTTATTTTAGTGACGCAAAGAATTTATACAAGAATATTAAAAGCATTAGAATTATAATTACAGTTAAACGTAGTTAAAACGGAGAAAGGGTTGAAATTACATGTTTCGGCATTTGGAACTATCGGCGGTGCCGACGATTCCATGTTATGTGATAATAAAATAAGCGGCGTTCGATGTTGAGTACGAGACTAGAGTTTTTTACGAGACTCGCGGATGTGACTGAGTTTTTATGATATAGAAATATAGGATCAGAAGCATTCAGATCAAATCAATCGGGACTTTTAAGGGTTTATGCTTCCGCATAGGGAGATCGCGGAAGGTTCGAATTTGCGGTGTTATTGGGTGATATGATAAGAAGTGTATGGGATTAAGCCCAGGGGAAGGGTTGAGGGTATATGTTTCCGCACAGGGAACTCGCGGATGCGACGACGCTGTGCCTGACGTTCAAGACGGGCGCAGCAGAAGCCGGCTACGCACGACGAGTGGACGCCTGTCCGCTGGCGGTTTGTGCACCGCCGCTACTGCTACTACCTGCTGTCGTGGCACTGGCCAGCTTCGCCGTTCCACCTGCCTGGCCCTTGCATGCCGTCTACCTCGCTCTGGTGTTGGAGACAGGACTCGTCAACGTCGTTTACTACGCATGCTACAGATACGCACAATATAAGGTTTTTGTGTACAAGTAATCACTTGTATAATATCAAAAGGATATTATTAATTAAATAAATTTATTTCTATTCAATTGATTCCAGAAAAAAACAATATCGCCTTACTGGAAATTGACTTGCGGGACATTTAACATTGCGATGTTTGTTGCTGCCAACATTGCTCCTCTGGTAGGCAATACTTTTTTTTTAATTTAGAATTTTAAAAGAATATTTATTTATTTATTTATTTATTTATTCCACAATTCTCAACGAAATGTACAAAAGACGTGCTTAATGCTATTAAGACAATATGTATACAATGGAATAAAACACTATACTTTAAATATAAATAATAATTGATCTGCTGAACGAAAAGTTTTAAAGAAGTGTTCAATTATTATATTTGATGTTGCTTTTCTATAACATTCAAATATCGGCTCAAGGGCAATCTATATTTAACGCACTAACATTTACACTAACATATATTAAAAAGGGACGTGTCTTAAAATATACATTTTTATTAACAAATAAACAATGAAATTCAATAAAATCAATCAGGTTTAAAAAATTATTTATTCGTATAAAATATTTAGTTAGTATTTCTCCGAACGAATAAAATGTATCTTTATATTTATAAGCTTATATTTTATAATTGGTTTTTATTTTTTTATTTGTTCTGTAACTGTTAAAATATTTGTTTCTCCAGATAATTTGCGGTAACTTCGAGACAATTTTAGCAGAAGACGGTCTACGAGACGACGCCCTCTCTCACAGCGGTGCTCGTCGGTGCATTCATCCATCGTATTATTATCATGTTTGTAAAATGTTCTAGATTATCTAAAAATATTGAACAATCTGAACAAAACACGCTCAAAAGATTTCCATTCCAGAAATATAATTTATATCTTATATTTCTAAATCGAAAACGTCAAAAATATATTTTGTTCATCACCTTTCATAAATTTGGGTAAAATATCAAATAAAGCCATCTATATATATATAAAAGTGATGTCTGGGAGTAGTTTGTTCGGCTAAAGTTTTCTCCCAGAGGAGATTTTCTTAATTCCTCTTTTATCCGTTTACTTTTTAATCTTATTAATTGTCTCTGTGGACTGAAGTAAGAAAAGGTTGTTCATTTTGTTGTTTTGGCTTTTTGTACACTCTTTGTCTTCTTTGTATCTGTGTCAGATCGATTTTCTAGGCCTACGCAATTAACCTATTAGATTGTACTAAAATAAGAATTGTAAAGTTGTTTAGTATTGGTTTTTCATATATCCAGCAAATCAATCAATCGTATTCCTTGGATTTGTTTGAATTTTGATACACAGGTAGATAATAATTAATATTTCGAAGGAACGAAGGTTTCCTTGGGAAAATCCCTCCGCGCCTATTCGCTAGAAGTGGCGAGGGCGCACCTACTATTATTACATTATTTATTAGTCTTTTCAAGCGCTCGCCTGCTCTCTATCGAAGCTATTTATTTATAGCTATTGCATATAGGGGATACATATTTTAATTTTTTATTCTCGTTTTCGTACGATTTTTTTAATCTGATCATTTTAATGCAAATAAGATATTATTTTATTTATTTAATATTTATTGTTCCAACAAAAAAAGGTTACAATTTGTATCACAAGTATAGTAAAGTATAGTTGGTAATAATATATTTAGTAAATGACGTTAATCAGTGAGTAAAGATAAACTTTTCACTTTTAACTGGAATCAGAATCTTTTAAATGTAGTTAATATAAATAGTATACTTATAGATTTCAAATAAGTGAATGAAATTTGATTAAATGAATGTTACACTATCCTGAAATCCTAAAAAACAAGTACTCTCACCTATTGATGACTCCCTATAACCATCTTTAATTCCACATAATATTACTTAGTACCAAAAATGAATAAAACAACTCGTTGTTGTTGTCAGGTGGGCGCGGGCGCCCTGTGTGGTGCGCTGTGGGTGTCTCCGCTAGGCGGTGGCGCTCGCACAGCGCTGCTGGGTGCGCTGGCGGCTGCACACGCCCTGCCCGCCGCGCTGCACCCCGCACTACTGGCCTCCAGACCCACCCTAGACCGCAATCCCTTTCGCCTGCCTTACAACGCCACCGCTGACTACGACGAGGAGCTGCTGGATATCCTGTAGGCTCACTTAGTTCTTATTTCTTTGTTAGCTTTTAGTAACTATGAATATTGTTATTTTATTACTATTGCTATAACAATTAGGATATTGATGATGCCTTGAAGTGTAAAACGTTTCCTTTATTATCAATGTTTAAAAATTATTAACTTAGATTGGATGACCTTCGTCTATAAGTCTCACGATGCTCGTATGATGTGAGTCTATATTTCCTAGGAAGTATCTTAGCGTCTCTACAAATACTTCCGCATAATTAAAAAGCGAAAGGAATAAATGAATGTTAAAAAAGGGTGTATGTTTTTAATCGCAGAGCCCAGATTCATACCGGGCGGCACATCCTGATGCTGTTAATCATAGCAGTGGCGCTGATCGTGTATAACAGATACGTGAGTATCTACTCCGAGCTAGTTAATAGCGTGAAGTGGGTCTATTAATAGCATGTTTTGTGTAGAGCGAGTCTCTGGAGCGAGCCCGACACTCCCGCGGGGAGCGCATGCGCGCGCAGGCGGATCAAGCCGGTGACCTGCGTCGGCGCAACCAGGCACTGGTCCACAACGTTCTGCCGCCGCACGTGGCGAGACACTTCATGGGTGCTCGCCATCATCACCGCGACCTATACAGCCAGAGTTACGCTGAAGTCGGCGTGCTTTTCGCTTCCATGCCGAACTTTACAGGTTGCGAAGTTTTATATGTATAAAGAACTTTCTAAACTCTTCCAACTTAATACATTACATACATTATACGTCATTGTATGGCCGAATATGACAAAAACACAACTAAAATTTTCCTATAACCATTATTGATTATAAAACAATATTTATTTATGGATATCATAATTTATTTTATTAATGATTGCTCTTATCTGATTTAAATTCTTAAGTGGTCACTTTCTATGTTGAATGATTACTGATCTACATCTGTCGTTAGTAAGAGGAGAACACGTTGCTCGAATACCGGTCCACCTTTAGATCCCTATGACGAAGGCGGAAAGTTACTAAGTTGTTCACACCGTGTTCAATCGATAAACCAGTGCCACTAATTCCAATATATTTCTAATTCCGGTGTATTTTAACCTGTTGCAGAGTTTTACTCGGAAGAAACAGTTAATAATCAAGGCCTAGAATGTTTACGATTTCTCAACGAAGTTATATCGGACTTTGATCTCGTAAGTGTTATTTGTTATAGTATTTGTTTATGGTATGAAAAAGATTATTTATTTACATATTGAAAAAAATGTTTCATTTCTATAGTAATTATAATAACATTTTCCACTGGCTTAGAAAAAGAGAGGTTCTTCGTTTTTAATATATGTTTGTATGGTTGCCATTATCTTTAAAACTATTTAACCATATTTTTTCAAAGCTGGTTTTGATATATAATATGTATATTCAGGTAACACTCTTATGAACTAAATTATCTATGTTAAAATATGAGATACAAGATACTAAAATGAGGTAATTTTCTTCAGATTTTAACGACAATCTTAAAAAAGAAATTAGCAAGTATTCTTTTTGTATCGCTTTAAAAAAGTATGATTATTTTAACAATATAAATCTAAAAATTAATCAAACAAATATTCATGTTAGCATAATGTTACCGGCTAAAACAAAAAAATAAAATCATATTGTCCAGGAAAAAAAAATCAAATAAAATATGTTATTTTACACTGAACGAATTATTTTATCTATAAGAAACAGCTATCCCTTAATTGCAATCTAGACATCGAAAAAAAATTAATAAAACATATTTTAATAAAAGAAACACCGACAAAACAAACCTAAAACTATAAAATTTCAAATAATAGATAATAATAGACATTTTTATTTTAAGCAAAAAAAAATTTTTCTTAGCGCCAAAATCAATTGAATTAATTATTTTTGTTATCTTTAATTATACAAAAATATATCAATCAATCAATGTCAAATTTTCCCTTCGACATCTAACTCGCGTCAGAATTTTCGACTTTAACATGATTGGCGCCAAAATATTATTATTTTTATTTATGACAAGCAGTTTAAAAACACTTTATAAAAATATAAATACGCTTATACGTTTAGAAATCGACAATAAACCTTTACCTACAAAAAATGTTAAAGATTTGGTAAATATTGTTTTAATTATAATAATTATAATTTGTTGCTTGCGGAATCTTTCGTGTGTGACTTGACTCTCACTGGGCCAGGTTTTTAGTAAGTTTCAAGAATTAAATAAAATTGTATATTCTAATTTACACTATTCAGAATGATTTGTTGTTTTACTTACAGATATAAAATTTTCGTTGCTATCGGGTCCATATATTAAAAAAAAATATAAATATTACGAGACACAATTTTGCAAAAAACGGTTAATTTTGTCATTATTTATATCTTTCAAAAATCCAATCATTATTTTTAATATTTCAAACGATAAAAAAATATCATCGTCTCATCCTATACTACTACGTTCGTTTTCAGAGAAAAATTATCCTGTGGATGTATTATAACACTTTGATTAGTTTTACAAAAATTGGCCTAGCTAAATTACGAAAATATTTTTCTCAGACTAATATATAATATAGTTATAAATTTGTTACATAAAATTTATTTCTTTTTAGCATTAATTCTATCCATTTTACCAAAGGTTTCCCAAATTATCCTTTATGATCAGAAATCTATTTCTCATATATGTTTTTAAATGACATCGGTAAAATGAAACGACTTTTAATATAAGAATATAAAATATCTGCGAAACGGTATAAAGAAAAATATTTAATATTAGTTCTACATCCTGTTTATTCCATTATAATGAGGATATTGAAAGACTTACCCAGTGTTTTGCAATATCAAAGTATTGTTCTTTTAAACGGGACTTACTTAACTATTGACTTACAAACTTTTGTTTGTGTTTTACAAAACTGTAAATAGAAACATTTTAAGTTGTTGTATTTTAATTGTTTAAACTGAAAATACATACTTTTTTCTTACCTAAACCTAGATTACCTAGATTTTTTAGAATAATTTTTTTCAAAATATATAACATTTTATTGATATAAACCCTATTTTTAGCTTTTAGAAGATCCCAAATTTAGTAAGGATATCATAAAAATAAAAACAATCAGCTCCACATACATGGCTGCGTCAGGCCTAAATCCTACACGACAGATGCAGGTATGGATATTCTAATCCTCGTACATTTAGATATCAATATCATTGTCAATCTGCTTCAAAATCCAAACGGATTTTACACTTTAAAATGTATATATAAGCCACATTAAGTCTTACATAAGCCATCTTATATAAGCCATCGGATGGTGTACTGGTCCGCTGGGCGCACCTGGCATGCCTGGTGGAGTTTGCGCTGGAGCTGCAACGCGTGCTCGCCGCCATCAACGAGCAATCATTCAACCACTTTGTGCTACGCATGGGCGTCAACCATGGACCTATCACCGCTGGGGTCATAGGTGCCAGGAAGCCGCATTACGACATATGGGGCAATACTGTTAATGTTGCCTCCAGAATGGAGAGCACCGGCAAGGCTGGCTGTATACAGGTATAATTACTATATAATATTTTAAAAAAATAACAGAACAAAGAAGGTTGAGCAAAACAGTACTTCATCTCTTAAAAAAAAGAGCCTTTCATATACTCTATGACAAAGCAATAAAAATAGATATGACTTACAAAGTACAGTCCTTTCTCATTCATATTCATTGTTACAACATTCAAGGTGCATATTATCGTATCCGGTCTAATTATTAAAGAATGACTCAATTATGATATTTGATTCACTTCGTATGACAAACGAAATAACTGCCAGGTGACTGAAGAGACGTGTCAGATCCTTGAATGTTTCGGCTACTACTTCGAACAGCGCGGGCTGGTGGCCGTCAAGGGCAAGGGACAGCTTATGACGTATTACCTGCAGGGGAAACGAGATGCAACAGACAATAATGTGAGTTACTTTCTCCTATTAAAAAATCATTTTTATATATAATCTTCGCGTGAAGGAATGATTTTTGCCATGCTCTGAGTTCATGAATAAAGGCTAAATTAGGTTCCAAATTAGTCGGGCAAAAATTACGTTGCTTTCACTTAAGTACAGTCGGATAGCTATGAATTATTGTCGCACATGAATAAAGACTCGTATAAGTTCGAAACTGGTCGGGCAAATTTCGTTCCTTTTTGCTTAAGTACAGCTGAATAGTATAGTCATGGATCACGAAAGTTTAAACAAAGAAATACTATCACATTCATAATATTTTATAACATCTTTGTATAGCTGTAATTGTTTATAAATGCATGGTTTATATTTTTAAATTTGGCCATGATTATAAATATACAATAAATATTTGATTTATTTACTTACTTAATTTAATTATGCAACTAATGATACTCTTATAATGTTTAATATTCAATTGCCACATTCTGAATAATATTAGCTTCAAATTTGTATTACCATTTTTATTCATAATTTATTATAATCAAACTAAAAATATATGTTTTGGAATTTGCTCTTTTAAAAACTCAATGAAAGGTTATTGTAAAGAACAATGTATAAACTTTATAATTATTTTCTGTTATTAATTTGTTTGTCTCCAATAACAGTAATGTGATATCTTCTTATATATATAGGTATATTATATAGGTATTAGGTAGTCCTAGAAATATTATAATTATCAACCCCGACCCAATTGTGGTTTAGATTGGATGAATCTAATACCTTGAAGGAGACGCTTCTGTTTGATATTACTATTGTTTGTTATTATACATTTTGTATAAATTATAAAAACTATATTTATATATAGTCTATTTTATACTGTTCTAGTTAAATCCCCAAGTATTTTGTGTATAAAAATATATATTTTAATTGGTCAGTTGTAATAAACGCTAGATTACATTACAACATAAAAATTGCAAAAGCGAGACAACAGCATTGTAATTATTATTGTCACGCGCTCTTTAGCAAGACAAGTACACAATATTTCAAACTTATAGTTAATACTAATGATTAAATATACTGTAAATATTTTATAAAATGTTTTAAAAGATACGAGTACACATTTGAATAAAATTATTTTTATGGAATTAACTAGGAAAGATGAGCTGTCATATCACGAACACGCTGGCTGTAAAACATACCGATATCCATCGGGTTATAGATAAAAATGTAGTAATAACCGATATTTAAATGCTTAAAAATAGTTTTATTCAAAAGATTTCATATAATTTTAAATGTCTTATTTGAAGATTATCCATATATGGTATAGTGAAGGAGACTTTAAATTAATAGAACAATTATTATCTATCCGATCAACCGTGATGATCCGGACAGTCTACCCGGACAGGCCGACTTGCCTGTGTCGCCCCATCCGGATAGGCAGTCCGGATTATTGACGCAACACGACAGAAGAGAATAGAAGGTGAAGGAAAAAGGACGAAGATAAATTAATTTTAATAATAATTATCACCTACAAATTTTTTATTCATATATTTGTAAGCACTTTAAAAATACATTAATTATTTTGAAAAATTTATTAAAAATCTTCTTTCTGTATCTCGATACCACTAATGGAATAATAATTTTATTAAATATTCATTTTCAGATGACATTATAATGATTTTTACTACAGTGCAATAAAAATGCATATCTAAATCAAATTAAATTAATTAACATTTAAAATCTTGGCTACCTGCAATTTATTATTGTTTTTAAAAAGCGGTTTGTTAAATTAATTTGATATAAAAGTGTCAGTAAGATACTGTTGTGAAATATAAAAATAATATTAAATATCAACTGCTTTCAACATAATATTTGAATACTATATAACCTAACTTCTCCGAATAAGCAATAGGCCAGTTACTAGGACAGCTTTAAAACAACTCTAAAACATATCCCCTAATAGTTTATATAACGATATCTTGCGTAAATCTAACTTTACAAATTATTAGAAATTATATAACTTACAAATAGCTTAGCTTTGACTTTTAACGAATAAATAAAAGGGGGGGATTTATTTTTAAAAAGGGGGTTAAATCAGTTAGTATATAAGTAATTTGATGTATATTACGTGAATGTTTGCAGACACATGGCAACGGCGAAGAGAATGCGTTACTTGCGAACGGAGAAGCATCTGCAACACGTTTTTCGCGACTTGGGGAGGCAGACGCAGCACATCCTCTTCTACCGTAAACAACAACATACCAACAACATACCGTATATAACAAATATATATTTAACCTTGAATCTAGTAGTTCAAATATATTTTAAACTTCGCAACGGTTGTCCTTTCAATCGATGCTTAACGAATTACAATATACTTTAACCCTTACTATACCTACTAGTTCTACCGGTGTAAATAACGAGATTATTTTCTAGAAGACTATAAAATAATTATATTTACAATCTTAAGCAATGTCTGCAATCCTTGGTTGTAAATGAGACTATACCTATAAACTGTTGATTTTAAGAGTCTATAATCTTGTTATATCATATATTTGTATATTTCTCTAATTAGTCAATATTTATAATAGTTTAAAAAAACTCTATATAATTAAACAATATTTGGGTAACTAAGACCGAAATGTTAGATATTTATTAGTAACTTTAAGATACTTCGCAAATTGTGCGAAGTGTTATCTTTTTCCTATAAAACTATAAAAAAATAAATTAATATACAACTTATGGAAATGAATTATATGCTCTAGTTAAACTATTTCTGTGACAATGCTTACAAAATTATCAACAATATAAAATATTAAAGGAGTGTCTGCTTTGTGCATTTTAACTTTTGGAAGATTAAGCTTAAAAGAGAAATAATATAAAAATACATTAATTGAATAAATATCAAAAACATAAGAAAAAAGAAGAAGATGAAGTCTTTTAAAAATATTTATAATTTAATTCACGGTTTCTTAATACTAAAAGCTTTGTCTATCTCAATGTTAGAAAACAATAATATAATTAATAAAACTCAAATATTAGATAAAAGATTAACGAGTCTTAGAATCTTGTTAAGTATTACTCAGTATATAATGATATACAACTAAGTAATACTTAACTATAGTAATATACCACTGAGTAATACTTAACTACTGTAATATACCACTGAGTAATACTTAACTTTAGCGATATACCACTGAGTAATACTTAACATAAAAGTCAACCTCAAGTACGTAGATAATAATTTCGACAATTGATTGTATAGATCAAATGTATTGTGTGTCACACGTTTCTTTTTAGGTGCTACCTCTTATTTATATGTGCAATAAATTGCGAAATACTGCATAACTTGAATTGTAAAATTACGCTGCGGTCGTGCGCACTCCGAGGATGTTATTATATAACCGACAGTACGGATACATCTGTAGTTGCCTCATCTTCTTAAGTAGCAAAATATTGTGATATTCGTGTAGGTGGATAGCTTTATTCGTATCGATGTCGCTTTATTTTTAGGCTTTATATTATGTAGTATAAATTATTTTAAATAGGTATTCTATTGTTTGGAATTGTGCTTTTAATAGAATCGCCTAGATATCTAGCCTAAGCGTATCTATTATCATATATCATTATGTAGTAAAGATGTAGCAAAAACGCTTGAATAGATATATATTAGTAATATTGTACGTGATATAGTAGTTATTTACTCTAATAGATTTAAGTCTTCTTAGACATGTTGTATTTGTTTCTTCTAACGACTTATAACTTCCTGTGATTTGTGATTATTTAAGATATAATTTTATACATGTTCTAGCTCAAACATTAAAAGGTTGAACCTTTTGTGGCTATAATACTATAATAACAAATAAAGCAATACTTATCAGATCTTATGTATTTTTTTCCAGTTACTAGATAATATAGCATTAAGAAACATTGATAAAATAGGTCTTAACGCCGTTTACTTACACATATAAACAAATAACTGTAAATACACATAACCCCCTTACTAATAAAAATATGTTTATCCAGTATAACATATTTTCTGGTTTGTCACTTTCACATCTTTGACGTAAATCATTATAGAAGAAGTGAAAAAGAAGGGAAATAAGTTATACTGTATAATATTTTTATTATTTTTAAAGTTTATTCTACAGTTATTAAACGAAAACTTTAACGTAAACCTTCTAAAAAAATTATCTTGCAAATATTATTTAATCATTTTGAATATACTATTATTATTCCATTTTACCTTGGAAAATAAATACCATTATTACAACTAATTGGTTGATAATTAATTCATCAAAATTGAATGAAGGTCAATTTTGTATCTAAAGTCACCGAAAAAACTCGACGAGTTGGAAATCTAGAGAATTGGTGCAAAGCCAGAGGAGATGAATTCCAGAGATGCCGAACTCTTTAACTAAAGACACTTTTTTTGGACAAATTAACCTTTCTGAAATATGAAAGCTTGTCGACAATTCCTAAAAGCACTGGTCATATTTTAGTTCAAAATGCAATCAAATTATTTCATGATTGCTTTATATTTACGAAATACAATATTATGTTTTATGCAGTTGAAGTTGAATAACTCAGAACATAATCATAATAAATGTTTACTATAATTTTGTATATAAAACTTATTTTTATAATCCTTTATGTATGTTCGTTTACTTAGTATATAATAAAGGTATAATAATGACAAGAATACCTGGAGATGTACGTCAAGAATACAAAAAGCTAAATGCAAGCTTCAATTGACTAAGAACATTTTAATTATACACCTACAAAATAAATCAAATCATTTAAATAATTACTGTGAATGATCTGTAACTTGTGAATGTTAAACAATGAGTGAGTGAGTCATTTTGTAATTGTTTCAAATTGTTAGCAAATACATACGAGTACAATGAGTAATGAGTAATCTAGGATCTTAATCAAATTTCCAGAGAAATTAATACGCAATTACTAGGTTATTAAAATATTTTTACCAAAAAACTTAAGCGTATATAATTTGTGGCGTATGTTTTAAACTTGTGGCTATGAGTTAGACATGATACAATACTTAAATCAATCTTTTTTGAAACTGTCTATTTTTTTTTATGATCTTATGTTTGTTTAGTTGTTCGTGAATTACAAAAATACTGAAGCATTTAGATTAGATTTAGGATTATTTTAAATTTTAAAATTTGTATGAACAGGGCTGTTCTGTTAAAAATAAAACATTTTTAGCTTGTGAGAAGTCAAAAAAATTCCATTAAACACCTGAAATCACAAATTGATTTGGGGCTATATAATTAATTATACGAAACAAGAAAAATGTGCACAAATGTACGAGCTTAGTTTTAGAGTCCAAAACAAATATTTTTTATGAAAATACAATTATTAGTATGAAACATATTTTCTATATTATTTTTGTTATATTATTATATCATTTGAAGTATTGATAGGTTTTTTAAAAAAAATAATATTGAAAGTATGTTTCATTCCAATAATTGTATTTTCATAAAAACATATTGTTTTGGACTATGAATCATAACTACTATAAAACTAACTTCGTACATTTGTGTACATTTTTCGTGGTTTTAGCGTGTAGGAAGTTTGGAGACAGAGTTGCCTGCAAGAGTAAGTACGCACAGAGATCTGTGCGTACCCAAAACATTTAAGCTGTGCTTTAATAGATATTAAAGCACAGCTTAAACGTTTGGGTAAAAAGCCAAAAACATTGACTGGTGGTTATATCGATTCTCACTGAGGCATTCGATTATATAAAAAAATATTCTCAAAATTAGTTAGAATTTTATAAAACTAATTTGATCGTATTATTTCACCGTCATAACCAATTATTAGCAATATTGCTGTCAATTGGTTTAACTGGTAACTTTGTAAATAATAGATCGTCGATAGATTTAGTTTATTTTACATTTGTTTTTATTACTATTTCTATGTTCTGCTTCTTTTTCGACGTTATAATTAAAAAAAGTACTCATTTTATGTATTATGTATAAATTCTTTTTCTACCGATTTTCCGATTCTTCCGATTTCATATAATTTACAAATTATTCAAACTTTTTTTGTAAGTTCGTAATTATTTAATTTTAATTTTATTTTATAAAACTTAAAAGGTTGTTTTTGTTCTGAACATGTAAGTACAAAAAAAAAATATTTTAATAATATAAAAAAAGTTAAGCCTATAGTTATATTTCTTATCCTATATTCTTTTATTTGTCCTTACTTGATTTACTTGTTTTTACATGTAGGAATTATAGTAAAAAATAAATAATCTATTTTCTTTCCAACACTTCTTTGTCTGTTTAAATCAACCAGAAAGACTACATTCCATTCAAATAAGTCTTTACGTATAAAGTTAATCAAGTTTCTATATAAATAAACTGTCAACAAACACCAGGTTAGGTATTGTTCACGCATAAATATTACTAGCTGTTACTCGCGGTTCCACTCGCGGGTGAACTATTTTATTTACTATTTAGGTAACATATAGATAGATAGATAAAAAGAATAGTAGCTAGATAACTTCTTTACTCATGAGACTATCATAATCAGAAAGAATTTTCAAATTCATCCATTAACTTCGAAGATTAACATGCAACAAACAAACTTTTCCGCTTAACAGTATTAATATAGATTTCTTACCTTCGATCGAGACGTTATCTGGTTCTACTTACTATATAATGAAAAGTAAATATGAAAATAGATCTAGTACCAAGCTGGTAAGCCGTCATTATCAGATTCCTGATCGAAATATAAAAATACATTAGTTGTATTTGTTTGTTTATTCTCTTTTTTAATGAATATTTTTATTACATATATAGGACTCTTTATGAATTATTTACCAAAATTTTACATAAGATATGAAAAATAAAGTATTTATTTAATCAGAGAACAAAAATACTGACTATGTCCAATTTCTTCAACTGTTGGTCTATAAATGTTTGAAAAAAAAGTTTTTTTTTTGTAAATAAATTGAATAAAATATATCTCAACTTCTGTTTTCTTAACCAAGACAACCTCAATTTTGTGGTTATAAAGCAATTTTCATAATTATCCTCCAATATCCGTGGTTACCGCTCTCTTCCTTCTATACTTCTATAATATCTATCTGTAATATATTGTTCGCTAAAATAATACATATAAAATAATAAATATACTACTATTAAGTTCATTGTAATATTATTGTCAATATCCCAAAGTATACATATTCTTCAAGGGTGGAAGTAAATTTGCATCTTGCTATATTTACAAATTTTGATTATTTTTTTTTACCTTTATTTATCCTTATTTTTAAATTTATTATTATTTCAAAGTTATTTTAAGAATATATAAATATTTTTTATATACATTTTTCAATTTAGCATAAGTTTTTTTACGTATTACTATCATTCTACTTTTTAACTTATTTCGATTGTAATAATTTCACTCTATGTATAAAGTAACTAGTGGAAACTTTGTTGGCAAATACGTATTATTATTACCTGTACTATTATACAAGTTATTTAACAGCTGTTTGTTTCCCTATTTACAATAAAATAAATTTTTTAAAAATAATCCATTGGCCACATATCACATAAAAAACCATTTCCAAAAAAAAAAAAAATAATCTCATAAAATTATTTATAAATCAAAAGAGGTTTCAATCGTCATATCCTTAACCACTGTGATTAGTAACAGTACGTAGTACAGTAGTACAGTGATTCAATATTCAATTAAATATTTTTAAAAAATCCTAGTATAAGTTAGTAATTATAATACTATAAATAATAATAATAATTATTATTATTATTATAATAATAATAATAATAATAATCTTTAATTGAACAATAAAAATAGTACAAAATAAAACAGTGATCGAAAATGCTTGCATTAGTTATAAAACTGTGTCGCAGACATTAACGCCCACCCTCAAAACAAAGATTTTTCTAGTAGAAACAATAGAAACAATTAAAACTCAAAGTAATAAAATTACAGATATAAAGATTTTAAAACAAAAATAGAATCAGTTTTCGTTTTTCGTTCGTTTAAATGTAAATAATCTCATAGTCAGATTAATTCTATATACATTGGATATATGCGTAAGTCTATATAGTATATATAGCTACGTACCCTATAGACACTTTGAACACTATGTTCATTGCGGATGGAAAATTAAATAGCAAAATGATTGTTTGTATTGACGTTTCCCAGGTTTGACCCCCAATACTAACAGTGGCTCGCTTAAGGCACTTTTATAGTCTTTGCGGGAGTTTAAAGTAACACATAGTATACAATATCAAAGTCATAGTTAAACTTAACGTGTTTTTACGTTTAAATATATAAGCAAACAATTCGTTTAATGTTCTTAATTGATCCCTCATATAGTTTTATAGAGATTTATTTTTAAACATAGTATACAACATAGTTTATTAAACACAAATCCTTTGTATATTGTGACCTAAATTTAAAATACAATGTGATGGTTATTATTAACTATCAGTTATTATATGTATAATTAAGTTTAATTGAAACAATGATATATATCGAATTTATTTAATATTTTATTACGCTCAATTACCCGCAGACTAGCCCCGTTGAAAAGATTAAAATTCTTTATTTGTATTATGTGTTAAATACAATTGTATTTTATTGTGTGAATAAAAAAATAATTAAGAATAAAGTTACGTAGGTTGAATAAACATTAAAATATATTAAAAATCTTGAAATAAGTAGTTTACTTAGAAGATGGTTGCAAAGATCACACCTCTAGCCGTGAAATATAAATATGGAACTGTGCAATAACTAAAACAAAATGTATGTGTATAATCATGTTTGTGAGTGGCCTTATAACTTGGAAATAATTTTAAATATATATTATAAAATATTATATACAAATAACGTCTTGTGATGAGATATTTAGTACCAGCAGCAGGAGATGTTATTGTAACTGATACTGAAAAGCATTTGATTTTATACTCTCTTATGTTTTTGAAGATAAAGTCGTTCTTCAAGCGTGCTCATATAAAGTTATAGTTATTTTAGCTATTATATATATACAGATACAACTATAATATAATTTGCTGTTATAACATAGCAATTATTCAATCTTACCTCTTGATGTATCTCAGGGTTCAATACTGGGAACCTTGATGTTAACCATTTCTTAATGACGTATAAGACACAAAAGGCCATTAAATTAAACATTTATTTATATTCAGACTGTTTATAAAAATACTGAATATTATGAATATACAATTTGACCTTAATATCTTAATTTACTAAATTATTATAAAAACAACAAAGCTCCGATGTTTTTTTTTCTTAAATTTATTAATTTAGCTATGGCTGTCAAAATGATATACTTCTAATAAACGTTACAAATCATAAAAAGCAGCTATAATCATCAATCATTTATAAATATTCTAAAATTTTTATACATTTAAGTAATCATCATGGAAAATCATTTCTCTTACAGTAACTTTAATGTAAGAGATGAAATCTTCATACCAAATATCAATCTTATATATTAATGCAGGAAGCGATTTTGTTGGCACACTGTAGCTCGAGAACCACTAAAGGGAAAAATATCGTTGATGGCTCAAATCAAAGGTCTAATTATGCTACACTGCTGAAAAATAGTGACAACTCTCAAATCTCATTAGCCTAATTGCAGTAATTAGTCAAAAAATTAATTTTTCCCATAGACTTTGCATGGGGAAATTTTGCGCGCGCTTTCAAATTTTTTGTATTATCTATTGTGACTAGCTGGTCTTAGCATACTAGTTATAATTTATGTTAATAAACAGGCAAGTCGACATTTGTGACTTTTACAGGTTCATATACCGTATATATTAGACAGCTATATTTTTTAAAATATAATTTAATAAATTAAATATAGATAATAAGATATATTTCACTAATTGAAAAAATTTCAAATATTGTAAAATAATTTCAAATAGTTTCTTAAGTATACTAACATTTTATAATGTTATTCAGCATTGCACTATTTGTCGAAAAGAAAGACTATAAAATTGACGTAGTAAATAAACCTGTATCTCAAGTCTGTAAAACATTATTTATAATCATAGTTAATTCAAAATATTCCTGGAATTGCAAAATTTTGTTTGGATGTTTTAGACCTGATTAAAAAAAACAAACAATCCAACATATTTATTCTTACGTCACTTGGATGTCATCTTAAAAAGTACTGTAAACCTTCAAATCATTATTATTTGATGGTATGGATGGAACTAAAAAATTTGTACTTAAGAACTGAATTCCTATATAAATACTAAACTACTATTCTTGTCAATCTGAAATATAATAATTTTGCTAGAATGAGCTTTTTATAATTTGCCTTATAATGCAGATTATATTGTATATAATAGGAAGAAAAAATATTCTTCTGTTTGGAAATGTAAGATTTTTCTAAAAATAATATATTATATTGATAACAAATCAATACCAAATTTTCATAGATATCCGTCTGATAAAGTCCAAATTAGTCCAAATTAGTCTTATTTAGCCCAAATTAGTCTAGTTTAGTTTTTCCCAATAATGATAACAATCAAAGTAAAAGTATTTTGCATTTGGAACAAGATAAGAAGCTATAATTACACAAAATCTCTTTAACATCTATTTAGTCTTTTAATTAGTCTAATTTTGAATTATGCGCTAACGTTCATACACAATTAAATACGTTTTATTGTTTTGAAATCTGTTTTGATGAATTGAATACGTAACAATATATTTTTTAATTTATGTGTACCTACTGATTCTGATTGGCCATTTTTTCTTATGTTTAGAAGTATGACATTGTAAGATAAAGAGTAAAGCCATAAATAATTATAGCTCTAGACAGAATACCCATGACACAGAGTCACAATAATATAAAACAAAAGCAGTCAATTGACTTCATCTAGACTGTAACTGTAATATGTATACTTATACATTTAATTTAATAACAATAAATATACGAGTATATAAGTGATACAAAACTAGACAGCCATCTTTAGTGCTTTGAAATAAATAACACTTAATAATGTTATTAAAATTATAAAATATTTAATAAAATAGTTATTCTAGAGGCACATGTAATTATACCTTTATATTTCTGACATGCACTTTCAGACAATGCGCATACGCAGGGAGGGGCAACAAAGCGACTGGCAGCCGTTCATACCTCACAGGTCACAGTCGTTGGATGTATTTTAATCTCCAATTCACTTTTACGTTTACGTAAAAGCTAATCACTACCTTGACACGTGGAGGCCATCTTATCTAAATGTTTTTATTTTGACAAGGATGTATTGATGTTTCGATGGAGTAGCTCGACATTTAGACACCATCTTTTGGATACGTCACTAAAATCTAAACATTTTCTTCTCACAATATCAAAATCCCAAACAGGAAGTCGATATAAAAAGCCATTAACTTCCTATGCCTAGTTTTTAAAGCTCTGTGTACATCATTTATGATTTTATTATTATTCTAGTAGATTAATAGGCTCAATGCATAATTGTAATAATAATAAAAGTATTTTCATGGTCATATCACATCCTGATTATCAAGTGCCACTACGATAATACGAGATTAATGCATACTTATATAATAAATCAAAGTTACCTAGATTTACTATCAATATCAATTTTATATTTATTTATAAAAAATATTATTATCACAGAGAATTAGTACGAAAACGCAGCAATTGTTTTCATATTTATAAACTAGTAAAGCCCCCATTAATTCTTAACGGTCTTTATAAGAAATTTCATTTAAAAGACATGTTGTATTAGGGCTTAAACTACAACATAGGAGTTTTCTATAACATCTTAAACTACAACATATGCCAAAACTGCTAGGAATAAAGTTACAGTATATAAACCTATAAACCTACTTTTTCATGTGCATATATATTAGATTGATATTATTTTTTGAGTTAAAAACCACCAAGAAAAGGTACGTTTCAATTCGTACAAAAAATATTAATTTACTGTAAACAAAGATGTTTCCTATACATAGGTCTGCCCACTTTTTATATAATGTACTATTTGTTGAATAGTAATTTCTCATTATTTCTTATCAAGGAAATTGACAATGCCATTACAGATCATAATGTTATGCCGATTGGTAATTTAAGCTAAGGTAATATGGTAAATTAATTAAACTTATTGCATAGACAGCTTTTCCGCTAATCATACATAAGAAAGAAAATACATTCTTCATTCGTTTATTTGTTCTCTTTAAAAAAAGTCTACGAAAAATTTAGACAAATAAAAATTGGTAAAATTAAATACAATGTTATTAAACTCTTATTTACTGATAAAATTTAATATCGATAAAAAATAATATTATTAATAAATATGTTATCACTTCATTAGGTACTAAAGATACCCAATAATTACGCAAGCTTAATTTTACCGTTAATAGTAGGTCGAACTATGAAAAAAACACTTTCAAATGTAGAACAAAAACGACAGCATAAATTAACATAATATAAATTATTAATTGAAAACGTCTACAACAAAATAAATGAAATAATTAAACTTAATATAACAATGAAAGTTTAATCATTGTCTTTATCTTACATAACACAATAACATTAATAAAAAAGCATATTCATCATAATAAACGTTTGTTTTAAATTTAAAAACGCAAAAATAACGCTTATTTTTTCTATTTCTTATTTTTTCTATTTCTATTTTATTTGTTATGAACTAATTATATTTAAAAAAATGAACTTGTTATTGCTATTAAGATTCAAATTGTCCAAAAGATAGAAAAAGACCTGTATTTTATTAATATTGATTATCTAATGAGGCGCTCACAGCTTGTTGCTCTCACTGGCGAGTAAATAGCTGTCGAGGTCAAATCATCTATAAGCTGTAACTCCTTTGATGGGTGACTTAGACGTTTATCAACCGAGACTGAAGTAGGGGGAATGAATTATCAGTTCCGGTAGGTAATAAACCTAAAAGTCATTTTGGATATAATTCTTGCACATGTCATTTTTTATAATTTAAAGCATCAATAGGAAATGAGCATTTAATAAGTTTTTAAGTCGATTTGTAAGTATTAGAACCCATTCTGAACTTAATGCTTTAAAGAAGAATAAAAATCTAATTTATAATATTACATATTTCTACTATGAAGCCAGTTCCAGTATCCACTTTTACTTACTATGAGCTTCATAGACGCGGAACGAAGTTTTTGATTTTGAACCCATAAATGAATCTGCCCTTCAAAATGTAACAAATGAGCTTAAATCACAAGCTAACGGGGTTGACAATATATACCTCAATATATTAATTCTTAGCTTACAAATAATATCCCTATTAACCCAATAATAATATATATAATTATATATTATAAATGCATACATGATAGAACACAACCATTTTTGAAAGATAACTCTGAGACCAATTATAATTACAATCTAAACATATATTTTCAAGTATAAAATCAATCTTTTTTTATTTAAATTTCCGCATAGTTATTTTGAAGTGGCAAGCTGTACAAGTGTTTGTTGACTGTTCCACCTTACAAGGAGATATTAACGCAAAATTTATGTTTTGTGAAACTTTCATTCATTTATTTAAAGTCTATAGCTATTTTTCGTTTATATTTTATAACTATTAAACGAGTAAAATATCATTTCTATATCATTTAGATTTTATTAAAACTAAAGCAGTTTACATCAAAATAACAAAATTAAAAACATTCAATCTACACGTATTTCTGTAAACGCAAGTGCGACGTATACCTGTTTATATATCTTTATATCTAAAGGAATTCTTCATAGTAAGAGTGAAGATTGCACCTGGAGATGCACAGCTGATGAGTGCAAAGGGTGTTGGCAGAAGTAGAAGCGCAGTAGGCGAGAGGGGCGAGCGGGGCGCAGATTGAGGCCACTATTTAATCGCACCGCGGCCGCGCACCGACCTGTTGTGATCCCGTCATGGCGCGCTACGCCCGTGTCGCTCCTCTGCTCGCGTGTTTCTTTTTCGCCTGCGGTGAGTCCTAACCTTTATCTTACGCTTCCAAATTCTGTCTATTTCGCGACGTCATCAGTGATGCGACGTCACGGTTGCTATCAAAAATAGGAGAGTTGAATTCCAGTGTTGCACATAAGTGAACAGTGAAGTTGCACGAAATGACCGTCGCGAGATAGACTGTCCTACACGTTCCTTAATGAATGCAGCCCAAAGGTGATGCCCTTGCATCAAATAACTTAAGAATGTAATCAATATAGCTACAATCTACCTTTCAAGGACAGCCTTAAATGATACAACTATCATGTCCATTGGATACCGGTGTAGTGAAACTTGTACAATTAAGTGATTATATTATGTAATTGTTTTCAGGATATTATTAGGTGTAATTAGCAAATAATTATTTTGTGACCTCGGCATAAGATTGAAGGTATCTTTGAGATTGTGCAAGTTTTATCTAACATTGAAATTTTTGTGGGTAGTTAACAAAAATAATGTAATTAACATTAGAACATATACTTCTTACTGTGGGTACTTTCTTCATAATGATTTGTGTTTGAAAAAGTAAATAGTTAGCATTTACTTTGAGTGCGCATTGTGGTTGCCGCCTGCGGGGAACTTTCACATTTGGTCTCTGTTGCGTTGCGGCTGCGCTGCTGACGTCACAGCCGTCCCGCTCTTGTAATACTAGAATTTTTAACGATATACGCTTACCTAATGGAAATTATGTCAAAATATTCTTTAGAATATATTAGAAACAAGTGGGTGCGAGTAATGCTATAATTTAACGCTTTTAGAAGCTAGCATACAGCCGCACCTGTACTTTTTATCCTGGTATCAAAAGCTTTTTATTGAAATCCATTCTTATATAATGCTATTTTGAAACTCATTTCATTACGTTGTTAAGAGGCGTAACACTTTAAGGCTTGTAATTTTATCCGAGTTAAGGTCAAGGCCGTCAGCATTTAGTTCTTAAAAAGTAGATCTCAGATCATTATCATAAGCGGGGGTTATAACAAACAAGTAGTATATTCGTAAAATAATAATATATGCGGAAGTTATACCTACAAACTATTTTGTCTGAATGTTGTTATGAAAGCATGTTCTATTGAATCAACTAAATTAACATCAAGTATAAAAATAGTCGCTTAAAATATATTAATTATTGTTCGAGCTGTTTTGACTTTATGTCAAAGTTCAAACTTGTCATTGGAAGATCCATTAAATGATGCTACGAGATAAGAATACCAATCATATATTACAATATTTAAATTAACAGACGATGAGATGAAGTTTATAATTAATCGATAATATTTATAATGTATGCTAAGCTTGTTTTAGTTTCGTATAAAAAAAAATCATTGATATGAGCTGGATTCGAACCGCAACCTTCCATCTCGATACCGACAGCCCCGGACGGTCTCGTCCCAATACAGGCTGTTACATTAAAAAATTACGTTATATATTTATTTAACATTTGTTATAATTAATCAAAGGATGGACAAAATTAATTTGCGATGATATTTTAACATATTAATAATTAACATCGAGTATGATGTCTAGTAGTTAAACTTTAATAAAAAACAACAAGTTTTTAATGTTGATAATTATATATTATATTTTATAACTTTTAACTTCATTTGAATCATTGATAAGTTTTTGATTCTTCTAAAGTTTAAATAGAAACACTGTAAAAATAGAAAGTGAATATATAACGTTTTGGTTTTAGATTGTAATAGACTTAATTTATTTTGGCTCACTGCGAGAAGTTATTGCATATGTCTGGCAAAGAACGTTTTAACTTTTAACGTTATTAAACAACAAGTCACATAACAAATCTCACGTTATACGTTCTCACAGACAAGAACATAAGACAGATTCCATATTGTTACTCGAACTTAATTATCAACAAGTCAATATAACGAATATTATCTTCAATTAATAATTACATTTACCTTCATTTAAACTTTCTTCATTCATTAACTTCATTTGAATTTCTCCTGTCACGTATGTATTTGTTGCCCGTTATTAAATGGATCTATTTATTAGATTTGATTCAAGGAAATTTGAGAATCAGTACTAAATATTTATGACTTAATGTACAAGTGATTGGTATGCAGGCTGTGCGCGCGCGGGCGTCGGCCCAGCGTCGTATAACAGTGCATTTGTATGCCAAACTAGACAGGAATTTACTAAATTTACATTATACATTAAATGAATATTTCATTTCATAAAATATTTGTAGACCTCAGTTTCCCGTTGACTGATTGATTGATTGAATTGATTTCTAAATATTTAAAAGTAGAATCATAGAATGTCTATTTTAATTTGAATACAGGGCCATGATTTCCAATTATTGATGTTTTTATGTTGTATTTGAATTATGGTACAATCAGGTCCACAAGCCTACCACCGCTCAAACACGTGGTAGATCCGGGTCAAAGAGGACAACTTCTTATTTATCGTTCCGGTGGTGACAACAATTTTTTATTGCGTCATGTTTTATTCATGAGTACGGTCCCCGAAAACAGAATAATTATTGGAGATTACCATTCTTTAAGAATACTAAGTAATTTTTTTTTCCTCAATATGTCAACATCTTTACAATTATCAAAACTTACTAACTTGACTTATAAGTTAACTATAGTAAGTAATTTCTTAGATTTTCACGAGTTCACATTTGAAATAAAACTATTTTTACGGATTAAAACTCTTGTATAATTTGGTATAATTTTGTGTAAGTGTAAGACACTTGCATCTTGTCTACCCGTGAACACGATTGCTGCAAAGTATTCGAAACGTCAGGTTAAAATTAAAATGTAACCAAATTATACGTGATTTTTAATCCGTAAAAATAGTTTTATTTTAACTATAGTAAGATCTAGTACAAATTTACTACGTTGTAGTTTACTTGCTAGCAAAACTTATGTTAGTTTTTTGTTTCTTGTTTTCAATGTTATTTTAGTAATTTTACAATTAAAAGTTCTAAATTATATGTTTATCTTAATCCCCGTCCCTTGATAGAAAACTGTTTATTTAAAATTATTTCTTCAATGAGGTTTATCTGCTCGTTTAATATATTTTATATTACTTATAATTGCATGAAACATATTACAGAGGCAAACGACATTTAGGACAGGTAGTACTTCCTGTTAAAATGCAAGGTGTCCTTAAACGATTTCTGGAAATATACTTCCGATATTTATTCAGATTTTTTAAAATAAAATTTATTTTCACAGATTTCAAATATCGATTACTAACATGATAAGGTCACTTAATTATGTAAATACATGTCCCAAAAAAATATATCTTATATTTCTTTGAAGGTTTCAAAAGTTGTTATTGTAGTTTGCAAAATCATTGGGAACGAGAACAAGTCAAAGGCGGTGTCAAATGTATTGCAAGATGTTTTGAAATATCCATAAAGCAATAGTAATATGGAGATAAGAGAACAATGACATAACATCAACTGGTCGGACGCAGAACGCGTAGATTCGTCTAGACTCTGACCCATGAGATTTACAACTCTCCTAGAATATTGATTTAGACAGGCCTTTGTCGTTTTCACTATATCTATAGCTTCTTATCTCTTTCACATTAAAACGCCAAGACACATTCTTCCTCTGAAGTAGCGCGTTGGTTTATGAACAACCTGTTAATACTAAAACAAATTGCTAATCAATTTATGTTAAAAGTAAGTCTTAAATAAGAAAGGAAATGAAATGGATGTAGCCAGTTTTTTCTTCAACTAGTTTGTTATAAAAGTAGCCTCCTATAGCATAAACTAGATTTTTATTTTACAAGAATATATTCCTGGAATTAATAAACTAGATCCTGGAAACTCTTCAAGGAATAGATTTAATTAAGCTTATGGTGCATCTATTGCTTGTTAATTAGTTAATTATATATCATTATATTTATTTGATCAGTTTTTAACAAAGAGTTTTAAGAGTATATTTATTTGTAAAATATTCCCAATACAGAATCTGTGACATCTTATAAAATGTATTTAATTTATAACTTGTATTCAACATATTGCATTGATTGGTAATTCATATTGTAACCTAAATAAAAGATTATTTTAAAAAAGTTTCAAACACGTTTCTAATATTACAAATGGTCAAATGTCTACTTCCTGATTCATAATTCGCGGTCAAGTATATCAACTATTCCATGACCTTTTGAAATTTAAATAATTTCAACAGAACACCTGTACAAAAGCATCAAATACCTACTCTGCATAATATAACAATTTGAAATGTTGAAGAACTTAGAAAGAAACATCCTTGTTGCTAAAGCACTGACATTTCGACGATAGCCAAATGTCACGTGTGTGTCTCACCTTTGACATTTTGAAACATCTCCAAATGACATTTTACATCTAATAAAAAAGCCGCAAATATCTGCAAATATTTCACCAAATATTATAATATGAATATGATTATGACACTGCCTTGCGTAACTATTTACATATACTTACATAAATAGCTTACTAC
Organism: Mechanitis mazaeus; assembly: GCA_959347395.1. Lineage (NCBI taxonomy): Eukaryota > Metazoa > Arthropoda > Insecta > Lepidoptera > Nymphalidae > Mechanitis > Mechanitis mazaeus. Next base: position 4,880,625 of record OY365750.1, read on the forward strand.
AATGTTATTTAATATGCTTTCACATATCTAAACAGTGAAAACGATTCTATGAAAGTCTATTTTTCTTTATTAAAAATTGTTGTGTTTTTTATTTTGCACAATCCAGATAGCTGTTTTACTTAAGGGATATTCTTTTTAAATAGAAAATAAAAGATTTTTTTTTTCGTAAAAAATTTGTTTATATTTTATAGGAAAAGTTTTATATATTTTTCCACCAATTTTGTCGCTAATTGTAGAAATGCGTTTGTTTATTTTGCTAAATACTAAAGGAATAATTGAGGTTAAATTATTATATTTTACAGATTTTTGAGTATATTAATATATGTATATAAAATGTGACAATGATAATTAATAGCTTTTCTCATATAGCAATAAAAAAACATGTGTAGTCAGAATATTATGTAATTATATAACCTCAAAAGCTCTTAGTTTATATTAGCAAAAGAATCGTCATAATAAGCAGACTAATTTGGAGATATTATCTCGATCATCTGAAATAAAATGACCGAATTTTAGTGTATTGTCTGGTATTATCATCAATAACTTGATTTGTAAGAGTATAATCTCATTATATTATATACTAAAATTATCCCAGAAGTAGGAAGATTTAATTAAAAAATCAATAAAGTAGATTTAAATAAAATCAAAGACGTACAAATTTACATACAAACATACGGATGGAACAAAGAACCACCGTTTTAAGTTTGTTCTAACTGTCAATAAAAATAAGTTTTATAATTTGTAAATGTTATAATTCCTGTACAGCGGTCGCAGACAACGGTATCCACCGTTGGAAGCGTCAGGCAGAGGACCAGAACAGTGAGCTATGCAAAGGCAAGGACGCAAGTGAATGGTTCCGACTGGAGATCGGCGAGGGCGACGCCTGTCGCAGCGTCATCCAGTGTACCGCCTCGGTCAGTGCAATAGGCGATTACAACTTTTACACCCATATCATTTGTTTATTCTCGAGCCTGTTATACTTGTCAAAGTCGCGTATTGCGGAAGGATAATATATTACACTCTTACTAATCTGATTTCCATATCTGAATTGTCGTTTTAAGCTTTCTTGATAAATATGTTTTACTCATTAACCTTTTGTAAATTTAATAGCATATAATTGTAATTCTTACGTTACATTGTTATTCTACTGGACAGGTTTTATATTTGATTATATATTTTAGTATATTGTTGTTATATTCATTAGTTTTTTCTTATTATCAGGGTATTGAAGGTATCAAATGCCCGCCTGGTTTATATTTCGACATTGAAAAACAAACCTGTGATTGGAAAGATGCTGTAAGGAACTGCAAAATGAAGAGCAAGGAACGCAAAGTAAAGCCTCTCCTATACACTGATGAACCTCTTTGCCAAGACGGTATGCTTGCGTGCGGTGACGGCATGTGTAAAGAACGGGGCCTTTTCTGTAATGGCGAATTAGACTGTGACGATGGATCTGATGAAAACTCTTGTGGTGAGAATTTTTATTTCAATTTAATAAACTTTTTAGGTCTAATTTAATACTATATGCCATGTTGAACTTGAGGACAACTAACACAAACTGGCTTGTATGCGTGACGAACGACTTGCCTGAAATGCCAATCACTTGGCCTAAAAAAACATCTCAATGCTATGTCGCAACTTACCTTAAACAGACGAGGAGTTAAATTTTATTTATATTATCTTGAATACGTTAACATTTTAATGAAGTTGCCGCTAATATCGATGCACTTTTAATGTTGACTAAGCTTTACACGACCTGTGTTGCAAATTATCAAAAGTTTCTCAATATGATAAGTCCCGTTATATCTATAAGTGTATATTATTTGTAAACGATAATTCAAGATAATCAAAGTTTTTTTTTATTATAATAAATATAGTAGATATTGAATATTAAGCTGAAGTTTACAAAGAAATTTTCTAAACTTTGTGTTAACTAAAGGAACTAGTGTTTATGTCATATTTATATTATTGTGGGTTGCAACGAACACGCAACTCAGCCGAGCAGAACAAATGTTTTGTAATCGATTTAGTTACATATTTCAATACGAATTAAGTCTATTAATTACACAATCTCATGTTGCTCTATAGTGCTATTTTTTATATTTCAATTTAATTTTAAATCTGAACACCATGTACTACATCAAAAAGTGAAATCATAATGGTATCTTGTCAGTATCGAGTAATATGACAGAGCGAAAGTACCCATACTGGTTTTGAGTCTCACCTCTTAAACCTCATGTCTTAAGATATCATATAATGGCTATAACGCATAGAAATAAAAAACTTTAATGCAACAAAAATAGAATTATAGATTTATTTTATGGTTTTAGATATCAACGATGATCCTAATAGAGCTCCACCATGCGACCCAACTCAATGCGTTTTACCCGATTGTTTCTGCTCAGAAGATGGTACAGTCATCCCTGGAGACTTACCACTAAGAGACGTTCCTCAAATGATCACAATTACTTTCGATGATGCCATAAACAACAATAACATTGATTTGTATAAAGAAATTTTCAATGGAAAACGTAAAAACCCTAATGGTTGCAACATCAAGGCTACATTCTTTATTTCACACAAATATACTAACTACTCAGCAGTACAAGAGACGCACAGAAAAGGTCATGAAATCGCTGTTCACTCTATCACGTAAGTTGTTTAAAATTATATTATATAGAAGTGTTTTACAAACATGTTTCCTTATATTTCTTATTTCTTAACAGACACAATGAAGACGAACGTTTCTGGAGCAATGCCAGTGTTGATGATTGGGGTAAGGAAATGGCCGGCATGAGAATCATTATCGATAAATTCGCAAACATAACAGATGGTAGTGTCGTTGGAGTCCGTGCACCTTATCTTCGAGTAGGAGGCAACCACCAATTTACCATGATGGAAGAACAAACTTTCTTATATGACAGTACAATTACAGCTCCTCTTTCTAATCCTCCTCTATGGCCCTATACTATGTACTTCCGTATGCCTCATCGCTGCCACGGTAACTTGCAGAGCTGTCCTACAAGAAGTCACGCTGTTTGGGAAATGGTCATGAACGAACTTGACCGTCGTGAAGACCCTACCAATGATGAGTATTTGCCTGGTTGTGCTATGGTCGACTCCTGCTCAAACATTCTTAGTGGAGATCAGTTTTACAATTTCTTAAACCATAATTTCGACCGCCATTATGACCAAAACAGAGCCCCTCTCGGACTTTACTTCCACGCTGCATGGTTGAAAAATAATCCAGAATTCTTAGAAGCATTCTTATACTGGATTGATGAAATCCTCAAGACTCACAACGACGTATACTTTGTAACAATGACTCAGGTCATCCAATGGATTCAAAACCCACGTACAATTAGTGATGCCAAGAACTTTGAGCCATGGAGAGAAAAGTGCGCCGTAGAAGGTGCCCCCGCCTGTTGGGTACCTCACTCTTGCAAACTTAACTCTAAGGAACTTCAAGGTGAAACTATCAATCTCCAGACATGTGCCAGGTGCCCAGTCAACTACCCTTGGCTCAATGACCCCACGGGCGATGGTCGTTATTAAATAAGATCTCGCGCCATGAGTGGTGCAAATTAGTGGATAAATTAAATTGCAACTGACGATTGCAAGGACATTATATTCGGGTAATAAATGCTTATAATTTTTTAGAGTTGAATTATTCGATGTATGTAGCTTTGAATGTGTCCGTTGTAATTTTATAAATTGTACTGGGTCATAATCCCGTCTGTAGTCTAAGTACCTACCTAACTATATGTAATATAGACTCACATGATATTTAATAGGTCTGTTTTAATACTATATGTGATTTTCTACTGTAAGTCTGTTGGATAAAATAAAATACAAAATAAATACAAAATAAATAAAAATTACATAAAATTATCATTTATTGTTTTACTTATTCATTCCATAGTTAAGAGTTTTATAAAACAATTAAAGCTTAAAATTTCCACGCGTTCATGCGGACGTGAATGTCTTATGTGGCTTCGATATCTATATTATATATTTACGACTCAATCACATTGCTGTGTTCTATAACTCAGAATTAATACCCATTCACTTATGTAATCAATTTGATTTCTTTTTATTTCTCAGTAATATAATCATTCAGATATTAAATTATCTTAAGATTGATTTTACAATGAAAATAATATCTTTATATTTATATCTAGATTATGTTTATGTAAGTCAAATTTAATTTCAATAAAACTACATTAACAACTTGTTTTCATTGAAAATACAATATCATTTGCAGAAATAGATTTAAATTATTTACGTAGGCCATTTAAATTCATTCACTGTTCACTTTGTCTGTCTATTGAAGGACAGCATATTTTTAAATCTTATCAGGTTTAGTCTTTTAATAGAATAATGTATAAAGTCTTAAAATAAGTAATGTTAATGTTAATATTTCTTTATTACTTATAAATTTTACGAAGACAATTGAAAACAAAACATACAAAAACTATGATTATATTTATTGCCTTATTTTAATAACGTAATATGTTAAAATTGATTTGAATTTAAAAGCATTTAAGTAGAATTATAAAATGTTCTCACAAATAATATGTAGAAAATTTCATGGAAAATATTTTAAAGATTTAGTTAGACAATTTAAAAATATCCATGGGGAAGTGAAAAAGTAATAATATAGGAAATATATTTTTATTATCTTTAAGCATGTAAGATTTTATAATGTAGTCGGAAATTAGATCGATAGATCTGTGGGAAACATCTATAAAAAAAGGTTAAAATTTTTTTTTATTAACGAATACATATTGGATACTTTTTATTTATACGTTAAAACAAAAACACTATTTAAACAATAAAATAAAACAAAAAATGGTGTCGTATGCATCGAAGTACATATATACTACATATATAATATAGATAGTACATACACATAATAGCCACGTAGCGTTCGTTGTTAATCGCAACATCTTTTCCGGAGAGTCATCCATCTTATTTTTGTGTTCTGAGAACATGTTCAAAAAAAGTAACGAGCAAATGTAACAGATAAAAAAAACCTTCATGTCGAAAAGTTGAGAGTTCTTCAATCTTATTAGGGTATTGACCTTATCAAATAAGGATAACGGATTATATTTTAAAATAAATAACATCAGAAAATTATTTGTTTTGTAATAAGAGAAAATACATCGAAGTATTGATTTTTATTATTTTATCTTATAGGCTTAGATTCCGAAGATGCGGCGTGGTATACTCTTTTACAGCTATAGTTCTGATATAAAAACTAATTCAATAATTAGTGTTTGAAATGATTTTGTAGCAATCGTGGTCACGGGTTGACGAAATGTAAGCATTCGATACTAAAAGTTAACCAAACTCGCATATAATACGCGAGTTAAATCCGTAAAAAATAGTTTTATTTCTAATTGAATAATTATTGATTTGGTAACATGCTTATCGAATCGTAATGAAGCGTTATTTACCGCTACATAAGTGTATTGTTACACACTGTAAAAATTAATACAACAAAATAATTTCTTCCTTATACAATCAGATATATGCAATTAAGCAAACTAGTCTGAGCAGTCTAGTTTAGAGCAGCACAGACTGGGGATATCTCCTAATGTTAGGTAATACAAATCTTGAAGAAATCGGAAATTCACACCAAAATCGGAATATACAAAGGTTAATAAATGTTAATAAAGTTTTTATTATAATAATATATAAATCTTTTGATTGTTTTATTTTGAATAACTAAGAGAGTAATAATAATATTGATAATAATGTACGCAACGAACAGACAATAGACAAGGGGTCCACCAACACGCCCGCCGCCTGCCAGAGCTGACACATCGGCCTCGGCGCTGTGGGCGGTTCGTTGCACATCATCACCATCCACTGTACATCTGCATATCACTAAACACAATAACTTTCCATTTGATTTTGCAATCTGTGGTGCAAATGGAAGCACAATAAGGACAATGAAAATCAATAGTGTATTGTTAGCGCCATCAAAACAAATAGAGAGTTGACTATGTTCATATTAAAGCATCTAAGTGTCAAGAAGCGCAATGTAGCCTGCGAGAGTGAAAGCAGTGAAAGTCATCAGGTAGAGCGCACTCTGCGCAGACGCACCATTCTTTATTATAAGTCACAGTTCTTAAAAACATGAACTTACGTAAGGATGAGAAAGGTGCAACAATATATTTCCTATATTATTCACATATTTATATTTAGTTTGGATATCAATTACATAATTCATGTTTTAAGGTTATTTAGAAATTGGTTTTTGAATGTCTTTAACTTATATATGAGTGGAGGTAGTAAAGTGCATTTTAGATCCAAGATCCGTCTGCGTCGGTTCAGCAAGGTTATGTTGGACAGCTAAAAACAAAATGTTTTTCCTCATTGGTTAAAGTTTTCGAGAAAAAATCAGACACGATTATGGTTTAACTCTTTCATAACACTTCTTCGAAATATAATATAATACTTTTAGGCAACAAAACATAAACATTTGCATATATTATGTCTATAGAATTAATTCTAAAAGGATTTTTATTTAAATTTGTCGTTTGATTGAAAGATGATTTAGATTTTATTTTTTTACAATTATTTATTCCATTGCCTTAGTTGGTAAACACGTAGATAATTAAATGTTTTATTCCAGTACACATAGAAGTTGACCTTATTAATAAAATAAAACTACTTGCGTATATAATAAACTTTAGGTATACGTTAGATACATAGGTGTGCATGCATTGTCGCAAGTGAAAGGAAATATCTTGAAGAATCCTTGACTCTTGCGCGCCTACTTGCCTCGTCGCCATTGCGATTGCGTTGACGCGCTTGTACTCAGCGCATCTCATTTATAACATTTATGTTATTTTTAAATTATAAACCTTTAAGCAACATTATCTAAAATTAATAACCAAACTAAAAAAAAGAAGTTTCTTTAATAATATACAGATGACACATACTTTTATAAAAAAAAAAAGTACAGTATTTTTCAACATTGCTTATATTTGTCTTCTTAATTATTATTTAAATATTATATAAGATCTTGTTTTTTCAATGTCATAAAACGTAGGCTTTTGACAAAAATAAAAAAAAACATAATTATCAAGAAATAAATGTTAACCTACACTGTACTGAATAATTACACCTTCTACTTCTACGAATGGCAATGTCTAGTTAATTTCTGTTCCGGAACTGCTTCCACATTTTTTTTCTCATACTTCGTTTCCTGAATTGAAAGTAATTTTAATACTGTAATAAGTATTTTCAATATCAATCCTATCTCAACAGTGTACAATTGTACCTAAAGATTACCATATATATATATGTTATATTACTATCAGAATTTGTAAGACTAGTTTCAAATCCATTCGGATTTCTGATTCATAAGCTCAAAGTATGGAAGAATAGCACTAGCAGAATTGATTGAAAACTGCTGTGGCTCATTCCGATGGTATTGATATGAGTACAACGGAAAATTATATATAATAGTAACCATGTAATAAAAGTACCAAAACATTGTCTAGATGTTAAAAAAAATTAACACTTTCACACGAAGTTATATCATTGCATAAGGTTTTTGAAGTTTGCTGGTTTCCAATATGCAGTTGTTACGTGCACATTACACGAATATTTGACATAATACATCTATCAATAATTGAGTAAATGTTTTCTATATAAGTCAGTTTCCGTTAAGCAACGGGCTAGTTTGACCAGATTTAATGGTCATACATATTGACCAAATTTAATATTCGTCTGACCTTTGTATAGTTCAGTAGGCAACTAATCAGTAATTTATGATCCTCGACTAGAATTAATATTTCTTAAATGTTTAAATTAACATTAAAATTTACATACGATGTAGAAATGTTCAATGTTAAAAATAAGGCATTAATTAAAGTCATTTAGAGAGTGACGATTTAGAAGTACAACAGATGGATATTTTAAATTTAAAAAAAATTTTAGTACTTATTATTAAAAACTATAAAGTTTACAACAATACGTAAATAAATTACAAAACGTTATAAAGCAATATTAATTTATTATTATATAGTAATTTATAATAAACCTTTGAAAACACAATAATAGTATCATATATATATAGGAATGATGAATACTATACATACTAAGCACTTCGTCTGTGAAGGCATTGACTTCGCATATTTATTCTGGAACCTCCTCGACAGAATCAAACACAACGTCCACTGAAGCACGTTGAACTCTAATACATGCACCAAGTCTACACTTATTAGTATAATCTTTTAATATAATAGTATAATAATTTATGTATCGGTAGTTCATAATTAAAACATTATATTAATAGCAAATAACACACATTTAATGTATAAAGATTGTATATTTTAATAAAATAATAATACACAGTTTTTTAATAATTACTATATAATAACATATATACCTTATACATAGAACAAAGATATTTATTTATATGACAAATATGCCAAAAATATTGATAACAAAATATTTTTTTGATTTTTTTATATATTTTTATTTTTATAACTAAATAAATTCGATAAAAGGGTTGTATATAATTAATTTAATCGTTTAAAAAGAAGAGACCGACAGCGGATGGATTCACAGGGAATAAACTAATATATAATTTATATTATATTATATTATATTATAATGTGCATTGTAACCACCAAGATTGACTATTACTTTCTAATAGTCAACATAGCACCTAATCACGCATTCAAGATATAAAAGCACAAACAATAACATATTTTCTTTAAAATTAACAGTGATTTTGCAATTATTAATACGAATTTATAAAAAAAGTCGTAAAAACCATTTTTGGTTGTAGGCAAAGTAATTATTTAATACCTTGAAGACAGTCATTTTAAATACCTATTTAGTAATATTATTCTGTTACTGCATTCCGTTCCACAAACTGTTTTATAAGCCCATTTATTATTATCGAAACTGTTTAATAAAATATTCAAGAAACTATACATAAATATAAGTAATATAAAAAATATAAAGTTCATAATTAATTAGTTTATTATAATGAAGCAAATGAATCTTAATATAATAATTATAATAAGCATGACCTATTGCAAGCTCGACTTTTATTATCAATCGCTAGAGAATTGTGTTTAGTAACAAAATGTCAGGTCAAATATGTAGGTCTCATGTGAACAGTAAACTAATAACGCCGCCATGTTGTAGACTCTAGTCTGCTCCGCGTTGTGTCGTCGGTGCCAAGCAGAGCTTGCCACGGAGCCCCTCCTAGTCCTCTCAGTACTTGTGTTACATAACCTGACACACCCGGATATTGTCACAAGGCCACTCATCTTCGCGAATATAACTATTTTGCAGTTATCTCGCATTGTCTGATAAATGATACGGCTATTTATGCTATAACTATATATATGTGAAAAATATTTAATCCTACTACAGCTATTTTCTATATCACATACATATAAGTTGATTATTTTTTTAACACGAATTTCGATTTTTTTTATTGTATGTTATATTTAAGTCTCTGTACATGTTTTTACATTATCCCCCTAATAATTCGAAATTATATTGAAATAGTGCAAAAATATTTAAAATTAATTAATAAAAAATATTATTATCCTAAAAATGAAAACACGCCAACCTAATGAGAAAAACTAATAATAAAATTGGAAGACAAAACTGGTAGTAAAATTTATTGAAATAAATTAAATATTTAGTAGTAGGTAGGCAGAAAAACAACATAAAAAATATATTAAAATATTTACAATACATCGCGTTAGCTTTTATAACTCGTCCTTCATTAATATGAGTTAATTATTTAAATCAAAAATACAATTTCGGATCTTCTCTCTATATTTATTTGACATTGACATAAATTTTATAAAACAGGTTCAGATGATAATCGAAAGTGAGTCTCAGCATCATTTTCTCGCCGTTATATTTATCGACTAGACATATTATTTAAATTAATTTAAATAAATATATAATGTAACCTCAATAACGTTATATGGTTTACAATGATTTACAATTGAATGATTGCTTCAAAATTATGAAATTCAGACAATGCAAATTTTTCAAGCTGAGAATTTTCTTTTCTTTTGTTTAGGATTACACACAAAAAAGAAACGATACATTTTTCTATTATATCTTTAACAGTGAAATCTCCAAATTACCAACTGTCAAAAAAACTTTCTAGATAAATAGATAGCACCTAACGAACGATGACATATTAATCTCTTAGAATAAAAATCTTGTAATACATGTATTTTCGACAAAATCAATAAATATCCTTCCTTCCATTTAAGCATTAATAATTAACTTACACATTCCCTTTAACCAAGGCCATAAAAATATATAATAAACTTTGTATGTATTGTGAATACTATATGCAACCTGTTTATTCATATTAACTCAATACTATAAAGAATTAGTGCGTGTAAAGACTAGTCCGACTTAAGGTCAGAGTATAATTTTCATATAATTAAGATTATATTTATTTATAATTAAACAATCAAATAATACACAATATATAATCTAATGTATTATTGTTCTAAATACTTATTCGTAATTAAGTGTTAGAAATCATAGATATTGTAGATAAATGCTTTTATGTTTTAAACCTTTATGTATTTCAATCACCAATTATAATTATTATAAATAATACTCTTTATTAATAATAATACTTGATGCGAAAATTAATAATTGTTTATTTTAAATGTACTGCAACCTCAATTATTATTTAAAATAATTTATACCATAAAACCACAGAATATATAATTTCCAAATAAACTTTTAATTCGCATGAATTTTGAACAATAGACAAGATTAAGTTAGTTTTAAGTATTTGTTAATAAAAATAAACCACATTAAAATTTAAATTAAAATATTTTTTTTTGTTTCTATAGCTTTCTGTTGTAAAAAAGATTAATAATTGCAATAACAATTACAAATATAACAATATTAAAATAATATAACATTATTAACCTTATCTATTCAACCATGGCAGTTGTATTGGAAATAAATAAATAAAGCTGTGAAAAAGATTTCACTAAATTGCTAATGAGTTCAATTGAACTTGAATTAATTAATTAACATATTTATGCTTTGTCCCGATGAGCATGAACCGTGTGCTTTTTATAAGCTGCGCGGGTGTAGTGAAGAGTTATAACGACTGGAGGTACAGTGCGTATAGGACAGGCGGAGTCTCTCGGCTTGTGTCGAGTAAGACTGCTGGTTATATAAATAGGTAAAGAGGGGCAGCAAGCACCTCTGGCACTTTCTTGGTGAGCGCGTCGCACCGGCCAGTCTTCGCCGAGCGCCATGGCTCGACACGCGTACCTAATCCTCGGGGTACTGCTCCTATCCTACTCTGGTGAGTTTATTTTTTATTATTTTTAAAAAAATATGATGTGAAACTTATATCATTAAATAAAAAAATATATTAATTTGTTTTTATATAATATTAAATTTTGCTTCATTTGTGAATAGGGTTTAACAATAAAATTATTGTTGGTATTTCAATATTTTTGTTACCCACTATTTATTTATTTAAAATAAATTTTTAATACATTGCTCTTTTTAGCACCGATTATTTTGTTTATTTAAAAATAATATGTTTATAACAATATTACGTAAAGCTCGCGCCTACTTTTGAAATGCTTAAAATTTGCTTAGTATATTAAGCTTACGTAAAACTATTCGAACGCCGAATGAGTAAGAGTACCGGTTACCTACGTGGCCGGCGGTGACCTCGATTTCTTTTCAACGATTTACCTTTCAATGCCGTTAGTGACTTGCTTATCGACGACGCAATTTGAAATATACTTTTGATTTTATCAATTATTTAAATATTATTTTAATTACTCAAGTAATCGCGAAGCAGCATTCAGCGTCGAATCTAAGCGCTACTACATTCCCCCACAGGCGTGTGGTAATCGCGGTTTACGTTAAGCTGTTACTCAATAAGCATGTAAACTTCGCATAATGGTACGCTTTCTTAGCTAATTAATATACGACACCTTTTGATGAAATAGAATGGAAAATACCTATGAATTTTTTTTTTACAACTACCCACAACTAAGTGGCCTTTACATCGACAGATATTTTATTAAACTTTTACAAATATTAATTCGATTTTATTTTTCAATTAGTTATTGGACAAGATGATGAAGGTGGTGATGAAGAACCTAATGCGGAAGAACTTTGCGATGGCCGTCCTGGAGACGAGTACTTCCGATTGTCTACAGAAGGTGATTGCCGTGAAGTAGTCAGGTTAGTTAGTTAATTAACGGTTAAAAATAAATAATTTATCTTTTGTGTATGTATATTATATATAATCATTCATTTTTCAATAAATTTTCTTTTTCATTTTGCTATACAAATAAAACAATTTGATTATTATTGTCAAGTTATCCGTATGAGAAATATATGAATTAATCCGTCAACAAAAGACAAACAAAGATACGGGTGGAGGCGTTTTAGTTGGTGCTAATAATTGAATGCACTCCATTGGCATGCAACAACTTGATATGCCAGCCAGTGAATGGAACGGTCGCTACCGTGACTTGAATATTACTCATAGTTTTGTTGAGACTTCTATTTGACAAAGCCCATAAGCTATACCGTTGGTATGAATATTAATATTAATTTACAGAGCACAAGGTATAATAATACTTAAGATTTATTTCAGCTATTTATTCCTATCAGCATTTTTTTTCTACTCAACTAGTTAGTTTATTTTGTTTTATTCAATTAATATATTTCTTTTAAATCTTTTCATCAATTAATAACTTTTATGTAAAGAAATTATAAACTTATGATATTTTGAAATGGAACTATAGACTTACGTCTTAATTCGATTCACGATTAATAAACAATAACTGTATATGCCATTTGATTAGAAATGCATTCATCACACGTGTGAAACCATAAACATGAAAGTGAGTCCCTTCGTTGAAAGTATAGCTGTGTACAGGTGTGACAAAGGAGGTGAAAATGGCGTCACGAGGTTAGCTTCAGTGCGCTGCCCCGGCGGACTGGCATTCGATATCGACCGCCAAACCTGTGATTGGAAAACCCATGTTAAGAATTGTGATAAACTAGAAAGTAAGTTTCCCCAATAACAGGAAGTGATCGCACGAAGGGCTAACACATCTGACTTCCTCCAAATGTCGGAAATTATTCAACCATAGTTAGTCTTTCGCGCGCGCGCTTCCTAAGTTTAAACATAAATTAAAATTGTTGTTATTCTTATCGACGCAGGTGCACTAGGTCAGGTCTTAAACAGATCACATGCCCGTCTGGACTGTCTTTCGATCTTGATAAACAAACCTGCGACTGGAAGGGTAAAGTGACCAACTGTGACAAACTTGAGAGTAAGTGCGATAAAAAGTATTTCGCGAGTAGGCAACAATCGGAGCTTTGGTGAGAGGACGCGTCGCACTGTAGATTTGGTATTATGCATGACCCAGATATAAGAAAACCGTCCACAGCAGGAAAAACGCACTTTTTTTATAAATTAACATATTATTTACAAAGATATAAATACATGCGTGCATACAGACAATATATGTCATAATGAAAAATCTCTAAATATTAAATGCACAAAAGATTTGATTTAAAAAAATATAGAATTGAATGTTATTTGAATAAATGTTCAACTATTTCTTAAATACGGAAAATAGACATTAATTCTTTGCTAAGTTTTCGCGTACATTTCTTTTGCACTTCTTTTCTTACTGCTAAAGCTTATCATAACTTAACTAACTCTGCTTTCTACAAATTCTCACTAATATTTTCTTCACAATTTTAACTGTATTTAATAGACGGCACTATGAACTTCGCTTATTCACATAATTCTGTATCATACATTTAAGCTTTTCTAATTTACTTGGATAAATTGAAATATTATTGAATCATTAGAAATGATTACATGATTACTAAATGAAATATTTATATTCATAGCATATATAGTCTTCATATTAATGTATATAATTTAGTATATTTAATAATCATGTAAACATTTATTCTTGTGTTATTTTTTAAATTACTATTTTCTTACACCACTATTTTACATTGGTTTTGTTACTTCTATTTTATTTAACAACTTAAACTACAGTACATGCTGTTCATTTTATTAAAAGAATTCATTGAAATCTTTACCATTTCAATTCATTTCAGTTATTGAATGGGAAAACTACTATTAATGTAAATAACTGTGTCTCTACCCAGTAACTAATTAACTTTAAAAACTTTCTACTTCTTCTAAAAGCTGAAAGGTCCCTTCTATCCCTCATTAATATTTCTTGTGATAACGCAATCATTTTATCTTTCTACACTATATCTTTTCATTCCACTTTTGGCAAATGAATGACAAAATACGTGATGCGAGGAAAATGTACCTATATATATACAACAATCGATAATAGGTACTGAGTTGGTCACTTTAAAGTTCGTTGAGTACTTTTATATCAATAAGAAGTGTTGTGTCTACGAAAGGGTTATGGTACGTTTGATTCACCGTACATCTATATTTCAGAACCAAGAAAAATTCTGCCTATCTTAAAGACAGATGAACCGATTTGCCCTGAAGGAAAACTTGCTTGCGGAAGTACTGATTGTATGGATAAAGATCTATTTTGCAATGGAAAGCCAGACTGCAAAGATGAATCTGACGAAAACGCTTGTAGTGAGTATTGTTCTCTCACACATTAAATGACTAAAATATTTAATTTACTTTTAGTTACCAAGACCTATTAAATACAAGATATTAAAGACGTTATTAAATAGTACAAAATCTGGCGATATACGTAAACTACTATAATTTTCGTATTTGTTTTTTAAATTTGTCTATCATCTGCACCAATTTAAAGGTTTTTATAAAATAAGATACATATATTTTTGTTTTCTATAGCCGTTGAGTTGGACCCCAACAGAGCACCAGATTGTGATACCAGCCAGTGCAAACTTCCTGACTGCTTCTGCTCAGCTGATGGTACAAGGATTCCCGGAGGTTTGGAGCCATCCCAAGTTCCGCAGATGATAACTATCACTTTTAACGGTGCTGTTAATGTCGATAACGTTGACTTGTATGATCAGATTTTCAACGGAAACCATCTAAATCCTAATGGTTGTCAAATTCGTGGTACATTCTTTGTCTCGCACAAGTATAGTAACTACGCTGCCATCCAGGAATTACACCGTAAGGGACACGAAATTTCAGTTTTCTCAATCACACATAAAGATGATCCAAATTACTGGAGTAGTGGTAGCTATGATGACTGGTTAGCTGAAATGGCTGGAGCGCGTCTTATCGTTGAACGTTTTGCTAACATAAGTGATGCTTCTATTATCGGAGTAAGAGCTCCATACTTAAGAGTTGGAGGAAACAAACAATTTGAAATGATGGCTGACCAATACTTCGTATACGATGCTTCGATCACAGCCCCATTGGGTCGTGTTCCTATTTGGCCTTACACGCTTTACTTCCGTATGCCGCACAAATGCAATGGAAACGCCCACAACTGTCCCTCCAGAAGTCACCCAGTCTGGGAAATGGTCATGAATGAACTCGACAGAAGAGACGATCCTACTTTTGATGAATCACTTCCTGGTTGTCACGTAGTTGATTCTTGTTCAAATATTCAAACTGGAGACCAGTTTGCGCGTCTTCTGCGTCACAACTTCAACCGTCACTACACGACCAACCGTGCCCCTCTTGGTTTCCACTTCCACGCTTCTTGGCTTAAATCAAAGAAGGAATTCAGAGATGAACTCATCAAGTTCATTGAAGAGATGTCTGAAAAGAACGATGTTTACTTCACTTCCCTTATCCAGGTAATACAATGGATGCAAAACCCTACAGAACTGTCCCAACTTAGGGACTTCGCAGAATGGAAACAAGACAAGTGTGACGTAAAGGGACAACCCTTCTGTTCCTTACCTAATGCGTGTCCTTTAACGACCCGAGAGCTTCCAGGGGAGACACTACGTTTATTTACATGCATGGAGTGCCCCAACAACTACCCCTGGATTTTAGATCCCACGGGAGAGGGCTTCAACGTTAGGAAGTGATCTCTTATAAGTAGAATTAAAAAGACTGTACACATGTAAATAATACTCAATAATGATAATGAATACAATTTATTACAACAATGTGGTAGGAAGGCCGTGTCAATTTAGATGATTGTAAAAATGCTCTTATTCCGTATTTAAATGTACAATACTAAAGTTGACATTTGATAAAACTTTATATTTATAAATTACTCAATAAGTTCTGCTGCTACACTTACCCTTGAATTTAGACAAACTTAATGAACTAAGTAAAGTAGGTTGTTACAATCTTATTGTCATTAATAAAAAATAATTGGAATATCTGCATTTTCAATTTACCATAATATACCTCATTCCTCCTTATCCCCTCCTACAAGACTATATTCAAAGTTTGTGTAATAATAATTATTAATCCTCTTATAGTATTTTGAACCTCTTAATTACAATAGTTCTAGATAGTCTCATTATTTACAGTATTTCGATAAGATTTGTGAAGATAATAAAAATAGAGTACTTTAATTGGCGGGTAGCAAAAATCGATCTACACAGCAGTACAAATCTTTCTAAAATTAGATCAAGGTGTCCATTATTTCATTAACTTCGTTTAATCTATTATAGTAAATTGTTTTGTCAACTTTCTTTTTTAAGTTAAGTATTTCGCTCCTAAGTAATAAATTTTCATCTTGTTTGGTTTCTTTACATTTGTAAATACTCATTTTCGTTGACAAACACTAAAAGATGGAGCATTATCAGAATAACTTCTGCAGTGGCGTTAACAGACAAGTACCAAAATTGTTTATGTGCCGATTGTTGACTTTTAATTGGAGTTTCGTAGGAGATACTGATGAAAAACTTACATATAATCTATTATCATAAATATAGTATCATAGTCAATAGCACCGCCTATTAAAAAAGATATATTACTTACGTAACATTACTTACTAAGATAGTGTTTATATTTTTATTACTACTTTTATGTCTAGTAATCGAACCTGATATTTTTTATTTAACAGTGATATTGAAAAAAATATAAAATATTTAATATTATCATCACGTTACAACTAGTAATATTAAAATGTGAGTGTTTTTAAAAAAAACACAGAACATTGAAGGAACCTACTAAAAATATGTCAGATGCGAATGATATTGGCTTTTCTCGTTCTTTCAGATTCGGTAAATATATTTATCAAACCTGAAATAAGAATAGTTCTGAAATAATGTTCAAAAATGAAAAAAATCACAAACGAAAAGTAAATAAATAAATAAATATATTTGTATACCTAATGTATTATTTTATGTTATCATTGAATACATATATACATATAAGTAAACAGCGCTCTGTCACGTGTTCTTCATTGGTTCGAAATAAATAATTTGGTCTTAAACACAAAGAAAACCAAATGCATGGAGTTTACACTTCCCAATGTAAGTCAGAATTGTAGCCTACTCCTTAACAATGAAGTTTTGGAAATGACTGACTCAACGGTTTGACTAGGTATAACTTTAAATAAAAAGCTCCAGTGGAACCCCCATCTCTCAACACTCGCAGTCAAACTCAGCTCCGCCGTCTATGCAATTAAAAAAATAAGACAATTAACGGATGTCAATACAGCTCGACTTGTTTATTTTAGTTACTTTCATTGTATTTTATCTTACGGTATTTTGTTATGGGGCAGTGCTGCTGAAGTTTTCTCTATTTATTTTACAAAAAAGAGCTGTGCGGGCTATTTATAACTTAAAAGCTAGAGATTCCCTGAGAGATGTCTTTAAAGAAATTGGTATTCTTACGGTCGTTTCTCAATACATATTTAATAATAATAAACATTTTATTTGTACGTCACAATTTGGATACATGTGTAAAAAACAGTGACAGACACGCTATAAATACTAGAAATAAAAATAAACTTTCAACGCAGATATTTCGTCTGCAAAAAGTTAAAAAATCCTTCATGGGCATGAGTGTTCGCATATATAATAAGCTTCCACAAGATATCTTAGATCTTCCTTTACTTGCTTTTAAATCTAAAATTAAAAGTATACTATTAAATAAAGCTTATTATAGCATACAAGAGTTCTTAGTTGATCGTATTTCGATCAAGTAAATGGTTAGGTTGTGGAGCTTTGGTTGTTGACTCATTTGCAGGATATTCTAATCTGTACATCAAACATTGTTCACATATTTTAAAAAGAGCAACTGTTGAGTTTCTGGCCAGCTCTTCTCAACAGAACAGCTTTCCGAGCTGGTGGTAGCTTAAGGACGGACTGACTATACTGACATTTTTATAATGTAATAATTGACGATTCAAAAGTGCGTGTAAATGCCTATTTGAATAAAGATATTTTGAATTTGAATTTGAATTTGAATATAATAATGACTATTAAATCTATTATATTATGAAATTTATTACTGTGAGTAGGTTGCAGGTTCTTGTACTACTTGTCTTAAGATTTTTTCAATAATATTGACCAAGCATTGCTTGTCGATTTTAATGCTTGTCTAGGAATAAACAGCTCCCAGCCATTAATCTCCTTATATCTATAATTTATCTGGGCCTTGGTGATAAAGAAATATACCATAAACAATTCTGCATATCTTAGAATAAATTCAGAATATATATTTATACTATCAATCTGCAGTGGAACAATGGAACTCGTGACAGAAAAAATTAAAAAAGTTCACTCAAAAACTAATTCTACGAACATTTTCAAAATATCAACTTCAAGGCCTCTAAACAAAGTTAAGTATATAACAAACCTTTGGAGCAAGCCGTAGCTAAAATTTTTTTATATAATTTCTATAGACAACGACGAACTGAGAAGATTCAATAAAGTGAGATGGTGGTTATGTACAGTATGGAAGCAAAGTGTAATAGTGTCGATGTTGTTGGTTTGTCACACTAACATTGTGGGCCCTGTTCCACCAAGTCTAAATGATGACGGCGATATCAGTCGACCCTCGCTGGCATTGTCATATAAAGCTTTTTTTTACTTCCTGAATACATATTCAAATTTTATGGCAATTATTACTATCGAATGACGTATTACAGAAAACAGAAATGTATTGATTGCCTTTCACACAAAAGGTACACAGTCGAAATTTATTTTATAGACCCTTTAAAAGCTTAAAAAGGTAACAACCGTAGGTCCGTATAGTTTACTATCGACAGATGTTTAAAACTTTCTTTGTCAAAGACCATAGGAGTTCTAAGCACAACAAAGCATATAAATGTTGTTAAGGCTTAATGTAACAAAATTCCATGAAGAAATAAAGAATATTATCACTAGAAATAAACTTCCTCTAAAACTTTGCCACACAGAAGAAAACCAGGCCTGATGCTCGGCACTTCTCGTCAATATAGGAAAGTCAATTCTGGAACCCTACAGGAATGCAAATGTAACGATAAATTGTTATTTAAAATACCTTATGTCCTAAAGGCAGGTAAGTCACAGAAATATTCTCTTTACTGATGTTATTTTCACCATTAAATAGCACTACAGGTGCAGGTGGCAGGGAAATGAAGTTTTTTTTTTGCGAATTGTAACGTACATAGAAAACTATTGTTAGTTATTGTGAAATTTGTAATATAATTTTTAAAAAAGTAATCTTCCACTTTCTGATCAAAGCTACTGTTGCGGACTGCTTTAAAGCTGAAGAAAGACCACTTTTCTGAAATATCTGAAGAAGTTTACAAAAACGGACTATTTTCCGTTCGATTTGGCTATTTACATAAAAGTGTAACGTATGCAAGTTTCTCGTTTTATTTATGTCCGTTTGCAACACCGTCACCACCAGCAGCTCTTATATCACTTATTCGCTTAAACAAAAGCAATTGAAAATTGGGAAATATAATACTAAAAAAAACTGAAGTTAAATGTTTTCCAAAGTATTCTTCGAACCAGGCGGGGGCCGGGGCAAGTTTAAGTCCTTGCACCTAATTCCAGACGCCCATACCTTATAAGTCAATTAAATATTTTTTTAGGTTTTATTTAGGTTCCATTACACCACAAAAATTAAATGAATTTCCTTTTGGCCGGACTAGGTGTATTGTATTTATAAAATACAAATGTATTTATAACGTGCATTCTGGATTTCTGCAACGTAACTCGAGGAAATGCGAATGTGCGTTTTATTTTACTTATTTAAATACTTTTATTATTTAGCTAAGTAAAGTAAAAAGTATTCTTATTTAATTGTCAGTCAAATAATGTAAAGTATATATAAGCTGTAAGTTCTAAGCTTTCCTTTAAAATACGCGACATGGTTCTAGGTGCTATTTTCATTTCCCGAGGTAAAACATAATCTTCCGGACAGGATTTCTTCGATTTTTTTCCTACACTGCTTTGATAACCTTTTCCATACGAACACTATGTGGACGGCCAACTATTTTTCTATCACAAACAGAGGACGTTTCATTGTACCTTTTAATAGCGGTACACCAACACAAAAAATTGCATTTGTCTCTACACCTACCTACCCATTTCTGTGTTTTGCTAACGCAAATAAACGATTCTTTTATCACTCCACTCCTTTTTAATATCACAGAAATATATTACACCAATGTACGCGTAAATAAAAAAACACAATGGCTTTTTATGTAAGAATGACAGTCTCCAAATTAAGTATGTTTACATTTTATGGCCAATCTAAGTCTGTTTAAGACTTACTAATTTTTTTTTCAAAGTTTACGTCAAAGAATCTTAAACATATTTTTATGATTTTTTTATATTTTTTAACACTATTTAACTGTTTATCTACATAAAGACGGTTAAGTTTTACATGTACCTGTAGTATATATGCATATACATATAAAAATGTGTTTAAAATATACTAGATTTCTGTTTACAATAAAAACTTTAAACATTTCAGTAAGTTTCGGGTTCTTATTCGGTTTCGGCCGATGCACGCCTATGAAGTTCCAAAGTTTTTCTTAGGCAACCGTCAATGTCTTCTTGTGGTCTACAAAAAAATATATTATACTTCATGGAAAAAGTTTTTCTTTTCAATAGTGAAATAATTACGTAACGATATACATATATTCAAGGTTATATTTTAAATAAAATAAAAATAATACGGCAGTGTCAACTTAAGCAATTATGTTTCAATGATAAATATATTGTTATTTAAAAATGCAAAAATTTTAAATTCGGGAAACTTAAATACTTTAATATTGTTATAATTAATCTTTGGAATCTTCTTCATACAATCTGGGTCTTGGATTCTCAGTAACAATAATAATCAATTGTTGAGTACACAAAATTTTTTTAAATTTCAAATGTCTAAGTATTATTAATAAAATTTTATAAATTAAAAGCCTGAGTATGTTTATCAAAAATATTTTTTTTTAACTGCAATAAACGATTAAAGTATTTAATCGATTACAACTTCTTCATAAAAAAATCTATTGGTATAAAAAATCTCATCGTTACATCACTAACTAGTTCTCGACTTGTCAAAGTCAAAGAAATGGTTGGAAATAGTAGAAACAGTAAATATTAATATTGGTGCATAAAATACAAGTTTAATATTTATCATTACTGTAAGGGATAAATATAATAACAGTATTATCCTATTTAATTGATAATACAAAATCACGGGCTGCTAAGTTCCAGCAAATAAATCATAAAAAGCTTACTTATTTAGTCTTGTCTACAAAGTATCATGTGTTCAAAAATAAGAGCACTGTTATTTATAAATAATAGACTTTATTTTCGTAAAAGTATTTGTACTTCACTTCCAAAAAGTAGTTTATTAACTGTTCTACCAAAAGAAGATGAGGATTTGACAGAAAATGTTAATAAAGATTTATCTGATATCACACCCTACTTTCCGGAATCATTTAATCTTGCCGCATATGCAAATAAATCAGAAACATTACGAAATCTTATAGATCTTAATGTCAACCTTAGTAAAATTGAGAAGAAACCTCAGATTGTGTATAAGATTCTAAAATTAGATTATGAAAAGGATATAAAAAACAGCCTTATGTTTCTTAAAGATTATGTGGAATTAGAAAATATGGGTAATTTTTTAACCAAAAATCCATTAATGTTATGTGTACCATTAGATGATATGGAAGTAAGAATAAACTATTTAAAATCAAAGAATTTTACCGGAACTCAAATAAATGGAATTATTACTAGAAATCCCTTCTGGTTAATGTTTAGGTAAGTTTAAATACACATTTAACATAAAGATCAAAGTCTCATTTATACTTTCTTTCCAGCCTAATTCAATCATTTGTTTTTTTTGTTAACATTTTTTATTCTATTTGTGTTTGATTTGTGTGTACAAAAAAGGTTATTATTGTTATTATTATTATTAATATTATTAATAATATAATGATAATAATGTTAATACTTATCAACCCTTATTACAGCACAATAAGAATAGACAAACGACTAGGTTTCTTTCAACAAAAATTTAATTTACATGGTGATGAAGTAAGAAAATTAGCAACAATGGCACCTAAAATAATAACATACAACCTCCACCACATAAACACTAATAACTTTGTTGTTAAAGAAGAAATGGGATTCAATGATCATGAAATTAAACAATTAATTTTACACAAACCAAAAATATGGATGATAAGTAAGTTTTATTGTAAATAAAATAATTGAATGTATATTGTAAACGACTTAAATACCTTGAAACATAATTATACATCTAGGAAAACATACTTAAAATAGCTTAATTTATGTAATATTGTGCAATTTAATTTTGTTTGTTGCAGACCAACTGGCTTTAAAACAGAGATTCACTTATTTACACAATGAAATAAAGATACCCCATGATACAATCTTACAAAATCCAAATGTGTTATTGTCCAGAAATTTCAAAGTTAAACAAAGACATAAATTTTTAGAATGTTTAGGAAGAGCGCAATATGATGCAACTAAGGAAAATTTTATCCCAATCATGGCATTAGCAGAAGGCACGGATATAGATTTTTGCAAGAACTATGCAAAATGTACAATAGATGACTTTAACACATTTTTAAAAACATTGTAAAACCTAACCAGCTTTACCGAGAACAACTTTATTTTGAAATGCATTAAGTGAGTGATACAGAAGAGTATCAAATATCCCAGCAACAGTGAACACACCCCCTACAATTGCACAAACATTTGTAGCGAAGTGACCTATGGACCTGCAATTTTAACATAGAAGATTAGAATATTAATTAAATGAATATTGAAAATATTGATTTCTAGTTTTGTTAGACACACCTTTCTTTTTCTGTATATTTAACCATAAGAGGCGATAATTCGTAACTAAAGAAAGCTCCTGGCATTCCAGATTCGACATTTATATTGGACACAGATTTTTGATGCCTTGTTACTGAAAACTGATTGGTATGTAGAATTGTATGGTCCAAACTTACAAACATTGTTGGAACAATTTTTAAATAATACTGAAACATAACAGCACCTGTAAGAATAACAAAATATTTAGATTTTTGTAACATTGTAAAACATATTTTGTATCTGCACCTACTTTAAAGTCCAGACGTTAACTTATAAGACATGTTATAAAGAAAATATACTCTTATTTATTTTATCTCAAACTTTCAAAGTTCATTGTATCATACGCCTATATCTAGTATAAAATATTCCTCAACTTTGTACTTGATAGACGATTTCTACAAAGTGTGCATAAAACATGAAATGGGAATTTTTATTACAAAAGTTGATACAGTATAAAAATATCAAAAAACAAATCAATCAAGCGATATCAAAGAATAGCCATCTGTTTTTTGTATCGGAAGATTAACACAACCACTCTTTCTAATACGGTATTTTGAAGTATTAATAAACAAAACTATATCAAAACAAAAATTTAAAATGTCTATGATTTTAATACAAATGTCAAACGTCATAATTGACGTCTGTCTACAAAGACAAGAATTGAAGAATGATAAACTTTTTGTCAAAATCCACTACCGTTCTTATTTAAGATATTTAATAAAACACAAAAATGCCCGTGCCGGGTGGTATGTATCAAAGTCAGGGACCCTCTTGTTTTGATAAAATGAAGATGGGTTTCATGATAGGTTTTTGCGTTGGAATGGCGAGTGGAGGCCTTTTCGGCGGATTCACTGCGTTAAGGTTAAATAACATTCCATAACATTGTTTGGTAGCGAAACTAATAAATACAGACATCTAAATTATATTTCATTGACAGATA
This sequence comes from Mechanitis mazaeus, assembly GCA_959347395.1. Classification (NCBI taxonomy): domain Eukaryota; kingdom Metazoa; phylum Arthropoda; class Insecta; order Lepidoptera; family Nymphalidae; genus Mechanitis; species Mechanitis mazaeus. The sequence goes on from OY365750.1 coordinate 4,904,833, forward strand.
TGGTGCAAGAGGGCGCGAACTAGTTCATTCTGTTGGAAAAGTGATGCTTCAGGGAGGGGGAACATTTGGCACATTCATGGCTATAGGAACTGGCATACGGTGCTAATTTTAGTAATGTTAACATAAGGAATTACTAACAGTAATCTTGTATATAATTTCAAGTTAAAATGTAGACATCTTATCTTTTAACTAATTAATAAAGTTTCATTGTAAGTTTTTGTTTAACCTTATTTAATACGTTACTTTCCTTTCCTTTTTGCGTTAATAACAACAATATAATAAATCACACAAAATAGGAAGGTTGATTACTATTTCTTAAAATAAAAAGATCAATTACTAAACAAAATTGAGTAAAATTTATCTACATTTTATTTTGCATTTACCTATAAAAGTAGAAATAACTACCACTAGACTCAATTGTTTCTGTATATATTTATATACTTTGTTATTTTATTACAATCCTTAGGTAAGCTATGAAAATATTAGATACAAAGATTAAGTTATAAAATTCTTGAAATAACCTTTTTATAAAAAAATTTGAGAACAAGGTATTTTGAAAATAGGTTTTCAAATTTCAAAGGAAGGCATTGTCTTAAAATCCTGTATGTCACAATATTAATATTATATAAATAAATCCCTTTGTTTTGTGATATATTAACAAAATATTTAAATTATAACCATACCTTCCTTAGCTAAACCAGTGATACCATCTAGGGGTGCTGTATTTGCACCTTTAATATCAGTTCCAAATGATAGATGCTTAATTATATGTGTTGTGTTGAACACCGATGATGAAAAAGGCTGTACATCATGAACATGCACATGATTAATTGTGAAACTTTTGCCTGGGGCTATGTGAAAACTTCCTCCTACCTAAAAAAATATAAATATATTATCATTTTGTGATATAAAACTTATTTTTGTATGTAACTTGAGTTGAGTATGGCTCTACTCGTAATTTGGGGTCCTTATTCATGAGCTCTAAGCATGGCAGAAATCCCGTTATGAACCAACCAACCAAAACATGCCAACATATGCTCAGAGCTCATGTATAAGAACCCTGATTGTGTTCAAAACTAGTTGGGCTACTATTGATAATAATTAATTCAGAACAGCCAAATACTATATATATTATTAGACTTAATACTTATTTCATTTTCATTTAATTTTAAATTACCCTATTAACTTCCATGTAACCATATATCTGACACCCTTCTTTTAGAGCAAGGTTAGTCCTCTCTATTGAATCATCGTCTTTGCATTGTTCTACAGTTCCAAGATCTGGCAGAGCCCATCTCCTTAATCTATAGGCTTCTTTAACATCTTCACATGTATTACAACACCTTTAGAACAAATAGAAATACAAGATTAACCAAATCAATATTCATTAAGATATGGTACTTTTAATAAATATAAACATATATCCACTTCACACTAGCAATATACTATATTCCTATATATATAGTATATTATCTAAATCATTTAAATTGATATTACTACACTAACTTATAATAATAATTCCTTACTGTGAATCATTGAATGCTGCACCATAACAACTCCCACATGTGACAGTAGCTATTGCTGAAGTGTTTTGTTTAACCTAAAAGTAATAAAAATAATTACTTTTAGAACAATAATAAAAACTAAAAAGGCATTTGGTCCTTACAGTTGAAGATATAGCTATGTCTTCCTTTTTGGGTTCTTCTATTGGGATACCATTTAAATCTAATCTTCTTTTATGTACATTGTGATCCATTTGAAGATGTTGTTCACCAGAAGAATCCATAGCATCTAGCACCAGATCTATTTGTTTTATTAATAATCCATTTAATTTAAGGTAAAGATTAAGGAAGTATTTCATTTCTCCAGAATACTTACAGTCACAAGAGATTCTAGGGACTACTATATCGAAATTGATTCTTAATTTATGACCTCTTGACGTGTCTACAAACAGTTCTTCAGATATGTTAGGAGACAAATATGTATGCAACTCAGAAATAATAAGTAAAACCATTATCAATGCACCCGTGACTGTAACTAAAGAATATAATAATATTATAATACAAAACAACAAAATAGCAAAAGGTACGAAATGATATTTGATATGTACTTATTGCACCAGTGGCTGTTTTAACTCTGAAGTCTTCTAAAGTCTTAGCATAAGCATCGAGCTGCTTAAATTTACCAATTATTTGAGATGCCATAATAAAGTTTTATCTTAGCGACCTCACTAATCAGCACAAACAAGCATAGAGTACAGTAGAAGTAACGTATAAATTTTATAACATTAATCAAAGAAAAAGGTACACAATTATCACTTTCTTTAAACCTTATATGTTTCTTATTAATTGTTCAGCTATCGGCTTTTCGAAAAATTAACAGCTGTGGTGCTGTCAAACTGTCATTGGTTGTTATTGTTGTTGGGAAATTCTCCCTACAATGGCAGGCAATAATCGGAGACCATACAGCTTTTAAATATGAAATTGATTCTATTTGTCAAATAAAACAATATTATGTACATATAAAATATACAACATCACCTGCCAACTTATTTAGCAACCTAGATTTAAAAAATTAAGATTTTAGTGTTTTAAACATTTAAATATATAAAAGTAGCTAGAAAAATCTGTATATTAAAATACAATAATTGCAATGTTTTAAGTGAGTGACCTCAAACTATAAATTAGAAAAAAACTGTTGTCATAGTTTTTGTTTTTTTATTAAATTTCTTTGTATTTCATTATCACAGAAATCATCCCCTTTGAGAATCTTGATAAAGTAATAAGGGTTGTTTTATGGGTGATACAAAGCTGTTTATATTTTGTTTATAGTTCAAATAATATTATTAGTTTTAAGTTTGATTTGCCACTTTAGTTTTTTTTAACTTCTTTTAAAGGTCATTATTTTTGTCATTCTTCAATAGGAAAAATAGTATTACAAACACGAAAACTAGTCTAATAAACACCTAAATGACACAAGCGCAGATAAAATTTTATTTTATCATATGTACTTTAGTACACGTAGACATGAAATAATTAACTATCTACGTCAGTACAAAATAAAATATTGATACAGGACACAGATGTCAGTCCTCAATTGTCACTGGCTATTTAATGATTACGTTTAGTCTTTCACTAAACGACTTTCGAAGTTACCGATTTTCCAATTCGACCTGCGTTCTGCAGATTAATTAAACGAAGTAAGTGCGATTTTTTTTAAGCCGTGAAATATGCAAAAATATAATTTGTAATTTTCATTTTTTTCAGTCTTTTACTTGCAAAGTAATTTATAAGATATTTAACGTATGTCATTTCTTTGGAATACTTTCACTGCTTTGAATACCGTATGGACTTTTAAATATTCAGTTATTTATTTTGGTATTATGTATAAATTAATGATATATAGTGTTTTTTAGTTATAACATATAAGGATATAAATATGTCAACAAAAAATAACCTATAAACCTTGAATCCACCCTTTCACTTACGAATATAGAACGTTAATAAATATTTTTATTTATTAACAAGTAAATCTTAATTTCATGTAATGTTTTAATAAAAATCACACCCAATAAGTCTTCTATACTGTTTTTGCAGTTTCTAAGTGTAAGCAATAAAATATAAAAAAAATACAAAGTTCTCTATTTTTACATTATGACACGTTAATTTGTTACTTCTACTCTTATTTAGATATTAATTAATTATTTTTTATCATTGGAGGATATCATTTTATCTTACTTAAAATAAATATAACATATGGATCATGATGTAACATGGCAAAATTATGTTTCAATTGTTACATATTGCATATGAATAAAATATAAAATTATAATATATATATATATATATATATATATATATATATATATATATATGCTCTCTTTATGTGATACCTAATTGTACTGAGCTCTTACCATATGGATGACAAACATAAGTGTAATTGTTAAAATATTATTTTTAAATAATCACAAATTTATTTTCAGGAACCAACATGAATACCTCCCTAACTGGAAATGAAATAAGAAAAACCTTTATTGATTTCTTTATTGATAAAGGTCATAAATATGTTCATTCTTCATCAACAATTCCTTTGGATGACCCTACCCTGCTGTTTGCAAATGCCGGAATGAATCAGTTTAAACCCATTTTCTTAGGATCAGTTGACCCAAACTCTGATATGGCACAGTATGTAAGGGTTGTTAACACCCAAAAATGTATTAGAGCTGGGGGGAAACATAATGATTTAGATGATGTTGGAAAAGATGTTTACCATCATACATTTTTTGAAATGATGGGTAATTGGTCATTTGGTGATTACTTTAAAAAGGAAATATGTCAGTGGGCTTGGGAACTTCTAACTGAAGTTTACAAATTATCTGCTGATCGTTTGTACATTACATACTTTGGAGGTGACACAGCTTCTGGACTTGAACCTGATTTAGAATGTAAGAATATTTGGATTAATCTAGGGGTTCCTGAATCACACATTTTACCTGGAAGTATGAAAGATAACTTTTGGGAAATGGGTGAAACAGGGCCCTGCGGTCCATGTTCTGAGCTGCATTATGATAGAATAGGGGGTCGTGACGCCGCACATCTAGTAAACATGGATGACCCTGATGTTTTGGAAATTTGGAATTTGGTGTTTATCCAATTTAATAGAGAATCTGATGGATTACTTAAACCACTGCCAAAGAAACATATTGATTGTGGTTTAGGACTGGAAAGATTAGTTTCTGTGATTCAAAATAAGAAGGCTAATTATGATACTGATTTTTTTATGCCAATATTTAAGGCCATTGAAAATGGTACCAAGGTAAGACCTTACACAGGTAAGGTTGGTTTGGAAGATACAGATGGTATTGACATGGCTTATCGAGTATTAGCTGATCATGCCAGAACATTGACCATTGCTTTATCTGATGGAGGACATCCAGATAACACAGGAAGAGGGTATGTTCTTCGTAGAATTTTGAGAAGAGCTGTCAGATTTGCTTCAGAGAAACTAAATGCAAAGCCTGGTTTCTTTGGAACATTAGTAAATACAGTTGTAGAATTATTGGGTGAAGTATTTCCTGAAATTAAAAAAGATCCAGAATCTATTATTCAAATTATTAATGAAGAAGAAATCCAATTCTTAAAAACTCTTACAAGAGGTAGAAATTTGCTTAACAGAACAATAGAAAAACTGGGTGATTGCAAAATAGTACCTGGTGACGTAGCTTGGCGTATGTATGATACATATGGTTTTCCTATTGATTTAACTCAATTAATGAGTGAAGAGAATGGATTATCCATTGATATGGATGCTTATGAAAAAGCTAAAAAGGAATCTCAATTATCCTCACAAGGTAAAGCTGTTGGGCAAGAAGATTTATTAAGCTTGGACATACATGCTATTAGTCACTTACAAGAGACCGGCGTATCAACGACAGACGATTCTCCAAAATATAAATATACACCCTCTTCTGTCGAGAAAGATGCTGAGTATAAATTCGCACCCTGCGAAGGAACCATCGTAGCGTTACGAAAAAATAAACAATTTGTAGACCACGTTAGTAGTGGTCAAGAATGTGGAGTTATACTTGATCAAACAAATTTTTATGCTGAACAGGGTGGACAAATATTTGATGAAGGGTACATGGTAAAAGTAGATGATGAAAGCGTAGAATTCACTGTTAAAAACGTTCAAGTTAAAGGAGGATATGTCCTTCATACAGGCAAAGTTGAAGGAACTCTTAAAGTTGGAGACAAGGTTACACTCCACATCGACTCTGAAAGGCGGAGATTAGTTATGAATAATCATACAGGTACACATATTCTAAACAATGTGTTAAGAAAAGTTCTTGGAAATGATTCTGATCAACGTGGTTCACTTGTAATGCCTGACCGCCTCAGATTCGACTTCACTAATAAGGGACCAATGACTGTTAAGCAAATAAAAGATGCAGAAGATCAAATAAAAGAAATAATTAATCAAAATAAAGCAGTATTTGCTAAACATACCAGTTTAAGTGAAGCTAAAAAAATAAAAGGTCTGCGTGCCATGTTTGATGAAAATTATCCAGATCCTGTAAGAGTTGTCTCCGTCGGAGTCCCTGTCGAAGAATTAGAAAAAAATCCCGAGGGTTTGTCTGGTTTTGAAACTTCTGTTGAATTTTGTGGTGGCTCTCATTTACATCAAACTGGACACATTGGAGAATATGTTATTGTTAGTGAAGAAGGTATAGCAAAAGGAATACGCAGAATTGTAGCTTTAACAGGACCCGAAGCTATCAAAGCTTTGAGCAAAATGAGCTCTTTAGAAAACGAGGTCAATGGTATTGCTAATTTAATTAAAGAGCAAGGTGATAGTATTAATCAAAAAGAGATTGTTAAAAACATTGTAAACCTGACAAATGACGTATCACATGCCCAGATTGCATATTGGAAAAAAGAGGAATTAAGAAATATGTTGAAAAATTTAAAGAAACTATTAGACGATAAAGAGAGAGCTGCCAAGGCTCTGACAGCCAATTCTGTTGTTGAGAAAGCTAAAGAATTATGTTTAAAAGATGAATCCACACAAGTTATTGTTGAGGAATTAAAAGCTTATAATAACACGAAGGCCTTAGATGGGGCTTTAAAACAAGTGAAACAATTATTACCAAATGCAGCTGCTATGTTCTTTTCTGTTGACGATGATTCGAATAAAATATTTTGTCTCGCAGCTGTACCTAAAAATTTAAATGAAAAAGGTTTACTAGCATCTGAATGGGTGCAATCAGTAGTACCAGTAATAAGTGGAAAAGGTGGGGGAAAGGCTGAGTCTGCTCAAGCATCTGGCAACAGTCCGAACAGCTTGCAAGAAGCAATTAAAATAGCTCGTGATTTCGCGTGTTCTAAACTGTCTTAAGTGCGGGACCATAATATGCACTTATTTTTGTTTTATTTAAAATATTTTATTTACACATCGCTTGCATTTTAATAAATTAACATGCATTTATTTAATTGACGTTTTATTACATAGCATAGGTTGATTATGTACAGTTCATTATTTTTTAAAATACATAGTTTCAAATACAGTAAACAATATTTAGGCTTTGTTATAGTTAACCAAACAACATGACAAAAATATTTAATATGGGTTAAATCCACTGTTAATGATTTCTTTGGTTTATTTTGTTATAAAATCAATTATGAAAATTGTGGAGACCCGAGACAGTGAATATATTCTAGCTGATATAGTTCTGGACAAAAGAAAGTAAGTGAAACACCATGACACGACTCGACTCGAAAACTAATGGCACTAAAATATACAATTTTATTAGGCTATTCTAGGGACACCTGAGAATGTATCTATAACATGCAAGAGTTTAAATCGTAAATTATTGTACCTACGTGGAGTGAGTTTCTAATTTCTTAAGTACCTAAAAACTAGGAAAAAGTAACCGTCTCAAAAAGAAAGAAGTAAATGATGATAATAAAAATTCAACAATAAATATCACAATTGCCATTGGAATGACAGAATGACTAAGGGTGAGCGCAGACCAGGACGAGCGCAACATGGCGACACGGTCCTATTTCCTTCAGTATTTAATTTTATTGTTGTTATTAGATAAACTACATATAAAAAAATGATGATGAAAAATTAATTTGATTAGTCGAGCAGAGCATATAGTGACAAATTGATGAAAATGAACACTCAGGATAGAAGTTGTGAAGATATGGGAACTTAGTTTTTACTAAGTAATAGTCAAGAATTTTTTTTCTGCCTTACTGTAAACACACCTAAGTTGATTATTTGTGTTATAACCGTGGTATGTATGCCTTATTACTGACTTGACTCCTGACTCAGTTTTAAAATCCATTCTCAACATTTATGCGTAATCAGCTCCTTTTTTTCGCACACACTCTCACCACCCAGATCCTGAGTTCAGTTGGAACTCTCTAACATGACGGTCCTTTTACCGAATTTTATTAAAAAGACATTAAGTGTGTAAAATATTTTTCATTTTTGTGAATAAAGCGCTATTCTCGGGGAATCCTTACATTTTGGTGACAGGGATGGGATCTCAGGAATATTTCGTTATTATTGGGGTCGCCACTAGAGAAAGTAAATTAGAAGTATTATTTCCGCAATTAAAAAATCTTGATTTAAAAAATGTGAGCATTCAAGATCTTGGCTTGGAAATCTAAAGCCGAATTCATTAAAAAACTATATACAGCTGAACTTCAATCGTCTCAGGGATACCTTCGACTTTCTGCACTCCTTAGCGAGTGCGTTACTGTCGACGAAATCATCGTTATCTTCATACATTGCCAACTCTCAAGAAGAAATGTGTTATATTTTAACTATTTTTAAAATTAATTCCCTGTAAGTACTTTCATGATTGTTAGTTTATCTAATAAAAGAAGACAAAACTAATTCAATGTTTTTTTTAAATATGGAAAATAATTACATCTCAATAACTGAAAGTCAGTAATTCATCTTTTTTCATCTTATGATTGTACTACAAATATAATTCTTTAATTTATCTGAAAGTGTAATATAATATTGTGCGCACCGTAATCATTCTCGCAAGTGGCCGAACCAGACAAATATTAAATTTCATTCAATAACAGCCCTAGACAAGTTATAAAAGTTTATAATTTTATTTATTGTTGCTATTATTCAATTTAAGTACAATTTATTATATTCTAAAATGTCTAAAAAAAAGAAGCTTAAGAGAAAGAATAAGAAAACATTCTATTTCAAATTTAAATTTCTTAATTAAATTCGTAAAACTGTACAATGGTTCCAAAGAAAAACAATGCTTTCACTAATAATTGCAACAACGTCTTCTCCTTAGCCTCTCCTTGACAAGAGGAAATAAACAAATTCTTTAATATATTTTAAGTGAAGACGGAAAAAAGAGATATCGGTTGCTCTGTCGAAGAACTTCATAAATGAAGCAGTTTAAGACTTCTACAAACGAACGAACCAACATACCACATTCCTCATAGAACAGAAACTATAGTTGTAACTTTTTAATATCTGACCTCTAAGAAGTTCTCATCTTATATTATAATCCATTAAATTTGCTACTAATATATAAACATAGATTTTTCATTATTTTTTGCACAGATGTTTCCAAATTACCATTTAATTATGTTAAATTACACAACTTCCGAAAAAGGCTTTTTAACTTCTTTCTTCTTAAGTGCATTGGAATTCTTCAACTAAAAAACTCATTTTTATAAATTATATAACATACTAACTTTGCCCGCGACTTCATTCGCGTGGCGTAATGATTTAACACCGGTAAAAAGTTGACAAACTAGTTTTTGCTTGTATCATTAAAACAACTTATAAATTTTGTTTTGGGGACTTATTTTAAGAGGTAGAAGTCGTACTAATTTTAATGAACGGTACTACTACACTTTATTAATTTTTAACGTAATTTCTTATCGATAACAAATATTATATGTGCTCGAAAGACTTCGAGATAGGACAGGCGAAGTAATTTCTTTACATGATTTCTAACAAAAACAGAGTTTATAACCTCTGTGGCGCCATCTAGTTTCGGACAACAAAACTAATTTATAGGATGTACCCATTGTGTAACTTTTTCTCTGGTACTTTTAATCTAATTTTCAAAAATATCATAATATAATAACGATTATATTTTTTGAGGCCCTTAAACCTTCTTAATGAGAGTAATTATTTAAGTGTGTTTCTTCAAAAGACAAACAAACATTCATATCAATATATTGACTGAGATCATTTATATTGGATACATTTAAATAAATAAACTTGCATTTTAAATGATTTTTATTGAACTTTATAGAAGAACTTTTAAATATAGTTCAAACAAAATATATCTTATATAACTGACATAGTACACTAAATATATCTACATAATAAAATTATTGTTTAAACAAATATTCATAAAATTTTTTGGTTGGTCTTTTTTATTCCGGCACCATTCCATTTAACAATGCCATTTGTGGGTTGGTGCATTAAAATTAACATATTAATAATTTACAATATTCTACTACAGCTAATAGCAAACCTATTACTCCTGACCGAAACCTTCAGTTTCTTCAATTGCATAATTTAGTTTTTCACATAACTGTTCATAACTTTTGTAAGGCGGTAAATCGAGTCGATTGAAGCAAGTATGCGACCGCGGGAGCCATGTGTCCTTTCCAACCTTTAAAAATAAATAAAACATTTTTTTGTGTTCTAATGATACTGATATAAATATAGTGATATATTAATAGTTTTAACTACCTTTTAGTCTACAATAAGCTTATGGAGTTTAATAGAAATAAGTATCTTTCTCTAATATAAACTTAACATTTACTTCTATGATATATATTACAAACGTACTAATAAGACACTAAGATAATAAATACACACCTTTTCTATACAAAATCTCTGTGGTCCGTTAGAACCCATGAGCTCTGCAAACCCTCCCACGGGTACTCGACACGTTCCCGTCACGAACTGCAATAGACGAGCGCGTTTCTCGTTGTCCATTTGCCTCACGAACTGAAAAAAGGATTAATTAATTTTAAAATATTTAAAGGTTTGTTTATATTCAATGTTTCAATGTTTAAATGTATAAAAAACTGTCCTTTTTAATCAGAAAAACTATTTAAAAGTGTTAAAATTTTAAAATATATGTATATGATTTTTGTGTGTTTGTTTGTCCTTGATTTGCCTTACCCAGCTGTGATTTTTGTATGTTCGATGTTGTATTGTGATTTACAATTAGACCCGTTAGGTGGCGCTATAATACTTTTCATTTTTAATTTTTCCGGCAGGACGTCCGTGTGATCCGCTAATATAATGTAAAGTCGGTAATTATATAGTTCCATACCTGCCAGAACCACACGACCTGCTTGCTGGTGCGCGTATAGTGTCTGTAGATGGTGTTTCGTTGCCAGTCATCCACGTCCACCTCCTGCATTCCGCACAGCATCAGCTCCAACTCGCGCTCATCGAAGTACTTCAGCCACTCCAATGGCACCACCTAGTATTAGTAGTATTCGAGATATATAAACTGAATAATATGCTTAAACTCCGCCTTCAAATATGAATATTGCATTGAATGTACACTTTCTTTATACTTGGAATTTTTTGTTGTTCCTCAATAAAACTATTGAACTCTGAATATACCTCATTAAAACCATCAAGAAAAGCATTGGTTTGCTCCTCAATTCCTCTGGTCATTCTCCACTGAGTAACTAATTGTAAATATTGCTCCTTGTTTGCCTGAAACATAGTAGATACAATTTATTTTATGAAACTTTACTAATTCAAGTCATAAAAAATACATGAAATAAAATTCACTTACTTCAGTCACGCGTTCCTTGTCGCCGGCCGGTTTTAGTTCATGGTGTATAACTTGCCCTAAAACTTCAAAATCTACGCTATACCACATTTCAAGGCCACATTCATCAATATTGTTGTCTTTAATCCAAACTAACGAATTGTAGAATTCTGGATCGATTGATTCAATGTCCTTCATGGTTAGCTTTTTGTTTAACATTCTTTTGTAGAAGGGCATCGTAAAACCGGAATATATAAATCTACCGTGATAAAGAGCCATTGCTATAAATCTGCCAATAAACTTGAAATAAAGCAGATGATCTGGATTAACATAACTGGCTGGGTTTATTTGGAGACTGTAGTTGTTTTTATTTGCGTATTCAAAAAGACAGTACATTGGGTTGAGCACTTCGTGTGATAGTAAAAAGAACCATTCTCGACTAACGCCTCCATAATCCAAACCCTCTTCGCCTCGGAATATTATATACAGCCTTCTCCTTAATTCGTATGCCGGTAGCCTCATAATCTATAATACAATATTTAAGTTTAGTAAATTCTGACTGAAGATTGGCCAACGTTTTAAATGAAGAGTTTTTTTTACCTGATGATATGAATCTTCAAAAAGAGTCTGTCGAGACAATGTAATTTTGATGTGACTGGGTAAAGCATTGCTCTGACAAAGGTATCTAAATTGGCTAAGTTTCCATCTAAAGGATCGTTCGTATGCTCGAGGGACTCCGTACGCGCCCTGAGGCCCCTTGGGAGCCCCGGGACGAGGGTCCTGGAATGTGGTAATGCGCGTGTTGTGGTCCACGAAGTAACGCGTGCCCTCCTCTGTGAACCTGATCTCCCAGCCGGGGGGTAAAGCCTCTTCCAAGGAGCTGATTTCTTGACCCTAATAAAAGTTTAAAATTTAAATAATATTAGATTCTGTTTACGAATGTAAAGAATGGTTCTTTTGTGATAACCCAACATTTGATATAAATTTATATAACTAGCGTCTCAGTCCTTGATCACATGGACATTTGTTGTTAAATCATGAAAGTTTAATACAAAAATTAGGAAATATCATATAAATTTACATCATTAAAGATTTACAAAAAAATTACTTTTTTCATGCGAGTCTGCAACCAAAAAAGAAATTTTCCTCTTAACATTGGCACTGTACTGGTCGGTGATGTACCTGCGTGCGGGGGTCCTCCCACTGCGTGGTGCGGTTCTTGTGGTTGACGTAGTACACCCGTCCGTCAGGCTGCACTCGTCGCTCCCAGCCCGAGGGCAGAGCGCCCAGCGCCTCCTCGGCCGCAGACACCGCGCCACCTCCGGCTCCCGCGACGACACTACCCGCAGCGCTCGGGCCCGCAGAGGAGCTACTGCTACCAGCTGCTATTGGATGACGCGACAGCATATAGTCAATAATTACATAAAGTTTTATGTTCACATTATATTTTTTACTTGATATATAATTTATGAATCTTTTGAATAAAATGACATAAAAACGATGAGTACCGAAACCTGAATTAATTATTTCTTTAAATCGCCGATTTTTATTACATTTTTACAGACAGTATTAATAGCAAAGTGTTTATTTTGTAATTACAAAGTTCAACATATAATAACAGTTATACAAATATCATTATTTAAATAGCAGGTTCATATGTAATTCATAAAAAACGTCATGTAGATAAATGTTGATACATTTAAAAGATAAAAAATGTTGATAAAAGTAATGAATATCGCAAAGATTATACATTTAACGTGGCATCTATTTATATATTCACTTCTGCAATGCTCAAAAATTACAGAAACGTTCACAACAATATTTTTGTAATTTCCCATATCATTAAATATTATTCTACAGAGATTAATAAATGATATAAAAAATAGTCATCATTAAGTAGAATTTGTCTACCTGAATCTATCAATGAGATATAATAATAAAATAATAACTACATATTCAAGAAAGCTTACCGGGTGGGGGCTCGTGGTCGTTGTCAGCGAGCTGGTTGGGAGGGTGCGGCGGCTGCGGCGCGGGGTACAGGAAGCGCTGGTTGCCCTGCGCCACCACGTGCCGTCGCTCCCCGCGCCAGTGCTGGAAGCGCGCCAGGCGCTCCATGTCCGGCCGCTGCCACGTGGTGGTGCGCGTGTTGTGATCCACATAGTACACGCGCCCGCGCGCGTCGCGACGCACCTCCCATCCCGGCGGCAGCGGCTGCGGGCGCTCCCACGATGTGGATCGAGTATTGTGGTCGACGTAGTACCTGAAGTCGTCGATTCGACGTCAGAGATACTCGGAACCTCAAACTCGATGGGAATTTTAAAATAAAATCTGATTTCATACACAAATTTTTGTGCTCAAATTACTCAAATTTTTGTGCTCAAGGTTTTGTCATGAAATATCAATCTAAAAGGAGAACCCACCGTCGCCCGTAGACATCGTATCGCATCTCCCAGCCCGGCGGCAGGGGCTCCTCGTTGGCGGTGGCGGCGGCGGCGGCGGCGGGCGGCGGGTGCGAGGCGGCGGAGGCGTGCGGCGGCTCGCTGTCCTGACGCGACGGGCCCGCGCCGCTGTCGGGGCTGCTCGGTAACGCGCCGTTGCTCAGCGGAGGAGGACCCGGCGGGGGCTGTTGAGTCGGTAAACATCGATATAATTTAGTTCATTTTAATAATGAAAAATGTGTTTAACAGACAAAATGTTTCACATCTCAAAGTGTCTATAAATATGTTGAGCGACATTTTAAGCTTACATAAGTTTTAAAATAAATATAGAATAAGTAAATCTCTGCCACTCGAAAACAGGTGATACTCCGCTCGGCGAACACTACGAAACGGACGAGTAATGAATTTTAATGCTTCTATCGAGGCACAATTAGCAAAGAGACGAACGAGTCAATATAAGATGGCAAAGTCGACTTTCAACTATGTGGATAATTTCTATCACTCGATATTCATTTCGGTTTATGTTTATAGTCTTTTATTTTTAAAATATTACCCTCAATGTTCTCGGATGTCCCAGAGATCTTGTTTCTGCATTCCTTAATCTTATTCTCGCTCTAACCCCCTCAGTGAGAGGGCTGAGGAAATTAGAAGCTTCACCTAAGACTTCTTGGAATTGAGCTAATATTGAGGGATCTAGTCTTAAACCATCAAGTAATAGCACGAGTTCAGCAGACTTTCCATCAGAATGAGAAGCATTTTCCTGAGAGACTGATTTTGTTAAATCTGCAATTAGATAATCTATAATTATAAGACCATTTCAAAACTACACAGTAAATATTTATTATTGTGAAACCATGAATTCACCTATACAAAGTTCCACATTTTCACATTTTCCATTGATATGCAGCAGAATTTTTAAAAGATTTATTCGTTTTTCGCCAATAATGTGATCTTTTCTAAAACTATGGTGGTCTGCCAAGCGAAATAGCAGTTGAGATACAGGAGTAACCAAAATAGTAAAATCTTCTTTCCATTTTGGATGTAAAGTGTTTTTCAAAACTTCTGTTCTTCTTGAAACTTTATCATCTATTATTACTTGTAAATAAGGATTTGGTTTAAATAATCCAGAATTTCTTATGCTTGCTGACTCAACTGAAACATAACATAACTTGAGCTTGCATGATGCCTCACAAAAACATTTATATTATTAGTTAGATCCAATTATAAAAACAGATTATGTCCAAATATTCTTATCCTATATAACTGATGTATGTACTTTGACACAAAAGAAATATAAAGACACTTTGTACAAAAGATAATTATTTTTTCCTGTTATGAGAACAATACAGTAAAGATCAATATTTTTTTTATAAATTACTGGAAGTGTACAATAAACAAGGCTCGGAATCATAAAACGTTATGATACTTTGTTGTGGTTATAGTTCTCAAAACATTCATATTTCAATGCTTCACAGTTACTTTTATTTGTTTATCATAGTGAATTTTAGCTATTATTTTAAAGAAGTATTTTTATTATAATTATTGTTGAAACACATGGACTTACCAGTTAAGCTGAGCTGATGATAAGTGGACAGAGAATTGGATGTAGTGAGTGTTGAAATGGTTTCTGTCATAGTGGTATAATTATTTCATAATGTTTTTCTTATATCACAATTAGCTTCTCCACATTATCAAAACTTTAGGAGGACACCTAAAATAATAAAAATTACCACATTATTCAGGACACTACTGTCACAGTAAATCTTAGATTAACAAAGTATTTAAAATGGCATCTATATTCAGTCAAGATACACTTTAATGTGGCAGATATGTATTATTTTTATCAAATAGTGATAAGAGATAGAATAACACAATGATATCAATACTGTAAACTATAAATGAATAAATATATCACCATTTGTTCCTTAAATTAAATTATTAATTATATAAATATTCCTAGATTTACACACTTCACATATAAAATTTTGCTAAAATATAAATTTTAACTTTGTTTTTAGAAAGACATTACCATAACTCTCTCCCTTATAATTTCAAGGACATGTTGTTTTAACATATTAATTGGTATGTGTTTCAATTAAGATATAGAATAAACATAAATTCAAAAGACAGATAGATTAGATAATAAATTATTAGAATATTATTGAATTGTAGGCCCATACTTAATAAAACAAGAAAGTTATGGTAGCAAGACTCAACTTGTAAAATTTGTTATGGTTTCATACTCAGGGTAGAGATTTTTATTTTAATTAAATATAAAAATTTACCTGTTTGTAATCTTTGCGATTTTAGTATTTTTCAGATTAGGTCATTATCGTTCTTCCTTATCATACTGTCGTCTGAAAGGAAATAGGAATTATAATTTTTATGCACATATACCACGGTCGCGTATTTTAACAACACATCAACTACAAGTTACGAGTGTTCACTACTACTGTTACAGGTATAATTATATATGTATTCTACAACGAACTTTTAAAAATATATCTACGTTGTAGTAAACAAAAATAATTCCGAAATTTAATTAGTCACAAGTTAGTCATTTTTACCACAGAATACAGATAATTCTTAAAAACTGAGACTTATTCCAACACTTGTATTGAAGAGTATAGACTATAAACAAATAGTGTTTGTATTGACATACATATATTATGATTTTGTTTAAACAGATTATACAACAAATGTAAATATTTACATTTTATTTGTATCAATAAATAATGTTATAAAGCAACTACTGTAATTTAAAAAGTACACATTACTGTTCGTTAAAGAATAATATATTCCTGGGTTTACTTTTTTTTTATCAACAACGAGACAGACGAGAATTTCTTCTTAATATGATATTTTTTTTTAGTTTAGATTTTTTTAGGAACATTATAAGAATTTATCTACATCTTTTTGCTAAAATCATAATAGCAGATCCAAAGATCTATTGTCTACAAAATGTTTGACAATTAAATTTGATCTGTTTTATCACAAACCGTTTTATAAGCTTTAATTACCATTTCATAAAGCAATTAACGAAAAACTACATCAACGAGGGTACTAAAATCGCGTTATGAAAAGGTCTTCATGGAGCTAATGATCATATCTAATATTGTTCAGTATTAGTTGGGTGAACTTGTATGCTATAAAAAATCAGTCTATCCCGTTATTTTTATAAACTTGACTTATGATGACACAATAGGCTCTACCCGTCCCATTAGTTTTATGGGACAAATAACCCCCCCTTATTTTACTATTAGAATACCAATTACCGTCAATCGTCACTGGTGTTGTACCTTGTATAAAATTACATAAATAATGTAAAAGAAAATAAAACCAACTACAAAACTATTATTATCATATGGTCTATGTGCATTTGAAAAAGGCTTAAGACTTTTTTATCATAAATTCATAAATAGTAAAGTCGTAATTATAAATATATATAAAATTTTTATTAATTATTATTAATATAATAACTGTTGACCTCATGAATAAAAAGAAATAATATGACGTCTGTGTTCTTCAAATGTCAAAATAAGCTGATCGATAGAATGACTGATTACAGATTTGACAACGTTCGTATTAAAAATCAATTTAATAAATTGCAAAATAAAAATTCCTGCGAGTTGTTAATACAATAAAATATTTCATTTTAGTTTTGCACTTAATTTAATTGGCTGTTTCGTTAATATATAAGAATATTTGAAATATTGTAAGTATATATTCCAAAACAGACTGTATTGTACTTGTAACATGATTGTAAACATGTCCATCTGTTTTTATTTTATGATATAAGTTTGTACTTTATAATAAAATAATATTTATATATAATAATATTTTGATATAAATAAAATATGACTAATTAATTTAATTATACATTCCAGAAATACATGACATCATTTTTAATATGAGTCCCTTAGAAAGTAATTCTGTTGCTGTACTAAATCACATTGATGAGTATGTTGAGTTGCTTTATGATGATATTCCAGAAAAAATAAAAGGATCATCACTCATCTTACAACTTGCAAGGAACCCAGACAACTTGATTGAATTGGCCAGAAATGGTATAGTTTATGCTACTAATTGTAATGGTTTTTAGGTAAATATTGTATTTTTTTTTGTAATTATATAATGTTACAGAAGCCTTACTTAGTGCTCTCTCTAGAGTTCTAAGAGAGGAATGGAAGAGGAGCATTGAGCTAAGTACAAATATTGTTTATACATTCTTTTGCTTCTCCACTTACATGGAATTTCATCCAGTTATAATTCAGTACAAAATAGGCTCCCTTTGTATGGATGTTATTGATTATGAACTGAAGAGATATGATCAATGGAAAGAAAAAGTAGAAGGAAAAAAACAAGTGCTTACACCTGAAAAGGTTAGTAAATAAAAGTAAATCAATAATATTTAAAATAGTATTTTCTTAGATTTTCACGAGTACACTTTTGAAATAAAACTTTTTTTATGGAGTAACACTCTCATATAATTTGGTTACATTTTTATTGTAACCCGACGTTTCGAATACTTTGCAGTAATTGTGTTCACGGGTAGATGAGATGTAAGTGTTTAACAATTTATATTTAATTTTATAGAATGAACTCCCTAAAAGTCGCATTCCTGAGCCAAAACGACGTCCAAAATCTGGAACATGGGCTGTGGCTGATGTTAGTTTACAAAAAACTCGTTCAATTGTATCAAGTTATCATGAAGAACTATGTAATGCATCTGATGAACTTCTCTCAAAGAATGATGAAGAACAAATGAGGAGAAAACTAAAGACACTATCAAAAAGACAAGAGCAACTTTTAAGAGTAGCATTCTATATGCTCTTAAATATTGCAGATAATATTAAAGTTGAGGAAAAAATGCACAAGAAAGATATAGTGGGTTTGCTCATTGGTGCAATGGAAAGACATTCTAATATTGATCTTCTCATTCTTATTGTTTCATTTTTACAAAAATTATCCATTTTTGTTGAAAATAAAAATGCAATGGCTGCTAAAGGAATCATTGAGAAACTAGCACCCTTGTTAGATTCACCCAATGCCGATTTGGTAAATGTGACCTTGAAACTTCTTTTTAATTTGACATTTGATACTAAATTACGCAATAAAATAGTGAAAATAAACCTCTTACCAAAGTTTATTCAGTTTACAAGTAAGTACATGTAGATATACATACAATCTATAGTTATGTAGATTTTGAAATAAAACTATTTTTTACGGATTCAACTCACGTATATTGGGTACATTTTATTTTTTTTATTTTTAACCCAACGTTTCGAAACGTTCGAGAGGTAGACGAGATTTGTGTGTCAATAAGCCAGTCAATTAGTCAACTACTAATGTGAGTTAACTCCTTAAAAATAGTTTTATTTCAAATGTGTACTCGTTAAATCTAAGATAATATAGATTTTACTGTTAGTTTAATTTTGTATCATATTTTTCCAGGTGATGATAAGCACATAAATTTGGCAATGAAAATTTTATACCACCTCAGTATGGATGACAGAGTGAAAGTCATGTTTACACAGTCTGATTGTGTTAAACTGGTAATTATGAAAACTTGAATATATAACTGAATTATTATATATAATTATCCGGCTGTACTTACGTAATCAATATCGCCATTATTCCGACTACTTTAAAACCGATTGGGGACTCTTCTTTATGAGCTTGGAGCATGGAGGAATTGAAATCATGTGAACTGTTCACATGTTTAAAACTAGTCAGGCAAATTGTGATTATATATAAGTTGGTACTGCCAGATAATTTTATAGAATAGTAATCATGAATCAAGAAAGATTACATACAAAATATAACTAAATTATTAGGATAATATTAAATTTAAATCAATAGTTAACAGATATGCTGCTACTGAATGTGAATAGTGACTCGAGCTGTGAGAACGGTCCGGGTACCACTGACGTGCTCCTCGCGTTAAGTGTGAACCTGGCGTGGTGCGAGCGCGCCGCGCAACAGATGGCTTCTGAGGGTCGGCTGCGTGAGCTCCTCGCCAGGGCATTCCGTCATAGGAACGCGATGCTTATGAAGCTAGTTCGCAATTTATCTCATCACGCGCAGAATAAGCCTCTTTATGTAGTAAGATTATTTTTTTAATTGAAAAATAAAATATATTTTGATTTATTTTCATTTGAAAAATAAATATATATATATATTTTTTTTAAATGAAAATATATTTTAATTTAAGATTTATTTTATTTTGTATATTATTAACATTGTTTGTCATGATTTGCCAGGAGTTCATTGGTGATATAGCTGGTGCGGTCACAAGCGATGATGCGTCTGACGAATTTCTTATAGAGTGTCTCGGCACATTGAGCAATATTTTAAGTTCAAACAACAACATTGACATATATGCAGTCGTCGAAAGATACAATCTCATTCCCTGCATACTGAAGATACTGGATCCAGGTAAAAATTTAAAACACTTTACAACTTAGCGATAGTCAGGATTTCATCAGGGTGGAACAAAAAAAAACATCTGAAGCTGGAACCGATTTCAGAAATATTTATAGCATTGACTTGAAGAACCTGATCTTTTAAATCTATCCTATAACATTAAAAACCCTATGTCTAAATGCTTTCTTCGACAACTTTCAATATTTTGCAGGAGAAAGGATAGGATATATTCTTACACTGGTCTTAATATATTAGAAATGTTCCGAGAGTTTGTTCAATATTGTTAATGGAATAAATCTCATTGATATATAAAATTGATTGATATTTCATTTTTTTATTGCGAGTCATACTGGAGTGATCATTTATTGAACGTGTTACTCATGGTATACTCATGGAACTATTACTGTACATGTATATACGAGTAGTGGATAATTGATTGAGTGTATTGAATACTGGTGACAGTGTTTTTGTACATCTTCGTACAGTCAGCTTCAAAAGTCGATGACCATATTTAAAGTTTCAAGCTATACACTATACAATGTTGGCGTTTGTCATGTTTAGCAGGTTTGGTATAATATGGTGTATAACTATTTTGAACTTTTGATATGGTCATGGACTTTCGAAGCTGACCGTACATCCGTACATGTATGTACGAATAGGTAAAAGGTAATTGCATGTTGCTGAAATACCAATGCTGAGACGGGTGTTTGGAGTGACAGATTGGTTAAAATAAGTAACGTGTGACTTGCAGGAATAATTGTTTTTGACATTTTGAAAAGCAAGCAAATTGCGAAAAGGACGTCACTATAGTGTCGATCTCTTTTTTCGTAGTGGCTCAGCGCGACCCCGAGCTGGCGCTTGAGGGCGTGGTGGCGGCGGGCGCGCTGGGCGCGGAGGAGCGCGCTGGCGCCCTGCTGGCAGCTCGCGCGGGCGGAGCGCTCGTGGCCGCGCTGAGACTGCGGCAGGCCGACGACGAGCACGTGCTGCAGACCGTGTTCGCCTTCCGACAAATGCTGTCGCACCCCAAGGCCGCAGAGTACCTCGTCAACCGGACCGGTCTTAATTTATTTTTGGTTTCAAATTATCTGCCCCTACAAAATTACTAACTTTCGTATTCCCGGTATTCAGAGGCCCCGGCGTACCTCATCGATCTCATGCAAGACAAAAATGTCGAAATCCGAAAAATGTGCGACTCGTGTCTTGACATTATTTCTCAAATGCAAAACGAATGGGCGGATAGAATTAAGGTGAGGTTACAGTTTCATCGCATGGCGCGATCGGAGGGCGGACCATCTAAACGTTGATTATATGAAGGTGGAGCGTTTCCGGTGTCACAACGGTCAGTGGCTGTCGGTGGTGGAGACGCTGGGCGCGGAGGGCGGGGCGGGCGACGCGGCTGACGACCTGCCGCCCTACCTGTCCGCGGAGTACCTCACCACGCACAGACTCACCACCTCCGGTACTGACTTACATCTGTCTGTCCTCATTTAACTGACACACGAAATATCAATAAATAAAATAAATTTCTGACCCTTGTTTGTAGATAATACCAATATCTGATTTACGACCCTATTGTGACAAAAAAAAATTAATATAAATTATATACGTAGGTACTTATTTAACACTGAGGCCAAAATCATTGGTTTAATTATATATATTTCACTTTAATATTTCAGATTCTCAAATATCTCTTAACGACGATTCCGACAGCTTTTCTGGGGAGGCCGATTCAAATCGTGCTAACAGCAGGTAACAAAAACATTTAAAAACAATATAATTATTGTTAAATAACTATTTACTTTAAAAAGATAATAAAAATCGTTTTAGATCACGAATGTTCTCCAAGAAAATGAAAAGACGTGTTAAGAAAATAAAAATAAAGACATAATTATTATAACAATTCAATAGTTTGTATACTTGATATCATTTTTTAATAATATATCATAGTAATAAAAAATATTTTAAAGAGTAGGAAGTCTATTTAAAGAGTGATTGCATACGCACCATTATTTTAAACATTAATGTCATTTGATAAAAACACTTTATATTAACAAAATATTATTCATATATTTTAGAACTTTACAAAGTTCCGCCCGCAGCTTCGACTGCGTAGATTTTGATAACTTATCATTTTTAGCGCGTGATTTGCAACAGATAACATAATTTGGTAGTAAGTAGACTTATCACTTCACAGCCCGGTTTTTTTTTACACTGTCTCAGTTAATTCTTGACTACATTCCATCTGATGGAAAATGGAAATGAAGTCATAGATGGTAAGGTGCATTAACTCAATAACCTCTTCACTCAAGAGTGAGTAGGATGGGAAATGCCAGTTGAAAGAGGCGCTACGTATCGCACCTGACGTCAAAATTGGTGTTGCTATGCCACTGGATAGTATAGCATGAGCAGGCGGAGCCGAGAAAGCGCGCTAGCCTTTAAATTGTTTTATGGCAATAAATTTTAAATCTATTATAACTTCTAGAATATTCATTTGATGAAGTATAATTAATAATTCTATGTTATTCTCAACAATATTCTCTATATTTCTATCAATTTACATATAACACTTATGAATAATTTTTTCTCTGGAATTACACTATTCATTTGTGAAAAACATACATACAACCCATCGCATGTATACAGACGGACAGAGACAACCGTGGGATTTTCTTATATAATATATGTGTAAAGTAAATTGCTTAATTATGTTGTAATTTTATAAAGGAATATTATATATTTTCATTAATACCAATAATGGATCATAGACAACATTTGTGTGACAGTATTCTATATCACCGGATGGCTTGTTTTATTTTTTTAGCTGCAAGATGTAGTTTGATCCTATAGGTTAAATACTACATCCTAGATCTGTCACATATTTTATTTAAACCATTATTATTTTTATGATAACATTTTAAAATTAAAGGATTTTTAACAATAAACATACGATGTTTACCAAAATATTGAGATTTTTCATGATAAGCAAACAAACAAACGAAAAAAATCCAATAAGTATTAATTATATATCTAGTATATTATTTGACTGAGTTTGTAGCTTTTTTTAAACAAGTATTTTTATGGCATTACTTAATAAACTTAGCTCTATTCTACTTAAAGTATAAATAAAGATATGTAGCGTTCGTGTTTTTTTTCGTGTTATTTATTATACGGTAGTGTCAAAATTTTTGGACAATATGTTAATATTTTTTTTACTTATAGGAATACACAAAATGGACAAGCAGATGAGCTCTTGGGATTATCTGATTCCTTATCTGGAAAAACACTGGGTGATGATGCACAGTTCACAAAGAGCTTAAATGTTTTTGCTTAATTACATCATATTTAGTCATGAAACCACACAGCTTACTCGTATATATTATGTTATATAACGGTAATTAAGCTTTTACAAAACGTGGAAATTACACAGGGCGACTTATTTAGATATATTTGGTTAAATAAGGTCTTTAAGCTTTTAGAACACATTATTTCTTCTAAGGAAGCAATCAAATTCTGTTATAAATGTGCTAAGTTTGCTTGCCGTTTTGGTAACATCATTTAATCACAAATAATAATGTTAAAAAAATTTGCTTGTCGCTCATTTTAATTTGTCATTTACAAACAATACCTAGTTCTAGTTACAGTTTATAATACACAACTAAAACTTACCCACATTAGAACTTGGTTAAAACAAAAACAAGAAAAACTTATTTAATAGTATTGAAAAGTGCGATAGATAACAAGTATATAGTTCGCCTATAAAAATATGAGTAGCTGTAGTCCTCTAATTTTTAAAACATTCACTTCTCAAAGCGTGCACGATATCAATAAAGCTAGACTAAAACCTAGTATTAATAAAATTAACATTACCAAATTTTTTTTGTGATATTATTATTTGTAAGTATGAATTTAATATATATATCCACAATATAATGGTTTTTTTTTTGTATTACCTACACTATATTTTGGCTTCATTCTCTTCAAGTGAAAGGGTAGTAAAATGAAGGTTGTTTGTCATTCTTTGACAACCATTTATAAGTTAAGTAAATAAAAACTAGCCGCCAGCATGCAAGAGGCAGAAGCTGAGCGAAACTCTCTTTAATGAGAAAAACAACGTAAAATATATCACGAAAACTAGCTTGATACGATTTCTCCATTGTCTGCCAATAATTACAAATTACTCTTCATCTACAATTTCAAACATTTTTTGTCTACCTAGACATGATAATCAATTGGTCCAAAGTTGGTTAGTATAAGTCAGAGACAACAAACCTTTTTTGATGTATATGCCACAAACTCAAAAAAAACTTTTAATTAGGCCAAAATTAAATTTCATTCTGAATGTTAGCGTGGTGAAATTAAGCGTTAAATTTAATCTAATGCGCATCTTTAACTTCAAAAGAGTACATGCTATATTTTAATAATAAAATTTACAAATTGATATACATTTTATTATTTAAATATCACATGATTAATCGTTTTTAATTCATTTCTATCAAAAAAGTTGACTTATAAAAAACAATATTTTCATCAAAATATATATTGATATTACAATATCTTGGACTTTTTATTGTTTTTCTTTATTTGTTATTAATTTACAATTAAATTATTATATGTTACCAGATGTTTCTCTAATATCAAATTATATTGAATTTAAAATTTACAATCATATACATTTTAGTATATAGTAGAATATTAAACATGTTTTAGGTAAACTATTTTTGCTCTTAAGTAGGAATGGACCGATTATGACTTTGGCCAACTAGTCGAGTGCCGGATTAATCGGTTATCAAGTGCTATTGGGTCATTTTTCTAAATTGTTTTCTGGGAATGTAAAAATTTTCTTAATTCTTTATGTTCAAATAATTCTTAATTGTTGAAGAGTTACTTTTAATTAGTTAAATAATACTAAAAAACAAAAATTATCATACAAATATTGAATTCTAAAAAATGGATGGATGTTTGCCTATTTATTATTCAATCACACCTGAAAGAGATAGGTAGGTACCGTAAGCAGGTAGGTATCATAATAAGTACTAATCACAAATCCTCTAAAAATGATATAAAATTGAATTTCATGACATTCAATTTTTTTTTACTTAAGCCTTAAATAAAAAGTTATTAAAAAGAGCCGATAATTTGGCTCTTTCAGCGGATTAATCGTGTGAAAGTCGCCGACTATAAAATAGGTCTTTACTTTCAAATTACAAAATTTTTTATTTGCTTATTTTGTTTAACTTATAATTATTTGTTATATATAATTGTATAACATAACAAAGGTGGAATCACGAGGTAATACTTTATGATAGGTAACGTTACGGAATTTCTAATTTCAAGCAGTTCATATATTAATAATAGCAAAAATCCTTTACTTTTATAAGAAATGTATTGGTATTTTATCTGCAAATCCCGATCAATCGTTAATAACTATTATTAATTAGACTTTATAAAGAAACTGATAAATGGTAATAAAAGCTATATAGAAATAAAACATATGTCACCAAATTAGCAGTAAGAATGGATAATTCACTCTCCAAATAGGCAGTAGGGATGGATAATTTCGGTCTTAAGCCTGTCCTTTGGGATAAGAAAATGTAAAAACTTAGTTGTTTCTAACTGACAGATAATAAGTGAAAGCCTTTGTCAGTCCTCTAAAGTACTAAAAATTAAAAAAAAAACGAAAGTAAATGTCAAAACCAAATTTTATAAACATTGTCAAATAAAAAAAATATACTTTAGTGTTTAGACTTTAAGGTACATAAGCTTTGATTTAAAAGTTGAATTTCGATGACAGTATGTAGATTTTCAAATTGGTTTTATCTCTGAATTATCTACCATAGTAACTGATCTAATCTTCAAGATCCAACATTATTGTAATTTATTTTCCTCCAAAACATTTTGTAGTGTAGACTTACAATTTTCATAGGCAATATTAAGGAAATAGTGACCTGTCACGTAATATTAATAATTATAGAACCGGTTTCTACAAACTTGAGAGCGGTAGGTTGAATAATCTTAATATTATTTACCACCTACCGGATTCCTTTCACTTTTCTTTATCTATTATTTGTAGTGTTTTCGATATTCAAATTACGTTCATGACTAACAATAGCAGAGTACAAAAGTCCAACCCTGAACTCGAAGTAAGTTTACATATGATAATATAGCTTATTGATTTATCTATTGAATATAATATATATATATATATATATATAGGACCATATGGTAAAAATTTTATTAATATATTTATGGTGAGAATAGTCAATATACTGAATGTCTTATATTCAAGATTTAGTCTAATTTAAGTGTATGATATTGCTATAAAAATGTAATTTTCAGGATTACAAGATGCTTCGGGGTTTAAGAATGGTAGGTGTAAGAAAATTATTGGAGAGCAGAAAAATTATATTTAATCTCTGTAAGTATTTGTTTATATTATATAACTATTTTTTGTTGTAGTTTGGACCTAGAGGTGTTATGTTGGAGCCCTATGTTAGCTCATTGCAAGTGTCATGTAACTATACATCAACACAGGTATCGGCTAAGGCACAAAATTTACCTCGACTCCCTGTGCCTAAACTAAGTGATACTTTAAAGAAATATTTAAAAACTGTACAACCATTTTTAAATGATGAGGAGTTTGCTAAAACTTCATCTCTTCTTAAAGATTTTGAAAACGGTGATGGAAAAAAATTGCAGGTAAATTTATTTTTAGTATAGAAACTTATGTGGTATGATTTGGAGGAAAATTAATTACAGTAAACAATCCAAGTTATCCTCTTAAGTGTATTATATTTAATATACCTATGATTCTTAATTTATTTAGGGATTGTTGGAAAAAAGGGCTGAAAAACATGAAAACTGGCTTGAAGATTGGTGGCTAAACAGTGCTTACTTAGAGTACAGAGATCCTGTAGTGGTTTATTCAAGTCCTGGCTTAGTATTTCCATTTCGGAAATTTAATACTCAACAAGATCAACTGAATTATGCTGCTAAAACAGTATTAGCTGCTTTAGATTATAAGGCATTAATAGATAAGTAAGTATTAATTAAAACATTATTACTGCAAAACAGATTATTGATAATATGGTCATTATTTTTTTCAGTGATAAGATTCCAGTTGAAATGATGGGAAAAAATCCTCTCGATATGTGTCAATATAAGAAAATTTTTGGCACTTGCCGTATACCTGGTGATAAAAGAGATAAACTGTCATTCAATAACTCACAATATTTTACCGTGATTCATAACAACCATGTCAGTCGATATTATTTGATGTTTTATTTGTTTTATTGTTACTAATTCTTTGTTACTAATTAATTGTTATTTAAACAGATATTCCACGTTGACCTTTGGGGAAATGATAATAAAAGACTAAATGAAAATCAAATTGCTGAAGCATTAAAAAAGGTTATAAACCAGTCTTTGGAACCGACGAATGATCGTATAGGTGTACTCACATCCGATAATAGGGATAACTGGGCCAAAGCATATCAGGCTTTAGCGAGAGGTAAGATCACTCCAACCTATTTAATAACAATTCTGTCTAATCATTTTTTTTTTTTGTGGTTAGAGTATTTCAATGTTGCAACACTGACCAGGAGTCATTCAACAAAATAAGATATGGTCTCTTAATATTATGTTCCATCAGACCCAGTGAACCAGTCGTCCCTGCGCGACGTGGAGCGCAGCCTGGCGGTGCTGTGTCTGGACGGCTCGTCGGGCGTGTGGCGCTGCTCGTCGGACGACGCGCGCCGCTCGCTGGGCGCCGCGCACACCATACACGGCGCAGGACCACGACACAACGGAGCCAACCGCTGGTTTGACAAGACCGTACAGGTGCGCCATGCGTACTTGGAATTTTTGTTTCGAGTCATATATACTTGTAAATTGTATTTGGAGTCGTGCGTACTTGTAACTTGTGTGTGAGTCATATGTACTTGTAACTTGTTTTGAATTTGGAATCGCGCATACTTGTAACTTGTGTGTGAGTCATATGTACTTGTAACTTGTTTTGAATTTGGAATCGCGCATACTTGTAACTTGTGTGTGAGTCATATGTACTTGTAACTTGTTTTGAATTTGGAATCGCGTATACTTGTAACTTGTGTGTGAGTCATATGTACTTGTAACTTATGTTTAGAGCCGTGTGTAATTCTAACTTCTGTATGAATTCATGTGTGCTTGTAATTTGTGTTTCAAGTCAAACGTGTTTGTGACTCGAGTATGGAGTCATGTTTACATGTAACTTATGTTTAAAGTCATGTGTTCTTGTAACTTGTGTTTGGAGTCATTGTTAAAGTGAAGATGGTAGCGCTGTCATAAATATATATCTTTTATATTTGCTACTGCTATAAAAGCCTCAACAATTCTGTATTAGTAAAAATATGTCCAGTATCTAAACCGTCAACCATATGTTAATTGAATTATCTTATATCCAATCACTTGTTTTTTGATAAATTGAAAAGTGAAATAAATATTTTTAATTATTAATAATTGGTTTTTGCAGTTTATTGTTGGGGCTGACGGAATCACTGGTCTAACATATGAGCACTCGCCAGCTGAAGGACAGCCAATTGCTGTATTAACAGACTTCATAATAAAATACATGTAAGTCTTAAAAATAATAATAATAAAAAATATATATTTTTAAAGTACTATAATTAATTTAATCTGCAATCAGAGATCAAGAGAAACCTTTGGATTCACCGTCGTCCAGTCCAAAGGATCCCATTCGTCTAACATTCAATGTTACATCAGAAGTGGCTGACATGATAAAAACAGCAGAACAAAACTTAGACAAGTAAGTATTATTGTATCATTTATTAAATAAGATAAAGTATATTATTAATATTAAAAATGTATATTTTTCACCTCAGGTTGGTTGCTAACTTGGATTTGGATTGCTTTAAATACGACCGTTATGGGAAAAACTTTATCAAATCACACAAAATGAGTCCCGACAGTTATATACAAATGGCTATGCAATATGCCTTTTACAGGTAAACTAGACTTATATTATTATTAAACACGTGATAAAAATCTTAAGCTACGAATTATTCAAAATAAAATATTTGCAAAATACGTATGCATATAAAAGCTTATTTATTACTTGAGCATGAGTAGTATATATATATTAGTATATATCACTAGCTTGCACAAAACCCCCGGCGCGCACTACGAGTCAGCGGCCACGCGCATGTACGCGGGCGGACGCACGGAGACCATTCGCTCGTGCTCGCCCGAGTCCGTGGCCTTCGCGCGCGCCATGAGTGACCCCGCCGTCTCACACAGGGACCGACTGGCCGCCATGCAGGCCGCCGTCAACGCGCACAAGGACTACACCGTGCAGGTTTGACTTTATTTATATGAACTAATAATAGTTAAAAACAATTTATAATACATTAAAAAACATTAAACTTAATTGCCTTTATAATACTTTAAAAATATTCGTTGCAGGCATTACAAGGATTTGGTGTCGATAGACATTTATTGGGTTTAAAATTAACGGCGATCGAAAATAAAATAGAAATACCGAAATTATATTCCGATCCGAGCTACGTTAGGAGCGCCCATATGAGAATTTCTACAAGCCAGGTACATATAGTATTACCGATACAACTTACATGTTATTTAAAACTTTTAAATATGTGTATAATTCTATTACATATGATTTTATCAACTCAAAACAAATTCGTAGGTGGCATGTAAGTGCGACGGGTTTATGTGCTACGGACCGCTCGTAGCGGACGGCTACGCGACGTGCTACAACCCGCGGGACAACGACGTGAACTTTGCGACGTCTGCGTTCACGGCGCACGAGGACACGGCCGCGCCGCGCTACCGAGCTGCGCTGACGCAGGCGCTTCACGACATGCACGACGTGCTGCTGCACAACACGCGCTCCAAGCTGTGAGCTGCGGAACAGCTGCCGCCCTCACTATACTGCCTTCAATATAAATGGCTCAAATTTATACACATCCCTTAGTGAAGTCTCTATTGTTTCCTTTTTATTATATCTATGGTGCTTATTGTGTAACTTTACCTATATGTATATATTATAAATAAGATTAAAAGTTGACTGAGAAATCAGGGTCCAAAAGTTATGTTATGTATAAAAAACATATTTCAAATTTAAAATTGTTTGATGTTGTATTTACGTATATTAAAAGTTATTGTTATCATAAATAAATGTTTAATGTCATTGATATTAAACTTTTAGTTTTCTTGTTTTAATTTTTTTTCACGGGAATACCATTTACAAACCACAAAGAAAAATGAATGCATACTTAGGTAACACCATGAAATATAATGTGTTCATTACCCATATCATTTTATTTTAAAACAAACGAGAAAAATATGTTAAAGTCACACTTGAACAGTGCTAAAATCGATGTGTCAAATTTGACAAACCAAAGATTCTTGATGTACACAAAATAATAGAATGATTAGGTTAGCTCTCAGAATACTATACAGCTTAGCTATAGAATAAACGGAATAATTTAAATGCTAATTGACGTACCGATTACAATTGTTGCAAGGCATTTGAAACCTCATTTTGAATTATATATATTTTTAAATGTAAGACATTCAGATAGGTCTTGAAACAGAAATAAAACAAAATCATTTCATAATCTATAATAATGATATATTATTTAAAATTTCATTACAATAAATAATATTCAGTTAATGATTAAAAATAACACATTTAACAATTATTAAAATACACCTTCTTATACAGTGATACAAGGCTAAGTATAAATTGAAAAGGATATAATAATATTGTCTTGATATTTTATCATTATTACCTTTTACTGCCGCAGGCTAGAGCAATTGTTTTACGTGTACTGAGTTCTCTGTTGTATATAATATAAATATACAGGACTCGAGTATATAATTAAAATATTAGAACAGTGAAATATGCATTGAGATGCTTTTAAAATTTATTGTACTTTTCCATAAGCAAACATGAGGAAATAATAGATTTAAATTCTTCCAACATAAAGATTAATACCTTAACACAATTAATAAATAACAAGAACATTTTTAATACATAATTGAACTATTCTAAAAGAAACTTGCTGCACATTAGATATAAGAAAATAAAGAACTGTGGTTTTAGACATTTTATTATTTTATAAACTATTTATATCATAAATATTCTAATTAGTGTAGTAAAGATTTTGTAATTTGTAGTTACGATTATTCTTTAACAATATTATTATCATGGTATAAGTCAACTGATTACAATCATAAGAAGTTCTGATGTACTTGCACCACTAAATGTTTTAACCCTTTGCGGGCGCAAATTTCGTTTTTGGGAGTACTAGCAGGTCGGAACAAATCTAGCGTTTCGCAGTAACTTTTCCGTACAGGATTTAAAGTCAATATAGATATTAAAACACAGAATTTGTGGACACTTATTGTAACTTTTTCCTTTCTTTTTGCGATTTTCGAATGTCCCCGCTGCGGGGACATCGACCCCAAGGGGTTAAAACTAATATTATTTATGCTAAAACAATTAGAAGCCTTTACAGTGGTGCGTCAAACTTTAAATTTACTAAGATTATTTTTTGCTAACACTTTTATCAAATGATCTCATTTCGAGCACTTGAAATCTTTGACATTTTTATGATACAAATAAGTTTGTTCAATATACATATTTTTTTATCAACATTGTAACCTCCATGTATACACTGTCAGGTAAAAAGGTAACAATGATATTTGAACAAAATGATTTCTTATTTTTTTAATACATATTTTGATGTAGCTTATAAAATTTAATTCACATTTTGATGTCATTACACTAGCGAACACATTAAAATATAGTTCTTGAAAATGCTTTCTCTTCTTAATGTGGTTAAGAAATATTTTTATGCTAAAGATACCTGACATTTAGAATTAAGTCTGATATAGTTAGTTAATGATAATATTTCAAAAATCTTGTTACCTTTCAGTAATTTTCTAATGATAATCTAATATTACTGCACTACTAGCAATATGTGACATTTTAACTTATTTGTAAGTTCCATTAAACCCCAATAAGTGTGGAATGTATGTGAGATTAGTGTACCTTTATTCTTTACAATACTTTGCATAAAAAAACATTAATAACAAAAAAAAACTAAATTTAACAAACTTTAATATTGCGTACAGATATTTACAATCAGTACGGATGAATCCGCGCCGTTAACGTGTCACAAAATATTTTTATCGTGAATATAATTACAGCATTAATTAACTAATTTACTTACAGCTTAGAGTAGTGTAAGAGGAGAGTGGGGAGGCGGTTAGCAAGCGCAGTTGTCGTTTTTGGCGGGCGGAGCGGCGAGCGGGCGTCCGGCCGACGCGGGCTTGTGCTGCACGCCCGACTCCGCTGCGTTCAGATCCAGACGACCATCTTGAATGCTCTGATAAATTTTCTTGGCAGTCTCTAGGAATGCCTCTTCTACATTCTGGCCCCTGGAGTGCAAAATGTCGTTGAAATTATAATTTCAATATCTAATACAGATAGTAAAATAATGGCTTTTTTTAAATTGGTTTATTGTTATATTTAAGTATTTTACAAGATCAGATAAGTATCAACTGTCTTTTACAAGAGAATGCAATAATGTAGAGAATTAAAAACAATAATAACAATAAACTAAAAAATTGGACTAATATCGCTACATATTATTATTACTTCTCCTATGGTAATAAAATACATAAATAAAGTTTCTTAAATAGTGGCATTCATAATATAATTTTTAATTTTATAAATTTTATAAAAATCTAATTTTTAACATAAAATAGTATCTTATTTATATAAATTTTTCTCAACACACTTGAGTTACAAAGTTACAACCAAAACTTACGTTTTAGCACTCGCTTCAACAAACATCAAGCCATTTTCATCTGCAAACTGTTTAGCTTCCTCATATGTCACATCTCTTTGGCCATCTAAATCAGACTTATTGCCAATGAGAAAAATTACAGTGCTGGGATTGGTCAAATTTCGAGTATCTGTCAACCAGCTACTTAAGTGATTGTATGTTGATCTAAAATAATTTTATTCAGTATACATGATAGTTAAGTAAAGAAATCAAGATAGTTAAGAGTAACAAACCTTCTAGTGATATCATATACCATAAGAGCTCCAGCTGCTCCTCTGTAGTAGGAACGAGTTACTGCTCTAAATCTCTCTTGCCCAGCTGTGTCCCAAATCTGAAGTTTTATTTTTTGTCCAGCTACTTCAATTATTCGAGTCCCAAATTCTACACCAATTGTATGAGGACAATCAGCCATAACTGTTAACAGATTAAAGTTTATTTATCATACTCATTAACTAATATATTTGTAATCCGGTATTTCATTGAGTATTTCTTTAAATACTTACATTTTTTCTCTGTAAACTGATGTAATAAGCAGGATTTACCAACACCCATATCACCAATAATTATATATTTAAAAATATATGAATAGTTATATGGTCCAGATGACATTTTTCTGCAAATAATTATATTTAATGGCTTCTTGGTATCACAAACTATAAGATATTTTGAAGAAATTATTCTTATAACTGGCTCCTACAACATATGGTGATAGCACATTCATTTGTATCAATTTAAAAATAAATGCCTATATAATATTAAGCGATCAGTCTGTAATGCTAGTTAAGACGTAATTGAATTTACTAGCATTCCATGAAAATTGCGAAAGTAGAACCTAATTTGTATTATGACTCAGGGTTTAGAAAATTTTCATTTATTTTTAAAGAAGGGCACTGTTATATCTAGAACGATAAAATTACACTAATCTGATTTCTGAACAATAACTTTAAAACCATTGATTATAA
This sequence comes from Mechanitis mazaeus, assembly GCA_959347395.1. Classification (NCBI taxonomy): domain Eukaryota; kingdom Metazoa; phylum Arthropoda; class Insecta; order Lepidoptera; family Nymphalidae; genus Mechanitis; species Mechanitis mazaeus. Next base: position 4,938,827 of record OY365750.1, read on the forward strand.
ATTACGACCCATTCGCAGTAGCTTAAAGAAAAACCTGACGTTTAGCGGATATTCTAGGTTTACAAAGGCCTTTCCTTTGTTAATACTTTTCTGGTTTAAATAATTAAATTTATTAGAAATTAAAAGCACAAACATTACTTACTTGGTTGATTGAAGTCGGTTGGTAATGAACTAAGAATTTGATGCAAACTTATTAAATTAAACCTTTTTGTTTAGGTTTGATTTGATCTTTGCTGTCGATGATATTGGCATTCACAGACTAAAAAAAAGACAATATATACTATAGAGTTCAGATGTAGAGTATACACCTTAGTTTGTTTAGTATTGTAAATATGTAAAACCGTGTACAGAATACAAACGACAATTATCTGAAAAATAATTCAAAATAAGATATTTACTTCATTCAAATCAATATTACTACATTTGATAGAGTAAAAATTATTAAAACAATATATGTCTTACCCTTAATACATTGCCGCAACAACCATAAACTATATATAGAATAGCATCAAATGACTACTAAAGAAAGGAAAATGTTAACATTAATGATTTATTGACAATGATGGTGTATAAAAACCGATCTAAACTATCAAATAATATTAATTACTTCTCTTAAAGTAACAATAAAGAAGAAGACGAACATTTTTATTGTTACCTTTTTTCAATAAATAAGTATTTAAAATACCCCAAAATTAGGTTAAAATAAAAACATTATTCAATAAAATGTCATTAAAAACTGAATATCAATTTAAAAATTCGTAAACCCGTGCGATTTTTTAATATCATAAGAAAACCATTAAAATTGGATTATTTATTCCAAGGTTAAATTAGTTTAGACATTCTATTCAAGAACTGTGAACTGACAAGGAAAACCTATGTTAGTAATACGACAACATTTTTGTGAAATGTCAAGAATAGAAGTAATAATATTGTCTTTTAGTAAATATTAGTATTTTGGTTCTTTCCATTTAGATCTTTTGGAAGTCTCATTTTAACTTTTTATTTCCATAAGAATTTGGTCCACATTTCCATATATTTCACTACCCTAAAAATGGCTGGGTCCGATGACAATAAACCAAGTGAAAATGGATCAGGTGATGTTTATATAGAAGATGTAGTGGATGACCAAATTGAAGAAAATGTTTGTGAAGGTAAATTGCTTAGTATGTGAATATTAATCAAGTCTTATTTTAACATGATATATGTTAACATTTGTTTTCATTATTTATTTCTATAAGATATCTGTTAGATTACATCATTATTATGAATACAGCTATACAGCTATAACTGTGGTATATTGTCACTGGATTGTCTGAAATAAGAAACTGAAATATAAACATATCTAAGATCACATATCTAAGTGCATGGGTGGTATTTCTGTAATGTAATAATTAATTTTTTATTGTTATTTTAATGAAATGTTTTCATTTTTTCAGAGTATAATGTATTGAACAATAAACTTGATGAGCTAATTGATGCATTGGATGTACTGGAACAACAAAACGATGATATTCATATGAGATTAAAGGAACTATTACAGTCTAATAGGGAAATCAGGGAAGAACTTAAACAAGAAAACATGAAATCCAATCAAGAGAAATTACATTAAAAAAGAATATATATTAATTACTGTTGAACTTGTTTTTAGAAATAAAAAATGTAATTATTTGTTGAAAATACTATTCATGGAATGTATTAAATACATAATATAATTCAATTCTTTGTTTAGTATTTGTAATTAACCTTAAAATAATAAAATAAAACACTCAACCCTAAGATTACTTTTATATTATATATCTACATTCTGAAGTGAAATTAAATTGATAAGTTATGAATTTTTGTTGAAATTTTTATATTTTTTAATGTTTATCTTTTTTAACAAATCGAAGCCCGCAGTAGCCACAAGCATGGTTGCCAGGCTTGTCCTGAAAACAAAAACATTTCTTTAAGATGATGCAAAAAGAATCACAAAAAAAATCTACAGATAATTACCACATTAATATAAACTCTGGGATGGCCTTCTGGACCACTGCCGCCATCACACCAAACTACATGTTCTGTTACTTCCTTTGGAGGTACTTCTGCGATTAAATTTACAGCCCAGTTCTGATTCACTTGCTTTGGAGCCAAGGAAAATCTCGCAAGTCGATAGTCATCAGATTCCCACTTCTGTATTTTTAAAATACAATAAATGGCGTTTATTAATATAATTAAACATTTGGGATAAAAGTAAGCCAATAAGTCGATATACCATCCATGTTAAAAAAATACACTGACATACAATCTTAACATTGGCACTGAAAAGAAAAACATACTTGGCCTGTATGTGTAGGAACATCTTCTGTTTTGTTGGTTATGCAACGTATCATTAAAGGAATCGATCGTGAATTCAAAACAGTAATAAGTTTTCTCGATCTTATAGGTGAAATCATATCGACTAGAATTGTTTAATTATTTTTATGTAACTTGATTTTTATTTGATTCTTGGAAATCAAAACTGATCAAGTAAATAAATGTCAAAGTCAGACATTTTTTATGAGCTGACAGCTGACAATCAGTGTTGCCGAGTTCATTTTTCAGAATATTTTTTTAAATAAGACAATCACAAGAAAAAAAATTAAATTTGTTTGCAAAATAAAATTATTCATAACCTGAATATAGCTCTCTTTAGAGTTGCACCTATTTGATTCAATATGTTCTATGATATTTAAATTGTATTACATGGCAAAAGCATGAAATACGTCAAATTATATTTATAAATAGTGGTAATTTAATAAGAACGACGTTAAAAAAGTTTCAAGCCGCCGTTGACGACCTAGGTGCTCAGAGTATGTCATATGTTTTATGGTCGCGTGTTTATTGAACTCCTAAAGGGCTGCACCGATTTTGATGATTTGTTTGTGTTTGCGTTGAACTGAATACGTGCTAAATGCATTAGATGCACTATTAAACCCATTATTTGACGCTATTAGGGTTTCCATCACAACACAGTAATTTAGGAAATGTTTTTATTTAGTGAATGTTTGCAAAAATCAAAAAATCTCGTTTCCAGTTTAAGCATTGGTTTTAAATTTAGCTGTTGTTATTGTTGAAGGCCATAAAAATCATAATTATGCAGTCACTATGGATACTTCTATCAATAAGGATTCAATTGATTCAACAGTAACTGTCTCAGGTATTTCGTAGTCGATTTATGTACTTCTATAAAATGTGTTAACAGTTTAAAATAAATTATTTGGCCAATGTTCATTTATGACTTTATTATTATATTACATAATATTTTGCAGTTTACAAAAAGTTTCGTTTTTAAAGAATACTTTATTTATATGATAATTTGAGACTGATTATTGAGTGTCGGAGTTTTTCTAATCTATAAATTGTAGTTTATATTTTGTTAAAGATATAAATTGTTTTAATAAAATATAAAGTAGTTCAAATTTATATATCACTAAAATTAACACAAATGCTATCAAAAACTTTGTACACAAATTCCCAAAAATCAGATGTCTTATTTGACATATAATTGAATATTGAGAATATCTTTGTATAGTTTTTGACAATTAAATGTTTGGTTTTACAATTAAAACCAGTTACGAGTTAATTACTATCAAAACGTTTTTGATTTGTATTAGTATTTGCACAAGAATTCTTAACTTGAAATTTTAATTTTAATTTATTTATTTTTTTTATTTAAATTAAATAGCCTAACTGTAAAGCAATGGAAAAATGTTTGATTCCATGCTATAAAAGAAATGCTAGAAAAAAAATTTCAAGGCACGGATGATTCTTTACATATATTAGAAAAAAATATAATTGTAACTATGGTTAACACAAATGATCCCTCGCATAAAAGTGGGGGTGAGTGCGAAATGTCTGGAGTTGAAGAATATTAAAATTAAATGTTGTTTAATATGAATATTATTCACTTCCTAAATATTGTTTAATTGATGTACATGACTAAAAAAATTACAAAATATAAAAGTAATAGTTTTTTTCTCTATGTGCTGACTATACACAACTGATAATGCAAAAACGTATCGAATGTGATTTGATTGTCCTATCTTGGAATCAAATAAGAAGTGTAGCCCATTTTTCTTTCTAATGATACTTTGATTGAAATGTTTGAATCATTCTGAATATGATATTGATTTGAAAAAGCAAATCTAGAATTCAGAAAATATGCCGTTTAATTAATTCGTTTCCAATTAAACATGATTTTTCCGTTCCGTTCCGTTTCAAACGTCGTCGTGAGACGACGGCAAGAATTTTTATTCGTTCTGGATTGGTACGCTTGTAGTAGGTTGCCCTTATAGAAATCTCAGAGCGACATACTTTTAACCAAAAATTGATAACTTCTTTGCTTCTGACACTCAGCTAACAACTATTCTAGAATTTATGTAACCAAATATCGAAATAATATTTCTTAAGAACTTTCGCTGTAATAGTTTCACAAGTCAAAAGTTAAATATGCAACGGTTACAAGACTGTTTGTTGTTATGTCTTTATTCAATGGGAACGGTGGGCTATAATTTTTTCTATAACCATTCAATTTAATTTGTAAATGTAACATGTTACCTTTATAACTAAATAAGCTATACACACAAAACAAGGTCTCAAAATAAAAAATATTTTTAAATTACCAGTTTTATTTGCATGATTTTTATCTGATTATTATCTACATACGGTAATATTACAGCAATGCAAAGTAATAAAGAATACATGTAATAAATAATTTTATCACATTCAGCATTTCACTTAAAAAAGAAATATATAAAAAACTGAAGTCATACACAATTGCTGTTACTTCTAAAAACTACAAATATTCTGAATTTATGATTCTTACAGTAATATTCTTACACTTAATCTAACATAACAGAATGCAGTATGAGTCAAAAAGTCGATTGTTGTCTAAAACATTTCATTTTGCTTACCTTCCCGAGATCGATGAAGTAAATACTTCCTTTGTTTTTCTAATATAAAAAAATCCATTTCTATGGAATAGTAAATAAATCTAGTTACTTATAGGACACGTAAATGACCATTGTTTGTTAATTATTATTAATTTTTAGTCCTCAATAGCTTGACATAGTTCATATTTAATATTGTAAAAATGTACAATTTCGACATGTAAGTAATTAAATTTTGAATTACCAGTCTTCTAGTATTAATATACAAAATGTCACAATAAATTGGTTATTGGCTTAAACATTTACTTTTTATTTAGAAATCCGTCCACACTCTACTCTGTTTATCAAACCAGTGCTTTATGTCATTATAAATATTTAAAATACTACGCGTCCAAAGTCAAAAACAATAATTTGATAACACCGACATCTAAACGATTTGTTAAAAAAAATACAATAAGTTTATATAACTTCACAAAAAAACAATATGAAATTCATTCACGATTATGCCATTTTTGAGAACGTCTTATTGTTAAAAAAATATGAGATGTACAATAAGTTATAAAATGATTATTACTAGTGATTTGATGCTGAATCTGTTGATTGTCGACCGGTACTCGACCTTAGTTCACGTCGAGGGCCGTACGATTCTTCAGAAGATTTACGTCCTTTTTTTCTATTCGCCCTACGTCCAAAATCACTACATGATGCATCACCTAACATATGGGCATCATCGAGGGATGCGTCGTCCTTACTATCAGTATCTATAACACTATTAGAACAATCAAGTTTTTGAATATTCTCATTTTGCATGTCTACATCACAAGGGCTTTGGATCCTTTGTTGTGCTTTATCATCTCTGTCACAGCTAGCTGCCATCAAAGAGCCATCAGTGGCACGATTCATTTCAAAATCACTTGCTTTCATGCCTGTTTTAATAACAGTTGATGGTGCAATTAAATCCTCTAGATCCATCTCTCCCGTGTGTGCATCACTCTGTTTATCAATTGTTTTCATTACTTCCAGAGAATTATCTTTTACTTTCTTTGGTGTTGATTGTAAAGCTAAGTTCTCTGGTTCACTGCTAATTTCATCAAGTGATCTTTTATGAGAAATAGCAACATTGGAACTGCTATCATCGCTTTGTAATCTCATGTAATCTTGAGGTTTCACAAGTTTATCATACATATCCTTATCAACGTCTTTTACTTTCTTTGCTTCATTTGAACTAACGAGACTAGCGCTCAATGCTCCAGATGCCATTTGTTCTAATAACATTTTACTTATATCAATGTCCTTTTTGTCCCCTTTTAAAAGTTTTTCCTGAACAGCGGCGAACTCTGGAGGCATTTGCGATCGTGAGTGATCAAAAGAGACTTTCTTTTTATCCGCTTTAGACAAATCAGTTGCACCAGTATCTATATTATCAACCTCACGGGTTCTTCTATCAGCTTTCATGGCTGCATCATAGTTAAGAGTTTGTTTAGATAAAGATTCCAATAAGTATGGATCAGGTGGTAAAAGAATCTGTGGCAAGTGACTTGATTGAGCTCGATCAGACACTTTCTGTTGCCTTGACGATGAAGAGTTAGTCACAACAGTCGAGGATCTTGGAGCAGTCGTCTTTGTAGACGTACGAGATGTATGACTTGTACCATGCATAGTAGATGAACCGGAACTAGCGGCTAAGTTTCCGCTTAATAAACCTAAAGCATCATATGCAGAAGACATGCCAGAATGAACTCCGAAAGGTGACAAGCCACTGAGTCCTAACTGAGGATAAAGCATATTGGGATTTGGAAATACGAAGGGAAATTGTGAGTTAACAGATTTCGAAGTTGATGTGCTAGCAGTTTCTGCAGGTTTACGTGTTTTAGACTTGCTATCAGTTGTAGCACTCGTCGCTCCAAGACTATTCATATCCAATGACGGAAATCCAGGGAGTCCTAAGCCAGCTAAGTTTGCAAATATGTTTCCACCTGCTATATTTCCGAGTAAGTTCGGCATGCTGTTGAAGGAGTTCAGCAGAGGATTGTTTTTCGGATCAAAGCTACTCAGACTTGATAATAACTTGGGATCAAAACCCGTCAAATTTGATAATGTTGCAGCTAATGTCTTTGGATCAAAAGCACTTAAACTTGATAAACTAGCGAGAAGTGTAGGGTTTAACCCTGCAATATTTTGATTTAAATGTGCATTAGAAGACAATATATTAGTTGATGTTGAATCAAGAGTTGGGGGTCTACCTTTTTTACGTTCAGGTGCGGCGCTTGTTTGCTGCATTGGAGAATGTCTCGGATTTCTGACATCTTGGGGTAATTTTACATGTTCCTTTATTCCTTCTGTCCATTTAGAGTCTATGTCGTACATTGGATTTTCAGCAATCCATTGCGCTAGATGTTTTAATTGAGGAGCTTTGTGACCTATTAGCCTCTTTCCTGTCACACGGTGAACTACGGGCACGTGCTCATCTGGTGCAAGACGCGGTGGCAGTCCACGTCTACGAGTATCGACATTAGCTTGTTCTGCTAGCCATTTATTAACTTTGGCTTCGTGTGAATATGGTTTAGGAGTGACAGCTGTCGAGGAAGTTTTTTGTTGACTCTTATTACTTTGTTCAAGCGACTGCTGCAAAAATGATGATAATTCTTTCGACGAAGAATGTGGAGATGGTACATTTGTGACAGTAACCGAAAACGGTTTTTGTGCGGGGGGTGGATTAGAACTGCTAGGGGGAGCAGCCGGTGTCACAGTTACCTCGGGCAATACAGTCGAACTTTTACTTCGTGGAACCTCAAACGGAAGTGCAGAGCTCGGACTCCGTCCCTTGGCCGCCGAAAGTCCTAAAACTATCTCATCTAATTTCTTTCTTTTTTTTTCCTTTCCAACAATTTGTTCAGGAGCAGCCTGTAGGAATGTTAACCAATTTACAAATTATTTAAGAAGAATTATGCAAGAATAAAATTATAATAACTTATTTTTAAGAAATATACACTCGTAAGACAAAATACACAATATAAGTCTGTACATACCACATTTTTTCGTTTCATTAGTTTGGTGAGAGTATCATCGAGTCTACTCCGTGACGTAGTAGACGCGGTCGAAATATCCGCCTGAGGGGTCCTCCGACCCATTGAAAAGTCTTGAGCCTCGCTGAGGTCGAGCGGCGCGGAGAGGTCGACTGGCGCGGCGCAGGCGGGCGAGGGCCCGGGCTGCGCGGGCGCGGGCGACGGCGCCACGCGCTGGTGGGCGGGCGGCGGCGCGGGGGTGGAGCGCCGCGAGCCCGAGTCGCTGGACGCGTCGTCGCGCTCACCTAAGCTCGGTGGCACTCGGTGTGCTTCACGCGACGCAGAATGAGCCGCCTGGGGCGAGGACAGCAGTGCATGCAGCTTCGCACGTTCCGTTTCAACGTCGATAGCGATGTGTCGTTTCTGAATCTGCTTGCGATCCTCCGACTCTGTCTGTGTTACGCTCGAGTCTCCGATTTTAGAAACACCCGCAGTCGACGAAGACGGCCACTCGCAGTTTTGGACCGCGTGAGCTATGTGATGTAACCTGGTCTCGAGAGCTCTCTCTGTGAACCAATGCTCCGGTGTTAAGGTTTCATCGATTCTTCCCAGCTTTGCTAAAGTTTCCAGCTCAGACAGTGCATCGGTGTCGTCGTCTACATCGCGGTCGAGAGCGTTAGAGGTCCGTTTGCTTCGTCTTAATGACATTCTGGGCTCAGATGAGCTTTCGTTTGAAATCTTTTCGTCCTCATCGTCGGATCTCGGTTCCGGTATAGGTGCAGGTATTGGTTTGGGATTTTCTATCTTTGAACCTGATCCACTTTTATATTTAGCAAACCACTTTCTTGCACAATCGGCAAATGGTAATTTTGGATCACAGAATAGTTTGTTATAAGTGTCTCCCAATCCATGTCTGCAATGTAAAATTAAATTTACTTTACTTGGCTAAACAAATTAAATCAATTAAATATAGCAGATGCAGTAATTATATTTTTATAAATTTTGCATTAACTCAATTATATACATATAATAGTATAATTTTAATTAATCACTACTATATGTGATCATGATGCTTTGTGACAATGAGTAGATGTGAAGAGAATATGTGAGCACCAAGCTAGGTTCTGCGCCCGAGTAATACTCAATAACATAAGTAAATACTTGCTTAATAACAATTAGTAATTTAAAAACTTACTTGCATACACCCAAGACCAGTAATTTATCGTGTCGTGCCGGCTGCCACCAGGCAGGCGCGTCCAGTGAGCGCTCGCACAGCGCCAGGCGCGCCTCGAGTGCCGGGTGCGGTGCCACTTCCTCGCGCAAAACACGAAGCAGATCGATTCTTTCCAGAGTTGCAATAGCGCGTTCCTCGCCGATAGGCTCCGCTTTTAAATCTGCCCTAGTGGGTAGCTCGGCCTCTCCTACAGAGAGTCCGCATTGACGTTTACACATAGCCATGAATGCTTTCAGATAATCTGTTAATGCATCGTCACTCTTCGATTCTAGCCTCGCTAGCGACCTAAACCGACTCCACCGCAAACTCTTTGTTGCCGGGTCAAATTCTACGCCATACGATGCCACCGTTCGTCTAAATGCCTCCTCGTCCGCCCGGGACCAACGCCACTGGGACATTTCATCTCGAGCGAGCTGATCCATACGTTCGCGGCGCTCCATCTGTAATAATAATATAATTAAATAATCGTTTTCTTAGTAACATGAGGGGGGAGTAGAATTGCCATCCTTATTATAATTATAAGTTTTTGAATGTCCCTAACGTATGACTCCTTTTTGTGGATTACTCAGAGGCTCTTGCAGGTTATAAAACTAGAAAGAGAAGAAAGAAGAACGTGCAGTAAAATGACCTTCGCTCGCTGTTGCAGCTTGAGTTCCTCTCGCTTGTAGTTGCGCTGGTAGGCAGTGATGAGTCGTCGCAAGCGGGTGTTGAGGTCCTGCATGGAGGGCCACAGATGCGTGGCGGAGGCCCCGTCGTCGTCCCGCTGCGGCGAGGCGGGCGAGGCGGCGCGCGAGGCGGCGGGCGAGACGGCTCCCGCGCCGCTCGACACCTCGTCCGTGCACTCCTCGTCACCCGCCGCGCTGCCGAGCACCTTGCGCTCCTCCAGCCTGACGATGGTACTCGTTAATATTTCTACTGAATTACACGATGACGACGACTCTAATACCGGGTTATGTTACGAAAAAATAGTGACACAACTTTTCTTGGCAAAAACAGTTACGTCGTAAAGTAAAACTTATTCCATACCGTTAAAATTGGGCTTCAATAATTATATTTAACCTAGATATCGATACATATAGTGGAGTCAGCATTCCACATAAGATAGAGGAAGTATCACAGGTTATATAGTGTTACTCTATAACAATAAATGTAAATAATAATAACACAAATGATATCAATCACAAATATTATAAATAATATTAATTTTTATGCCTTTCTGAAAACTGATCTAGACACATTTTTTAAATTAAATCTGCTTTCTTTTCTATCTTTAAAATTTGGTATAAAAGTTAATATTCTATAATTAAAATACATGTTTCAAAAATATATAAATACAATAAAATTGGGTTGGTTAATCACGATGACAAGCTGTTATTAGAAGAACATTAGTTTTATTAAAGCAGTTTTAAAAACAATTATTAAAAGCAATACTACGAAGAAGTTTATAGTACAGTATAATTTAAAATAACATATCCATCTTGAAAAATGTCTATCTAGAATCTAGATGTACCAAACGTCATTTTATCCTGTATATAATAATGTTCTATTATTTCTAATTGTAAAGTTATTACGCAAGGTACTAATTTACAATTTATAGTATTTTTTACTTGTTTTTTTGGACATGCTGGTATTGTGAGAAGCGTGAGTGCGATTTGGATGTTCATCTGCCTTACATATTTATGGCATTTATTAATAAAATAAAAACATAATATTTAACTACGAAAACTCAAAATTAACGGCATAATAAAAATAATATAATATCTACAACAATCTAACGCCCATACCGAGAAGTCAAAAGTCCTCTCGTACACTTACTTTATATCTGTACATTCTGCGTCATCAGGAGGACCCAACTTGTCTACATAGCACAATTGTGGGTCAGAACGCATGGCGAGGTAGTTTTCATAGCCGTGTTTGTAAGTACCGACGAGTAGCGATACGTCGCACTCAGTATCCCACCACAAGCGAGGGGGGGCACTGTCTACACCGCGGGGCACTCGCATACCCATCGAGCTGAAAGAAAATTTGAGTTACAATCTACCCGCTCTTTTGTCAAAACGTTGAGGCCAGGGATTCCAATATAGTTATTATTTTACTACTTCAAATCTAAGATTCGATCTGGAAATCGCGGTATATTATGTGGCATGCCATTTTAAATACTTTTAGTGTATTTTAGTAATCTTACCCGACATTTTTATTACTTTATTAACATGTATAACAAATTATTCGATGTCAAATTGTCTACAATTTTTGAGAATTGAATGAAATCATTGGCGAGTTAAAAACGAACACTCTTTTTTTGAATAATATTCCTTATATAATATTACCTAAAAACTCGCTTGTAGCTACTAACAGTACCGTCACGACGTTACACTTCTATCGTATTTTAAATTACTTTTTATTATTTATTTACATATGGGCTTTTGACATTTCGTTTAAGCTGGGCAAACCAAAGGCACTAACAATAAAATAATGGGAAAACTCATAATAGAAATAAAATTTGTTTTATTTGTGTTATCTATTCCATTGTAAAAAGCAAATCTCAAAGTAAATAGTAGGGGTCTACAAAACCTACAATAGAAAAATTAAAAACATCCAAAAACACACAAGTATAATGTATCTTGGTATTGCCAATGAGTATGATTCAAGACACATGATTTTCTGTTAGTAATGCATAGACTATTGTTATTATTTTCACAACAAATATCCTTTATAAAAGTTAAACTTACAAGTTTTAGTATAACCATAGGTATACTGTTCTTCAATTTTTAAAATTAACCATATATATTGTTTATAGAAATAAATTTGTTTCTTTTTAAAAATAATTTTACTATATTTTACAATAAAGAAAATGACAAAAAGTACCTTGCATGAGTTCCACCTTCTATCTGTAATGAATAGTCGCCTATAACTTCATGTTTAATATAATACATCATACGAACTCGCAGTAATACTCTGAAACAGAAATTCGACACTGTATGGTTTATGTTGACATTTAAGAATTTATGAACTCAAATGATGTGCGCAGGCAAAGAAAGCTTACTTGTTAGCATGTCTAAACAAATGCTTTTTGTAACTATTTTCTAAGTAGATATCACAATCATATTTATCAATGGAACTCCAATGATTCATATCCTCCCATTTTTGTGTGTCATGGGCTTTGGGAATATCCTTCATTCTATTCTTTTTTTTAGCGTTCCTTCCTCGAGGTACAGGGTTATGAAGGCCACTGTGATTTCTTGAGATGGTAACCTCACCATTCTCACAAGGTTCAATGAGGTCCCATATGAAGTTCCTTATCTTTTCGTCACCCTTATAATGGCGTAAACAGTACAAAACCTGGAAAACAGTACCAAAATAACAAAATCCTTTCTCTTAAAAATTATTATTGAATATATCATTGAACAATCAGTACTTATACATATTCCACTCAGCGAAAAACTACATTTCCTCAGTATTAGCATGGCAAATCATCACAAAAATCGAGTATAATATACAGTTACACATATATTTATTGTTGCACACTTACAATGATACGCGCACAATCCTCTATAACAGGCAAGCTCCATCCTTTTCTAAATTGATTCCTTTCTAGAATTTCTTCCCATCGAGCCCACCTGCACAGTTAAATAAATATTTTTTATAATATTCTGCCATTTTTATAAGTATTTATTAATGTTCATTAATTTTTCGACTTTAATTCATTCTAAATGCGTCTTTTCAAGGTAATATAAATAAAAAAACTTACCCAAACGTTAGTAGACCACGTTCGATCTTGAAACATTCTGATCTAGTCCAAGATCCATAAACAACTTCTTCATCTATTGTAATACCTTCATGTCGAGGAACATAATCATCACTGGCATAGCGCCGCCCTTTTCTACCCAACTTTTCTTTTTTCCTTTTACTTCTAAGACTAATACCTATAAACAAAATATTATTTGAACGAATGAAAAGTTTTTAAGGTTCCAAATTTTCAAAAACTGTGTAACGAATTTTACAATATCAAAATTTTAATACCTTCTTCATCATCATCAGAATCTGGTGTAACTTCCATGTCTGACATTTCCATTGGTCCATCATCATGTCCGTATCTTTTAATGATTGTCCTCTTCCTTGGTTCAGTAACTATTAGATCTTCATCTTCTTTTTTTTCTGTCGTATCAATCTCAGCTTTTTTCGCCCATTTATTCCAAAAGTCTGGATCCCTTATATCAATATCCGACCTTTGATCGGCGGCTGCAAAACTTGCTTTAGAAAAGGTTGAGCCTTTCTCAGATTCCATTTGTATAACTTGTGTTCGACGAGCTAGGATCATTTCGATGTCTTCTTCGCAAAATTTATCCCCTGCATTATCTTCGTCCATAACAGCACCATAAGCTCCTTTCTTCAAAAGATCTTCGATTTCCTTTTTCGACAACTGTTTCAAACCTGCTTCTTTACCTTGAGTAGTGTTCATGCTTTGTAAAATAGCTTTGTCAAGACCTAATTTTAAAGAAGCCTTATCAAACATTTCCCTTTCATATGTGTTTCGACATATCAATCTGTATATTTTGACCATCTTCTGTTGTCCTATTCGATGACAGCGAGCTTGTGCTTGTAAATCATTTTGTGGATTCCAATCACTGTCATATATAATAACTGTGTCCGCTGCGGTTAAATTAATTCCAAGGCCTCCCGCTTTAGTGCATAATAAAAACACGAAACGGTCAGAGTCAGGTTTTGAGAATCTGTCAATAGCTTCTTGACGCAAATTTCCTCTTATCCTTCCATCTATTCGTTCGTAAGGATATTTTCTAAAGACAAGATAGTCTTCTAAAATATCTAGACATCGAACCATTTGACTGAATATTAAAACTCTGTGTCCTCCAGCTTTTAGTTTCGGCAATAACTTATCAACTAAAACCATTTTACCAGATGAATGAATAATAGATTTATAATATGCTTCTTTGTCTTCACCGTTAGCTTGCTTATAATCGAATTGTATTTGATCTTCGGCACCGTTTAGGAGGTATGGATGGATACAACATTTTCGAAGTTCCATCATAGTGTTCATTAAATTAGGAATGTTAGCAGCCGATGCGGCTCCTTTTTGTAAAAAGCTGAAGTTTCTCTCTAGTATGGCTCGGTAATATTTTTTCTGAATGTTTGTTAATTCTACTTCTATTATAGTCTCTTCCTTTGGAGCTAAAGTTTTTTCAACATCTTCCTTTAGCCGACGCAACATCATTGGTTTCAAAAGCGCTTGCAATTTAACAACTTCAGATTCAGATTTAAGTTGTCCAAATTCATTTAAAAATGCTTCACTACTGGAAAATTGTGATGGTTCTAAAAAGTTGAGTAAAGAAAATAATTCATTAACGTTGTTCTGTAAAGGAGTTCCCGAAAGTAGCACTCTGTGCTCTAAATGAAGTTGTCTTAGACCTTCCAACAATTTGCAATTTCTATTTTTAAGCCGATGAGCTTCATCAATGACACACAATCGCCAGTTAAATAACTTTAGTTCTTGAAAATCTGTAACTATTACCTCAAAAGTAGTTATTAAGACGTTAAATTTAGTTATTTCTTTCATAGGTTCACCTTTTTCGTTTTTATAATAAAATTCATATTCTTGGATCATACTTTTACTTTGTTGTGACCCATGATATACTATGACATTCATTTCAGTCCAACCTTCAAATTCTCTTTGCCAGTTAGGTATAGTGGACAAAGGTGCTATTATAAGAAAAGGTCCTCTTATGCCATATTCCCAGACAGAATTAACAAATGTTAAACTTTGAATAGTTTTGCCCAAACCCATCTCGTCAGCTAAAATACAATTGCGATTATTATGCCATGAAAATAACAACCAGTTCAATCCTTCTAACTGATAGGGTCTTAATGTATTGCCACCCTTATACAAAGGAGAGTCTTTCAATTGACACCATTGGTCGGCGCAAGGCCGTTTTTTAAATTTCCATTTCTCTTTTGATGGAATATCACTAAAAATTTTGTATTGTTGTATTTTATCTACGTCTATATCTTCTTCAAGCTCCCACGTGCTGTCTTCATATTGTAAACTTTTCCACTTAACTAAATAATGCTTTACTACAGTATTATTAGCGGGATCTTGATTTTCCGACATGTCTAGAATACGCTCTACTTCTACATAGTCAGGATTAAATGGTTCATCATCAAGAAGTTCAAATATATTCATTTGTTGCGCCTGTTTTTGTTTAAAGCGTTTAATTTTGGAATAAATCCGTTTATCACCTTTATATAGCTCCTCCTCCGTTTTCCATTCACAGTGCAAGTATGAAAAATTTCTATACTTTACAAAATATTCTTCCACATCTACCAGTACAGATTTTAAATTCTTATTTTCGATATTATCTAACTGTTTACTATCAACGTTATGATTATGTGGTTCTTTAACATCTATTGCTTCATTTTTATGTTCATCAATTAACTCATTCATATTTTGAGTTTCATTGATATCTATAGTTTTAATACTTTCTTCAGTGGCTGGATGTAATACATTTTGATCTTCGCTTTTTTCATCCTTTACCTCAGATTCACCATCAGCCGGAGCTACAACTTTTTCTCCAAGCATTACTTCGTTTTTCATTTCTCGTTTTCCCATACGAGATGCTAAAACATGTTGCACAATCATAGAATCTTCTTCGGTAGTGTTCACGTACATATAATTTGGTTTAGGTGTTCCTTCTGGTCTATTTGGATCTTTAGTATCAAAGTTTAAGTCATCCAAATCTCTTTCTAGTTTAGGGGCTGCCATTGAAAATTCATCATCTGATAAACGTAATAAAACATCATCTGTATATTTTTTTCGTTGTGTATTTCGAGCAGAACGTCTTTTCAAACTGTCATCTCCTTCTGGTGGAGGTGACGGTGGCGGTGTAGACATCAAGTCATCTGGTTCTCCATCTGAATCAGGAACAATGCCACCGCGTCGCTTTCTTTTACCACTTGGCGTTCTCTTGGCAGCTAGCTTTTTACAACTTCCTGCACCTGATGATCTTTTTTTAGAAGATTTTTTTCTTTGATTTATAGAGTCCACAAAATCATCGTCTTTTTCAGATAATTCTTTTTTAGCTTCAGCTTCTTCTAATAAGTCTTTAATGGCTATCTTTGAAACTGGAATATCATCAAAATCAGTAACATTAGAGTCATCTAAAGATGAAAAATCTTGAGACATAGATTGCAATTTTGAGCTGTCATTAATACTTGTATGTTTACTAAAAGATTGATCGTTCAAGTTATCTAATGTCTCTTTTTCTAAAAGATCATTACACGTTGTTGTATCAGCGTGCATTTCTGTTAAACCTTTTTTAACATTTCTTTTTCTTTTCGGTGCGTTCGGGTCTTTGGGTTCTCGTTTCTTACGCTCTTTAACAGGTTTATCACCTAATTCTTTTCCAACTTTAGGTTCTTTAGGAGTACGTGGTTTCCTTTCTTTACCTTTCCTGGGGGTTCTTGGTTTTTTCCCTTTTCCAGTATTATCATCTACCGATAAAAGACTACTGTCTAAACTAGTTAGATCTTCACTGGTCGTTTCTGTATCTAATTCCGAATTATTGAGTAACCCAGTACCAGCCGTAACACAGTCTTCTGATACAGGCAAATGATCGAGAGATTGAGAAAGTTTATCTTTTTTGGCTCGTGGCTTCCGAGGTTTAGCAGGTCCCTTTCCACGACCGCGACCAGTAGTGCTAGTAACTTGTGGACTTTCAACCATTTTTGACCCATATATAGGATTTTGTAATATACAATTAGGCCCCCCATTGCATTTATCAGCAGTTTCATGCTGTTGAAGCATAGACAACCTGTCTTGTAGGCATCTAACTTTTTCTTGGTTCTCGTTTGAAGGAGGTTGACAATATATTTCTTGAATTTGTTGTTGTAATGACGCTCTTTCTTGATGATGAGATGCTGCATACATACTCGGATGAGGCATATTGTTTGGATTTATCATCATCATATTTTGATTCATATTATGAGGAACATTTGACAGCGCATTAGGCTGGTTTGGAGGGATATTAGGACCTAAGGTACCATGCATATTTTGGGGGTTCATAGGTATACCGACAGGTATATTTGGAATAGGTGACGCAGCACTGGATTGCGCAGTAGCAATATTTGTAGATGTATTGTGGATGGATGGCGGAATATTACTTAACATATTTGGTACGGGTGTTGGCATCAAACTCATAGTACCTTGTTGGCTGTGAAGAGGTACACTTGAGGAAACTGTATTAGAGAGATTTGAAAGCGGTATTCCGTGGCCTGATTGAATATTGCTTGGTGGATTCGGCATTGTCGGTGCGGTAGTGGATTGAGATACGGTTTGATAAGTTGGAGAATTTAGATTCTGAGTGTTTTGCATACTAGATGGAATGCTTGACACAAGAGTAGATGGACCTGTTTGAGGTATTATATTTTGCATTGGGAATGGACTATTTGGGTATCCTTGATTTCTAGTTACATTTATAGGTTGTGAATTTTCATATTTATTCACAACTGGATTATTTTGCAATGGATGTGATTGTGAAGTGTTCACATGTTGAGGTGCACTACTCGGTGGCTGTACACTTGAAGTGTCTACTTTAGCTGTAGGAGGTGGCAAATGAGAACCGTGAGTTCTTAATGTCTCGTCGCCACGCTGTTTCGACATTTCTATTTGATTGTTTTCTATATTTTCATCTTTGTTAAGAGAATTATCTTTATTATTGTCTTCTTTAGGGTTAACAAAATTTTCAAACATTCCATCATTGCTTTGTTGATTATTACTTGTGTCTTCTTTTTTATCATGGCTATCTGTAGAAGCTATTATAGAAGTAGTGACTGAACTTGCAATTGTAGGATTTATAGGACTCCCTAGCATTGAGTCCTTGGAGACAGGTGGTGTCATGAATCTTAAAGGTGTATTTTTATCTTCTGTTTCTGGATGATTTTTCTCTATACTCTTATTTTCAGGAGTTACCTGACCGGCATTTGATGGATCGGACTTTAATACTGTAACCGACGTTGGATCCAATGCTTTTGTAGGTGGTTCTGTACTTTCTAATTGCACAGGATTATTTATTGGAGTAGGCATTTTCGTTTGACTCCATTGAGTCGGCGAGGGTATAATACTATGACCAACTGCTGGTGAAGCTGGATTACGTTGGAATGGATATTCCCCACCTGTCGGCAGAACCATCTGTTCTAGAGCTTGAAGCGTATTTTGAGATGAAAACGGCCCAGGCACTGGCGGAGGGCCAGATGAAGTGGGTGGCTGGGCGACACCACGCGAACTTAGCGGTGACGCACTGGGTCCTTTTACAGGGGACATTACTGGCCGAGGCGATAGTTGAGACTGGGACTGTGGTTGTCTGGGTGAGACTTGAGCTCTTGGTGACATTTGAGGTGATAATTGAGGAAAAGGTGGTCTGTACTGTGGGCTTCCAGTTTCAATTCCACCTGATTTCACTGAACCATATTGGTTAGAAACATTAACGTCAAGTGGATGTTGTACCTGATGTGGCTGATAATTCATGGGAACAGAATGATGGGGTGATCCATAAGGCATTTGAGATGGAACTCCATGCGGTGGGCCAACAGTTGAAGACGGTCCTTGTGGTTGACGAGGCACGTGATGCAAAGGAGGTGCTCCAGGGTGATGAAGATGTGGATTTGGATGACCTTGAATACCTGGGCCAATACCGCCTGCGTGGCTTGGCATGTTTTGATGAGGTTGATGTTGTTGGATTGCACTATGACTTTGCTGACTATGTGGTAATCCATATTGATGAGGGTTTACATCCATTTGTTGGTGGTAAGTTGGATGTTGAGAAATTCTTGTTGCAGAAGGAGGATGCATTTGAGTATAGTTTGGATAGTTCTGAAAACAATTAACGATATTGTTTAAAAGAAATAGATGAATTGCTTTTATATGCACTTTTTATATAATATATAAAATGATAACTTTACCTGTTGTTGCCCATAAATTTGCTGTGATGTTGGTTGGGGGAAATGAGGTTGTCTTGGAATATATGCCCCGTTTTGTGGCTGAAGACTCCCTATTCCTGCCGCCTAAAATATTTATATTTTTTGATTTTTTGTTATTACTACTAATTATCATATAATATTTAATAATATTTTCTAAAGAATATCAAATTATACCTGTTGAGGGGAATATTGATGCATTTTTTGTTGATGTTCATATGAATGTCTGTAACCTGGTGCAATAGGTGAATACCTGTTTGCACCAGGTGCACCAGCCCAAACTGCCATATCTCCAATACCTGTTAATAAAATATGTATAATAGAAGCACTTAAACACTTTTACAAATATTTTTGGCAAATGAAAAGATTTACTAACCTTGTTCGGGTAAAGCGTACATTGGCTCTGGACCTGGGTGATACCCTGAATAAGAATGTGAAGGATGCACATGATGTGATGGATGAAGAGGTCCATGTGGTGGTTGAGGTAGCCTAGGCCGTGTTGGATAGCTACCATAATCATGATATTCTGGTCCTGGAGGACCAGTACCGGGATTTGGCACTGGTTGGGAACTACTAGTTATACCAGTAGCACTACCACTCCCAAATGAAGCCAGTTTTTGAATTGTTCCTTCTTGTGGTACACTATTTGGATTATAAGGTTGTCTGTAACTAGAAAGAAATCAATGTAGACATTTACATGGAAGTATCATAAAATTAAGATAATAAAAATTATTAAAACCTATTTTCATTAGAATCCTTATTATCTGTCACTCCAGATGTTGAACTACCAGCAAAGCTGTCTGATCCCCCAAGATCAGTGAGTCCTTCCAACATACCGCTTCCATCATCACCAAATAAATTATATGAGTCCATCACTCACTTAAGAGTGAATTAAAACTAGGGCATGTTTAATACTCCATGGATAAAGTAGAGCATCCATTTTAATCTGAAAAAGTTTATTTCAAATTTAGTTATCTAAGAAAATTGTATTTTGAAAAATTCTAATGTAGTGAGATTTCACAAAACCCCAATAACATATATCTTATAGCTAACATGTCTTGTATGAATTATTGAAAATTATAAAACAATGAAATATATGACCTACCCCTTGCAAAATTAATCTCTATGGCTCTAATAATCATAACAAAATAAAAACATCAATAAATACACATTTATTCACTATTTAATACATTTTTGCACTGAATACAATAAATGACTATTATTACTTTTAACTATAAGATAAGTAACAAAAATTCTACAAATACTGTATTTGTTAAAATATATAAATAGAGAAGTCATTTTATTTAATGAGAGACTAAATTAAATACAATGAATATTTTTACACATTATCAACAATCACTTTTTGTACCTTAATAATTACAGTAATCATAAATTTTATCATAGTACTATAAATACCTTAGTGAGACTAGATTAAGCATATTAATTCATTAACCTCTTTGTTTATAATAAAAGTTACAAAACCAAACCAAAAATTACAAGATTTATTTGTCTATATCAATCCCAACAATTATAATATCTAGCAAAACCTAAAAACTAACAATATTGTACAAAATATGTATTTTGAATGACTAGGAAAGTATTAGTTAAATATTAATTGAAAAAATTTAAACACAAATATTAATAGTAAATATAATCCAATTTTTATTTTAATTAACACAATCCATTATACAATTTCTAGTGAATTGAATTGAGAAAATTTATTTAGAATAGTATGACATAATTTATAAATCCTAATCTTTTTAAATTCTAGTTCTAATAGTGCAAAAATTTGTCTATCAGTGCATCTAATATATCTACTCTTTACCTCTGATTCTGTGCTCAGTCACAAACTATAATTAATGTTATTATTAATACAAATACCAAATAGATACATAATACACATTTAATACTAAATAGCCACATACCTAAAATACACAAAAGAACAAAATATTTATGTTGATTAAATAACAACCAGTTCTTGTTAAATAATATATATTTTTTTATATGGTTTGAATGTTTTGAAATGTAATTTTTTCTGAATAAATTTTTGACATTTTTACATAAAGAATATTATATATCTTTTTTATTATTTTAGAGTTTTGCAAGTACCTGTAAAGAGTTTTAAAAAAATCGTGTTTTTTCTCGAGGTTCGCAGTTCTTCTGGAAGTAATTGGCTTGTATAACCAAGGGGAAAAGCTATACGCTTATGGTTATAGTTACATACAGCGTTATAACTTCTCCCGTTAGTTATGAAGCATCTCAGAAAAAAATCCTTAAGGGTTACTAGGCGACCAGGTATTCCAGTCAGGATCAGGATCCAAATAACATTTATCATATTAACATAAATAGATAACATTTATTTAAAAATATTATTAAATTCTTATCACTAATATGGGGTAAAATTAGAACCATTTACTTCTATATGCAGTAACTATAACATCCGTTAGTGTTAGTAAAGAATTGCAGCGATTTAGAATATAATTACTAATATAAGTGAATATTAAAACAAAAAATATTATTTATCTTATAAACAAGAAATTATTATATTTCATAACATGTTAGTACTCACTGTAAGCGCCACACAATACGATTGATCACAAAATGGATACCATTCTTCAAAAACCGAATAATACTAGAAATCAAATAAAAATCAGTCTCTCAGTGTAATATCCTAATTAACTGTGTAATAAATGTCGTTTTTTAAACTTTTGAGATTCCAAGCAATCGTTTTGCAAATTATCTCACAACAATTAGATTTTATAAACGTAGCCACTACACTCCACTCCGTCCATTTTGTTTCCCCTTTGAGAGTTGAGAAATTAGGAAATAGGAATGTGATACACTTTTTTTGACGAAAAATGACAAAGGCCTTATGTTGTCAGCCGCTTCGAGTAGTTTAATATTTTTAAGTTGTTTTTAAAAACTTTAACCAATGGTATTTTGATAAGGAAATAAGTATAATAAACGCATAAACACCAAAATTAATCACTTAATGTATCAGACATACTGAATAATAAACTATAAAACCTGAAAATGATTTTGGAAAAGTCTTTTAAAAATTTATAACCCAATTTGAAATAAGCATAATTATATAAATGGAAACTCTAAATTCTAAGTAAAGTAATATATTAAAATGTAAAAAGTTACACTTGCAAATTATGTTTATGTTGAATGCATAAAAAGTTACTTATATCAAATATAGTTTTTAACCATTTAATGGTATAAATATATAATAAATGCTACATTGTTTGCAATACAGATGTATACGGTTAAAAATATAAGATCCATAAATGAAATAAAAAAATATTTTAGGAGTCTACAATACGGATTCCCAATTATGATCTATTTGGCAACAGAAAATTGTCATTTGACAACAATGCATATTGTCAAAGTCAATTAGGCATTTCGATTTTGCGTATGTCGTGTAATTGTGTATTTAAACTTTAAAGAATTTACAAGCTTATAGCTATTATTAATTACCAAGTAGTCCAAGAGGCCAAAACTAGTATTATCACTTATGTTGATGTCAAGTTTTATTGTATCTTTCACCCATACCATATTCAACTCTCAGTCGTAACTAAAAACATTTTATGTTTCTATACAAGAGACATATAAAGACATTTAACTAACGAAAGTCAATTATTAGGCGTACAAATGATGAAGCTCGTGGACCAAGTTGTTAGAAGTTTTAAGGTTGCTAAGGTATTTCGAGAAAATACCGATAAAATAAATAGTATTGACTTTTCACCTAGTGGAGAAACATTAATATCTTGTAGTGAAGATGATCAAATTGTTATTTACGATTGTGAAAAAGGCACGCAAATGATTACTGTTAACAGTAAGAAGTATGGGGTGGATTTAATACATTTTACTCATGCTAAAAATACTGCTATACATAGCTCTACAAAAGTTGATGATACTATTAGATATTTGTCCCTTCATGACAATAAATATATCAGATATTTTCCTGGACATACGAAAAAGGTAGTAACTTTGTGCTTATCTCCTGTGGAAGATACATTTCTGTCTGGATCACTAGACAAAACTTTACGTCTTTGGGATTTGCGTTCTCCAAACTGCCAAGGCTTAATGCATTTATCTGGTCGACCTGTTGCAGCCTATGATCCTGAAGGGCTTATTTTTGCCGCAGGTGTTAACTCTGAAAGTATCAAACTTTATGATTTGAGATCATTTGATAAAGGACCTTTTGTGACATTTAAATTGAACCAAGAAAAAGAATGTGATTGGACTGGCCTTAAGTTCTCTAGAGATGGTAAGACAATGTTGATAAGTACAAATGGATCCATCATTAGACTAGTGGATGCATACCATGGTACACCTTTACAAACCTTCACTGGTCATTTGAACAATAAAGGAATCCCTATAGAAGCTTCTTTCAGTCCAGATTCACAATACATATTCAGTGGCTCAACAGATGGCAGAGTGCATGTGTGGAATGCGGACACAGGATATAAAGTATGTGTTCTTAATGGTGACCATCCTGCACCAATACAGTGTGTCCAGTTTAATCCTAAATATATGTTATTGGCTTCAGCATGCACTAACATGGCATTCTGGTTACCAACAATAGATGATGTCTGAATATAAATATAATAGTTCCAAATGTCATTACAATGTCATTATTTTTTTTACTTAGTGATAACTAATTTAATGAATAAATGAATCAACATCAGAAGACAGTTATATTCAATTCTTAATCAAAATTGTGTTCATAATATTTAAAATCATCTCTTAAAATAATTAAACAGTTTATTTCAATAAAATATCTACTACCTTCCAAAGTTAAGTATCATAAATATTATTTTAAAATATCATTTCACACAATAATTTAATGCTATAGTTTTAAGTAAGAAAAAAAATTCCAAGGCAACATTTTTAATAACTTGATTTAAACTTACCTGCACAAGTTATAATCTTAAAATTAACAGAAGTATTCTATACACACTTTAAAATAACATTCATAATATAAGTTTCTATAATTTATCCAAAATGTTACACCTACCCTATTTACTAAAAATGTTAAAATAAAAATATTTTTTATTGCTACAAACACTAAACAGAAATGTTAGTGTTTATTTGACAGATTTATAAATGCTAAAAAAGACATTATATAACACAAATGTATTTCTTAATGCTCAGCAACACCTAAAGCAGAGCCGGCCGGCGACGCTCAAAGTTTATTCTACATCGCAAAAAATTCGAGTCTTCTGATATAACTTACTCATTATATTCGTGTCATAACTTGTTACACTTACGCCGAATCCCAGGTTAATTTCATAAAATACCTAAAGAAGATGTTTAAAAAAAAGTATAATGAAGCACAAAGCATTTGTAATTTTGTATTATTACATATGTCAGCAGCTTGGATGTATCTATAAAAACCCAATTGATTATTATTCTGCTGTATACTGTCAAAATTGATTTAATGTTACAAACGAAAACAATCATCAATTTCCAGTATTTATTAGTACGTATATGTATTACCTAAACTAAACGTCAAAGTAATCAACAATCACATTCCACATTCCGCAGTACTACCTATACGATCCATGAGCAATCAACAAACTATAACAATGACAGGTTCTAATACTATATATTACACAATAATAGTACTAAAAATGTATGTTAAAATTTAACATCACACCAGTAGTTTCTTAAATACTGTAACGACGAAATACACAAAAAAGATAAGGATTTTATATATTATTATGGCGGATTTACCATTTACAAAATGTGATATTGATGAGAAATATGAAAACCATTTATTAATGTTAAAACAATCGTATATAATTAAATTATAGTGTTATTACTTTTATATAAACAAAGTGTTTAACAATATTTATGTACAACATGTTCTTATATAATATTTATATTCAAAGTTTCTAGAGTGGAAGAAGCATAACGAAAGATGTAAGATATAAATGTTCCGATTTTATTCCTTTAATATATTTTTATCGCTATTAAAGAGTATGTGAAAACAATTTTTTTTTCAATAAACTAATTGTTGCCAGTAACATCGGCCTCATCTTACCCCTTTCTAACTTATAATTAAAAATCATAAAATTTTTATAATTAATTGTTTAAAATTTCTTTTTTCCATTTTGATTTTTAAACTTGTAATTAAAAAATGTCTTATTGTTTTAAAATTAAAGATTTTAAATATTAAAGGGTAACATATAATACTTTTAGTCTATATGTTGACCGGGACAATAAGGCATAACTGTCTAATTATCATATATTTAAATAAAAAAAAACTATAGATTCAAAAAAATGCTCAACACTGGTAGTGACATTGTAGTTCAAGGGGCAGAACGACCGACCTATATCTCCGAGGTCATAGGTTGTAATTCTACATATTTGGATTTTTTTTTAAATTTTAAATACTAAATTTATTCGAAGTCTTCCAGTATTTTTATCAGTACATATTAACAAATAAATTTTAATAAGGTTGTAAACTCGATTATTTGGGTTCTGTGTCATGTAGTGGAACACGAAATGTAAATTAAAAAATGCAAGTGTCTGTGTTAGAAAACCATCAAGTTAATTCAAATTTTATACTTTTCATTGTATGTTTTGACGAAGAACATCGATTATTAACTCTATTGAAACAAAAAAAAACTAAAAGAAATTAAATTTCTGTAATATTCGCACTTGACACCAAATGGTTCTTTTGAAGGTAAGACGAAATGGTATTTTTCTACTAACGGGAATAACTGCGAGGATATAGCATTTGCCTTATGCTCTTATAGGATCAGAGCATTTGCCTTATGAAGAAAAATGTTGCCGCATACACACAAGTTACATTACAACACGAAAAATGATACTAACAGTGAAAAAGTTGGGGCACTCAGCGTACTTGGAAGTAAGTAATCTGAATCTAGTAGTAATCTGAAATTGGGTAACGTACCAGGAGTAGTTGGTGGATGGCATTTGAACAAAAATTATTGTAGGTGTCATAGGCAATATTTACTTTTTGAGGCTTTTTAAATTGTATGAGCTGAAATATTTTAAGATTAGCGATTGTGGGGTCAGGTTTCTCCCATAGATCCTCAAGAGAAGCAATGGTGCTCAGAAGGACATGTAGAAGCCGCTGGATATAATTGATTAGGGTAAATTATTTTAAGCTCTCCACATAAGTAGAGTTTATAAGTGAGAAAATTACTTTGACGCGAACTGTGTGTGTGTGTTTGAAGTTACAAAACCAAAACAAAAAAAAAATTGATTTTGAAATATAATTTATGAAATATAAAGTTAAATTTTTTCAATAATGGAAAATTAGTTTAAATTATAAAATACACGGTTGTCACTTGTCATGACTTAGAAGTGACAGGGGTCAGGAGTCAAGTCAGACACTAATTGGGCAATCTGCGAAAGGAGAATCGACATTGTTCTGCAATAAATTTATAATATAAAGAGTTGTTTAAAGTTACATTTGAAGGTTTTATCTAAAATTATAAATAATCATTTATGTTTGAGTGTAATACATTTTTGACGTATAATATAGTTAAGCCAATGAGTTCTAATTAACCGCATTTAACCTATAAAAAATATTGAATTGATAAATTATGTCTAAAAAAAATAAGTGAAGACACAATGGAACTCAGTAATACAGCAATCACAGATGAATCCAAGAATGCTTTCAGTTACATCAATGAACGTCCAGTGGATGATATATCTTTAGAATTTTTTTACAAACCACATACTTTAACCCTATTAGCAGTGTCTATCGCTTTAGTTATATACACAGCATTTGTAAGGTATCTAATATTCTTTATGTTTTTATTACATTTAAAATCAATATTTGTCAAATGATTAAAAATGTTTTATTTCAATTATAAATATCACTATTTGTTATGTAATATTTTTTAAATTATTTAATGTTCACAATAAATATTTATTTTATATAATATTTTTAAATTTGAGGCTACAATTATTGGTATCATAAATTTCAATCCTGTAAGTTGCATCATACAAACTCATATATTTTGTACACAATGGAGATTATGATTAAAGTAAAGTATAATTTTGTTTTAAATATAAATATTTATTTACAGAGATGAAACTAACACGCAAGTTAATATTTGGTCTGGGATTTGCTGTGTGGTGTTCTTCTTCTTAATAATATCAGTTCTTACATTTCCTAATGGACCCTTTACAAGACCACATCCAGCTGTCTGGAGGATTGTGTTTGGCATGTCTGTTCTCTACCTGCTGGCACTACTGTTTCTTTTATTCCAAAGTTACTCTACAGTATATGAAATTATGTATTGGATTGATCCAAACCTTAAAAACTTCCATATTGATATGGATAAGGTAAGCTAAGAATATTTTTTTTGCAAAAATTCTTACTATTTGTATGTTCCAGTAACTAGTATTAAACAAACTTCTACAAAAGGAAATTGTAACATTATACCAAGATTGCATTTAGCTTATTTATAACCCATTTCATTATTTATTTACTTTATTTTTATTGTAGAATATATAAAATAATGTATAAAAGGGATTAATACTACAAAAACATTTTCTACCTTGTTGATGAAATTTTTTTCTAATGTATTAATTGAGTTTCGAAACCTGTTTGTGATCATTTAATTCCAAACCTCATATTAATTTTATTTTTAATAGTTTGTTTATTAATTACTATTAATTTAAACTGAGAAATAGTTATTTGTTTCAGCAATATGCATTTAACTGCACAGACATTAGCTTTTCTAGAATATGGTCGAGTGTAGATGTGTTTGCTTGGGGACACTTTTTAGGATGGATGTTCAAAGCTATTCTGTTTCGACACAATGGACTTCTCTGGGCTATATCCATTATGTGGGAAATTACTGAAATAGCATTTGCCCACCTGCTTCCAAACTTTTTAGAATGCTGGTGGGATTCTATTATATTGGATGTTTTGATTTGCAATGGGTTGGGAATATGGTGTGGACTCAAAATATGTAAAGCATTGGAGATGAGAGAATATAAATGGGTTAGCATAAGGTAGATATTCTGAATTGTGTTTTTAGTTTAATTTAAAAACATTTAAATAATAGAGTAATTTTTTTCATATTTTTTAAATTATTATATTAAAGAAATACATATTCTAGGGATATTTCATCAACAACGGGTAAAATTAAAAGGGCAATATTACAATTTACACCTGTACAATGGACACCAGTTAGATGGCTTGATCCTACAAGTACTTATATGAGATTCTTTGCTCTGAGTCAGTTAGTTGTTTTTTGGCAGATATCAGAACTGAATACTTTTTTCTTAAAGCATATATTTGAAATGCCACCATCTCATCCATTAGTTATTGCCCGCCTATGTCTTATTGGAGTTATTGTAGCCCCTTCAGTGAGGTTAGTACAAAAAATCTAAGATTAAATACGATATATATATGTTATTAGATGAAGTACTCATTTTATAGCACATGATAAATATTAAATTAGATAAAAAATTTTAACTAGTAAATTATAATTTCAGACAATATTACACCTATGTGACAGACCCTCGATGTAAGAGAGTTGGTACCCAGTGTTGGGTGTATGGAGTTATAATGGTGACAGAGTCAATGCTGTGTATTAAAAATGGCCAGGAACTGTTTGGTCAAGCACAAGTGTGGAATGTTATTGTGTGGTTGATTATACAAATTCTAGTCTCAATAGGCTGTGTTTACGGAGTTGTACTTTATCATAGATACTTTGAGGTATTTAATATTATTGTATTACAATCTTTAAAGTCATCACTTTTTTTTTTTTATTTCATTTTTTTTTAAATGTAACTTATGTGTACTTTTGAACATATGCAATTGGATTCTTTAATTTTTTTAAAATTTAGATTTGATTTAACTTTTAAAAATATACAATTTCAAATTACCTTTCTATATGCTTAATATATATTATGTATTTTTTTTTGCAGCCAAATTCTACAATAGATAGTCCAAAAAAAGAGAACTGATGCTTTTACAAACATCTTAAAGGTAATTAGAGTATTTCTGCTGTTTTGTATAGCTTTCACAATTTTATCTTTAATGTTTTGCAGGTTTTCCAAGAAAATTTGCAGGAAGCTTTGAATCGAATGTTGTATTATTCTTATCTATTTCTATATATTTATTGTAGTTCTATGCTAAGCCACACCAAATATTATTTATTAGCTTGAAACTAGTTACCTCGATGTCTGTCTGTGGGTTTATAAGGATGATTATCTCATCATTGCTCAGTAGGTATGTGTTGTTGTGTTTTTACAACATTAGTTTAAGCTATGGGCAAAGTTAAAAGAATAATAATATTAAATAATAGTGTTAGTTGAAAAATTATACAAATTATTCAAGTGGTTTCTATCAGACCATTACATTTTAATAGATGGAGTTTATGGCTTGAGTCCATTATGGAAGATACATATTTAATAATTTTATTACAAATTATACCTTACTTTCTGATAAACAAAATTCTAATGAGAATTACAGTATTATACCCATTGTTTAACTTTAACTATATTCTGATAAATATTTTTTAACATTTTTTAATTTTTGTTGTATCATTTGTACATTACCGGACATTGGCAAAATTATTTCACCTTTTGGTAAGAACAATAAGCCTCTAACTAAAAGATAATATTAAATATGTAAGTACATATGTGTTACATTGTAAATTATGTACAATTTATTAACATTGCCATGGCATTTTGAACTACAAAATTGTACATTCCTGTACTTTGCTCATGACATTGTGTTTCATGAAATATATTCTTCCCAGTTATTTTAATATTGAACTATGGATGCACTGTTTCACCATAGGTTTTGTTCTGGACAAAGCAGTATTGTTTTTTGGCATACTGCTATTATGGATAATCATTTTAGTAAGAAATGGTGAAACAGGTGTTATAATGTTGTTTTTTTAAGTCTAGGTATTGTGAGGATATTCTGTTGTAGATAGTAAATAATAAGGTTTGACTAGATACAATTGTGAGTTTTAAATAAAATTCTTTAGATTTAATGTTGTTTATTTTATTTTGGCACAATACAACCCTAATATTCATCATACGTTGGTTATTCAGAAATTCGTTAAAAACGTCATTAAGGTTATTATTATAATTTTTTCTCCTCAAAGTCCTCTAATAGATTCACTCATAAAGTCCTTCTGTAGATGAATACTACCTCAATAAAAAAAAAGTTCCTGAGATTAGCAACAACAATTTAATCTCTTGAGGTTTTTATAATTAAATAATTTAGTCCTTCTATATGTTCTTTTAACATTTAGGTAACACAGTACTTAATATTACCAGAATTTATTAATGATTCAATTTAATTCATCAAAAATATGTTGGAGCAAACACTTGATTTTCTGACACACGTTGTTATGTAAAAGTTAAACCACTGCATAATACAATGCATAATTGCTAAGAGATTTGATGTACGGATATTACTATTATATACAAGCCATGGCCGCTAAAATGACCGTAATTTGTAATTCAAGGAAACTTAGTGTCTTTGAATAGCGTATTTGCATATATTTTTAATTCATGTTGCACTAAAAACATTAAAACAACTTATTGCTAACATGTCCGCCAGTGGAGTCATAATGCTTATCCACAGAATTATACTGTACCTAACCGGATGATCCAGTACAATTCGGTTCCGGTGATACGATTGTTGGTAACAATCAATATTTTTCTACAAATAATTTTAGAATAATATTAAGTTCTTATGTGATAAAAATATGACATTATTATCTGGGTGTACTCAAGTAAATACTATGGGAATTTGATGCACTACTTCATGAGCAAAGACCTCGAATGAATTCCAGACTAGTCGGACTAATCCTGATATTGTTTACGTCAGTACTACAGATTTACCATTGCAATTTGTAAAAAATACACTTTATACTGAAAGAATCTTAGTCTTATCTTATCTATTAAATTGTTGTAAATTGTCCTTGATAAGTTTTGAAATAAGTCTCAGTGGATCTTCAGAAGTAGTATTATTCGAGCTTAAATTGTCATTTGCCTAGATCGTTGCTTACTAATAAGGATTGTATCGTAGTCATTGATTTTGAGTTCATTATCATTCATATGATATTATATTAATCTTTTTCATTTACAGGATAAAACTAAAATAAATATGTAAATTCAGATTCAAATTCAAACAGTAACATTAATATTTGGTTAATAATAAAACTTGTAGACATTTAAAGTTTAATATTACATATTTTTACAACATATACATAAGTATACTAATAATAAAATGTTTTCATTAATTACAATTCATTATTTATTTTAATGTCTTCTCCGATAAATGAAATCAATGGCCCATATCTTCTCACGTGTGTTAGGTTCAATAGTATTTTAATAACACATTTATGATATTAAAATATATATCGGGTCTTTATCAGGATTCCAAGATGATGACCAAACGGACAATCGCAGACAGGGATAAGGAACATATCGCTGATATAAAAAACCACCAAGTCAATAAGTTTGCGATCGCTGATCATTTGTTGAAGTCAGGACCAAATCACTGGATAGAACTGCATCCTCCACAGGTACTTTCCACTAATCGTCACTATTACTCCACGATAGCGAGGCGGTTGAAATTAAGAAATATAAAACTTCAACCGAGAAGACGGATACCGCCTCTCATCATCTTGGAATCCTGTGATCAGCACATGCCATCGTTACCAAACAGACACCGCGCGCAGGTGTAAGGATGTCGTAAGTGTAGTGTGTAAGAGTACCGACGGTGCGAATAAAGTGTCTCAGAATTATGAAGACAAGGCGAGGGTAGTTAAAAAAACCCCGCGCCTCAACAAGACTCCGCTAAGTTGCCATCAGTCGATCCGTGACCACGATCGGTGCAATTCGATCGAAACTTCGGATAAATAAAAAAAGGTATCGTACCTTAAAAAATATTTACGCGATAAAGTCCCGATATATATTTTAATAATGTGTAAAAGTCGTGAAAGTTTAAAAACAATAAATTTATGATAAATAATTATTAAATATTGATAAGTTGTCCTGAGCAACAATTACAAGGATAAAAAATGTTTAGATCTAAAGTATTATATTTCGGGTTTATTAATGAGCAGTTTCGCAACTTCTCAAGTAAGTCTTTAACTCGTTCTATATCATTCATTCTGGTTTCATTCTTCAAATATGAAGCTAATTCTTCATCAGCAATCAAGCGTAATAACAAATCTCGTAGAGCTTCAAGATGAGATTTCAAAAGATCACATTCTGTTTGGAATATTTTTAACTGGTTACTTCTTTCCTCTTCTCGCTTCTTCAATAAACTACGTTGTTGTTGGTAAAGAGCAACATACTCGCAAATAGTCTCTGTTTCATTTTGTAGTTGAAGAATTATATGTTCAAGCCTATGTTTCTCATCAGACAAATTTGCAACTTCATCCATTATATTAAGAAAACGTTCTTGCAGCTTAACCATAGCATCCTCTTTATGGATAAATTTTTTATCATGCTTAATATCTAATTCTGCAATTGCATGATTTGTCTCATCACATGTATGAGGTATAAGAGGCATTTTTGCATCATTTAAGTTATTACTTGTATTTTCTTCATTTGTTTCATGTTTATGATCTGCCGTTTTTTCTTCCCTTGTATGGTTGATATCTTCCAACATATTTTCATATTTTTTTTCAATTTCCCTATTATTATTTTGTAGTCTTATCATTTCATTATCTTTAGCTTTTAATAGCTTTGCCATATTTTTTGCATTTTCATCAAATTCAGCCAGTTTTAAGGCTATATCTTTATTCAATTGCTTCTCATGTGTTAATTTTTCAGTCAACTCTAATTTATCTTTATTCTGAAACAAAAAAAAAACCGGATTTTTAATAAATTAAATAATATATATAAAAAAATAATAGTCTTGAATACTTATTATTAAAAATATTATAGCTTACTAAAAGCCATATCAAAAACAATATTAAATATTAATAAATAAAAATTCACTTACTGCTTTCACAATAACTTGTTCCAAATTCTCTACATCTTGTTTCAATTTTCTGTTTTGTTCCGTTGCTCTCTGTGCAGCCAGCTTATCACTTGCTATATCAGCATTTAATTTAGATATACTGATGTTATCATGATCACATTTCACTTCTTTAGATTCAGTTAGTTCTTGAATTGTTTCAAGACTCTTTGAATACTGCTCTTGAAGATTTTGACACACCAATTTAGTTTCTTCAAGCTTTATCTAAAAATAAAATATTGAGTTATAAAAAAAAAAAAAACTTAAACGTGTTAATTTAGAATAATAGGTACCTGAATATCATCATACTTTTTTTGTAATTCCTGATTATCATTA
Organism: Mechanitis mazaeus; assembly: GCA_959347395.1. NCBI lineage: Eukaryota > Metazoa > Arthropoda > Insecta > Lepidoptera > Nymphalidae > Mechanitis > Mechanitis mazaeus. The sequence continues at coordinate 4,972,289 of OY365750.1, forward strand.
ACATTTTCTGTTTTAATCACTTCGTTTTCAATCCTCTTTTGATAATTTTGTAAACGTATTTCCATATCACTAATCTGCTCAATTAAACTATTTTCTCTGTTATATAAGTTTTGAATTGTCTGTGTATGGTTCTCATTTTTAATTAATTCATTTTTAAGCTGCTGACTTAATTCTTTTACATAATGCTCATAATGTGAATTTATATTGTCTCTTTCTTTTTGTAAAGCACCTATTTGCTGTTCTAAAGTAAATATTTGCCGTTTCAACTCTTCAGTTTGATCCACAGAGTTATTTACAACAGGCTGAATCACACTGTTGTTAGTCAGTTGCTGTATCTGCAGCATTGCAGAATCTAGCTGGTTGTGGTACATACTGATTTGACTGTGCAAATGTGCATTCTCAGACTCTTTAGCTGTAAGCATTGACTTGGTGAATTCAAGCTGTTCTGTTACATTATTATTTTCTTCAACTAGAGACTGATGTAATATCTGTAAATCCTTGAATTGCTTGTCTTTTTGTTCTATCTCTTGTGAAACCCTTGTAAATCTACTTGATATGTCATTAAGTTCCAGCTCTAAAGAAGCAATTCTGTGTTTAGAATCATTATGGTTTGATATTTCTGTTCCATGAAGAAATTCTAAATGAACCAGTTTTTCAGATAAATTCTGTATTTGCATTTCTAGATTAGTATTATTGGAAATCAAAATTTCAGTTACATTTACATCTGATTTATTGAATGAAAAATTATTTTCAGTATTTTGAGAGTATAATTCATTTTTATGTTCGAAATTTTCCTGATTACCATTTTTTTCAGGAACATTGATATCAATGGGTATTTCAACATTTATATCATTTTTTATAGGTGGAGGTTTTTGTGACAATTCATTTTGAACTATTACAGTTTTCTTAACCTGGTGATCTCTAAGCTGAAAGGATTTAATAAATACATTCATACAATAAATTATTATTACTCATTATTAGCAATAATTAACAATTAAAAAAAAAAGGGTAATGGAAAATAAATGCATATTACCTTTTTTCGAGCATTAGCAAGCTTTTCAGCTCGGATATCCATGTTACTAAAAAATTAACTTTAAAATAAATACTTATAAAGCGTATTAAAGTACTATTTTACAATTTCCTATGTAATTGAAAATAAAAGTTTTTTCCTAGATATTTTGACTTTTGAAATTGACATTTGTACAGTTGGCACTTGTGACAGAGTAATCTAAATGGAAACTGAAACTTTAAGACGTGCAAGTATATTTAAATGAGATATTGAATAAATAAGGCTCTTCCCTGTGCATTTATATTAATAATTAATTAGACTTTTTTCAAATAAAGATGATATTTATGAATAAAAATGTATTTCAGAATAAAAAAAAATGAGGAAAAAATACTATCTAACACGACTCGTAAGTCAATTATCAAAATAAAACTTTCTAAAATTACTTCGGTCTTAGTGTAGAAGTATGTAGGAAAAAAATGTCTTAAATGTTTTTACTATGAATAAATGAAACTTACTAAGTGACAATTTGAAATACAAATTTGCTTTGCTGAAATTTTATTAAATATCTTTTAAGTAGCGGGAAATTCAAATAATACAAAACGATTCTTTTTTAACATTCTAAAGAATTATTATGTGATATAATTTTCATTGAAATCGGGAATTCAAAGGTTCCATTTAGCCCTTGAAGCCACACTAATGTAGTCAACTTCCATATAAAGATATCGTACACTGTCCCTTAGACGACAATTATCAGACACTAAATAAATTACACAAAACTCTGTGTAGTAGTATATCAGAGATTCATAAACATAAAAACAAAACTTGGAAAATCAACTGTTTATTTCATATGTGCCACTTTATTCTTTCTTTTATAGTTTTTTTTATAACGCTGTGCAAACTTGGCATCCTTATATGAAGTATAAAGTACTTATATTACATCATAAACAAAATAAAGTATTTATTATTGAAAAATCCTAAACAAATTTTTTTAAAGGTGTTTTTTTGGTAAATAAGTGAGCCTTGAATTGATTCACTTTATGCTACACTAACTTCTAACACTTATATTTTCATTTTTTTATACAAGTGAATTTTAATCTAAGAAAACAGCTAAGCATTTACTGTCTCGGTCAAGTTGTTTGAAGAAGATTGAGATCCACGCCGTGATAACATCTTTACCTAATTTTCCTTTTAAAAACCATATGCGAGTATTATGGAATTTTATGTTTACTTTAATAGTAATTTGTCACATTATATAAATAATTCATAACATTATTTTTGTCATCGCTTTTGTGGGTTATGTAACAATGGCTTGTTTGAGAGGCAAAATCTTTTTATAGCAAAAATTTTGTAATTTAGGGTAAGTACGTCTACCTTGGCTTCTTTAAAGAATAGATTGGATGATTCCTCCCAGAAGAATCATCCGATTTGAGAGTCTAAGTATTGTAAGCTTCTTGATCAGTATGTAAAATCACTTAAGATTTTAGTCGAATGTCTTGAGATATTAAATTTGATTCTGAAGCGGATCTATTATTAAAAAAACTTACTGAAAAAAAAAATTATGGTGCCTGAGCAAAGAAATCGTCCATAAAGTTAGCTTATTCCTATATAATTGATGAATGAAGAATAAAAGCAAGCGAGACCGCGTCACCCATAAGATTGTGTTTATACCATAGAAGAATTCGAATTATTTGTTGTTTACTTTAACAAAAAAGTTTACAATTAGTTTTCATGGTTTTATGTATTATAAATTTATTTGTTTGACTTCTATACGCCTTTTGGTACAATCTTATGTGTATCATCAACTCGATACTTAGAAATATTGCTTTTGGAAAATATGTTATATGCACAGACAACCTAGTTACTATACATTATATGAATTGGTTATAACTTGAAACCACGAATATAAATTAGACCCAATCGAAACTCCATATTACAATCAGATGATCATTTTAAATATAATTGTTTTTTATGAATATGCAAATATCTAGCGTCAAATATTCTTAAAAGTAGTAAATTTCCTGCAATAAAAAAACTTGTTTACTCATAACTTTCCATGTGTTCATGGTATGATTTCTGTTATTAAAAACCATTCTTTAATATACACTTCTATTTTATTGAACGAGAGGAACTAAAATTGAAATAAAACAAGAAATTAAATTAAAGTTGTATTGAATTGACTTGAAAACGAATGAAGTGTTAAAACAAATTATACAACTGTACTTGACATGTGGTAAAGTATTTGTTGTACAAGTGCGAGGCTAATAAAAACGTGAAACTTATTAATTATAAGTGTACTTAACTTATTAATATAGAAATATAAAAATAGCATATTGCACATTTATCACTGAAAACCAATAGCCGGTATAATTTTGGGTTAAGAAGATAACAGTTAATAATTTTTATTTAATTCATAGACCAAATTTGTAAAGGCTTCTGTAGAAATATAACCAATAATAACAAGTACTTTTTACATAAACATATATCTTAAAAACGGAACAATATGTTCCGTTTGCTTGTCTCATACCTTAATGACCATTGCAACCTTTTGATTTTGACCATGTCTCACATGTCAAAAGTTGTTATTGCCAAAAGTCATGTAAAAAAGTTATTTAAACAATAGATAAAAAAAAACATATACCTAATTAATTATCAAAACGTTGCATTTTCATTTAACGCATAAATAACTATTGAATTAGTACAAAACTTTGTGCTGAATATATGTACTTATATTTGGTAAGCTTATACACACAAATCATTTCCTTCTTGATTTTACTATCAATTGTAAAAAAATGTACATTGCTGTTATAATAATTGAATCATGTATAAATGCGATTTGTACGATGAATACAAATGTTATGTGAGTAACAAACTGCCCCGATCTCAATCGTATTTAAATTGTTGTATCCTGTGAGATAAATTGGCTCCTTATTATCTCTACGGAGTGTCTTGCAATGCATTTTATACATCATTTCTAAAGTCATATTTTGTGTTTAGCAGCAGATTTTATGTTAGGCATTACTCTGTAACAATAAAGCGGAATAAAATAACAAAACTGCAATAGCTACAAATATTTAAAAAGATACTAAAGAAATAACTTAGTCTAAAAATGTAGGATTTTTAATTCTTAGGTAAACATGCTTTGGTAAACACAATGGCTCATAATTTAATAAATAAATAATCTCAGTAAACATATTGTATGTCACACATAGTTTTGTTTGTCCAAATGACTATATCACAGTTAAATATTAGCTCCATGTACATAAAACATGCTATACAATATTCATAGAATAATAAAATTTCGTATTTGCATCAAGCAGTCTTAACGCTTTTAATAAAGGCCACAAATAACTTTATTTTTATATTTAAATTCTAAAATCTGTAGGCATTTACAAAATTCTCCGTGCAAATTATTAACATTATTTATTGTTACAGCTTATTTTATTTGCAAACTTTTACTGTATACTTAATATATAAGTCTTAGACGGATTTGCAGCAGTTATTGTAGGAATACAAACCTTAGATTATTTTATAGATACACTGAAATAAACAAAATATAAGAAAATAACAAAAAATATTAAACTTGAATATTCTGCATACTTGTAAAAATGTATAACAGCTTTATAATATCTATCTCTTAAACTACGATAAATTACAGCAAGTCTCCTTAGCAAATGATTAATTTTAATAATTGTCAATATTTGCTTTGTAAAACTAATATTAGCAAAATACAGTACAAATAAATTCTATGAACGCTTTTGAGCCCATTTCATATCATCTGCTCGCGGTTTGCAGCCAGTTAAAGCTTCAATAATGGTCTCTAAGATAGACCAAAAATGTAATTTTTCTAAAGGCCAGTTAAGCCAGCCAGTGGTAATACAAAAGTAAGTCTCGTGCGGCGCTACGTGATGTATACGGTGATGACGGCGCGGCAGCACTATGTGCCACTCTTGCAGACACACTACCCATGCAGGCAACCCAAAGTATGTGTGTGACCATTTGTGTATCTGGAAAATATTAATAATATCCGACGCTTGATATAAACTACAACACAATTCCCATTTGTTCATAAGAGATTTGAAATACTGCACAATTTTATATTTAATTTGCACATCTCATGTTTTAAATATTTTATTTTATATTTTTTTTAGAAAATGGTGTTAAGTATGATGTTATATTTATAAAATAAAGGTTTTTATATATAAAATCCATTATAAGCCAGCTAAATCATTATGTATAATTCTTGTGAAATTTCAAGATAACTTCTTGTTTCTCGCAAGTGTCATATAATTTGTTTTATTAAGTTTTAACTGGTTGTGATGCGGATTGAAGGTGATTTAAACTAGTGTAACTACTAATGAATCTAAGAATCAAGGATAAAAGAATTATATACACTACATTTTATTATTTCTTTAGGTAAGAAATGAAAAAGATATAAAAAATGTTTAACACAATTTAAAATTTTTACCTGATTAGTCATAGCCACAAAAATACAGCATAAATACCAATAAGCAATCCAATGAAATTGTTCATTAATTTTTGTTTCATCATATGTCATCAGTTGCCAAACAATACGACCCAGAACAGGTATCGTTATTGCAAAGTTATCTCCATTCGTTTCAATAAAATCATGTCTTGTTATTGAAGTTGGGTCAATGTGATGCTCACGGAAGGGCCGCAAGAAATTCTTAAAGATAAATAAACATAGATATGAAACCAGGTAAAGGTAGGTAAAACATTGAAAACATAAATCAAAATATTTTTAACCAAAATATTATATTCTATCTAAATACCTTGCCTATTACTGGCAGATCAACTGCCCCCCATGTGTCAGCAGCCCAATGAACAACCCCTGATGCAAAATCAGCTGTTAGAACCCCAGCCACAGCTGCCAGTAATAGAGTAGCATCTGCTCGGAGATATCTCGCCATTAAGAGACCAGCACATAAACACAAAGTGCAACACACAACAACACATACACATTCTTGCCATCTCTTGCCTAAAAATTAAAAGTACTTTAATCGTTAAGATGTTTATAAAAATAAAATGTAAATGAAAAATATAATATTTCATTGTCATTTAAAAAATCAATTTTATGCAAAATGATTTTTATAGATGTTACTTTGCAAAAATTTCTTTAAATTAATGTTACAAAAATCTATATCTACAAACCCCAAAAGAATATTAGCTCAAAAATGTATATATGTAATTATCTTTTTCAATTAAATAAAAATAAAATTGACAATATAATTCGAATATTAAATTATCAGCTACATATTAAATAAAATTCGAAATAATTAATGTGGGAAACACACATCTTCATTAGTCAAGGTTATGGGAAACAATTCACCTGGACTGTAAAGTTCAGCAAGCTCCTGTGCCCCACGATGACTGGGCCCCCATCGCGGTTGTTTACCCACTTCACTTGGCAATTGAGTGTTGGCGTTAGGATCGTCTTCAGACATAGAGTGCTCCAGAATTTCACGTTCTGTTTTTACCGGAGCTAATAATGTTGTAGCCATAGTACTTGCGTACTCGAACTGTTCACAGCCCAGGCCACTTAATCCATCTCTTTTAGCACAGGGCGGTATAGGCAAAGGTAAGGCCATGGTTAAACTGTTTTTATGAAGTATATATATAACACCTCATACAAATATGTCTTTTGATACATATAATAGTCTTATCTTATCTATTATGTACATGATATGACATCGCTAGCGGTCACTAATTTTGATTAATATAAAATATTCAGGATTCATTTATGAGTCATGACAATTTGAATGTTGACTTTTGACAACTTGACTTTTATTATAACCAACATATAGTACTCTGTGATAACCAAGGAATATGCTACTCTATGAACAAGAAAGTAAGTCCGAAGGTTATAAATCATAATTAAGTGTCGCTACTGTTCTATCAAGGTACAAATAAAATGACACTAAAATAAAATAAAAATTTATAAATGTGGGAAAGGAATAGTATTAATATTACATTTAGCAGATTGTTTTGTGTAATATGGATTTTCAATTATAAGCCTTATTATATTTGTATTACTTAATATATTATTATAAAAAAATGCATTAACGCAATGCATGTCATCCGCTTTAATACCTTCCTTACGCGGATGAATGCTCTGCAACTGATCTGTTCTAAAGGAACTTTCTGCAAGAACCGTCTTCTGTATATCTAGAAATACTGGGTAAGCAGATTGTTAATATGCAGCAAGAAGAGTGTTGCGTAGAGCAATGGCCCTTGAGGGAAATCGGCAGAAATAACCATTCGATCCTACGAACAGCAATCATGAGCACCCGATGATAGATCGATTATTGAAAATGTCATTCGATTGTTGAGGAAGTTATTCGGTCATTTACTATTTTTTGCCGAACTTGTCTTATGCTGAGATTGGATTTCCGGCATTGACATCCAATATCTAAGCGAGAAGACTTCACAAATAGGGATTCCCAACAGATTTGTGTGAGCCAGCAGCTCATTAGATTTTTACAGTGAAGGCAGAAGAGCAGAAGTTTACTTTGACCGCTGCTAGCTTATAGGAACCAGAATGTTTTTCTATATATGTTGGGTATATTATATATATATGTTGGGTATAAATCTAGATTGGTCTCTATTCGGCCAATACGGTTAGAATGACCATTCTATAACACTTTCTAGCAAGACTTGGCAACCCTGTAAAAAGCTGTAAAAACCCTTTAATAATTTAAAAATGTCAGAAAGTATACTCCATTTCTTTCTGTGCATCTATGATAGAATCTGCACAGTCAAGGGGTTTATCGAAAAGAATCAAACGGACCGCGTTGGCAGGGATAAAAAAAATCTTTTATTTCCATATCCATAGGACTGGGGTCCAGCGAAGAGTAAAGGGATACAGATTTAATTCATTCAGTCAATGTAGCGAGTTGATTAGGAAGTGGACCCAGTTATGCAAATCAATACCACGTACATCGTTGGGGACTAGTCATGAGACTGAGAGGACGCCCAAGCACCTCCGAAAGTGTTCATTCAAATGAGAAGACCTCGTCTGGTGGCCAACGCACAAACAGATAGATTTTAACGGTTGGTCAGCAATTATTTTTAAAAATTATATTGAATATGTTTAGTTGTATTATATTACCAGACTAATGGTTGCAAGCTACTGTGTCGGTACTCCCCATCTCAGATAAAATATATTTCAGGGTTTCTTGCATTTTGATAAAATAAAATTATAGTTATTTTATATGGTCAGATTATGTAATTATGTAGGTACATAAAGAAAAGATATGGATAATAATATTCTTTAAAACGACTAATTAAAAAAATATATTTATATAATTAAACAAAAACAATACCTATGTACGTATTTAAGTGGAGGAATACAATATTTTACTCATAAATTATAATATATCTAGAACAAGATTATAAAATCCCATTTCTATTTAAATGATTTCGTACTGACGACACTACCACTAGTCTCACACTAGATCTTATGCTATTAATAGCCATAAGATGTCAGCAATCGACGTAAGAACACCTACTAGCTACGAATTATAGATACAATTAGGATTTCTTGTAAAACCAAAGACGAAATTGATTTTATAAATATGCAGTAAGTATTGATTGTAATAGCCTCTAACCTATTTCTCTAAATCGTAAAAGTAGATATTCACTACATACTAATAAACAAAGTTAAAATAGGTAAGATATCTTCACAGAATTTGCGTATTTGTAAATATGGCAGATATTAATAATATTTAAAGTAGGCTGTTAAAAATAAACATAATTATGACCCAATTACATTTCATAGGACAACAGCTGCTTATTTTACTTTTTCATATCAATTCTTAACGAAATTACAAAAATATTTTTGTCCTATCTGTCTAATTTTACAAGTACCTAGCTAGCTAGCAGGTAGCTGGTTTTGTTTTTCTTTATTTGTAAGTTTTTACTAATAGACAGTATTATTTAAAAACATCGTGTATGCTCTAAATTTTCTTTAAAATATTTCTTTACTTGATATACTTTTGTTTTTCGGAAGATTTATATTTACCGCAGCTTTTGTTTATAGCAATTTAATTAATATTTCTATTGCTACCACTCTGTAGCCATTATGTTTTCGAAATAAAATTGTCTTAAATCAAGTAATTTAATAGTTTTAATTAAGTCTTAGAATTCATTTCACTTAGTACTGTATTTTTTTATTGTAAAGCCATATTTTAGCAATGGACCTTGAGAACAGCTTAAGAAACCTTATAAAACCTCCTTTTATACGCTTAAAGAATTTTCCTCAACAAGAATTATAGTAACGGTCATTGTGAATCCAATATAACCGGCTTCCAAATATAATTAAGCAATTATTTTTGTGTTACCATAGTATTGGTATTAAATGGAACCATTTCAACGTTTGCCGAATATGAAAGATAACTTGATGTCGCTATAAATTTAAATATGGCGGAAGATCTAATACGGATAATGTTTTCTCATTTACCTCCAGGCACAATAACTTTAGCAAAAATATAACTTTTATTCGATGTTCACTACATTCACTACATGCATATTGGAATAATAAATGTATTTTGATCGACAAAATGTTTTAATTTTAATAGATCTGAACGACTGCTTTTGATTTTCAGGGAAAACTAGAATAGTGAACTTCGAAGAACTTGGAACCTTTGTTAGAAAAATGTTTTAACGTTAGAATAAATTACCGTAGCCTAATACATGTAAAAACTTTACATTTCATATATTACAATGACTCGATATAAAGAAACTGCGACACTTGAATATTTAGCTTTAATAAAACTTGGAGACTGGATAGCAAAACAGGCAGAAATAAGAATGATTCCTACTGCTTTATTTGCCCAACAAAAACCAAATGAAGCTCAATTGGTATTGCATGAGAGTATTGAAAACATAAGATCTTATCTAGATTATAATGTACCATGGATGCTCCATGACAAGCTAGCAACTACAGCTATAAGAGCATTATCCGACCTTATAGAAAAAACCAAAGCTTCAATGGGATTCCGTGGATCTATGAGTAAATTTGTTAGCCAGATGAATGTTATAGTAAAAATGACTGAAGTTTTATTTACCAAAAATTTCACATATGTGTCAATTGATAATATACCTAAGATGATTCGCTCTGTTTTTTACATGAAACTTCATATGTTAACTGGACTCGTATATTTGAACCTGGGATCTCTTTCAGGCGGCTGGAAAACTGCAGATATGGAAGAATCTATCATTAAAGCTTTAAAGAATTTACATAGGCTCAAGTACTTATTTATAAATTACGATTGCACAGATAATATTTTGAGATGTATAGTTGAAAATTGTACTAAAATAACAAAATTAGATGTGTCATGTTCAAAATCAATAACAAATCAGAGTATAGATATTATAAATAAATTAAAAGCCTTGAAAAGTATTCAGCTATACCATACTTTCGTAACATGGGAAGGTTTTGTTAGTTTATTAATTAACAGGAATACTTTGGAGGATATCGGTCGTTGTGATGAAATTGGTAAAATATTGGAATTTATTAATAATAACTGCCCTGAAGCTTGTCCATTAAATCTCAAAACTTATGTAAGCAGATATGCCACCAGTAACCATTTGCAATTAGCAGTATCAATGTGCCCAAACATTTCTACCATGGTGGTATTTCATAACACTCTGCAGAGTGATCTTATGGTTTTGATAGGCTTAAAGGATCTTTGTGATTTAAAACTTCTATCTTGCGATTTTTATGCGGACCAAATAAAACAAGTCCTTCAAGTAAAAGGGTGCAACCTTGTAAAACTACATTTAGAGCATGTTGATCAAATTGATTTAAATGCACTAATGTATATAAGTCAAATGTGCCCTTTACTAGAAACTCTTACATTTTACAATTGCACATTAATTCAACATACTTCATTGTATACAAAAAAATTAGAAATTTTACCATTCCGGAACCTAAAAAGATTGACATGTGTGTCTTCATTTACAGATGAGCAGCTCATGTTTCTACTAACAAATTGTTTAAATGTTGAGTTTATTCAGGTAGGAACCGCTATTCAGCTCACAGATCAGTTTTTGTTAAACATATTAGAGAAAAATCCATTAATTTATTTAAAGGAACTTAGAATTATGCAATCTGATTTTTTGACAATGCTCTCTGTTGATAAAATAATTCAAACTTGTATGAGTTTGGAAATATTAGTAGAATTAGAGAGTTGGACTCTTTTAACTGACATTGATCGTGAATATATAAGAAATTATATCAAAATCAATAATTACAATGTTGATACAGCTCCTATTAGACGATATGATTCATAATATGTATTTGTAAATGTATATATAATAGCAATAATTTTTTGTGTGATTGGATTATAAATAGTTTAGAGTAATTATTTAAGAAATAGGGTAACTTAAGTCTTGTAAAATATAATGTCCATTTCAATTATTTGAAAAAAAATATGTTGAGGTTGACATGCATTATATTTTAATTTAGACTTATGGGACTTCTTCTCATTCAAAACCTTAATAAAAGGTTTATAGAGTAATAAAGCTTCCTTGACACTTTTCATTCAGGTTGCACTGATCATGGTTATGATCTTTTATTAAGATTTTAATAATTTATTTTCTTGTTTTGTGTATAATATTACATTAAAAATATTAATATCTAATTTTGAATTAACCAGATTTTTATTTGTAATGACACATTACTATATAATATAGTGATACTTTTTTTGTGGTTTTAATTTTAAAAATAAAATTTTATTTTTGTATAAAGATATTTTATTATAAAAAATTATACCTGTAGTATATCAAATATTTTCTAGATCTTCAGTCTGGCATTTCATTATTTTCACTAGGCACAAGTGCAAACATATGTACAGGATATATCCCAGTTGGAAAATTTGTTTGTTTACTTTGTTTAATTCTTTTTAATTTTGCCAATTTGAATATTTTTAAAAACTGTTTTAAAGGTCTTGTAACAGATGAATCGGTTTCATCAATTTCTAATTTACCAGTTGATGTTACATTTTCTTTTACAATAAGAACTCCGTTTCCAGAGAGCGCATTTCTGTAACAAATTGTATATGTATGAAATATGAATATTCAATTAATAATAAACAATTCTTAATATTAGGTATCACTTGATATTGACCTGCAACATTCAAGATATGAAACTAAATCCTCATCAGTTAGATATCCTAAGACCCATTGATTCCAAATCACATCATATTTTTTATCTGGTTCAAATGTTTGTAAGCTTGTCTGATATAATTTGCCAACTTTCGTTTTATCATCCCCTACATATTCTAATATAGAGTCAATGAACTTCTTGTCAGGTTCAATGACATCCACTGTGTCAAAAGCTGGTGCCAATAAAAATTTGGTTATCCTACCAATTCCAGCACCACAATCAAGTGCTGTTTTAGTTTGAGGTGCATTATCTAAAGATAATATTGATTTTAAAAACAATGTAGAGCCCTCGATATCTATGTCTGATATAAAACCGAAACCACCTAACACTCCATCTAAAGTTGCTGGAATTTCCGCCCAATATTCAGAAGCTTTCTTGTAATTAATATTATTTTTTCCATTCATTTTTAGTAAGTATAAAAGTCTAGAACCACACACAAAAACACATTATTGTCACTAGTTCTTACTTCCTTAATTTGGTTGAAGTTTGTAAAATATTACTTAATTGACTTATTTAAAATAATTCCAAAAAATTTCAATTTCTACTATTTTATAGGGAAAAATATTGCGGAAAAAATGACATAAGATAAGTGTTGCCTTCATAGTACTTTGTGTTGCTGCCATAGGCAATTTGCAAAATCGTAATTTCTCTGGTAATATAGAGTCTGTACTTTAAAAAAATCGATTATTTGTTAAGTACCGCCTTCATATTCACCTAAAATTCATTTTTTTTTTTGAAATACATGATTATTATTAAGAGATATTTTTGAAAATTTTTAAGTTTGGGCATCAAATATTAGCAACGTAAAGTTGTAGCAAAGCTTGCAATATAACTAATATTTTCAAATGTAACAATAAAATATTTAGAATAGAATTTTTTCATTGCTGTAATAAAAAAGTTGCTTGGTTTTTATAAAATGTCATATAAAATTTTTTTAATGGCTGTATGACTTTGAGCCTTTGCTTGCTTTTGTCGAACTTTATAAATAACAAAATCAATCTGTCAGCTGTCTTTTTATGTCAATAACAGTGTTGGTAAAGGTGGTTCAAAATGGTACGTTGAAAAATATAATAATAAATCGTCAATAATAAGTTAAATCGGTATTAATTATACCATTCTTTACGATGGACAGTGTTTTTTAATTCATAATGCATCTTATAAGGCGTATATTTTGATACTTTGGTTGTAAACAAAATGTATAGTCGGTCAGGTTTTTGGGTGGTTTTGATTCGATTTGATGATATGCAATTGTTTTCTCTTTTATCAGGGTAAGGTTAAGTGCTCTGAGCTCCGTACTAAAGATAAGAAAGAGCTTTTCAAACAGCTCGATGAGTTAAAAACAGAGTTGACCAACCTTCGGGTTGCCAAAGTCACAGGAGGTGTAGCATCCAAGCTATCCAAAATGTAAGTTTATTTTTTTTAATAAATTTTATTGTATAGTGACTCTCAACATATTTTTGTTAAAGTAATCGTTAAAGGCCTTTAGTTTTCAAAAGAGACATCAAATTAAAAGTTTATACTCTTAAATAACCAGACTACAACAGCATATTCTCTCTTTTAGACGTGTGGTAAGAAAAGCAATTGCACGAGTGTACATTGTATACCATCAAACAATGAAAGTGAACTTAAGAAATCACTACAAGAATAAGAAGTACAAGCCCCTTGACTTAAGGCCTAAGAAGACCCGTGCAATGCGCAAGGCTCTTACCAAACATGAAGCTAAAATTAAAACCCAAAAGGAGATCAGAAAGAAGTCTTTGTTCCCCCCACGAGTTTATGCTGTCAAAGCTTAAATAAACTTTAATGTAATAGTTTTGTTATTATTTACTAATTTCCATTTATAAGAGTTGGCAATATCGTTTAAGGATGAGTATGTTTGTATGTTATGTTTTAATTTGACTTGAAATTTAATATGTACATATCTTGTTTATAGAAAAGAACCTAAACCCTTAATATTTTGCACAAACAAATAAATTAACTTGCTCTTAGAAATAGAAGGTACAAGCTTGACTGGTTTATGAATTACCCTAATACAAAACTTTATTTATTTTAATTACACATTTTGACAATAATATCTTGTGTATCTATACATCCACTTATACTTAGTTATTTTCAAACTGCCTCAACATTTCTTAATTTAAAATTCATCTATCAGAAGTAGCTTTTCATCAATTCATTTCCTATCTCAACATTCTGATTCAAACAATATAGTAAGTCATATTTCTAACCAAATAAATATTAGCAATATCTAATATATATTGTCATTTTATGTAGCTAGTCTAAAATTGTGTTAAGAATGACTTCCAAACAAAAGAAAAAGTCCTCTGACTTCTTGAATCCTGATGGCTTGCTATAATACATCTTGCAGATGTTTCTATTCTATACATCTTATTGTCACAAAGCACATCTCTGCTATTAATTCTAATTTTTAGCGCTTTATAACTAAATATCAAGTAAATAAAACAATATTTGGTACAAAAATTTCATTATTTATTGTCTCTTTGTATTCACCCTTCACAGAGCTTAGCAATGAATTTTCAATGATGATTTGTTGATCAGACCAAACTGTAACAAGAAAACAAAATGGTCAATAATTTTAACAATTATTTCTTACTAGTTTATTTAAAAGCAAATAGTTCTATTCACCAGTAGTGCATCTTAAAATGACTGAACTATGCTTATTTCATGATATGGTAAACTGTTTAAACAACTCATATCTATTTAGTAATTTAACATTTATCATAATTCATGACTCATTGTTAATAACATTTTTAATATCTAAATGGAGTCTGTACAAATTTTATTATAATTAAGATATAACCCTTTTAAGAGATGAAATTCTGTTTTAAGTTAGAAGCCTAGTTTAGTACTAAAACTAAATTAGACTAGAGAGATATCACATACATTTATTTGCAAGAGAAAAAAAAGCTTTTACACATGTCCTGCTATTTATAAATGCTTTACATTCACATTTATATTCAGACTAAAAGTAATTAGAGTAAATCTCAATATTTACCTATCTTGGTACTTAAAGCTCTTCATGTTTAATTTTTTTCCTGTCCGGGAAACACCAAAACTCTGATGGTAAGCCTTTAACATCTCTTTCTCTCTTAACAAATGCTGTGAATGAGGAAACACAGTTACCAATGAAGTAATTGGCTTGTCCTAATATGGCCAAATCTAAATGAGGATTACTTTGTTCTAACCTCACTATAATAACATCTGTATATTGAAGAGAATTTGATAAGTCCTCTTTCATATGATTTGAGTCAGAAGCAACAAATATGTACTTTATTTCTTTATTTTTTTTGAGCACCCTTTTTATTTGCCTAGAAATAAATTGGTTTGAAAACAATGAAATAAAAAATGATAATTAATAATTTAGGTAATACATACTTAATTATCTCATTCTTTTGTGGAAGGCACATAGAAGTAGTCAATTTTCCCTTTTCATTTTTGTATCCAACACACTGTGGAGCTGAGAATAGCTTAGGACTATCTTTAACATGTTGACATGCTTTCACCCAATCCTGTCCATTCCTTAAATGTATACCCAGAAAACCAGCCCCACTCATATGCTTCTTTATGAATAATTTTGATTTTTTGAGTATGTTGTCACTCCAGATTAAATACTTTTGTAGGTGGACATTCTCTACTTGAACTGGAAAACTTGCAGGTGCACCTTGGTAATATAAATTTAAATTAGAAAATTACATAAGGTACAGTTGTAAAATTAATAAGTTAACAAATTAACAGGTAATGAGTCTAAAAACACATGACTGCAAAATTGATATTTGTTAAAAATAATAGTTACTAACTGGTAAATATAATCAAGATATTTTTTATTTTTAAATATTTCTAATCTAATTTTTATTTATTGAAAAGGGTTACTAACTAAACTTATCTAATTATACGCTAATGTGTAACTATAACATAAAAGATCTAATGTTCATTTCATAGAATTTCATAGAAATATTATGATTAAAATAAAAACAGTAGAATTTATACAAAATTTAAGTCCATTTTTCATATATTATTATAAGCTCACACTATACACACCGGTAAATGCAAGTACTGGCCAATTTTCAGAGTATTTACTTTTCCATGATTCCATCATATTTTTATTATGAGCATCATAATTTAATGGGCCATAAAACTCTGATTTAGCAAAATCTATATTAAATGTATCCCAAAATGGTCCAAATGGATTTCCAGATTTTGCATTACAACTCTCTTTAACTTCACCAAATCTTTGTGTATAACAAAATGATATTCTTTTATCTGGTGGCCAAAGAGTTGGTGCTATATCATTCATGAAAGATTCCATTGTTACAACATTGTGATACTGATAAAGAAACTCAATGTTAAAGTAAACATCAAAAGGTACTTGTATAGACTTTACTTCCCCATACCTATATTCAACCCATGGTGGTAAGACTAATGTCCTATTTATTCCTTTGCTAAATGCCAGTGCACCTAAGAAATGGTCGGCCTGATTACCGAATCTACCTGTAAAAGATAAACTTTAACGATTGTATATATTAATATTAATATTAAAGGTATAAATATATACAAACCCATGCAGGGACAGTACACTACATAGCCCTCAGATTGATAACTAAAAGCTAACCAAAAATTGGCACATAATAATAAAGACGCTATCATATAGTTATTCATTCTGTAACCAACAAAAACATATTGTAAAGAAAGCCGAACCTGATGAAATTAATTTGTTTTACTTAATTGCAAATTTAAATTAATGAATATCAGACACCGCTTTACAAAGAAATTGACATTTGAGTTTAATAACAATACAAATTGGTATATATAGCAAAAAAGCAGCTACAGATTATATATGACCGACGAAGGTACACATGCTCCTTTTAAAAAGTTGGATGGTTGTCGTTATGGTGATAACGCGTTATTAATTTATAAAAACCCTTTGATCATAAACATGTAGAAATACTGCATTTCTCTGATATAAAAAAAAAAAAAAAAATGTGATTTCCACTAGGGATAATTTGAATATATTGTATTATTTAGTTAGGCAAGATAGTTTTGCAACCTCCTTAACAATATAAATATTACTTAATTCATATAAAATCATTATTACTTATAATCTTATAAACCAGCCTTAGCAATCATTTTATTAGTAAAAACGAAAAATTAAGTTTGGTGGTTTTTGAGTTTATCGCGTTAATACAGACAGACAATGATATTCGAAAAATACAATTAAGTTCCCCAGAAAAAAATAGTATAATATAGCGTATTATATATATGAAGTGAATGATGTCCATTTTCTTGTTTCATACAAAACAAATTACGTGCTCTATAATAATGCGGTCGAGTAGGGAAACATACTGCCAGCATTTTCATTTCAAAATAAGCTTAAAAGTTCCTACAGTATTAAAATAAAAGGGTACAAAAGAAATACAACAACATTATTAAATATATTAAAGTAACATTCCATGTGAGGACATATACAGTGAAAGATTGTTAACTTTTTAACGAAATTAAAACCTGAATATTTACACCTGGCAACAATCTGGATAATGAAATCAATTTTATTTAATGATGAAAAATAAATAAATTTACAAAAATAGTATGTTTACTACAGGAAATTACGCCATTGAAATGAAATTATACAATTAAAATACCTTATTAATCAATACGCAGTACATACATATTTTTATCTGTATAAAATTACATTTTTATATTGTAAAAATAATTCAAACATCATATTACATTAGGCAACAGACTTACATCTATCATCGTTAATAGTATAATTTAATAAACAGAAATACCGGCATTCAATCTATTTTGCAATTTCAATCGGCATTTACTCTAGCTCTTAGAAAATAGCAGATATCAAATATTTATTCATTATTGAACTAAACCTGAAAAAAAATCAGAAGCATTTTGAACACTACTTGATGGTAAGTTGTTAATCATATCCTTCTTTTTGTTTTGCTTGTGATTTACATCAATCAGTGAATCAATTGATTCAAAGTATGAGATATTCCAGAATTTAACATCATTGTCATGAGAACATGACGCAATGTATTGACCATCGTGGCTTATGTCTAGACATTCAACTGGTAAACTATGTTGTCCAACTACACCAAGTTGCCTCTGTGGGAACATATGTGCTGCCCTGAGTATCCCATCTTCCCCGGAAGATACTACAATATTCTGAGTTATGGGAATCATGCATTGTATAGAATGTTTTTGCCCAATATACTCATCACTATGAAATCCAAACTCTTTCCAATTAAACAGGTAGAATTTTCCTATAGAAGACCCTACTAATAACTTTGTATCTGAACAAAAAAGTCCCATACAAGTTAATTCTGCATCATATTGCTCAGATGTTGTATATATTTTACTGTAACAAAAAGTTAATTAAAATAAAAAAAAATCAAACATTGATTACTATATTTTTTCTGATAAATTTTTAACATTACCTTCCTTTCAAATCAATTGTTGTGAGCATTCCATCACCTCCAGAACATACCAAATGCTTCTGTGCATCGCTTGTTATCATATCTGAAACATATTCTTCTCCAACCTTTATGGAAAAAACTGCATCTTCCTTTCTCATGTCCCATAATTTTACTGTGCCGCTATCATCACCTAAGCAACCAAAAAGTTACTTAGCTTTCAGCTACTATTTGGTAATTAAGTATAAACTAATTATTGAAAAGTCAACAACACTTGTAAACTATATTATTACCCGAAACTATTTTGTTATTGTCCAATGACAGCAATTTATAGACTGGTTCATCATGGGCATTTTCCAAACATTGTTTTAACTGTCCAGTCTCAACATCAGTAGCTATAATTGCCTTATCCTAAAATATTTAAAAACTAACAATACTAATAAAATATTGATTTAATGAATTAAAAAATGTACATCTCTTTTAATTACAGCAGACATTTTTTAGTTATAAATCCAAATCTTACACTGAGAATTAGATTTTTTATTGTATTATTCTTGAAAACTTTAAATAAAACTTACTTTGGCTGTACTAAATAATGTGATTCCATCACTATCAAACTCCACATTTCTACATGCTTTAACATGTAATTCTAAAGTTTTTAGAAGTTTAGTTTCATCATTATTATACTCATAGAGTAAAACATCACCAACTATATTGCCTAAAGCAATTAGATTTTTGGAAGGATGCAATGAAATATCTACAATAAAATCTTCACATTTTATAGCTGGAGGGTGATCTCGTAGTTTATTTTTTTCTAATTTAATAGCTTTTATAATGTCATCATCATCATCTTCATCTTCATCTGAGTTGTTGTTTGCTTCAGAATTGTTGTCTATATTTTCATTTTCATTTTCTTCATCTAAATCTAAAATAGTATAAGAGATAAATATTATGAAATTAAAGATGTATTAAAAATACTTTGATGTTTAGTGAAATTAAGTATTGTAATAAATATGAAGTATTGTAATAAAATTGAAGTACTAAATAAATTATTAGGAGAAACTCATATTTTCTGAACAGATAAGAAAAGTTGTTGCTTTTATACTATATAACATAAATTAAAAGGTTAGATATAGCTTAAAAAGTATATATGAAAAAGTATTTTATATATTATAGAATGATTATTAGAAATATATTGATATATGCCATTTAATGAAGCAAAGCTCTCTATGAGAGGCTTTTCTGCATTCTTTATGCAAGCATGAATTAAAAACGATATATCTGATAATTTTAAAATTTTGCACACTGATAGATATCAGTCTGGTGGTGGTTTTAAAAATTAAATATTTGATATCGTTGAGGAATAACGACAGAAAAACTAAAATTCCATACAATCTCATCGAAAGTCACTTTGATTTATTAAAAATTAATATATATTTTACAATTTTAGGGTAATAATAATGTATCTTTTGTATATAGCGTGAAAGTCAACTAAAGAACTTTTAATATCATTACCATATAAATACAAAACAAAATATTGTAAACTTAACCTAAATTAAATAATTACCATTAGTTTGTTCCAGTTCCATATCAGACTGGTCGCTTATATCACTAATACTGTCATCGGAAGAATCTTTTTCAAAGCCTTTAAAGTCTAGAGTCATTATGTTCTCAAGAAAGTCTATTTTCAGGATATTATATTGAAAAGTTGTTGAATTATTTTTAAGTCACAATTCTGCTTTTTGGGTTAGAGTTTGACAGGTAATTTTTTTTTAATAAGTTGGCTTGATGTCGAAGTCTTTTGAGGAGCGTAGACTAGAATTGCAATTTTACAAATCTTATTGTACTAAAAAAAAATAACAAATAATTGAATTGAATTCTTTACTTTTTTTAACTTTTATGTAAGCAACCTTAGCTTCTCCTTCTACAAGGATGTTTGATTTTAAATTAGGTCTATTTGCCGGTATGATTTTATGGATTATTTAGGTGATACTTAGAATTTTACGATTAATGTATGGAGTTTTCTGTTGTTCTTAAAATTTGAAAGTGGGTTCTATTTTTTGGTAACGTAACTAATTTTAAATAAAAAAATAAAACATTACTTTTTTCAGAATTTTGGTAATGATACAAAAGATCTAATATTTCATTACTGCAATCTAAACTTCCTGAACGTTGCTAGTATTCTTAACTTAACTTAACTATAAGCTAAACGAAATGATAATGTTTACAACAATTGTACGTTCCTAAGATAAAATTAATTTGAAAAAACATGAGGCTGTAAGGCTTTGTACTTTTGCTTGGATTTTGGCGAAATGTGTAAACAACAACAATAAAATACTGTTGGTTGTAGGACAACCTCGCAACTATAAATGAGCCGCACTGACAGTTGCGAGTTGCTACTGACACTGTCAGTCTGAGAGTTTAATCACAAGTTGTGGTCTGTAGAGTGTACACAAGTTGTTGAAGTCAACATAAAGTGCTTTTAACTGTGGAGTTGTCGACACTACTTTGAATTGGAATATTTCCATTTATAGTAGCACGTTTTATTTTAAGGTATTTTAAAATCTAATTACTAATATTGTATATTTGGAAATGTGAAGTGAATATTTATGAAAAGTGATTTAGTTTAATTCCGAAACCAAAGTTTTTCAATAATAAACATATATGAAACTTGGCTGAAGTTGTCCCTGATGGTTCATTTTAATAGTAGTAGAACAAAGTAAATTAAAGGTAATAGTAAATAAATGAATTCATATATGTGTAAATGTATTTTTTTATTTCTTCATTTTATATTGTGTTTGATCTTAGCGAATTTGGAGCCCATAATTTTTTTAACGTAGTTCACTTATTAAAATATTTTAATTATTTTTTTTTTAAATTACCTTCCAATTAAATTATAAAAAAAAAATAGAAGCTTTATAATGTTGAGAAAAATGAATATCCATACATTTTGCAAGACCTAATAATGTAACAATTTTAATTACACCAAAATTGTTAATCTAACACATTAAGTCAACTAGCCTTAACAAAACTACATAAATCTTCTCTTACATTTAAGTAGTCTGATTTCCTTTTTTAATTTTTTAGATGTTGTTACCATAAGAGATTGGTCTATAATTTATATTTTATGAATGTTTATTGTTTTTGGTGGATATAAACCAATATTCTAATTGTATTTCTAATGATAACTTTAGTGTTTTCATAAATGGTAACTAATGGATATAGCAATTTCAGTCTCAATTTAGTCATAAGTAATGATTGCTCTGGCAATATCATAATTCTGTGACATGATTTCCTTTAAGTTTATAATTGGATATTTGCCATTGGTTTGATTACTTTTTTATAATTTGTGGTTAAATGTTGTCTTATATATAAACTAAAATGGGTTCTAAGAGTACACTAAATAGCAATATTTTAAATAATTAGAAAGTGCCTTTTATTATCTAAATTTGTAATTTATGTACAATACATGATTGAGATCAATCATATATGGCTTAAAAGGAAAATGCTTAAGTCCATAATTTTGTTTATTATAATGAATTAACAGAAGAAATCAGATCAAGATAGATTATTAATTTTGGGTGTAAGTTATTGAACTCAGTTCCACAACAGGCAAATAATTTTAAAATCATTGTTGTTGTACAATAAAGAAACATGAGGATAGTCTTGTTTTTTTTTAAATAATTAATGAATGATTATTGGGTCGTTGTTAATAAGTCATTTAATATCAATGAATGTGTTGATTAAAAAAAAATTGAAAAAGAAAAGAGAATCCTCATTAGTTAGCTAACTGATTACAGTATAATATCTATTGCTAAACCATGAATATTTTAAAAATAAACAGAATACGTTTACAAAATAAAACCGCGCTACAAGTCTACGCTCGATATATTATACGTCGTAACCATCTACTTCGGGCCGTGGATAGTACGTACAGCGATCGATGCGCACGTGTACTGTCCACGTGCTGTGCCGACCTACTATTGGTGGATTGGTTCAAAGACAGAGCTCACGTTTTCAATGTATTTTTTTAATATTATCAAATTATTACTATCATTACTATTTTATTAAAGTTTGATTTCATTAATTTTTTTTTATATTAGGTTTATATTAAAATAAAATGTGATTTATGATTTTGTGTTCAAAATTATTTATCTCAAAGTAGACCTTGGTTAGCGTTAACTTTCAAACATTGTATTGATAATATATTAAAAAAAAAATTGTTTGGGTCGTAACTCGTAGGTATATTTGGTTAGTCTCTCGTATGATTGCCCGTGGGTTGTAGTCACGTTTTCTATTATTTCCAAGTCCCTGTTGTCGTATCCAGATAAATTAAAATGTTATTTGCAGAGTTCTCTAATACACAGTTAAATTACTTATAATCAAAGTAATTATTAAATGCTAACGTTAAATTGAGGAAATATTTCATTATAGGCTGCTAACTAGTAAGTACATAAGTGTATATAAATATAATCTAACTTTTATATAAACGAGGTAAATTTTGTGACTTAAGATGTTGTGGGTTATTTCTGCTATTACCGACTTGATTCTGAAAAATCTCTTAGTGTTAGGAAGATTATTATCGAGTACTATAGACAATACTTTGGTAAATATATATATTCAATAATTAATCAAACCAAATGTACGTTTTAACACAAATTCTATAAATAGGCGTGCGGTGCTTGAGGCGTCTGAAATACGTAAACGTATAAAATATGTATGAAAGATATTCATTACATTTAAGCTTTACAATAAAATGTGTAATTTATGTTTAAAATTTAAGCTAAATACCGGTTTTTATGTTTAAAGTGATATAGTTAGGTTAACTTCTTTAAACAAATACTTGAATCAAAACGAAAATATTATGGAGATAAAGTATACTTTTACATCTTAATTCATGGGGTTTGTGTCAAAACACCATGCGAAATAAAATCCGGTAAAAAGTTAATGATTTAGTGACAAACTAACGCTGGCTGTTTGAGAACAATATATATAGTGCGGATATTGAGGGCGTAGGAGACTCTACCTATATATATATATATATATATATATATATATATATATATATATATATATATATATATATATATATATATATATATATATATATATATATATAGGTTTATACATATAATCTTACTATATCTTAGATTATACATCTGTAACAAATGTTTATTAAAAGGGGAGCAGACAAAGTTGCGGGCAGAAACCAATATTTAATATATCAGAAAATTATTATAGGTATTAAATTTATAATATCGTCCCAAATCATCTACATATATATTTAAGGCCAAAAAGTCCCAGTATAGTTATTATTAGTAATATAAACCTAATTAAAAATAAAATATAAAATGTCCGGTTAAAAATATTCAAAAAATTATATAAATCTATTTAATTTAAATTTGTTATTAAGTTTGAGAAAATACAAATCACGTTTTATACTTAGATTTAATTTATAAATTCACTTTGTTTTAAAAGTTAAATAGAACTGCGAGATTTATTTACAAACTTTTAAGTCACATTCTGAAAAGGCAAAAATTTTGTTTATTGTTTCAAGAGCTTCTTGGTAATTACTTTTTTAACGGACGCATTATATAAAAGTTAATTGTTTTTATTGTTTTAGCAATGATGGAGTGGGTTCATAGAAGCCCACAAATCCACAGTACTTTTAGCAATCTTGGCTTCGCAAATTCAGATGGATATAACATAAATGAAAACTGTAATGGTATGTTAATTATATTTGATGTAACATTAACTATTTTTTTTATGTAACATTAACTATATTTTTTTGTTTTTACTCAAAAATGACAAATATATTTTTTAGATGTGTTGGAAACAATACTTCAGAATATATTGACAGAAGACAAGTATCTTCGTGCCTATCGTAGAAGTATAAATTTTGGACAGAATATTAATAAGGATCTCATTCCTCTCTTAATTAACTCTAAAGATGATAAAACCATAGAGTTGGTGATAAAAATACTGGTCAATTTAACAATACCAGTGGAATGTTTACTTTCTTTGGATACAGTCGGTAAATCGGATGTAGGCCGACATACGATTTTTGAAATTAACAATTTGCTTACTTCCACCAAAGCAGCAGTTACAGACCATAGAGTTACAAAAGTTGTCATAGATTTCCTAAAGAAGAATGCTGATATCGAACAAAATTCAAAACTTGGTACCGATCAGTGCGCTAACATCAGTAACTCTTTGCTTTTGCTGCGTAATATTTTACATATACCTGAAGACACGAACAACCCGTCGTACAATCCTTCTCATACAGCCCAAAATCAGATACTATGGAATTTATTCAGTCAAAGTATAGACAAGGTGCTTATAAAACTGATGACTATTTCGGATGCGGTAAGTTATCTATCTATAACTAAATAAGCGCGCACTATCGAGTGAGTACATTTTTAATGTTTTATAACATGTGTATCTTTGACACTTCAAGGTGTGTGTTTTGTATTTTTTTTTCTTTTCAGATCAACTGGGGAGTGACAATGGTGCAGTTGATTGCTCTTTTATACAAAGACCAGCACGTGACCACTTTGCACAAACTCTTGAACCAATGGCTCGAAACTTCTCTGTCTGAAAGTTCGGAAGACAATGAAAGTAATACCTCTCCACCGAATAGAGGTAATTATAGTAATGATACAATAAACCTATTAAAATAAGTATTCAGTGTTATTGCGAAGCGAAGCTCTTTTCCGGCGACAGCAATTTTGTGTCACTACTCCTCTTAGACGGTTCGAGACAGAACTTTGAAATTTTGCATGTATAAAGAGCTAAAGGTCCTGTAAGCCTGGATTTAATTTGAAAAACATTGTAATTGTAGATTTTAAAATATTAATAAATTGTCCCATAGTATTAACATGAAAATCAGAACATTCTAATGTTTGCTATGTTATAAAAAATAGTTTGCTATATTAATCTTAAAGTGACTATCCTGTAATCCTGTATCTGGTTGTGTATCCTCAGGTCACCTCGCTTGCGTGCAGGCGGCCCTATTGTTTTTAATTCTAAAACGACGTTTCGAATGCTTTGAAACAAGCGTTCGCGGAAAGACGAGATGACACGCTTGTCGCAAAGTATTCGAAACTTCGGGTTATAATTAAAAATATAATAATAAACGCGAGTTAAATCCGACAAATAGCTTTATTAAAATTTTATGAAATTTTTATCTTTCACTGTAAACGATAATAAAGTTTTGACATTTAAGGTGTATTTTTTAAATTAGGAAGCGATGACTCTTCGCCAATGTTGACTTCCGACCCTACCTCCGATTCATCGGACACGGGTGCAAGCGGCAAGAGCAATGGAGAACAAAACTCTGTTAATTTTAATAACAGCTGGGACAGTTCCTCCAGAAACAACAGCGAGATTGAAAAAACTGCATTTGAATCGCAAAAACAAAATGATATTGCAAATGATTCCTCGGAGTCTAATGAAAATAATATGTTTATAGAAAGTACTAAAGACAATAAAGAAGACATTCAAAGAACTAATGTAAGTTATCCCGAACATAATTTAGTAGTTGAAGGATTACTCTCTTTTCATGATCATCAGATCATACCATATTTAATTATATATAATTCTACGGTAGTACTCAAGTACATCCTATCAGAATTTGCAAGGCTATTTTCGAACTTATTCGGGATCCTTATTCATAAGCTCCGAGCGGGAAACCAACTTGCGGCGCGAATTAGTTGGACAAATTTCGTTAGTATTTACTTGAATACAGCCGAATAATTATTTATAATAGTTATAATGGACCACAAAGGTTAAACAATAAAAAATGTTTTATTGCAATTTTTTTTTAAAGCAGGACAATAATAATATAACGGAAGACCGA
Organism: Mechanitis mazaeus; assembly: GCA_959347395.1. NCBI lineage: Eukaryota > Metazoa > Arthropoda > Insecta > Lepidoptera > Nymphalidae > Mechanitis > Mechanitis mazaeus. The sequence continues at coordinate 4,998,781 of OY365750.1, forward strand.
GAAAACTCTAACAATGTAACAAATAGTGAAAAGAAGACAGGTATATCGGAGACATCAGATTGTGGTTACGGCACACAAATAGAAAACCGTGAATCAATCTCAACTTCCAGCAATGAAGATGACTTACCAGCTAAAAAGCCGGTTCATCAAAAGCCTCATAATGCGAAACAGAGAGTGAATAATAAAGTGCGGTCGGGCATCACTCTCCAAGAAAGAAAGAGAAAGAAGATTGTCAAACGCAGCAAAGCAAATATGTACGTGAATAATAAAACCATTATAAAAAAAGCATTCTTAAGTATTTTCTTAGATTTTTAAGAGTGTACTTGAAATAAAATTATTTTGATTTACAAACTGAAGTTGCGTATAATTATTGGTTACATTTTTAATTTAATTTTAACCAGACGTTTCAAAAAGGTTCATTATAATGTAACTAAGTTATACGCGAGTAAATCCGTTAAAATTAGTTTTATTTCAGCATTCCTAAGATTTTTTTTTAAATAAACACATTTTTTCAGTATAAACGTTCATGGTTTGCAACACAACACGCCGATGGATGACGATATATCGAATATCTTGAAAGAATTTACAGTAGATTTCCTGTTGAAGGGTTACAATTCTCTCGTTCGGACCCTTCATACGCAGATTTTGACAAACGTGCAGCTGGAGATCGATACTTCGCATTTCTTTTGGCTCGTGACGTACTTTCTAAAGTTCGCGACTCAAATCGAGTTGGACCTCGAGCACGTGAGTTCCGTGATGTCATACGAGATAGTGTTATATTTAACCGCAGAGGGGGTCAATTTGTGTGAACAGTTCGAATTGGCTATAAAGTTAGATGGAAATGATTTAAAGCCGAGTATCAGGCGTTTGCATCTGGTAAGTCGAAAATTTTTATACAACTTTCTTTCTAGTATTGGAAATTATAAATATTTTGACGTTTAACAAATAATTGTACTTGTCTGTTAATTTTAACGCAGAGTTAAAAAGTCAGTAAAATTCTGTTAAAAAAATCAAGATGTAATTTTTTTTTGGAGAGACATTTTATATAAAAAAATTATCTGGATCTAACTTAACCTAATCTATTTTGACAATTATTCTAACAGATTGAGTTAATACTAATCACAAGAATTTTGAATACGACCATTGGTCATTGGTTGCTTAACAAATCCGAAATACGCATTTTCGTAGCACTAACACTAAAAAATTTAAGCATTTGCGGAATTTTAGATGCCGCGGCGTTAACAGACACGTATCCATATATTTTTTATATAATTTTAAATATAACTAATTTACAAAATAACTAAAATAACTAGCTCTTCTTAACATTAAAGATTTGTACCATTATCAATCCTCCAATATCTAGAATCTAGGAACAAAAAGAGGATAAAAAGAAAAAATAACACTGAATAGTTATATTAATCTGGTACAGGTGGTCACAGCCATACGAGAGTTCGTTCAAGCCATCGAGGTGTATAAGAAGTCTGCTCACCTCAGTAACAGCGACCAGGAGCGACTCCTCAAGCTGCAGGTGAAGATTGTGGACACAGAGGAACTGCGGTCGCTTTTGGTACTACTTCTGCGACATTATAATACTAAATATCACTCGAAACAATACCTTCAGGTAATTTTATATATATTTTAATTAGGTATGTATGTATGTACAAAAAAAATAATGTCAAATAACTTTTTTTATAGGATTTAATAGTGACAAACCATATATTACTGATATTCTTGGATAATGTTATGAAGAGTCCAGAGTATGAAGGTACCAATACAATGGTAGAGCATATTAGACAGTGAGTAATGTTTATATAAATTTAAAACGTTTTAAAATTATTTTTGTGTATGCTAATTTTATTAACTCTACTGTTTGTTTGAATGTATTAATATCTTAATCTGATAGTACTATTTAAAAAACGGTTTTACATTCAATAGTCAAATTTATTGCGGAACGTCTATTATATATCTCTATAAATTTAAATATATATTGTCTGTTAATGAGAAACATCTTAAAAAGTAAAATATACCAAGTGTCTTACAAAAAAATATGGTACAACTTTAATGTTCTGGAACTGTGTAGATCTTGTAAAGCCATTTTGTAGACAGACTGAGTCAGTCCATAAACGCCAGAAAGCAGTCTTGTCGTAACTCAAAAAATGCAAATATGACAAATATTCGTCATTCGAATCACAAAAAAAAAACCATTTTTTTACAAAATTCTTTTGCTTAAATACATTGTTTATTTTGTTTGTACATATTTCTAAATTTATAGTTTTTGGCTCTAGTGTAAAGTCGCATTTTTCGAGATACCACAAGATTGCTTTTTGATGTTCTCTACGTGACGTTAAATTAGAGACGGGGGTTTGTTCATATAAATGTAAAAAAATATCCATGTCATTATGCAATTTACAAAAGCATTACTCAAAATTACATAACAAAAAAAATTATATTCGAAATTTGTAGTAATGGGAATTAAAAAACCATCACAGGGTTATACATTTTTACGTTAAAATACCGACATTTTTTTTTTTTGTCAAATTTAAATGTCAGAAAGAGCTATTTTGACGCTATACTTACTAAGGCCGTCGGTTGAGACACTCTCCAACTTAAAATTAAGGTTACGAGGGTTCTATTCGCGCCTTGGTCTGAGAAGAACCACACAACCAACTCAGCTGGGTATATTTTATTGTGATCACTGTTTCACAAACATCAAAACATTTCTTATAAATTTTTGCGAATAACTAAAGCCATCGCAATCGATTCGATATAGTAAAATTAATATTGAAAACTCGTCCTCCAAGACAGCCAGTCACCGAAAACCTATCATTGAAATATGTGATGTATAACTTATAATAATATAATTCTTAATTGTGTAGGTTCGCGTCACCAGAGATAATGTATCAATATGGACTTCTTTTGGAGGATTATGAAGGGAACGGTGAATTTGTGAACGATTGTATTTTCACTCTGATGCATCACGTGGGAGGGGAGCTGGGCTGTCTCATATCTCTGTTCCAGCCCAAGATCCTGAAAACATTTACCTCCATATGGAAATCGGAATTCGAAATATGTGATGTATGTTATTTTATCATTAACCTATAATAATCTTTTATTTGGCTATTTTTCTACTATTATATATAATTATCCGGCTGTACTCATTTTGATCGGAATTGGCCTGATTAGTTTCGAACCAATTCGGGGTTCTTATTCATGATCTCTAAGCGGAATCGCGGCGTGAGCAGACTATATTTAATAGTAATCATGTATCACGAAAGTTTACATACAAAAATATTTATCTACTATTGTTTGTAAACATGTGAGCCACGTGTATGTATTTAAATTGAAATTGTTTTTATTATTTTGTATTTGAATTTTAAATTAGATTTTAAAATTAAAAAAAATAAAAACACGGCATAAAGAAAGATTAATTAATTTTTACGATCTTTGTTTGTCATCTTGTATAGTATAAATATAAATTTAGAATATATTTTATTAATATACCCATTTTTACTTGCTTTTTAGTCGGATTCATATAATTGTTATTTTAAAGAGTGCTGACGTTTCAGGACTGGTCGGATCTCATTGAATATGTAATAAATACATTTATAAAGAAACCGTATAAGTTACAAAATTATTCAAACATTCAATTGGAAATGGAGATTTTTGACGCTGACAATAAACAAAAAGAAAAGAAAAATGTCGTGGAACCTGCTCAGGACATCAAGCCTGAGACAAAGAAACCTGTTGAAAATCTATCTGACGGGTATGTTCTACACTAATTATTATACATATTTTAATTTTAATATTATTTGTATTATATGTATATATTAAAGTGAATAGTGACACTTTCAAACGTCAAGTTGAAGAATTATTTCTCAACTATGACTATACAATATGATGGCGAACTAATGGCACGTGTGCCACAAGTGACACGTTTGAAAGTTTTGATGGCACGCACAAAAACGAAATAATTGTAATACTATTTTCGCTATACGCTTACTATATGATAAAAAATATTTAGAGAATTATAGTTTTATTTGTATAATTTCACCACGTTAACATTTTGAATGAAAAATTATATAAAAAAAAAATTATTAAAAAAAAATTATTTGACTTTGTTGCACAACATCAAAAAAGGTTCGCCATCCCTGTTATATTTCATTCTATATATACGTATTTTATATATATATGTACCTTTTCAATATATATTTTTGAGTTTTGTAATAATATATATATATATATATATATATATACTTTATTTTTATATTTTAACTTCTTATAAATTTTTTTTTGGCTGGTAGAGCTTTTGAAATAAAGAATGCCTTTTTAGTATTATGCTTATCTTTTTAACAATGTTTTGTTAATTTGTGCTAAAACGTATCAATATAAATTAATTCAATAGCTGGAGTGAAGATGAAATATCATCACTGAATTGGAACTACATGCAATGTAACTCATCGCACGACGTCGTCGGAGACATCGTGAAACTATTTAAAGAAGATGGAATCATAAAATCAAGGGATTCCGTTATAAAAGAACTTTACAAACAATTAATTATAAACAAAGAAGAATTTGAAAAATTATCAAAAGTAGATACTGATAAAAATTCAAAAGCTTTTAATGATAAACGTGAAAATGAAATCAGTAAATTGTGTGAGCAGCTCAGACAAGATGGGAAGTCTAAATTTTTGGACTGGGTCCAATCTGTACTCCTGGAGACTTGTTTTGCTAAAATACACGTGAATAAATTGGAAGCTGATAGGTTGAGACAGAGTACATATACCATGGAGGATGCACATAAACACGTGTTCGACTCCATGTTGAAGAAAACCACAGACATGCCGGTCATATCTCCCGTCTCATATCATTCTTTGCGTAAGTATAATATGTTACAAACTTATTAAATGTTATATGGAGTATTTATGATATTTTCTTTCAGTTTTAAACCAATCTGTGCCCTTGGTTCCGTGGAATTGTGATCAGGCATCCGTCTGCAAAGATTTAAAGTTCTTGCAGCTAGTACATAAGTTGGGTTTCCACATGCCAGTGGACACCGGGAAAGTTTTTATCAGAATACCGAGCTTTTGGACACCGGAATATCTTTATGAAGTTGCCGAGAAAATATCTCCTATTGATCCATGTAAGAATTTTAATAAATTTGTATAAAATCCGACTGATAAGCCGTTGCCTATTGCCACCAGACTAAGTCTATTAAAAATTGCATAAAAGGAAAATATTAAATATAAATAATATATAATAGTTGTACGTTTGTATTTGTCAGCTAAGCTGAAGTTCCCCCTGAGTGACATCAGCGACTGCGCGCGCGCCTCCCCCCCTCCGCCGCGCCCCCCCTCGCAGGGACGAGTGCCCTTCCAGATACACCGACAGAAACACGTCGCCACCATCGTCAACTACACGCCCATGTATGTCATCATACTAACATAGACTTAAAACGACTTATTATATGTATATATTATGTATAAATTGAATGTTAGTACAAAAATGAGGGAACAATAATAAAATAATGGATACTAAGTTCGCCCAGATGCGAAACAACAGTTTTTGTGTCACAAAACTTGGAACATTTTTGTTGGTGCCACAATCAAAATATGTTTTAAAATGTTAACATTCGAAAACTTATATCATACCAAAAACTACTTAATACATCATTGACGCAATAGATAAGTAAGATAAACGGTAATATGGTACTAAAAGTAGCGGGTTTGATTCTTGTATATAATATATTCTTAATGCCATATTTATGTTCAAAGATAATGTTATGTATTGTTTATTATCGTATATCTATGTTATTTTTTTATTGTTTAAACTTAAGGCCCGGATCTTCATTTTCGACTACCGATGAAAATGTGTACAAACCGAACTGGTTGGAGATGGTCCAGAAGTCACAGGAATACAAAATCACCTTGGACTTAGGAAAGTGAGTACATATTGTCTATTGCGGTTTACACCTCGTTTGTTGTTGATATATTATAGAAACTAAGTAGATATTAAAAAGAACAAAAGAAGTGTTCATACTGAAAGAATTTAATGTGTGGACATACTCCTAGGTCCATAATAACGGAGGAGGTGTGCGTGAGGACGGCGGCTGTGGAGGCGCTGTCTCCCGTGCTGCTGCCCTCGCTGGAGAGCGTCAAGCAGGACGCAGGCTTTGTCAACAACGACTCCGAGTACAATAGGTACAGACACACACACACACATACACACGACTGTAAATATAAACAGAAAGATTCATGAAGTACACCTCTATAAAAGGTTTCAACTAGCCAATGCCATCTTCAAGTTCAGGCATCTTATATATTAATAAAGGAAGTCCATTTTTGTCCCAATGATTATGGGACGATAGTTACAAATAAAAAATTCGTCATAGTCCAAGATATTCAGCCATATATGTGGAAAATACAGAGAACAGAAAAAGAAACAAAAAAAAATGTTTTTATGATTTCGAAGAAAAATGTAGATGTCTTGCAATGAAATAAAATCAAAACAAAACCTGTCATAGGTTTCGAAATTAAAAAAATATCTGTCTAATTAATACCCAGTAGTTAGTATTAATCGTATCATTTCAATATTTAATATACCATTTCAATATTTAAATTCAATATATTTGTATTCCCAGTGTGTGCGAGACGGCGTCCGTTGCGTCAGATCTGACGCGTATGTACGTGTCTGATGAGGACGAGAAGCCGGAGCCGCTGAGACACGTGAAGCCGCGTGACCTCGCCGCTGATGATGCCTCCGCAGAGAAACGACCGCGGGTGCAGTTCACACAGCACTACTGATACACCGGCCTCGATATCACTTGAACACACATTACGCACAGATTAAAAATGTTTATGTCAAAATTCATATCAACCTCCTTTTAAGTCTTAAATCTATTTAAAATAAAATTAATAATTATCAAAAATGCGCTGTATCACATGTAACTTATTATTACAATATAATTATTAAATTACAATCTAGGGATCTCAAATTTAGTTACTTCCTAGACTAAAGTGAAGCTCGACGGCAGGCAGGCTGTGGTCACACGCGAACCTATTTGGTGAAAAAAATAAATAATTTTAAAGTATATAAACTCTGTGGTAAAAGGAATCCTATTATATATACTTATCATGCTGTATTCACGTAAATACTATCGAATTTTGAACGACTAATTTTATAACGTGTTCACGCCGCGATTCCGCGCGAATAAGGTTTCTGAATTCGTTCGAAACTCAAGTCCGATAATTTTTAAGGGAGTACAGCCAGATAATTATATATAATAATTTAAATGTAGTTTTCTTACTATATATGACGCCCTCTACGAATAAAAGATAATATCTTATATTAAATCGATTTATAAAAACAATATATTAGAATAGAAATGGGGTCGCCTTTTTAGTGTTCTCTCATAGTAGTTATAAAATTATTATACTGTGATAGTATAATAAATAGTATTTAATTATTTTAGTTTATTTTTAAGATTTTACTTTAAAATTAAATATTGTTATCGTAACTTGTTTTGTAAATTATTTTATTACAAGCTTCCGTCCACATATTTTTTGAAAATTTGTTTTAAATTGTTTTTAAAATATCACACATATTCAAAATTAATCTGATGATGTTATAATCCCTACTAATACGTCAATATTACAAAGTTTGTTTGTCTATCATTTTTTTTAAGATATAACCACTTATATATATAAAATTTTAGAATGTCTATGTGTAAGTAAATAAACTAAACTGCATAGTTTGTCTGCACGTCTATTTCTAATTGGTCTTAATTAATCGGTATATTTTAGTATTTATTAATTTACTCTAATGAGTAGTTATAATTATGCAAGAGCAAAACTTTACCATCGAACTAGTTACCAACATATTTTGTATTTTTGTATATATATATATATATATTTTTTAAATATTGATATTACGTCGGGAATTTGAATTTAACGGAAGTATAATAGTACTATATCATTTTTTGTTATTAACCGTTTGAATAAAAAAATTGTTATGTAACATCAAAACTAAAAAAATTATATAACGTAATATTTAAAGGTGTTTTATTCGAGCACCATAAATGTAATGGATAGGGCTGTATTAGTTTGAATAGTCGTCACATTTTTAATGATTTGACATATATTATAAAAAAAATATTTATGTTTTAGTATATTTAAGCTGTTCTCATTTCAGTGTCAGGTACTAGTAATATCGAAGACAATAAAAAATAATTCAACATTTTACTTGCGATATTTATAGTTGGACATAATTTAAGATTTATAATTTGCATAAATATAATATTAGTTATTTGTCCAAGTAGTTTACATTTAGAACATCCAAAATATTCATTAAAAAAATTAAAACTAAACCATGTTACGTAATTTTTTTTTACAAGATGTTTTGTAATTAATCAAAATAATGACGAAAACGTAATAATCGATATCTAGAAAAATATTTATGAACAATATATTTATATATATATGAAGCCGGACCTAAATAAAATAATTTGTTTGTATTTTATGTCTTAAAATATTTTCGCAATTTATAGATGTAAGATATTTTAGAATTGACATTTTTGTAGAATTTAGAAATAAAAAGGTAGTGATAGAACAAGTTGTTTTTATAAAATAATTTATTACTAAATTAAGAATATTTTTTATTACACATCTAGTAACAATAAAAAAGGTAATAAACAAACAAAGTCTTATACTTAGAGAAATAGTTGCGTAATTTGTGACCGTTCAAAACTATCATAAATTGCATCTTAGTATGTTATATAATATAATAAGAACGCATCTAATGTTGTAACATCTGATCGATGTCGTTCATATTATATGTCACTTTTTTTATAATTTCATCTCAATGTAATTAATTTGTGTTATTACACTCTAAGAGTGACTTTCTTATAGCTCTCAGGTACGTTCTGAAACTTGGAATCTAATATATTAATGTTCAATGGCCTCTCAAACTATTTAAATGTGCGGGTTGATTGAATCTGTTGAGGTAATTTTGTACGGATGCATAGCTTTTGGAATTAAAAGAGTTATGCCCGTCTTGATCATCAGATCCATGATATTCCTCAGCTGGTTGGCTGTAGTAATCTCCTTGTTCTCCACCATTATAATTACCATTATTTTCTTCAAATCCATGATTTATTTCACCGTAACTGTCATGTACGGGACCTTCATGTGCATTTTCTTGAACTTGATAGGAGTTATCATTGTTTTGGTTCTGGAGGTGTCCGCCATGTCCAACGTCAAGAGCCTCTTGCCCACTTTGGATTTGATGACCGTGTTGTTCATAAGGGACTCTTATAATTTGAGGGACAGGTACTGGATAGGGTTTGTTTACATGAACTGGATACGGCACTTTTTCTATCACTTTAACGGGATAAGGTACTGGAACTTTAACTGCAACAGTCTTCGTGATCTTGATAACTCTGACAGGGGTTTCAGGTATTTCTACGTGTTGGCCTAGATCTTGCAGTTCGCTTTCGTAGCCTTCTACAGGTATTATTTGCCCTTCATGATGCGAAGCCAAAGACGACGCGACACAGCAAAGTAAAATTAATAATTTCTGAAAATTATAAAAAAAATATGTAGTATTGTCTTAACCATATAAAATAACATTTATTATGGTACCTATTTCACACAACCGTTTATCGTAGCACTATTTGCTCTAAATTTTTGGGTCCTGAGGAATAGGAATATAATGAAGTTATTTATCTTAGAATAAATTCTAAGAATTATTTAGCTCGCCATAAAGTATATTTAAGCGCGTAAAGGTGCTGCTTTAAAAAGCTAGCATCCGACCAGCAAACTAAATATAAGTTTATATAAGTTGAATATATAAACTAGGAATATTAGGGGTCCTTATATAATATATATAAATATTTACAAATGTCGAGTATTAGTCGAGCTATATTTAGCAGTGGACCATTTCAATACCTATAATATACTATCTGAAAGGGATTTGAAATGTTCGATATTTCATTTACTATAAAACGGATGTTATGTAAAAATTAGGTAATTTGTCGATAACATTACATAGATAGACAAAAGTAGCACACGCAATAGATAAACAAAAAATTGGTACTGACCGATATTTCCATTGTGATGTAAGTGAACGTAAGTCGGAGGTACAACTTAAACTATCAGTAACGGGTATAGTTTGTTGCTTTATATAGCACCTTCTCTGAGACTGCTTCGGCTAGACAAAGATAACTTTCTTCGACATTAGTTTGAGTCGGTTGCAGTTAAGGCTTAACGCGGGACATTCACTATTGTAGTTACATTGAATAACTGGATGAAAACATTTATTAGACTGGCGGAAGACCTTTTAATCGCAAGATCTCTTGATGGCTTCCTGACGTTATTTAATGTAACTGTAACTCATACAAAAATTGAGTTATAAAATGGAATTTAATATTTATTTTATACTTCAAAAGAATATATTACTAAAAATAGGTGTTTAGTATTTTTCTTCATTTGTTTTTGTCACTGAAATCCTAAACGACTATATTGATTTCAATTATTTATTATGTACGTGTTAAATTGAGTTCCTGGGTGGTTAAGGCTTACGATTGTACTTAGTAGATAGCTTTGCAAAGGGGTCTTATTATTTTTACTTTATTTTTGCATATCACCTACACTTCCTTCCCCTTAATTATGTTTAAACTTTTGGGAAAAGACGCCTGCCAAGCCCGAAACTATTATACAAAGAACATTAAAATGAAATAAAAGTAACACTAAGTTTTTTACATCAATTTAGCCTTTTAAATTTACGTTATTAAAACATATTGAGAGATAAAACCCTCAGGCGATAATTGTGTAGACTCGAAAATAGGCTTCGTGTCGTGAATCTAGCATTTATACTGTAAACCCAGTACTGATTAGTCAGTTATATTTTTATTAGCTAGATATATTTTTTTGTGAGTTCACTAATTTACAATTGAAGTAAGGCAGATCACGTGCAGGAAAAAATAATTATAATTATGCAAACTTACCCTACTTTAAAGCTACATATTTTTTTATATCTTATTTAACGTGTACATTTCGTAAAAAGAGTATGAATTTTTTTTTAATCCAAACCAAAAATCAAGTATAAATACTTTATTTAAAAAAATGTGTTTTCATAATTAACTGAATAAATAAAGCTTTAAGGTTTTATAAAGTTTAATATCCAATAATTTATAATAACTGTTGATTTCAATTTAAGTTTATAATACATAAAAATTAAACTTTCATCCTATCAGAGAGCACTCTTACAATTGAGCCAGCACCTCCAATATTAAATGCTTTTTCATGCCATAAAAGTAGATGTCCACTGGAGCCTTCTGATGGGTATTCAAAGCCTCTATAGATGTACTTCATCAATATATCTATGTCATCTAATGACAGGTTTCCAACTGCTTCCTCTATTTGAACAGACTTGATAGCAAGTAATACTTTCAAGGTAAGAGCTAGTGCATTATCCTGAAATGAATAATGTTATTAACTTTACATGTAATTAATGACTTAAGGAACTCACGTCTATTTAAATTAAGACTCAGATTAGTCATATCTAAAAATTTATTAATGGCTAAAGCTTTCGAATGCATCACTTCAATAGTTCACGAACAAATCTTTTTAAACCGCCATCTTGTGTTACATAAGTTTTCGTAACAGGCACGTGTGCTCCATCGAAGTAATTATTAGTGAGCGTTGATGCTTTTCGAAGTTGTATTGTAGGCATTTTAATTATTTTTAAATATAATTTTGCATAACTTTTGTTTGAAAATCAGTAATAATTGAAGAATGTGATCTTTTTTTAATAATTAAAAATAGTTTTTTTCAAATTCATTTGGAGAATTCCAGATTTATGTTTTGGAATAGGGAGATATAGTGACACCTTAATTTTAAAAGTAAACTAATAAACGTTTGTAAAAATAACAAAAATTCTCTTTACGCAAAAGGATCTATTTAAGACCCTCTTGTCCTTGAAGAGCTTAAATATCTTTTAAATCATTTCCAGCATTGAATTATTACTATCGTTTTAATAATACTTTTACGGAATACCTTCCCAATTTATTTATTTTAGAATTTAAATAAATATATTATAACTAACCGTTAATAACGGTCCGTCCGTGGACGAACAATTTTGTTTATTATTTAGATAATTAGAAGCAGAAGCGTAATGACCCGCCTATCATAATCAAAAAGATTGTTTCAAATTCATCCAGTATTTTCAAACATTAGCGCGATCGACTAAGAACTCCAGCTTTATAATATTGGTATAGGTGAGAAATTCATCGACATTGTCAGGAGTCGAAACTATTTACCGGGAAACTATTCCAAAAAAGCTGTACGTATGGCTAAATATTTATAAAGGCTATTTCTAACATTAACTTTGTTTGTGGAATTTATTTAAAGTTATTTTGATGCAGGCATATATAATTTGGTAGAGTCATCAGGCGAGAAGAAGCTCGGTAGTTCAGTAGCACAGTGATGACCTTTTCACAGGAATCATGTATATGGATTTCTTATTTTATATTTATTTAAAATTTAATTTTTTAGTAAGTGTAAATACACTTTCTTTTTAGTAAGTGTAATACACTTAGTAACAAGAAAAGCATTGCAAAGACTTACAAATTTTTTATAGACACCTAACCTAAAGACTTGATAATTATTAATTTACTTCAAGATTAGTGATTTTAAAGAATATGAGTAATAATTTTTAATATTAGAACTATAATGCACTATGTAATACTGTAATGTATAATAAGTATAAAAAGATAAAAATGATATTAAGAAATAAACCTTTAAATTGCTAACTATTGTATTCGAGATATGTAATATAAAAAAAATATTAATATATATAATACAAGTAAAGAATGGATTTTGTAACTCATCTTTCATATTATATTTTAGAAAATTATCTTCATTTTTTTTAGAATATTTTAAAATTAAACCATAATTTTGATGAAATGGATTTATGATGTATATATGAGCACTACCTACCTTAATTTGCTGATCTGAAGTTCCCAGCGGTGCATTGTTTAAAACATGTTTTAAAGCTTCAACATATTGACCTGTATCTTTATATGTAAGGAAATAAAAATTAATATCATATTAAAAAATTTGTTAGATATACAGAAAACAAGTGTTTATAAAACAACTGACGTAAACCATATACTATACCAGGAAGGTATTTTTATTATTACAAAGTTTATTTATAGTACCTTAGAAAGCTAGTACTGTAAATTAACTTACTATAAACATTACTTTCTTTACGATAAACAAAGATCATACTTCGAATTTTTTATAGTGATAACATGTACACACCTACATGTATACTGATAACAATAATGAGCTTAAATAATAAGGTGGACGTTAACTTAAATGAAAAACATGTCATAAACCTTAACAAATATCGTGAATCATTGAAAAGGATATTGGTTGAGTAATGCACAAACTTCTCCATCGTCTGGCCCTGTGGGTACAGATTGATCAGCTTCGTCTTCCTTAAAGTTATCTTCGTTATACTGGTCAATATCAATTTTACGAAATGCTGAATTTGAAGTGTTTTTTGCCATTGTTGTTATCAATAAATTTACCGTGTTATAATTTTCTACATAAACTGAACAGTGAATAACAACTCACAAGTCAGAATACGAATTTTGACAATTGACATTGACAACTAGTAATAATATTAATATATATCTAATACAATAATATAAATCTAATAAAAGTATCGTTTTATGTTTACATTAAATTTGGTATAAACATAAATAGGATTCATTATTTTGCAATCTTAAATTTTTACTATTATAAATAAATGATTATTTTTACTAAAATATATACAGGGCTTCAGTGTACCGAAATATTAGAAATAAATAATAAAAAAAAAATCATAATATTAAACGTGACTTTAAATTTCTAGGTAGGGTACTGAGGCCTTACAAACATCTTTTAAAGTAATATTATAACAATTTTCGCACCACAACGTTTATAAAACAGTCTAAAAAAGGGGTTAACCTATTTATAAATATGTTGAACTCCTATTGAGGTAATAACTTCTTGTGGGAGGGTAAACTACTTCGTTACGTAACACTTATTGGTGTGAGTCTGTCTGGTTTCTTTATCTCCTACGAATATTTCAGCGGCAGGGAGGCTCCTCATCTCTCACTCTAATTAACAGCGTTATCTACGGATAGAGCTGTAACGTACAGCGCTACGGATAGCGCTGTTTCGGTACGTACATTCCGTTAATATGTTTTGGTATAGAGTATTTTTGAATATATCCGTATACAGTATTCAAGATAGTAGGAATAAATAATGATACTAATAATGGAAATACACAAAATTCTAATGTACATAAAAATCTTAACTAAGAATAAAATATATTTTATAATCAGTAACAAATTTTATTAAAAGATAACTTTTCCTTATATTATCTACATTAAAATTTAAATAATAACCTTAGCTTTTTTCAAGTTTATGTCCATTTTGATTATTAAGTTTGTTCAGGGCTATTTTTAATAATTACGGACGAGTTACGATCCAATTTTTGAGAGTACTCTCTGCAAGACGATATAGACTCAATCAATCAATCATGGGATGGTAATTAAAGTGCCTACGTTCCTACAAAAACCAACATATACAGGTTGCTAAATACATGGAAGTGAGTAATGATAACAGAGTTGGCCCCGCGACGGGGACTGTTTTTGTATCCACATATATTTTAAGTTAAAATTAAATTAGTCACAATAGTTAAAACAACTATAAGTTTCGGATTTAAGAAAATACATTAATTAAAATAATTAACATTAATTTTATATTTAAATAGTTAAATATAAGTGAAAATAAGAAAAAATAAAAGAAACACATTTTTTTGTTAAGTAAGCTACGATAGGGTTTATAGAAGTAGTTTATTTAAAATGGATATTTTATGAAGTTCATATCTAACAATAAACTTTAAATAAAAGTACTTTTTTACACATATTTAACTTGCGTATTATAATTATACATTTTAATTTTAAAACTCCATTAGTTTATGTTTTTTTACCTTTTCTTATACTGTAAGATTGTCTATTGACTGCTGTCAATTGCCCAAACTGTCACCTGTCTAGTTTTGGTGTCTAGCAAGCAAATTAGTTAATTTTGTTACGTTCTATCTTTCAGTGGTGAAATAGATAATTATGTTTCTTTCGTAAACAGTAATACATAGGACTTATTTAACAATATCAAATTACTTTGTTGCAATTTTGCAAACAAACATTCTTGTAACCCGATATTATACCCTAATATTCTCCAGAATGACAATGGGTGATGAATTACCTGTCACTTCTTTAGTTTTACCTGTTCTTATACGCCCTGTTTTGACTCAGGTAGGTATATATATTTGAAAAATGTATTACCGTTTTTAGTTTCAATTTGTGAAAAGAAGTTCTTTTTAGTTGGAAAAATATGACCTATTAGCTTCTCAAACATTGCGAGCTGCTCTTACAAAAGCTGAAGCTGCTGTGCCAGGACTTAACTATGATTTAGTTGCTGGAATTATGAGAAGAGCTGACATTCCGGTTAACATGAACGAAAGTTTACTTCGCCTTCAAGGAACTCTCACAGATGCTGAATGTATGTATATTTATTGTCGGTATTTATATCAACACCCAATTATGTCATCTTATCTTTGCATATTCACATTTTTCTTATAATCAATGTTGCCTTGCTGATATTGTTAATCTAATGATTTAAATAGGTGTAGACTTAAAACTAAATAGATCAGAAGAAGCATTCCAAGAATTGAACAAAAAATCTGCTTCATTGAAAAAGATACTCAGCAGAATTCCCGATGAAATCACTGACCGAAAAACATTCCTTGAAACCATTAAGTAAGTCAATAAAACATAGTGAATGTTCTTGAGCACATATCTTTATTAAATGTAAAGTAATTCAAAGGAGTTCTTTGCATTATTATATATTTTGTATAATACATTATGTGATATCAGTTTCAATCATATATTCTAAAATTAAATATAAAATATTCTTACAAGTTATACAGATATTATTTATTAGATTAAAGTAATAATAATATAATTTTAGGGAAATTGCATCAGCAATTAAAAAATTATTAGATGCTGTCAATGAAGTGTCGACATATACTCCCGGGCCGGGCAAGCAAGCTCTTGAGCAAAGGAAAAGAGAATTTGTTAAATATTCAAAAAGATTTTCAAATACTCTAAAAGAGTATTTCAAAGAAGGACAGTATGTATACATAAATTATTTATATTTGTAAGGAATTATTATATTCAAGTTGCTTATACTTTTTATTAAATATCATAGTGATTGTTAACAAGCAAAAATAAGTACAACACATTACTGGTATTCAATTACAACATTTACACTTCTGTAATCAAATTAAAATTTTATTTCTTAATTGGCTAGTTACATAATGTTGGTAATGTAATTAAGTAAATACAGAACTGGCTGTGAAGTGTATATTTTGTTTTCAGAGCAAATGCTGTATTTGTGAGCGCACTTTACCTGATTTATCAAACAAATCAAATCCTGTACACCGTGAAGAACAAGTCTGAATAAAAAGATAATCAAAAAAAAATCATTTAGTATACTTAGTACATAACAAAATTTATATTCTTTTAATAGAACTAGAGTATTAAACATACAAATTACGGTATTTTATTGGCTTTTAAATGTTTAGTTAATGATTTTGGAATAAGTTTAAAATTATTTTTATTTAACTTTTTGTCTTATGACTTTAAAAAATTGTATTCATTTTTAACTTAAGTTAAACCAAAATATTTTTTATTGTTAATTTTTAAAAAGGTTCACAGAATTATTAGTAATATGTTTATTCATATTGTGTAGTTTGTAAAAAAATATGTTAATATTATTTCTAACAAAAGTTTATATTTTGCTTATATTTAAATATAAGGTAAAAGTTATTTTGTGTATCATTTTGACTTAACTATTTAACTTTTCACTTACGATTTTTGGAAGGCTATATTTCATGAAATATATTTGTTATACAAAATTACATATTAATTATAGTATAATAGTTATAGGTAACCGGTAATATAAGTTTATTTTCTTTTTATTTTTTGTCATTGGTCAAGGTACAAAGATACAGACTAGAATACGAAATTTGAAACAGTATTTCGACTGTTGTGCTATTTATAGAACTTCCATTTTATTCAAAATGATTTTAAAAAGTTTTTTTTTTGTTATCATACAAATTAACGTGTAATGTACCGTCTTTGAATTTTAAAAAGATTGCTTATTACAATAAAGTCAACATATAGAGTTAGGTAATATTAAATAAAAACTTTTAGCTATAAGACTTCTTATAAGATATTTTCATAACTTCTTCTTATAGTAAATAATTTTTGGCTGGAGAATATCCTGAAGCATTTTATTAGCGATTGACACTAACAAATGGGTAATTTTCTTTACTTTTATATAGATGGCGCTGTTTTAAAAAGCAACGTTACCGTTTATATTCAAGTACGTCACAGTTATATTTCGATTTTGTTAAAATAGAAATCTTCCAAAATTGTTTTAATTTAATTTATTTTGATTTATTTATAAAAAATATTATACATGGCAATTTTCAATGAAAATGTTGCTTAACTTTTTTCAGCTTGCAGAGTATTTACAATATGAAGAAAATATTTATAACTATATTCATATAAGCTTCTAAAATGACATGATAGAAAACAAGTGCCTGAGTTACTTAAGGATTAATAACATAAATTTTGTAATAAAAAACATACAGATTATTATTGCCGTGAAACTTTTTTGATCTAAATATAACGCAACCTTGTCTAATAACGCATCTTCGAACTAAGGTTTAATTAAAAATTACAAACAACTTAATAATTTCAGTAAAATCTTAAAACCGTAGTCTAAATATAATCTGACTTTCTTTAACTCAATCTGGGTTCAAATAATTGGATTGAATCTGTAGTTTAAATTTACACATACGTAAGTTTATTTTCAACGCCATCTGGCGTTTAAAAGCAATGTCGCAATGGTTTACGTGTATTTAGGTAGTTATTTTATTTATTGTTGCTCATTTTATTTAGTATAAGTAAGTAAAAACAAGGAAACTGAATAATATGTAATACAAAATAATATATTACATTATCTGTAATATATGTAGTGTAATATTTTACATCAAAATATATAAGTAATGAAACTTACTAATCTTAATACTCCTACTACTCTATACCTGCTCATATCTAAATCTAGTACCTAGGCCAATTTTCTAAAGTTTCAATATTGCCGTGTTTGATCCTACAGTTTCAGTTTAAGTCAAAAAAATTTCAGTGAAATCTGCAAAAACCTTTGAAAAGTTTGGATTTAAAGTATATTCATTGAACACTCATGAAAATAACTTTTTTACGAAAAAAAATATAGATATAATATATAAAGATATCCTTGAATCTGGCTACCTACTTTGTTATAAATATTTATTAATAACTGTAAATAGCTATAAAGACACAATTAAGACATAGTGTTTATTATTTAATCTTAGAAATGACATAATAATAAAAATCACAAGGTTAATATCTGAATCGCTCTTACAGCTGCGGAAATCTACTAAATTATGCCTAGTTCTCAGAACAAGTGAGTTTACGATAACAACATTGAATAAATAAACAGAGACACGAGGCAAGTTCTGTGTAGGTTGCAAGATACCTTGTAGGGTCAACTTACTTTCTTGTACGAATGCTAATATTTTGTTACATGGCGCTTTATTAACAGCTGATTACCTAAATAAATATATTAATATATTTCAAGGACTATATTTTTTGTTTTTTGTTTAATTCATGAATTACACTTAAAAATTCCGCGAGTTAGATAACTTGTTGAGTTCGAATTTTTGATACGATTAATCTGCAAATCTGATAAATGTAAAATCAAGACAGCATCCTTGATATTTCATTTCGTGGGAAAAGATAAGCAAGTTTTTAGCGTCGTTTTTACAGCATTTTAGTTAAAAATAGTTTCGTGACTGCGTTGACGTGGGTCATGAAGCCTGCTATGTGATTCGTCTCGTCGTGCGACAGCGGACAATAGCTGGTCGTCGGTCGTGCCTCTTGAACTCGATGAGTCTCGGCTGTCCCTGCCCATGACACTTGACACAAGCACCCGCTACCCACGACCTCACATATTTCCGCGTACCAACTTTTTTCATTTCAACCAATTTTTCTGTTGTTGAAACTCGGCGATCCAATTCGAAGAAGATAAATTAACCATTTTTTATCGAGGAAGCTGTGAAATCAGTGAAAAACTACCCAAATAGACATCTTGGTCACAGTTCATCTCCAACTCGCTATACCTGCATATGTATTGGAGATTTTTTGTAGAATAGATAATCTACTTAACTTTACAAATTTATCGTAAATTTATACAATTAATTTTTATCGTTTAGAAACGTAACATGAACCTTACGCACTTATGATCTTTGTTTTACATATTTGTTATATATATGAATTATTATTTTATTAAGCTTTATTATTATGCGTTTTCTTTGAGAAATAAATTATAAATAAATAAATAAAATAAATATATATGAATCGATTTCTCCTCGATTTTTTTTAAAGGACATAATTTTACGTAGTAGGTTTTTAAGAGCAAGACATATTCAACAAAAGGTCACTTTCTTTCCGGATCAAATAAGAGCGTTCATCTCATGACACCAAATCTTAACAATGAGTCAATCATGTGGATCACTTAAAATATTCATAGCTTTAAAGCGGAGGCGTAATCGATTATATTTCGACGTGTCTGTCCCGCGCGCGCTCAGTGCTGAGATGAAAGTATACGATACTGCGCTAAGCTTTAACACTCACTAGGCCTATATGGTTTATTTAGGATGCACTAAATTATAGGAAAGTTTATTATTTATAAAATCTTAAAGGAAAAGATATATTTTCAAATTTAGTTCAATTATTTAAAATAGGGCTTCAAATATTACTTATTATTTTACTCATTTGACATTTTACTTTTGACGTTTCTGTGGAGTTATTCATACGTATATCTTTTGACTCAAGTCAATCTCTTTTCTGAAATTTTAAGCAATTAATATCTTTGTGTAATTTTTTTACATTATATAATAGTTAAACTGTACCTATCTATTACAGATTATGTTTAAAATTGTACTCCAAGAATTTTGAATTGATTTAGACAAATTTTATATTATGTGTGTAACATCGTTCTGAATGATCCATGTTTTTCGCAGATGATTGATAGAAGAATATTTTCAAACTTAACTCAGCTACCCCAATAATTACTTCGTTTGTAACTAATTCATTCCTTGTATTTTTTATTACCTACTTCATTTTATTTTCTTATAAGTTATTTTGTAAGGAAACTTTATTTAATTTGAAATTATTATCAGCGATTAGGGCATTCAGAATAGGTAGATATAGGCAATTTTGAGTACCTAGATTTAAAACATGTTTTTGCCTTTTCGTATCGCATGTCTGCATCTACTTGACTGTCCACTAATGGGAGCAGTTATACGCAAGAATACTGACAGAAAAGCAACCGGTTTTTATCCTTTTCTTACGAAACCCCTAAAATGGGACGATGGATTGTCGTATTAAAGTTCAATTTATATCCATTTAGGAATTACCATAGCAGACTGTAAAAAAACCTAGTTGTAAATGCAACACAGTCTGGATTGATTGTTGAGGAGCATCCCGTAATTGTTGCACATCAATCTCCGTTCCTGGTTGCAAAAACAAAGCATTTGTTATTTGAGATATTAACATTCGATAACCGAAACTGTTATCGTGATTTATACCGGCGATTCAAATTTTACATTATTCAGATCGAGATGCATGAAAGTTCAACGACGAATTTTGCTTATTCAGGATGAATTATAGTAATATTTGTGGCTTCCAGCGCACTGCATGTTCATGTTATGATCGTTCACATATGAGGTGATTATTATTTTTTTAAATAATACAATATTTATGACAAGTAACTGTACAATTATCAAATATATCCTAAGAATTACATATGAACAGTTCTTCTTTAAACAAGTTCTTACAGCATAGTGTTTTAGCTGTCGATGAAAAAATATCAAACACCATATCCGTAACCGTTACGCAACCATTTCAAGAACTGCTTCTTATTTCAAGTCATAAGCTTTATGAATAATAAAATTCTATCGTCAATTACCTATCAGACCTTAACAGGAAAACTAATAATGAGTATTAGTTACGTTTAATAGTACGTAAGTTAGTTTTTATTATTAATAAATCTTGTCTGCGTAAAAGTACCTGTACCAGATGAATGTATCTTTCATACACATAAATCTAGAATCTAGATTACCTCTAACAGACGAATATCTAGCAAATATTAATAGATTTCAACTGGCAGTCACATATATTTTCCTAAATGTTTTCAGAATTGATAAATTTCCATGTTTCAGCAGACAGATGTGAGGATAACATTTTGATGGTATAGCAACCCGTGTCTAACGAGATGCGTTATAAAATATTAATGTAGCATCTGCTGGCGTCGGGGTAGAGGCGGTGAGGTGGAGGGCCGCGACGCATATCGAATGGCGTCTCCTGACGACCATCGCTGACCAAATCTATGCTAATCAAACCCGCACTGAATAATGCGCTGTTTTGACGGGTCAAGTGCCTGTTTCTTGTATTACAATTTAATCTGAAGAACAAAGATTCATATTTACCTATATATAAAAAATATTTCTTTTATTCTAATACATCATTATAATTCGGATGTACTTATAATGAATTTTGAACTTGATTTAAAACCTTACAGCAATTCTTTATAAGTAATTGTAGCTAAGTACATGTTTATTTCGCAATCCCATTCCCATGAGTGCAATAGATTCCCACAGGACCAATGAGGGTCACTCGTGAGACAATATTGTGAGCGGTGGTAGCGCCCCACACCCATCTGCTCCCTGTCGTGGGAGTGCGCGCGGAAACTGATCGCACATCACATAACAATAACAAATAAACGAGCCGCCAGTGACAGGTCACCCGGACTTACCCCTCGGAAGCTGTGGGAACTAAACCTTTCAATTAATAATATCATACACTCAATCCCGTTATGGGTAATACAAGCTATGGACTGCACATTGTTCAAAATGGTGCCCTGTGATAACACATTGTTATATTTTGCTTATGCGGAACTGATTTTTTTTTTGTGCAAGACTTCTCTCGCAAATTAGGTACTTACGACTTAAAACGATTAAAATTCATAGAAGTTAATTCTTTCCTCTTTAATTTAATTATATTAGTACATATTACTTCATACTGCAAATACATTTATTTATTATATTGTCATCTTTTCTTGATATTTAAGTATTTTTTATATGTTTCAACTTTTAATTTAAAGAGTCGATTTCATTTACAGAGTCATAAATGTGATAATTGTAATTTGTTATTTGATAACAAGTGATCTTTACTTGAATATAAAAATTAAATTTGTTATTACGATGTGTGTGTCATCGAACAACAAATGTAGGTAACACTTAATGAAGTTGAATAATGTTAACTTAATTTTCTTGATTATCTAGTAGAAGTAAGAAACTTATTTACTATTCTATACTATATAAGGGGTTGTTAGTTGATACCTATAATTATTTTTTCATTTTATAATCTATATAATTATCTGGCTGTACTACTCTTTCGAACCCTTGGGCGAATCGCGGTGTGAACTTCGCCAGTTCATCCATTTTCGGATTTCGACATACTGAGAGCTCTTGAATAAGGATATCAAAAGAGGTCAATACTAGTCTGAGAAAACTACGGTAGTATTGATGTGAGTACAGTTTATATTATTATTCATTTATAATGATAATCATTTATCACGAAAGTTTAAATACAAATGTATATATACATACATACAAATATTAGTAATTGAAATATAAATTTGTAATGCTATGTTACTGATAGCCTTCTAATACTCTTTGTATTTGGGGTGTATAATTTTAATTAAATTGGATCATTTTTTGATGACGTAACAGTGTGTTATTCATGACCCGCTGGTGAGGGGTTGTGAACCATCTGACGCCGTGACCAACCCTGCGTGACCACGGAGTAAGTGCCCTGATATGCTCATCGATAAATTAATGTTAAATACTCTTTTATCATTACGGCATCATTTACATGGAAAGAGGTTATGTTTACATTATTTGAGTTAATTAATTTTTTTTTATTTATTTAGACTCATTAAAGAGGTTTTATTTACTTGCTTAAGTTAATTATACTATATTTTTTATTATTTTCTTATGATTTTTTGGTGATTGAGGTTTTTAAATAAATTATATATATACTCATAAAAATCAGGTTATAATTTTTTTCTTATTAGAACATTATTCTAATTATGAATTACGCCTTGATTTCTATATTTCTTTTTTGACTTTTAATACATTATCTATTGAAAAATGTTGCTATATGGTAAATACATTTTAATTGTTTATTAGTTCTAAAACTAACTGAAAAATAGTACTTGTATGTATGTACGTGTTCGATGAATTGTATATCTTTATAATCTGTTGTTGCTGTATAATTTAAAATAAACTTATTAACATTTGAATATCATGTAACGAACTAATGTTTCATATAACCTAAAGAATAAGAATTTTTATGAGATTTGTTTTGAATTGGTTTTCATTTTGTTCCATATTTATATATGACAAGTAATTTTTTATTTTAAATACATATATAGATGGTACCACCAGTCATGTTCCAGTCCATAACTTTTGATAGTATCATACGCGTGCCGAGGCCAACTGTCCAACTGTCGGCGGTCGCGTGCCTGCTTAATAAGCTCTTAATGTAATTAACGACTGTTGCGACGTGCCATATTGTTATGGATGACCAACAGACACACAACAATTAGAAATTTCATGTGTTTTTGTTTGGAACTCCCCCATTTCAATGAATTAATGTTACCTGCTGGCAACCCCTAAATTAAAAATATAGTTGAATCTCTATTGAGTTTGAATATCACGTATTTGTAGTAATTTTTGTAATAATAATAATATAAATATTTATTATATGTTAATTGTAAAAGTTTTTGTTGATTCTTTTTAAATTGTGTCAAAGGACATTATTTGAAGATAAAAAGATAGCATAACAGTATTCCAATATATAAGTAATTTTATCATAAAATCTCAGCTATATAATGTTTTCTAATAAGTAAATAACGGAGAAATGGTGTCAATTCGAACGTGACCCACGTGTTTCTTGTTGACTATTCATATTGGGCACTATTTATATATAGAACAAGTACTTTCTTTGTACATTATCAGGGGAGGTGAACGCTGTTTACTTACGGGTTGCTTAATGTTGCTTATTCCTGACGGGAATCGCGATCCCTCCTCTAACTCAAGATATATGAATGAAACACGTGCGCATGCGCAAACACATGTGCTCCACCGCTCGCTCACACCGGCTCCTTTTACAACGTGATTAGATAACGCGGGGTGCGAAAGGCAATTAGTTTACACGATTCAGGTCACGCTTTTTATGATCTAATAATAATTAACTGAAAGTTTTTATAACAAATTCTATAGATTAGTTTAAAAATGTGTCAATTTTGAATGTGATAGGATTACTTATTAAATTTATTGCTTCACTACGCAGGAAGTAACAAGATGAAGTCTGTTTTGCGATCTTAGAAAATCAACGTAGGAAACAAGGGTCGTACCACCCTCTTTTAAAGTATTATTATTATTTTCTTACTTTCTATTTTCATACCACGACATCTATAAAATAATATTGTTTTATTCTAATTTCTACAACAATTTTTTTTGTTGTTTCTCTTCTACTAAAACGCAGTTTCAGAAGTAAAATTATTGTAATATTAAAACTAAACTGTTTTAAACTATAATAGTTTTAATGGTAAGGCGAAAAAGACTGGTTATATTGTATAGATATAGCATTTGATTACATCAAAACTGTAAAGATTAAAAAGCATTAGCAGATATTATCACATTATATAAAAATCGCACAATTTGTAGGTGAGCATTTATATATATGAATATATATTTATATATAGGAATGAATTTCAAATGAATATATTCTAAATAATTATTTAATTCGTAACTAAAATCTTAGATACGCAGATATTTATAATTAAAACTTTATTAGACGCAGCAATAGAGTTTGAGTTATGATCCATAACTCTTTTAACGAGTCATTATGAAATCACATCTAATAAAATAAAAAAGTCATTTCCTGTCTCAAATATCGATATTAGTTCAAATCTTAAATATATTTTTTTTGGAAGTAATGCTTTAAAATAAATACTTTTTACAATAAATTGTTTCGAATAAAGCAGTATATAACAAAACCTTAGCCTAATAAATATGGTGAATATTAAAAGTATCTCAGTGAACATTTTATTATTAACAGTAACATATTTCTGAACCAGTCTTTATGTATAGAGTTTGGATTTATGTGACAGATGAATTATTGATTATTATAATTATGATAATTAAATAT
Organism: Mechanitis mazaeus; assembly: GCA_959347395.1. NCBI lineage: Eukaryota > Metazoa > Arthropoda > Insecta > Lepidoptera > Nymphalidae > Mechanitis > Mechanitis mazaeus. Next base: position 5,024,276 of record OY365750.1, read on the forward strand.
ATGCATTATTTATCAAGTACTCCACATTCCCGACCTGGGAAACGGATTGAACCACCTGCCCCGGCTTCCGATTGCTTATTTGTTGACTTTGTAAGGGACCAGTTAACGGCTACAAACTCACAGACACAATTGTATAAAAATAATTAATTCACTATAAATATGCACTACTTTTTTGATCCGGTTCTCCTTTGTGCGCTTCTTCGATCACAATGAAGTTTATCTGAATAACTTTGATTAAGAATATAGGTTAATGCATATTAATGATAAAATATATTAATATTGATTTTTTCTAGTTTTTATGAAGGGGTTATTTATATTTATAACTTCTTTTTAATATGGATTTGAATTTTAAATTATATAGTTTGTGAGAATATTTATAACCAGTAGAACTTATTCTCTGTTTTGTCACTTTCTCACTAACGATTTTCGTCAAAAGTGTAAAAGTGACAAAACAGAGAGTTATACTGGGTATAGATATTTTTATTACTTAGTGGGCGTGTAAAATTGTAAGAAATTAATATTATATGAAAGTAGTGCTTATTTAAGATAACCAAAAGTTTATCCAATTTAATTTAAATGGTTAGTATTTTGCAGTGAAGAATCCTTCTACTATTACATAAACAAATACATACCACAAAAAACAACTATCTGTAACAATGATTCGCTTAGTGTGGGAATCGAACCCACGACAACTGGCTCAAAAACCAGGTAACAAGACCAAGAAGCCGCCATTACAATTATTAACATATAAGATGCTTATATACAATATAAATGTATGTAAAAGAGACGCAATGGCCTGTATGAGTCCGGATGTAAGGACTTAAAATACAAATCGTATTTATCTAAGGCGAGGGCACATAACACGTGCTCGTACATACAGTTCAGGTAAAGGGGAGCGTACAGCTGTTTCCACAAGAGTAACATTAAACGACTGTTTAGTTACGTCTTAACTTAACTGATGTTTAAATCCAAGCTTTATTTTAAGAAATTACATAATCATTATGTGCATAATTTTATTTTTATTCTTATTTCTGTATTAATTTATTTTCGAGAGATAATGATTTATATATTTTTTAAGCGATTTCATAATCATTATTTTTATAACTTTATTTATATTGTAATTTTTAACTATTTATTTATCGAAATAAATTGGTCGGTTTATATTTTTTAAGCTATTACATAACCATAATTATATTTTTTAATTTAATTATCAAGATGAATTTGGTTTATTTTCAATTTAATATATTTATTATATTAATAACGTTTGTTCAAATATGATTTCGGTTTAACTTATTTTATAATTATGGAAACAAATGGGTTTTACAATTGATGTAAAAGAATAAATAAACATCATTAATAATATTTGTTATGGCTTTTAAAAGTATTAAAATAATAAATTTGTCCCAACATTCTTATTTACATTACCGATCAGCTGACTGCTGAATTCAAAGCCTAACAAAACAATTTTGTGAACAATAGTTTTACGCAATGGCAGCTCCGGCGGTATTGATGGTGAATTTCTTTGAAAGCGAGATGGTCCCTTGCTGCAGCAACCTGTGAACATTCTTTTGTTAAGGAAGAATGCGTCAAATTTTTGCAGCTGCCAGAATTATAGCGTTTTTTGGAGTCAAAATAATTTTGGCTGAGTTTTATTTGAGCTTACTTAGTATTTGATTTTAAAGTTAGATATATAGCTGGACTGGTTATCTTCGATCATTACAACTTATTTCTCCAATTAAACTTACAACCGACTGTTACGTCATGACTGTTTAAGATTTTGAATCACATATATAATTACAACAGTATAATAAAATAATCTTAAATAATTATTTAAAACAAAGCAGTAGAGGGTTGGGCTTCGTGTCCTACTATATTTGGAAAGATTCTATTCTTATATTACATAAATTGACTAGGTTTTCCTTAAACTAGTTGTTACTCGCGGTTTCACGCGCAGTCGAACCATTTTATTAGCTATTATTAAAACTTAATTTTAGACAACTTATAGCCTCACGAACTTGCCTATTAAATTAAAGAAGTATCCAAATTTATCCGATAGTTATGAGGGTTAATGTATTTAAACAAACAAACTCTTCCACTTTATAATATTAATATAGATAAATGGTATTAGATATCTACACTGGAAGTAAGTTTCCTTATGCATGACTTAAAATTAGTATTCAAAGATCGCGATCCTACAGCTTTTCTCTTGTTAAAGTTAACGCAAGAACAGAAAGATAGCTGGCCATAGATAAGAGTATCTCAGGCCCTGAACTCCTAGTAATTGACAAGCGGTCTGCACGTTTCACATCATCGATCAATTCAATCACCTAGCATGGTGTTACGACATAGTCTCCGAGTATCCTTTGTTACGTTGCTTAATACCAAACATAAATTAATATTCATAATTTTAGTCCTTTTATCGATTAACTACATTTATAACTTGTCTCTATTGTTTATCTTTTCTTTTTAAAATAATAATTGCTACTGTACACGACCACAGTTTGGAAATTCCAGATAGGATATAATATATTAGTTATATATTCTTTATTGTACAACAAAATATATATATAGGTAAAGAAAAGGACAAAAATATACAATTGGAGGCCTTATCGCATTAGCCGAGTTTTTTAATTTAATAATAATAATATTATAATTTTTATTGTACACCCAGTTTAACAAAAAGTATATATATATTTAGAGAAAGAAAAATGGTACAAATTTGATTTAAAAATGTTCTATAAAATTATTATTTTCGGGTATAATATAAAAACAAAGTAAATACATGATGTATTTGTTATAATTTATGAATTAACTCCAAATGCTACATAATATTTATTGTACAATTAAATTAGTTTTAAGTAGAGATGTTGCGTGTTGAACTTACTGACTATAATAATGTGAATGGCTTGTCAATGGACAAGTTATTATTTAGAGATGAGATCCAGATCTATATCGGTTATTAATATCGTATTAATATTTATGTGGTCTGATGTTTAATATTGTAAAAAAAATTAAATAAATAACTTTGATCTAAAATAATGTAATTAGGACATGAATTTATCAGTTTGTGTTACATTTAGTTTCCGCAATTTTGTTATTGCCAACAATGAAACAAGTGGCTGGGCGTAGTCAGTTCTGTGAGGTTAATAATTTACAGCCAGTCGTTAATGGCGTGCCAGCACCGGTTTCGTCTGGCGTGTGTCAATGTGCACTCGATTACGATGGATCTGAGAGCGTATTAGATTTAATAGGTATTATCTATCAATCATGTTTAAACTAACTTATGGCTTTCTTTTTATTAACTTAGCAAAATATAGTTTTACTGATACAAATAAAATATAAAAATTACTATGCACATATTTGAGGTAAATGTCTGAGATTATGCGACGTTGACATCAGAACAATCTGCAAGTGGCGCCTTTAGAAAGATTCAAAACGTATCCATAATAGTGACTCAAGTTATAAGCGACTTACTACCATTACAATAAAATAAACTATTATATAATAATAATTTATTCTAAAATAATAAAATAAAATAAAATTAAAGTAATAATTTATTCTTTAATTCTTTATTCATAACAAGTAACAAAGTAATAATTTATTGTGAAATAATTTATTTTATTAAATGATAACTAACCCTAGAAATATTTTATTAAGTAATGGATTATAAATGAGATAAAATAATCTTATTAACGAATATATATACTATTAAAGGATTTTATAATATTAGAGTTATAATATAATAAAATTTATATTACATTAATTGATCTCAGAGCATGTAGTACAAATCATATCTTTATTGTTTACACAATGTTAGTGGTTGGTTTGTTTTCTGCACGCAATGGCTTCATGTTCTTCCTACATCGTTATTTCTCGTTATTGACAGCAGAAATAACTAAGTGAAGATATCTCGTTACTGTGGATTATTGTGAATGCACTGCACATTTTTGTTCTTTTTTGCTAATTAACTAGTGTATAGTTCAAAATATGTGAGTCGGATGTCTTTTAATGTTCCTTTAAAGTTGTTATTAAATAATAGACCCGCTTTTAGTCTTTTGAAATTGATGGCAGGTCAGTGATGAGAGATGTATCCTACAGACGTTAAAGTATTCGTAATGTCGTATTCGTATTCGTCCTCTCTTGTTAATTTTATTATTAAATATGTAATAATTTGTCATATAATTTTAAATACAGTTTAGTTAAAAGAAATTTTGTTAATGTTACCTATGTTATAAACAAAAATAAACTCAATTATTGATACAGCTTTTATTAACATATTTTACATTCAAAAAGCTTCATATTGATATGAAACATTGTATAATAAGGATGAATCAGCAGTGCTTATTTGTCTATTAAGTTAATTGTATCGCGTTAGCGTTGATAGCAGATCAGTTATCGACAGGTAAAGCCTGTAAACACGTCTCAGTATCTCAACAATCTATTTATAATGACCGGTGAGACCACTGTGTGTTAAATGTCTGATATTTACGATTGCGGGACACCGGCTAGTGATTGGTCTCGAGACCATGGAATTTATATTATTAATCACAACTTAATTTTACAATCTCATAAAGTTGTTACACGAACACCCGGTACTACTATAATGTTAGTAAGAATGCCACTTGATCACCTATTTTGTTATATGCACGTATGGTAGATCTGAGTCCATCTAAACAATATATGTAATGGAGTACTTATTTAATGATAAAAGGTAATTGATTTTTTTTCCATTACAATTTGTTTTCCATTTTGTTTTGTTTACGTTTAACCAAAATTAAAAATGTTGTAAGTTCGTTGATGTCTTTTCCTTATAAAATAAGTAATACTAGTTTATTTGATTTATTTTTTTTTTAACTAAAAATGTAGTAAGAATAAAATAGTCTTGTAGTGGATAGAAATAACTTTATTGATATGATTAAAAGCAAGGCAGTAATCTAAGAGCGATTAACTCGCCCGTCCCTACCGGCGCGTGCGCACGTGCGCAGCCAGACGGTGAGTAAGCCGTAGTACCGGTCCGCGCAGATATCTCTGTTTATCTAAACCTACTTTGGCAATATCAAAACCTTTGCTCCTATCTCATAGGGTCCAATATGAGCTGGTTTTATGAGATGTGACATATGCATATTGAGGTCCAGTGCGGCCCTTACAACTTTTACTATAACAATTACCCTCAGATGATTTATTTTCAAGTAGATTATATATTGCTTTAGATTTTAAAATTAAATTTGTCTAGAATTTGTATTCTATGACTCAAACTAGACACTGACATACAGACATAAATAATAGGAATGGATAATATACGAATAATTAATTTTAACTTATTATTTTCAAGATAAGCGTATCGTGCGAGTTAAGTATTAGTGAGTTGTATGCTTCTTAAACGGAACCCTCCATCTCAGCATGAGGGCTAGTTAAGAGTTAAGACATAATGTTTTATTTTTATTACTCACTTAGCAGGAGGTAAAACATCCAAATCATTAGCTTTAATCAACAAATTAGCAAAAAGGTTCGTTTTGTTTTATCATGAAACCATGTGAGGTTTCCAGGGCACGGTGCGGTACCTGCGCGTGCGCAGTTGTGCGTTGTGCGCATTAGCAACGCTCATCACATCACTGTTTCGACCACCCCTTGTCTATTCCATATGTAACGTCATTATTACGTTCATTAAAAAACCACTTAAATTGACTAATGAATTCTAGATGATTCAATATTTTTTACGTGAATATACTTAATAAGTTTCGGGCAAACCTATATTTATATGTTTAAAAATGGAGCTACTTTGTTGCTCTCACATTCATAGTATTATATTACAAAAGTCATTTAAAGAAAGCTCTGCCGTTTATATTCGTAATGGAGTCGAATATTGGTACCAATTACGTCCTTTACAACTAAATATCGTTTCAACCGTCATGCAAATACCCTTTTATTAGAGTGGTATAAATAAATAATCGCTCAAATACAGCATTGTTATAATATTTAACAATGTAAAATAACCTACTATTTTATAATGAACCCTATATTTTGGTTGAACTTTAAATTTGAATAATAAAGTTCCCATAAACTTACCGCTTTTGAGTTAGCTGTTAATCGTTCAATTTATTTTCTCAGCTACCGATAACGAGATCCATTTCATATTGAAACTGGAAGCACCAATTATTTATTGTAACAGAAAGTGAAACCGAAGGAAGGGGTTAATTTTGTTATTATATTGTTTGTTATTTTTTCACTATCCTTTTTCTTGTTTTGTTATAATTCGAACATATAATAATAGGGATAAAAGAGAAGTAAATTAATTGAAATTAATCTGAAAATAATTCAGTAGTAAGACAAGTGCGTATACCGCGAAACGATAAAGAGCGCGCGCTAAGTGAGGCAGAGATAGCTGGTGACGAGTCAATCGCATCTGCGCCCACGCACTGCATTCTCCTTGCACTAGGTTAATACCAATACTAAATATATACTAATTAATCTACACCTTATTTGGCTTTCCTTTTGGGTTTAGATTAACAATTAACGGTTGCTTTAAATTAAAATCTCTTGGAGTTAATGACTTGTGGGTATAAATTTGTAGATGGAATACTTTGATCTTATTTTATAAGTGTTATATATAATATGCGAGTCTATTTAATTGCTGGTTAATCGTCTTATCAAATATATAATTGTTTATGACTTATTATTTAAGATACAAGTACACGGTACAACTACAACTACAAATGGTACAACTACAACTACAATTGAACTGCCAATGTCAAATTAATACTAAAGTGCAATTTGCTAAAACTACTATGCATATAAGTCTTGTGTTCTGAATGTCTGGGCGCGCAAGTGGCTGCAATATTATATCGACCAGCCGTGATTTACTGTTGAAGATCTTTAAATGGTAGTTCATTATATCTGCTTAGGTATCCGTAAGGTGTTCTGTATAATGTTAAGATAACAGTGAATAAATGCTAAGAGCGTTTTGGCTAGGTCAGCTCGGGCTAGATTGTGAGCCTCGGGTCTTGGATAGGGATGTACGAATTTGAAATAATTTTGAAATAAAATTTAATTTCAAAAGGCTTATTCAAGATATCGTTCATAAACCGTAGAATAACACTAATATATAACTTTTAGAAAAGATAAAATATCTGTTGATAGATAGATATCTTTTAAGTAAAAGGCAAGTTGTAAGTCTTCTTATTTGTTTGCGTAAAGTAGTATTTTACAATGCAATCGTGATAACAAGTTAAATACTTTTAAGGCAATAGCAAAGCCGCCGCTCGGGAGGCGCAGGAGCCCTAATGTAGTGGCTGTGTACCGGATAGCTGGCGGCTATCTGCGCTCGTCGCCTGCGAGCGCGCTGCCGCTCCGCCACTTACACTCCATCTAAATAACAAAAGATAATCCTAATTAGTTAAAAACCTGTTTCAAAGCTCCATATATAATAATCTAATTTATTTTTTATATTAAATAAATTAAATAACTATAAAATATATATGTAAAATTATTATTTGTTTGAATAAAACTATTTTACAGGTATAAATCGCGTTTATCGTATATAATTATGTTTTTTAAAGTATATAATACTTGAATATGTAAAAGTTATATTATAAACAAATGTATAACAAAAATGCTGTTCCCTTTAACAAATTCCTTTATTAATAACTTTGACGGTTGTATTATATTTCACGGTATTTTTTTACAATACACAATGAAGCTGTACTGAAGCATTGTAAGCTGCATACGAATTCGTTAATTGAAAAGCGACGGCAATCCGTCGTGTGGCAACACCCAGCGAGGTACAATTATCCCGTCACTGTGTTGAGATCAATGAAACCATATCACGTTAGTGGGTCATTAATTACTGTAAACACTAATTATTTTAATTATTCTTGACAGTCTTTGTGTGAAGTCGTGAAGTTACAGCACGTTGAAGTTGATCTTCATTACTACAGAGGAGTCAAAAACGTATAACTATCTGTTAAACAAAAACTTTTTCTAAATATATATAATTCATATATAAAACATTTACTAATTTATTTTATTGTTTTATTTATTCAAAATTGACATTGTTTTTATTTATTTATTATTTATTTAATTCTTCATTGCACATAATACAAAATAGTGCACAAAAGGCGGGCTTAATGCTACAAAAACATTCTCTACTAGCCAACCTTACGACGTACAGGAGAGATGGTTGGTAGGCGTGCAAATATAAAAAATAATAATAATAAAAAATTAAAAATAAACATAAAATAAATTAAAATAAATAATATATAAAATAATACATAACTATAATAATAATACTTTATCATATAGTAATAGGAATATTCAAGAATATTACAAGTCGAGTCTGGTATTGGTCAGTGGTACGGTCTCGGCGACGTTCGGCGGCGGCGGTGTTTCATCGCGGGCTGTCAAAGGCACCCCGTCAGGTGATCTCTGGGTCCGTGACTCAACAGTTACACTAACGAACCGGTGCGGCGCGTGCTTCATTGTGTCGTATTATCTATCATTATCTCGCTAGCCTAGATACAGACGTATTCTATAACGCATGGGGCAATACCGATATTAAAACAATAAGCCGCTGCTTACTGCAACGCAATTGAACGCTTGTAACGCATTGAGTAACTTCAGTGGCTTTCGTATAGGTCGTGTAGATCCAAATCTTAGTTTTTTGTCAGCATTTGACCTTATACCCTTCACCTAACAAAATACAATTAAATTAAAATTTTAATTGGACACGATTGTAGACAATGCATGCTCAGAAGTTAGCAATAGACTGTGAAGAATTACCTAATGTTTCTACTTTGTTTTTTAATGAATTCAACTTTAAATCTAATTAATTGAAAATCAGATCTATGTTTTTTATACAGATAATATAAGAAAAAATATTATGAACAAAGCTATTTCGTATCTCGACTTTGGGTTTATGATTAATAAGATTTAGTTGTTATGATTCCTATCGTCGGTTATTATGTTTCATTAGCCTTGTAAACTATTTGGGCCGTCGAAGCTATCCATCAAGGTGTTAAGTAGAATCATTTTCTAGCATAGTTCCAATGAGGTTTTATTTATCACACACCTGCCATCGATAAACGTACGAGATGTTTATCGAGTTTGTCTGCACATTTCATCAAATTTTCAATATTGTTTCTACTCACTTATACTCAACATTATCATTCAAATCTATTATATTTAGTACTGGTTGTTTTTGTTTTCTTTAGATTATATTTTGACATTAATTTCTCTTTACATAGTATATTCTTTTAAGTAGTATAATGTTGTCTTTATTTTTATTTTTTTTTTCAACTGTGGTTACGGCTGGAGACATGTCATTTAAATCACAATGTTGTCAAAAATAAGTAAGACACTGCATTTCAATGAGGTTGTCATTGTGGCGATACAATAATTCAGTTGAGACGGTGCGGCGTGAGCGGGCTTCGTCAGAGACGGTCAGGCTGGCGACATTTGAAAGCACCGCGCGAATATTGATCCAGTATTAATCTGGACTTTCGACCTACTTTCATGTAAGCGATGATCCGAAATCGTTAGTCACGATCGAGAGATTAATAATTTGTTTTTATGCGTTGTCTTTGTGATTATCAGACGGACTGGACGTATACCGCGCAAAGGAGGCTAAGTTTGGAATCACGACGTCGCTGCTCAACTTTCGACTGCAGCCGTCGATTAAGAATCGCTTGCGACAACATTGAATTGATCGATGTAGCCCTTGGCATTTGTGCGATATAACTGTAAACTATTGATGACACAGATAGTTAGTGGGTTGTTGAATTGACATAATCATGATTATATGTTAAAGTGTAATGTGTAAATAATCCACATATTATCATCATCTAAATGTGTATTAGTGTCTACTTAAAAACAGGTATGGTTTTCAGTACAGTTAAAATAAGTTTACTGACATAAGTGATCTTGAATAACATGGCCACTGTAAACATTCGTTTAGGCCAATTGTGCGTCCAGATCTGGGCATCTATAACATATAATTACACGGTTAAACCAAGCACCCCCGCACTCAGCGCCTCGTCACGGGCGAGTGTTAAAAAATAAACATCTGTTCAACCATAATCGGGATAACGCCCGCTGGGTCAGTAATTGACCGCTGATATACTTTTTACTAAATTAAACTTTTTTTTTGTTTGAAATGTTTTGAACATCCAGTAACATTTTGTTTATAAATTTAATAATTTTTTTTATCTTTAAATCTATAACTACTTATGATAGGAGCAATTAAGCAGAAATTCATTTTGTTCCTATCTAAAGTTTCTTAACTACAGGAATATAAAAGCTTTACTTGAGGAACTTTCAGTTACAATACAAACTATAATTTATCCGTCAATCGCATGTAGAACACTCATAAATCTCATGGATGCCTGTTTCTGAAATTATTCTGGTACAACAAAGAACTAAAATATTTGTAAGCATTTGTTAAATTTTAAAAAACCATAACACACATAATTATTAAAAATAACTAAAGATTTGTATGTAAACTTTCGTGATCCATGATTACTATTTTATATAATTGACCGGCTCTACTCACGTACGTACTATCGAGATTTGTGCGACTATTTTTTCATGTAGTGTCGTCTTCGGAGATCTCATGCAGATTTTCATTACTCATCATCGTAACATTGGGTATACACTTCACTTATTGTAAAAAAAAAATAAAAAAAAAAAAATCTGTTAGGAACATGACATATGTTTTATGAATTTGACAACTTCATATTTCGATAATTTGAACTCTAATAATATTCATTGTTTGTCATGTTCAGCACTTTTGATGTAATACAGTGCTATTTTTGAATTTTAAATATTGTCATCAACTTTTGAAGCTGACGGTACCAAGATCGCAGATACTATATCTTGTGTCAAAAATCTGGACCAGAATGGTCCAGTCGTCACAGAAAACGTCTTGGAATCGAGAACTGCTTATTACATATTAATTTCAATAGGGACAGTGTGTTAGCATTAGCTTCCTCCTGAAATCCTGTAATAAATACTATTAAGTTTAAAATTATTCGGAACATACATAACTGACACAGTACGATGACGACAAGCAATGAAAACCTGCACAAGACCTGCGAAAACAGTGCATCTTCTCCCCATCCCGCAATATTGTTGCATCGCGCCTTGAGAGCTTTCGCACGTAGTTCACGCCGCGATCCCGCCACGCTCAAGGCTTATGAATTATGACTCCATATGGATTAAAACCAGTTGGCCAAATTCCAATAGTATTTATGAAAGTAAATATAACTAAAGATTTTTTACATAAAAAGCAACTGTCTATTGATACCTTTCTTATCAATTTTTATTTTGTAATCATGGTTTTAATCACCTGTATATTTTATGATAGTACTCAATTATTAAAGTAGGAGTTTCGTATTTGTTTTAAAACAAAAAAAATCAATAACTGCTTGAAAACCAAAAAGATCTCCAAAGATAATACTTTTTTTGATATACCGGAGCTAATATAATTCCATTATCTAAAACAGAAGTTTCCAACAAAAAATGATGTGTTATATTAAAATTATTAATAGGTCTATTTAAATCAATTTCCGCTACGTGGGTTCACCCCTTTAGTCAGCATATTGTTATACTGTTATAAGCGTTTATATCTAAAATAGTGTGTAATCGCCTTGATGGACTTTTGATTATGCCGCATCAGCTGTGACTGCTGTGCACCTCAATCTTATTCTGGGACACCTGTGTATTTAAATCTTTTGTAATTAGATATAGACAATAGATTATTATTTCGAAAGATACGAATTCCTGTGAACTTATTCCTAAATATGTATAGAGAATAGGTCTCGTAAAGTAATTTAAATCAGGTGTTAGTAAGTGATTGTAGCAACTTTGTTAGCAACACGTGCTGTTCCCGCAATACTGTTACTAGCCTTCACTCCATTGTTCCGGTCGGCAGTAAAACATTGACTCCAAGCGTTGCTTCGACTGCGGCAAGACGCAGGTGCCACAGATCCTTGCTGTTAAATGAAAGTCGATTGTTTGTGCTTTACTACTGTTATTATGCAGGTTTCAACACAAATTTTATAGCTTTTTGTTCGTGGGAAATATTTTAGTTTTGTTTATTATTATGTTAAGGACACCTTAATAAGTGGTTATAACTTTTACAAATTTACTTTGTTTAAAATGTTAGCCCTAAATAATTAATAATATAAATAACTTCGGTTCAATCAATTCAATATTTTGGAACATCTATTAATAATGTTAATATTGATTTAAGTGAGGTATTAGACAAATTAAAAAATGGTTCTTCGTTTCATCGTTGGTGGGCGCTGGAGTGACGTGCAACAACAGATTAAACTGAGGAACTATTTATAATGTGGGGCTCAGACGCGAATTGCGGTCGATGGAATCTACTCCTTTGTCATTGGAGCAACCTGTTCCGTCGGGTTGGACCCAAGGCGAGTACAATGTAAAATAACGGGCCACCTGATTAACCGCTGGTCCCAGCTATGCAGATCATATTAATTTCGAATGATAGATTGCTTTTATATTGTTAATGCCTTATTATGATACAGATAACGTCAAGGTCATTGAACTCTCCATCGCATTAAGTGATACGAGACATAATAGTATACGGATAATGTGATCGATCAGAACGAGCACTTAGAGCATTATACTAATCTTCTTTATAAGACTCAAACTATTTCATTAAACTATAAATGAGTAAACGGTAACGTTTTAGAGTTTTTTCATCTTTATTTTTCTTAACATCATTATTATTAAGATTCTATACTGATAAGTGCAATTGTATATAACATTTAAAGATATTTTTGCTATTATATTATTTGATAGTTTTCAAAGCAAAAAAAAAATAGTTTTGTAATAAATAAAAAATATTTTTTTTCTTTTTTACAATCATAAATAACCTATGTTAAATATAGTGATTTATAAAAAAGTAATTTAATTACTAATAAACAAAAAAAATATTAAATTTAAAAGCTCTTAGATGTAAGTGATACGATGCAGTACTACGGAAGCTTCTCTGAACTCGACTCAGAATTGATATTTTTTTTGGGACAGTAGCAGGTGAAGGGAATACGTTCACACGGGTAGAAACGTGTAGATTAAAACAATTTGTTATACAAGTAAGTGATAATATTAAATTAATAATAATAAATAACAATTTGATATGAGCAAATGTGTTGTTTAGTGTTTCTCTTATAATAATAAATAGTATAAAACTAGATTTTACGATGTATTACTTTTGAGTATTTTTTTTTGTATAAATATATTTGCTATTTTATTATTCTCAAGTCCTATCAGACATTGTTAACTTAGATTAGTTCAGGATAATCAAAAGATATTGTTAATATCAATTGCCTAAAACACAGATTAATTCATTATTTTTACACTTTAAGAAAAAGTATATTTAAAAAAATAGCATGTGTACTTAACACAATAATTTTTTGAGATGTGAACAGGAGACGGAACGGAGAACGGAGATGTGAACTCACCCTTAAATTATACTTTCTTTTAACACAAATCTCTGTACTTAAAAAAACGGGACACCTTTTGCAACATCCGCTGACAATTCTCACGAGACAGGTAGCAGTTTCCGCTGAGTTTCTTTAATAGGCAATGGAATCGGGATAATCATAATAAGTGCATTGAGCTATGTAGGTTAGATTCGATCAGGTATCAATTTAATTCACAAAAGAATTAACACATACATAAGCTTTTATAACATCCATATGAGAATATAATTTTAATAATGAATGCAAATATGTATGTATTCATTATTAAAATTACTATAAAATATAGTTAGCCGGCAGTATTCACGCTATCGCGGTGGAATCGCGCCGTGCACTTCAGCTCATACTGAGCTCATGAATAAGGACTCCGAATGGGTTCAAAACAAGTCGGAAAAATTCCGATAGTAATAGAGAGTTCAGCCGAATTATATTTAATAATAATGAATATGTTATGAGCTTTGCAAATATTCATAAAGTTTTACATATAAAAAATAATCAGTGAATCTGAAAGCTCATAGCAATTGAGTTGTATAATGAGTAGCTGAACAATGAATATAGCAGTGCAATAAATTTAAATAATTAAATCAGGAAGTAATTCAACAGGTTCCGTGTCGTGGAACTAGTTCACGCAACAAGTTATCATAAAAGCGGGACCGACCCCCTGTATAGTGCACAAGTATAATATTGGCTCCTGTGAAATATTTATTATTTTTTATTATTTTATTTTTGAAATCCTTATTTCTATCTATTATCTCTGATAAGCTACTTTAGAAACGTTAGGTAAAAATTTTAAAATAATTTTTAAAAATATGTCTTAAAAAAAGATTCTATTTGTGATCATGTCTTTGCAAGAAGCCTTTTTTTTTAATATATGAGGAATAAATGTGTTATAATTTTTAATTTCTGTACAACAAATTGACCAACTCTTATAAAGTGAAGTATACGTAGAAGTATATATTGGTTGCAATCGCACCACAGCGGCGTTGCGACGCACTTTCAACCCCCCATCCGCATTCATGATCTATTGTTTGCTGAGAGAAATGAAATGAGAAAAAATCTCGTTCCCAAACGTATCGTGAGAAATCATGAAATATGCTCCGCATTCATTAAGCGACGCACCGTCAGGAATCAATAAATATCATATTACGGTCCGCTAGCCCTCAATGAATATAATACTGGTTTAAAACTTTCGATTACTTAAAACGTTTTAAATATACTGAATACTTGGTTAATTTAAATACTTCAATTAAGAAAGTATTCAATTAATTTGGAATAATTTAAATAAATTTAATTTAAATATTTCATGAAACTTTGTATGTAAATTATTAGGCATATTGAAAGTTGGTGATATATATTGTATTAATTTTTAGACTAACAGAATGACTGCACGTGGGCAGTAGTTATATAGAATTCAGTGTCTAACATTAAAGCGTGTCAAGTTACGAGGTCCGGCGCAGGATACTGACATCTGAGTATAATAATAGTGTTAAATAATGCACTTTTCCCTATTGCAACAATAGGCAGTCATGCAGCTGAAGTGGTATGATTGATCGGCCAGTGTCGGCGAGTTGAGGTGGCGACTGAGTGTTGCGCCATTAACGTCGCCGGCGCCCGCGTCACTCGCACTGACTCATGGGCTTGGATTCCTGTTTACTACCTCCTACTACGTTAGTATTTCTCTACATTATGCCCAAATGATCTGCCAACGCATTGTCTTTGAACTTACTGTTCGGCGATTAACGTCAACGCTGATTTAGAGACCTTAATTTTCTAACTGCATTGTTGCTGTACCGCTTTGGTGGCCGCTTATTTAGGATGGTACTTGGAATCGTTTATACAAATAAATGATAATTATCGTAATTATACTAAGGTTTTGATAAAAATACGTATTTAATCATTGATAGCTCAGATATGTAAACTAGGAGCGCACGACACATTCTGTTTTTTTTTTTTTTTTAAAAAAACACCAGAAGAATAATCAATCCGTGTGCAAAATTTGGATATTTTTGGATATACCGTTTTTGATTGATGCTTGCACAAAGGATGCAGAAAAGTCTCTCATAGAGAGCTTCGATTAATTTTTTTTTTTAATTCGAACAGGTCTGCGTTTGACTACAGACCGCCTGATGTTGAGCAAGACTGTAGTTTAAGATGTAGCACGCTTACCTACAAGGTGCCTATTTGCTCTAGTTTTGAAGACCCCAGAAATCGATTTTTTTTTTTAAAGGAACCAATAGATAAGCCGAGTAGTTGGTTTTGTTTCAACAAATAACTAAATTAACAAGCAATCAGCTAGGGGTACGAGAGTAGCGCAGCGGTAACATACTATTGATCTAGATATGGTACAGAGTTAGAGTTCTAATTAGTCAAACTAACCTAACTGTTAACCTACATGTTTCAATTTAAAGCTCAAGAATACAGTGTTAAGTTAAAGTTTTATATTATTATTTTTATGTCTACCATTCAATTAATATAAGGATTATATACAGTGTTGCGTTAAAGTTTTATATTATTATATGTCAATTAATATATGTTGTTTTATATCGAATATTTTTTTTTTACAAGTTACGTCACAATAGATATTTATTATTATTTATTTTGTTAAATATTTTTTTTTTATATATATATTTTTATTATTTTTTTTCCACGTCTACCAACAATCTCTCCTTTACGTCGTAAGGTTGGCTGTTAGAGAATGTTTTTGTACCATTATATTTGTATTATATGTAATAAAGAATTAAATAAGTAAATATTTCTTATTTGGTTAATAGATAAAAGTAATAATAGTAATAATATTTTATTATATTGTGATAACGGGCTTGAATTCTAATTCTTTTAATTTATTCACGTATTGCTTATGAATAGCGAAAGCGGATCAATTCGTGATCTTTGGTCGGTACAGAGAACAAAGTCACAGTGCACGGTCAATGTGGGTTAGGTTTCAACTATCTCATATCCTCTCTAATAATAAAATTTTGGTAATTTTTTTTTTTAAATCTTTATTTAAGTACCTTGGACTCATGGGATTTAGTTGCTTGATGGAACAAAGTCTTAATATTTGAATTACTATTAAATACATAAAAATAGCTGATAAGGAAAAAAAAATAAAAGCTGATATGGAGAAAAAAATATATAAAACATTTTTTAATTAGCGGTAACAATGTTATTAATATAATAGTTCTTATCTACACTAACATAAAGCGGAAATTCGTTTGTTTGAAGGCGCTAAATTTTGAAACTAACGGATTAATTAAAAAAAATCTGCGCTACTCATCTTAGTTATCTTATTAGATAATAAATTCTTATGTCCATGGTCCATGGTCCATGGCCCATATAAAACCGCAAGTAACAGATAGTAAATTTATATAATTCATTCTTTAAAATTAACCTTGTTTTTCACAAATCTATCTAATTGTAAAGGTAATGTTAACTGTGAATTAAGCCATAAATAACATTAAATAAGCTAATATTCATATAGGAGGTACTACTTAACAAATGACGTATAATTATATTTTATATTTTGTTCATATTTACAAATCTCTTTAAATACGTTTCGATCATATTTACAAAAATCGTAATTACAATGATTGACAGAATTGAAATAAACAAAGAAGTAAAGTAGTGCATTTAGGTATCTAAAAGTATCTGATCTTTACGGAACCAATAATGTATAGATATATTTTACAAATGTTATCTATATCTATTGACACAATTAATAACTATAGCGCATGTATTTATTAATATAGAGTTTTTTTACAATGTTGTTGTAATTTGTGTAAGATATATTATTAGTGACAAATTTTATAAACGACCTTACCATCTTTTAAATTAATGTTACGAAAACCTTATTTTCTCTTTGCTACCGCAACGTCTTTAAGACAATATTGTTTTCGGAAATTGCGGCGCAATATTTTTTTTGAGGTCTTACTAATTTTTTCTCAAATTCAAAGGTTTGAAAACGTCTATCTTTTTATACTAATATTATAAACAGAAAAGTTTGTTTGCTTAAAAGCGCTAATCTTCGAGACAACGGGATGGTTTTGAAAAATTCCATTTGTTTATATTCAACAGCTTCATGAGGAAAACTAAATGCTATAGTAGTAGGATTATAAGCGGATAAAACCGCGGGGCTTATCTTGTGTATAACCATTTTTATCAAATTATTTTACTTTCACAGTTAAAAAACACAGTTTCACACAAAAAAACTGTAATATCTAGTAGTAGTATTGTAATGAATTCAGATGTACTATATATTTTATTAGTATGCAAATAACTTATAAGCACAATGTACTTGACTGTACGCTCTGTGGAGTACATTATTGCTGATCATGTGATATCTAGAAGACTGTTTATCTTTATTGCTTTCAGCTTTGTGCTTTCTACTCTATATCAATATGAGGTAATATTTATATCACTACAGTGACATTAGTTTCCACAGGTTATGTTGACGTCTATATATTTAATTTTGATTCAATGAGCCTTGATTTCTGTCTTGGTGTGAGTTGATTGCATTTTCAGACGTGCACGTATTCCCATTGCTTTTAAATCCGTATATATGTGATAAAAAATAAATAGATGTATCGGGGGTTGTTCGCGCACGGTCAACGATTTACATTCCTCACGACTTTTAAGGGTCGAAGGAAGGCCAGTGTGATATATTCTGTTACAAAAACACAAATATTTTAGGAATTTTTGAAAACCATACAAACTTGTAAAACATTAAAAAAACGATTAGAAAGGTGTTTCCGTGTCAGAGACCGTTCCATTGTAATCAGATGAGGGCGAGAGTAAATAAATGACTGGTGGTGCGGTGGAGTGCAGGGTGCAGCGGGGGCTGGTGCGGGGGAGGGGGCGGCGGGTCGAGAGGGTCAGGAGCATGAGGTCGCTCGGCGTGCAGCGAGGAGATTAGTACTTATGTCGTGCTCGGAGCACCCTGCGACTTCCGAATGAAACTATATTATAACAAGGCGGACACGGCTATCTTTAATTAAGGTATTGTTCTAAGCTGCACTCTCGACCATCTATCTATTCTCAAATCGTGTATTAACTTTCTATGCTTATTTAACTTAGGCAACGCTTCCTCAGGTTTATAGTAGTTCTATTAAACTTCTAAATTTACTTGAATATTTTTGATCAAAATATTGCTATGAAAAATTGTGATTTAACAATGTACCCACATTTTTTATAAACTGTGTAGGGACTTACTCAAACGCATGTACTTTTTACCAAAATTTGTCTACAAGAACCCAGTTTTTGCACAAAAAAATTGTTGCTAGAATAGTTACATATAGCGCATATATTCAGCATGTTCCTATAAAATTAGATCATTTTTATAACTAAGGTATATGGCGATGACGATTCAATAGGAAATTTGGGGATCATTTATAATGAAATAAAAAATAAAATAAAATAAATTTAAGTGCCACCTATCGGGTCAAAATCTAGACTGAGTTTAGTTAGAGTTATCAACTCAAATAGGTTTTAAGATTGAATACAGAAGAATTTGTATTACAAAAACAATTCAACTTTAATTTATTCAAAATAATGTAAAAAATATATAAATATATCAGATAATCTTAAATTTATAGTTTTGTTAATTGCTAAAAAAATTAAATTAAAATATAATGAATAATTCGCATTTGTAATATTAATATTTAGTAGACTATTTACATAAACAATTTATTACTTTATTATTTCTATGAATAAAAATATATGCTCCAGGTGAGGCTCGAACTCACAACCCCGGCATTGCTCACGAAACACTGTCTTATAAGTACCGTGCGCTAACCAATTGCGCCACTGGAGCGACGAACGGACGAACGAAATTGTGTAACCGGTGTTATACGTCTGATCCCGTCCCCCCCCCGCCAACCGCGCCCCTCTCGTCTATCGGTCATGTGATTACGTCACACATAACAAATGATTAAAATGGTTAACTGGCGTAAGTGGCATTATCTTGTGTTTAACGTTAATAACAATAATTTGAAATATTTTTAGAGGGAAAAATGTTTTTTTATAGTGAATATGATTTAGTCTTTGAACAATAAACATGATAAGAAAATTATATATGTAATGATTACAATTACTTTATTTCTTATCGTTGAACTAAAAATTCTAGAGGTTCCTAACACAATATTAATATTTTTCGTTAAATTATCAATTGAGTGACCCACTTTATAGGAACAGTCTGACTAAATAGGTTTCTCAGTCTACACTTTATTTTTGGTGGTTATCAGTTTAAAAAATATATATTTTTGAAGTTACTATTACAACAACAATCTACATAACATACATGTTTATAAAACAGATGTTTTTAAAACAATTGATCTCTCATCTCTTTTGTAATTAGGTATTATTAATGTACAAATAATATTAATGTAATGTTGATGAGTACAATGTATTTTTATGAAATGAATATGTTTTAATAGACAGCAATTGAACCAAGTCAAAAATTTTTCGAAAAAAATTTGCTTATTTTTTAAAATATAAAATTTTTGTTTATAATTAATTAATTACATTGCTTATTTTGAAAAAAAAAATATCGAACATTATATTTCAACTGGTTTTGTCTAGAAGTAGTTTTTCTTTACACAACCGCAAGTAATAAGTATCGAGGTATTCTATTAAAGTCGAAAAAGGTGGGAATGATCTTATGTTAATACTAAGTTAACTTCTTCTCACCCAATATGTAATATGGATTGTATTTTGACTTCGTATTATTAATTTGGACAATTTTTAACTGTTCCACTTGCTTCCACAACTAGATTTTTGGAAGTCTTTATATGAACAGCAGTAATAATACTTTAGTTCAAAATTTCAATCATATAGTGGTGCAAATTAAAAGTTTCGAGACATCAAAACCAGAAAATACACTTTAAAATCATTTTCACCAAAATCAAGACAAACAATAACAACAAAGTTCTAAGGATATTTCCGAAGGCAAAGACATTCTTTATAGAAACGAAAATCATGGACCATGGAGATGAGATAATGAAAGATAAAGGTAACAAGAAGCTGTACAATGAACAGAAGTAAACACTGGTGAAGAAGGTGCTAATGCGAAAGTTACAATTCACAAAAGCCAGTGGAAGTGATAATTTCATAGTTCAACTGTAATAAATCACTTGGAAATACGCCGCTTCAAAATAATAGATTTGATCCGCTTACATTTTGTAAGACTGAGAGCTGAAGGTATATGAATCTGAGAAAGAGAAACAAAGAAAAAACAATTATGGACAACCCATAAACACAGAGAAAACAAATATGATTTTATTTTTGATTTTTGATGTGGAAGGAATTAAGGGAGAAGGTGAGAAAGAGATTCGGTAACAAGGAATGTACTAGAGACTAAGAGAAAGGAGAGAATAAGAAGATGTAAAGAATACCAATTTTTACTCAGTGTATGAGACACATGTATATTTAAGTAATTCTCTGATTGGTCTATGATTAAATTATTATATAAAGCAAGTACATCTCAGAGAAGATATACTATCATTGTGGGAAATCTTTGTTATCTTAAAAATATAGTATATACTAAAGAAGTGTACCGGATTGAGGAAGGTATTGCAATTACACCGATTTTGGAAATCAGAATTTTTGTGTCCTGGGTCATTTTAGACACAAAACGTGTATTTCTAAAATAAGATGGCAAATAAAATTATTTAAAAATTCTATTTTAATTTTTGTAGTGGATTTATTGTAATATCATTAAATACCATCATTTTTAACTTTTTGAATTTCCTGTCACAGCCTTTGCGTATCCGTCCGTATGTGTGTATTTTTTTGACCAGTCAGTTTTCTAAAAAAATAATCATATTTTTCTTAAATAAGGAAGTTATTGTGTTGGTGCTCGCGCCAACTAAGGACTGTTATTAATGAAAAAACTGTTAGGCTTATGGAAGTATTTTAACTTTATTTATATCAACAGTAATAAGTAGAACATTTCCTATATCATGGCATTCTCTAGAACCACTAGAGAATTGTTATCATTAGAGAGTATTATGGTTATAGAAAAACTTAAAGCCATGGTTTGAGTGTAATGCCACCTTAAAAGTTGCATTTGATAAAATATTATAATTTAAGATATAATTTACGTAACTGGAAGTTACCTTTTTATTGATATGCGGATATTCATAAATTGATAACATATAATTTAGGTAAACTGTAGAGGTACAAATCAAAAAAATATGGTAGTCTTGTATCTGTTGATTATTTTACAATATATTGTCTTTCTAAGCTATAATTAAAACAAATACAGTAATAAAAAACAGATAAAACAAAGGAAAGGATTCACGTTTTAGAAGAAGCGGCCATGCCTCTTTAGGGTTACCAGTATTGATTTATGTTTAAAATATTTAAGAATAATCTTAGCGATTAACAAAATATATATTATTTTAGTATATTGATTGAATTTAAAGAACATCTACGACAATATACTAGAATAAATTGAGGGTATATCTAAAATCTAAGAAAAATTTGAGGGTATATCTAAATACAAGTAAAAAATTGGTTATTGAAATGATATACACTGAAATGAATATCAATTCGATTTTAATCTCAGTATATTAAAGGTTAAATCGACAAATGCGGAAAATACCCATCATGTTGTAACCCTATGCTCGCGGGCATTCGATTAGCGCCGAGCAAAATTATATGTTAATGACCGATCGAGGGATATAGTTTATTGTTTGGTGCTTCTTACTTGTAGTGCCACCGGCACTGAAATACACCGACTTTTTTTTTTATACTCAAATATGAGTGGCATTTAACATTACAACTCAAGTATTTTATTAATGCTACTAATAAGTTAATATTTTATGATAAGAAGGAGCTGGATTGAGTAAAGTTGTTATGTTCGATAAAATTATATTTATTTCCGACTTTTGTGGCTATAGTTTTATTTTCAAATATGAGTGGCATTTAACATTACAACTAAAGTATTTTATGAATAAGTACAAAGTTAATAATTTTAAGACAAGCGAAAGCTGAATTAATTTTAGTTGTATAAAATTATATTTATTTCAAAGAATCTAAACGAACGAAGTAGGTACATCTCATACTACCTGCATTCACAAAATAATAGCAATCAGTTTGCATATCTGCAGCAAAATGCCTTTCAATCTTCCGTACTATGTAACTTAAGATAATATATGAAATATAATGACTTTATTATTTTTGTTACAAAATTAATATAATAGTTATATAAGTTTTTTATAATAGTTTTTTATATAATAGCTTTGAATATTAATATCGGCGGCAAACTGACTGATCGTTTCGATTGAACAGGACAATTGCCCTTAATGAAAGTAATTAACACGAGCGATCAAATGATAACAGCTCGCCTGAGCGCAACCGGAGCCGCCACAATGTACGCCTAAATCACTATACACTTTATTAATTAGAAAATAAATCTGTTCATTGAGCTGAGCAAAGCGAAGCTCTTTACTACCCAAATTTTCAACTCTGTTAACCTCTTTCATTTTACGAGATACACGCACGAAATTTTGCACACATGCGCATAATGAGCAAAACTCGGTCTGGATTGAAAACCAGCCGAATCGTAATTGTAGTGTTCGAGATAATTGATAAAATGTGTCTCATATAGTTAACATATATAACGTTTTGGTTTCGCGCGCGCTGCGTCGCGAGGCTAACCCCGCGTGCGTGGACCTAGTATATTTTATATCTACAAACGACAAAGTGTATTTCAATAAACATTTTCATTTCAGTGAAAGCTATTTATGCAATTGAACTTAAATACTTATAATGAAAGTATATTTTTGCTTATTTTCTTATGTTATCTTTACTTTTTTTTAATTCCCACACTCTGTAAGATCAGTCTCATAATTTTCTCTTTAACAATAATAATTTCGTAAAATTGACCGATTCAAACCAAAGTAAAGCAGGTAGAGAAATTGTTCAATGTGAAACCAAATCCACATCTGGATATAACAAATAGATCGCTGTGAGAAAATAACTCTTTTCAATATAAATCAGAAAAAACTCTTTTATTCAACAATTCCACAACTTAACTTCAATATCTGGTTCAAGTATAGATCAAGGTTAGGCGTGCCTTTATCTTTATGGGTAGAGTAAATCATGAACGAATTTATCGATAAAATGGTATAAAACTAATAGTGTGACTTGTTGGTTTGTTTACATAAGATATTTCACAGATCGTTATGTAAATGTAAACATGAAAATATCACCTACTTATCTCCAAATTATTCAAGGTTGATGCTATCTGACTTGATAATGTAATTGTATACCTGCTGAAGTGAAACTCATTGAAAATGAAACTTTGATAGTAGTTCCAAAAAATATACCTAATTATTATTATACAATAAAATAAACGTTTTTGCAATCATTTATAAATGAAACCTACTTTTTATGTATGTGTGTTATATGTGTGTATCTGTGTGTGTAATTATTTAGCATTAATTACACACACAGATACACACTACACTACTACACGTGATTTTCAAATGCGACGTTTCATATATAAGTCACGTGTGCTGAGTAAAGAGATTTTGAACCAAACATGATATAATAATGTTGAAATAAACCTGTCATGTCATAATAATCTTTGTCTCGAATTACGATTAAAGTATCTAGTAATATTGTGTAACAGTAAACAGATGGACAACACATTATATTATTGCAAATTAATATATCTTTCTGTTAATAATATATATGCAGAGTAAATTATATATCTATTTATACTGCAGATTCAAACTCTGTAGTTATGTGTAAGCTAAATTATCTCTAGATTAATAAGAAATAATTGTATATTTTTCTCTTTATATCTTATTTATGTAATTTTTAGTGTGTATTTGTATGTCTTATGTAATATTAAGTAAATATACATATTCTTATTCGTATAGTCATGTAAATAAATGTGATATAATGTACTGTTTTATAGCTATTAACATTATTTAATTTAAGCTTCTATTGTACAGTACTACCTACTTACTCTATGAACAACTAGTTCACATATAGTATTGCTGAAAGAAACCTCTTTATTTAAGCTATCCTATGTACATATTTTATAATTAAAATGTTTATATAAAAGTAAGATACATACATAAATAAAGTTATACTATCATTATCCAGAATATTAGTTATGTAAAGAACAAAAATGTGCTTAAGTATGTATTCGTGCGGATATCGTTAATGTCGTAATGAAGCCAAAAAAACATCGTAAAGTTCGATCAATACGTATAAAAGAATTCCACGAGTTATGAATGGTCTGATGTCGAGTTTTGTTTGATTGTATGTAGTTAATGAAAAAGCGCTCGCTCTCAGGTGCACACCTGTTCAGGCGCCGAGGCCGTGGGATTACAGGAGCAGGTAGAAATATATGATCTGCGAAATCTGTGCTACTCCTCACTTTCATTTAATTTACACAGCCCTACTGATCAGTTATTTTTATAATAAATATGTTTAATGTTTCACATGATAAAAACATTTGATAATTTAACGAAAAAATAATAAAGATAAATATAATAAATAGAATAAATTTACAGCCCTACTGATAAGCTATTTTTATATGAGATATGTTTAATATATCACACGAGGAAAAATTTTCTTTTTATAATTTAAAGAAAAAAACAAAAGATAGATATAAAGATAAGTAAAATAGAATACATTTACACAGCCCTACTGATCAGTTATTTTTATTAAAAATATTGGGATATGTTTAATGTAGCACATGATAAAAAATATTTTATTTAATAAAGATAAAGATAGGTAAAATAAAAAAGAATAATAAAATGGTAAATTAATATACGTATATATAAATTAATGTGTCTTCATATACTTTATTTCTTAAAAGGGACTATATAAAAATTTTTCAACATGTCAATATTTATTTCTAGTTTGCGGTGGTGAACAGCTTCAAAGGTTGTGTGGGCAGGGGCCTACTCAGATATATGCTTTCCGTGTTTTAATTTTTGTCCATATCGGGCGGTGGTGCCACGGCATAGATCCAGATATGCTAAGAACGTGCAAATAGAAGCAAATGTACGTCGCAAGGCGTGAGGCGTCTCGAGCCACCGTAGGCGTTACCGCTCGTGTTAACACCGCAGATTTACGAGCATGCATATTGTGTTACACTCTCTTGTATTAAATCAAGCTACAAATAATCGATATCGATAGATTGGTGCAAGTGAAAGTATGCATCACTTAAAATGCTATGAAAGTTTTCATAGCGAACACGATCTTTCTTTGTGTATTTTTTTATGACAAAAATAAATATACCTTTTATACTACTTTTAACAATTGGGCATGTGAGATTTAGTGCGCTGTTGATTTTATCCACATTCCTCGCCGTTGTACAATACTCCGAATGGCGCAATGCAAAATTCCATTAAACTTTTTGAATGCGAATGAAAGAACATTTTGGAAAAAATCCGTCGCCGCTCTGGAACAGGTTATTGTTCAAGTCTGATGGTGGAATAATCGTACTCTTGTGTTTCCAGTTAACCGTGACAAACAACGCTGCATATGTACCTGTGGATTTTTTTTTCTGATCGACGCAAAAAATTGTGTTAAAAGTTACAATTTAATGCCTCAGTAATGAAATAATATTATCTTTCTCATACAAAAAATAATAAATATAAAGATGTAAATGACGAGATTATATCAAATAGGCATTATTATAAACTTGATTTTTAAATTTAAATCAATTATATTTTTTTTCTACCCTTATAATATAAAAGTTATGTGTATTTTTAACTGTTTTAATTAATTTCTCGGTTGTGCTAAAGTATTTTTTTCGGTACATTTAGTATAATAATATATATTTAATGTTTTTTTAATGTGATATCCGACATGGCCAGCAATTAAATTTAATTGATTTATTGAATTAATTTTATTTATTAATTATACATAACCATCTAAAAATCCTTTGGTTAAAATATTATCTTATACAGATAAATTATTTTTATAAAACAGGGAAATATTTCTATATCTGACTCTTTAGTCAGAATATAATATAGGCCCAGAGCCTTAACAACCCTCAAATAAGGGTGCAAAGCATCTGCAATTATCCATACTTGCAGATGTCCACTTACCATCAGGTGGTAAGCATTTGTCACCCGCTTTTATGAAATATTATATATACTTTAAATATACAAGAGATCATCCAAAATCAATAAAAAATCATCACAAATCATCAAACATTTCCTTAACATAATTATAAATTAGTAATGTATGAGATATGTAAGCCATTGTATTATGTGACTCTTTGTATTAATAACTATCTATCAACAAAATAATTTATCTGCCAATGATGGTCGAGGTGGAACACGATCGAAGATCAACGATGTGATATTCTGATGTATGTTAGTTTGATAGCGCACGTCCGGAGCCCGAGTGACGCGCTGCTGTCCTCGCCGGAGATAAGACTCAACCTGTCTTTCCTTATCTACATAAGTTTTGTCAACAGTTCCTATGCAAATACGATGATAGCCATCGTTCTAAAAACCCAAGTCGACCGTCGCCATATACATTTTATATTTACTGTATCATTACAGTAATCTATTACATTCAAATAGTTTGGTTTCGTCTGTTATATAACAGGTAAAGTTCCACACATAATGTATCAGGAAAATAATAAAGCGTAATAAAGAATAATATGAAAGAAATTAAAGAGTGAGATAGAAGTTATTCTAGATATATATAGGGCAGATAGGACCATAAAGATATATTCGCGAAGGTCGTGATGCTCGTAAGTGTGCCGATGGAGCGGCACTTCCGGCCGCGTGGTCGGCACGTGCGGGGGCGCAGCAAGCGCACGCACATGGGACTCCGCCACCCCCCGATATCACACAATTATGATAAAAGAATACTTTAGTATAAATATTTTTTTTTTATTATCAATAGAGACGATTTGTAACACTAGTATAATTATGTACATCATGTTTTATTCAATTATATTGCGTAGATTTAAACTGAATTTATTAAAATTCAAAAATTCTATTTAAATATTAAACGCATTCACATAAGTAGAAAATTTACAATTGAAAAGTGGTTGCGACTTCGTAAGTTAAGATCGTATATTTCTTTGGAGGTGTGATAAACGGCGACATTCATGGAGGTGAAGAAAAAAATTAATTCGTGAATTCCTTAAGTTATTGACACAAAAAAGGAATATTTAAGACTTGCCGAGTCAGACAATGCGAAGTGCTGTTAATCTCGCCGCGATCAATAAACTCTCTGATTACACATTCATGTAATACCTCGTATCTCACTGTGTCCGTGCTAAGACCGCTGAGAGCGCGCTGAGTATGAGTGCGCTATGCACTTTACCAGCAGATCCTCATTAACCATATTTGATGTAAGGAACACACGCTCATATATGAATCAATAAGTTAGGCCTTTTATAACAATAAAACTAAATTTATAATATAAATTTAAAAAGCTTAAAGATCATATTAAATTCTTATTTCCAAACTTAAAAACTATTAGAATACAAGAATGTATGTCAATTACTGTATAATTAAATAGTAGTTTTAATTTTGAGCCAATTAGTTGTTAAAACATGAATTATTTTTTTACTTACAAATGTCTAAGATTTTTATGACCTATTCTGTAAGTACTCTACTTTTTGAACCAGATTATTGTTAGGGGTTGTAATTCACATATAATATTAAAGTAACTTAAAAGTCAATATTTTAATAGATAATATAATATTGAATATAGTTTTTGTCGCTATTATTAATGTATCAATTCCAATAAATGTTTATCTAATTTAAATTAAAATATTGAATTAAATTCAAAATTGGTGACAATTCGCATATAATATTAAAGTAACTTAAAAAGCCAATATGCTAAATAATATAATATGGAATTTCTTGTCGCTATTAATAAATATATTCCTAGCAATCTTTGCCTAATTGAAATAAAAATAATTACTTAAATTAAAAATGTTTTGTAATAAATAGTAAGATGTATTCTATAATCTCAGATCATTAAAATATCGAAAGTAAAACCGAGTCAACAATTATATTCTTTTCGGTATAACCTGTGGTCGTAACGACCGAGACATATGGGTCAGACGAATAAACGGAGACTGCTTACCTAAAAAATGTGCCAGCTGACCGTTTGCTATTGGCATTATTAATCGGTAACGGGAAGGCCAAACTAGGTGACACGAATTAAATTGGTCCATCTGTTAGAATTGGCCCTTTTACGAGAGCCACGCGTCATCTGGGATACCTGCGAGCTCTTGTTTTTAATCATTCTCATTATAAATAATAATTAAGATACCTTTTTTTATTTATAACGCAGATTGTTCTTTTTTTATATTATTAATTTAAATAGATCTAGATTTTTTTAGCAAATATTTTTTTTGTATTTTATCAATTGTGTACTTAATTGTTGGTTTAAACATTTTTTTCCGTGCTGTATTAGAAATCATTATTATTCATATAAATAATAATCGAAGCCAGTGCATCACAAAAAAAGGTAGTTCATATTTCTATAGAAATAAAGCCTCATAGTATATGCATGTGAATGAAGTTAATAAGCCTTTATTTAGATGCGAGTTCACGAACCACGGCGACAATCTCACGGGAGACAGCCTTACAAAGTGTCTGCGTTTGACAAACATGTCGCCTATACTGATCTCTGATGACACATCTAGTCTTTTCATCTCCATTTGAAACGGGTGACCATAAATGATAATCTCAAATGGAATGCTATCGTTTTATTATTCACAATAGCTTACTAACTTCCTTTAACTGCACTCACTGAAACGCTTTCTATCTGATTGAAGTGATAATGGAGTAACCTTGATCTACTACGTGGTTAAAGATAAGATCTATTGAAATATATTTGTTTAAACTTACACGAGTTGTACTTTTTTAATGTTTGAAATATAGTGTTATAATTGTTAGCTAAATTATTATTAATTTTAAAAGAGTAATTATATATATCATTATTTTAGTGAAATCAAAATTATTTGATTAACAATAGCTGTTTTTATGTGTTCTAAAATAAAATTGATGCACACCTGCTCGTCAGTGTGAGCACAATGAAGTCTATTCAACAGCTTAATAAAAAGTAACGTCGATAGACATCAGCATATTGAATTAACTAAGATGGAACAATGCATAAATCGATATCTCTGCCCACTTTCTTTTGGAGAAAGACAACACAGCTCCTCGAAGGGCTGCTGACAAGCTGGGTGAAGACAAAGAGGATCGACTGCGGTTATTCGTAACGCACAAAGGTCAGCTTACATTACTGACAGCCGCCACCGCGCCGCACCGTGCTCGACCGTTACCGTACCGTGCCGTACACTTTTGTGAGTCGACAACGAACATTATCGCGCGATCTTGGAGCGGAGATGGCTCTCATAATGCGTTCAGATAAACCCGCATTGTGTCGTGTGTTCTATAATAAGAAGAATATTCCATGAAAGGAGCGCGCAACGCAACAGGTACATGCTCCCGTGGTTATCTACTAGCTTAGGTGACGTGTGGTCATGTGGCATCGTTTGAATATGTCGGTTTGTGATTGTACTGCGTCTTTATTTGGATGGAAAAATTTTCTCTTATTTTATCTTTTATATTTTATCTAAATCTTTATTATGAATTTGACCCACACGTATGAAAATGTTGCCGTTTTAGGATTTGCCTAAATAGTAATATTCAAATTGCACCAAATAAAGAAAGTTTAAATAAAATTGTACCAAATAAAGATTAATTTGAAACAAAAATAGCACAAAATAAAATCCAGAAAAAGAAGATTTATAATAAAAAACCGTTTTTGAATAAATATATTTATGATAATTTTTCATTGTGAACTTCAAACCTGTTCCTAATGAAACAAATTTATTTTTATTTATTTTATATCCTGAGGGTTTTCAAACAGGCTGTCATATAAAGAGTACTAAGAATTACTTCATTCTTGAAAGGTTATTCATTCATCAATCAACTAAGCCAAGACCATCGATAATTTGCGTTAAGTTGTCATACTGTGAGGGACTCGAATACATTACCATGGATATAGTATGATTACTTTCGTGTAACAGAGAATGCTTGAAATTCATTTAATTAATATATCATCAGTTTATTTATCACTATCAAGGTCGTTTAATTTGGGAACATTCATTTGGTGTTAGTCTACTCATTGTTAATAGTGTTCTTCAATTGTTATTATTATTAGCAATTTGTAACGTAAATAGTTTTAAAGTAAAACTTCTTTGTTGGTTGTGATTTGAAACTAGATGAAACGAAATTCGAACGACAGAGAAATATTTTTTTTGCGTGACCTTTGTGACCAAAAATTCTTAACAGTATATTTTTTATAATTGTAATTTTTTTTTGGAATATACATTATTATTTATAAATTCCTATTAATATAATATCCTTATAACAATACTGTAAGTAAATATACAATAAAGCTTACAAGCTCTATTACAAATTAATAATAATAAAGTATATCCGTTAAATTATAGCTAGAAACACAATTAGGCTGATGAAAATATATCTTGTTGTGATTGTGCGCATGCGCCGTACACGTTTAGCAGCCTGAATTAAACAATCACAATGACTCATACAACCGGTTGTCTAAAGACAACTGAAATTATCTGTGTCTAGTTTATTTCACAGACAAAGCGCCATGTCGCTAAGATAAAACAATTCTAAATTGTTTCACTTTATTGTTTATATTGATGATTCACGACCTTATCGCGTATCTGGATATCAGCGGAGGTCAAACAAGCATTGCCTTTGACTCTTCAACTTAGAACTTAGACATCATTATTATTTATTTCTGCAAATCATCTAGTTTTTATTATATCAGTGGATCTCTTTGAAAGGAAAGTTCTCAACCAGACATTGAAGTATTTTTATGTTCATTCTAATTTTGCATATCTGATTAGTCCAATTGTTTTGATTATTATGAACTAATCAGATTGAGAATCAACTATATTAATTTACTTATTGTAAAACGAGTAGTTACTCACAGTTCCACAAATGGACTAACAATTTTATTTAGTATTAGGATAAGTTAACCTAGTAACGTAATATAGCCTAGCCTTCCTAAACCTGTCTATTACAATCAGATTTTTTAAAGTAGTCTATAATATTATCGCGTTTGAACAAACAAATTATGCACTTGAAATAAAAGTACTTTTTATTGATTAAAACTCGCGTATAATTTGGTTACATTTTCATCAGTTACATCTCGTCTAACCATGAACACGATTGCTGCAAAGCATTCGAAAATAAAAATGTAACCCAATTATACGCGAGTTTTAATCCGTAAAAAATAGTTTTATTTCAAATGTGTACTCGTAAAAATCTAAGAAAATACAAAATTTTGCACTATAATTTTAGTAGAGATGTATTTGTAGCGTGATTGATTTAATATAAGATAGAGATTCACATCAGTCTAACATCTATCTACCACTGTTCGTGATCTTATCTACAATATATAAAGCCTGCACTAATTGAAATCAAATATTTATTTGGATAATGGTCTATATATTGCAAAATATAAAATAATTTGTAGTGACGATTTGAGTTAATAAAGTACCTATCAAACACTACAGTAGCATGTGAAAGTTAAGGTATTTTTCTTATTTCTCAGTCGTAGATAGCACTTACGAAACTTTACTTGTAGAGTGCTAATACTCTACTTGTAGAGTTCTAAAGAGTAGGTCCAAGAAGCACTGTTAAGAAACTCCATGGTTACTCTTTCAACTTATTAATAAAATTACAATTAATATTAGTATAGCTTACGTAGAAATACACGGGTCAGAAGTTATGAAGCGGTCAGCAGACTTGTGGCGGGACTTTGGAACGGGCCAGTAGAATTTGCACTGTTTTAATGATTCATAGTGGACTATGTATCTAAGATATAGCTCCATCGCCTAGCTCTTAGAGAAAGAAATATCTAACTACACGATTGCTTGCGGCGATTGAGAGAGATGGAGTGATTTCAAACAAAAACATTATAAATCGATTAATATTATTATTTTAGTTTGACACTAATCAACATGCTGTATATTGTTAAATTAATATTGTATTAACATTATGATCATTCATTAAAGTTGGTTATTTTTCAATACTTTTCATATTGCCACAACATCAATCGTACCATATCATTAATTACGGATATGTTACATTCGTTCCTTTATCTCGCAATGTTATTGATGAATGAGAACGCCTTAAGATAAGACGTACCATTAAATATGGAACAAGTGATGCGGTAAGTTACGGCGAAATATCGATTTCACTGTTTCATCGTCAAACCATCGATGATTGTTCGTTTGCGCAACTCTGGCTGGATGGCCAATGCGGCCACTCTGTGCAAATCGCTTCAATTATGCAAGTGTCTCGGCTTGAAAATGAGATGGCCTGTGCGATATTTGAACTCGATTGATTTACTTACGTAATCTATGCCGGAAACAATGACTGTACCCAATCGATTTGAGATCTTACAAATCTATTAGACGCTCCACACGAATACAATTTTGTATATTTTGTAGTCATTAAAAAATAAAAGTCAATCATTAAAACTGTTTTCTATTTATCTGTGTTCCGTATCGGAAGAAAGCATCACTCAGTGTATTTTGAAAATATAATGGGGTAGGTTAGGAACATGTGGTTAAGATAGTTTTGAAATCGTCAGGGGGAACTCACAGCAGAGGTCAATGATCTGCCTAAAGAAAAGGAGGGTTGTCGCCGTAACTTGAAATGTTGCTACACATGACATTTTACGTTATGGAGGAACTACTACCATCGTCATGGGATATTGCAGCCGGGATGCTTCAGCGCAGGTGATATTATACTTTGTTTAAACATTTTTTTACTATACTTAGTTATGAAAGATGACTATAAATGAGAAAAAGATACGTGTTACTTTCTCTTAGTTGTTCATCCCCTTTTATATTATTATAGTAATGTAATAGAAATTGTATCTGAGTCATCCGAATCCCGAGGTAATAAACGTTTTAGTTAATAATTGATGATGAAATCTGAATATATACTAAAATTATATATATTTTTTGTATTTTTCCGCCGCTTTTGAATTGGAATTATATTGATATATAAATAAATTCTGAATATTAACTTTGTCGTTAGTACCTATATAGAATAGTTTTAATATCGGTTTAATATACTGTATGTAAATGTTTTGTAGATGAGTTCGTATTGCATTCATGGTAGTAAGACTTGTACTAGATATTGGTTTAATTCATTTTAGATATAGCAAATGTAATTAAATGGGTGCAGTTTTCAATAATAATTGAAATAATTGAAATTAGTATGGTATATGTAGCAGGCAGGTATATGCAAGTAGTCAAGGCATCGAGTCATTACATTTCGCGCTCGGTAGCGGCCGCGCCTGTTCAAGACAGTAGCGACCGCGCCTTCTTCAGTCTCTAGAAAACACCATAATCTTCGCTCCACTACTCTTTATAATCGACATGCATTGTTTTCAACTGCTTGATATCGTTCATGACTATCAGATACGTATATGAGAGTAGTAAAGCATAACAATTTTTTTTTTAACTCTATAAACCACTAATTGACTTTGATTTAATCTTAAGCTATCTCAGATTTATCTATGCTTGCTATAATCATTTTGATAATCTGTTACAGAAAAAAAAAATATGTCTTATTACATTCCCATTGTCAGTGCAAGTAAAGAGTATTGGCAGAGTACAAATGAAATGATGCATCGTAAAGCGAAGTA
Organism: Mechanitis mazaeus; assembly: GCA_959347395.1. Classification (NCBI taxonomy): domain Eukaryota; kingdom Metazoa; phylum Arthropoda; class Insecta; order Lepidoptera; family Nymphalidae; genus Mechanitis; species Mechanitis mazaeus. The sequence goes on from OY365750.1 coordinate 5,058,484, forward strand.
CTAGTAAATGCTAAGTATGAGAGACGTTGGCGCGCGGAGATAGGTGAGGTTGACAGTAATTGACAGGTCGGCAAGCACAGGACACTTGACGCACGTGCGAGAAGACTTTGGCCCCCGCACTAAGCAGGATGTCTTTAAATAGACTAAATACCTTTGTGAAGGCATGCCCTCCGAAGGGTGGCGGCATCCGGCTGCGATCGCGCACACGATTTGCGTCTAAAGAGGAAACTTATAAATAACTTCTTCAATTCAAAACCATTCAACTATAAACATGAGTCAGTCGAGAGCTATATCGCCTCGCTACCGGACTCTTATCGAACATCTCGCCGACACACTGTTTCACGGAATGCCCATTGTTTGATTAATAATCACGCACTTCTGTCTGTGAACTATGTAGAACATTTCGTTATTCTTAATGGTTCGGAAATTTTCCTTCAATTTAAAAATTCTTCTTATCAATTACAATTTAATTCAATTCAACTTTATTATATATATTTAAATTAAAATAATCATACTAAATTAGTAGACATACAAGTTTTACCAATAACTCAACTCTGCATTTGTATACATATATCAATTAAACTAATTTATCATACTAACTTAAAAAACAAGTTCCCATTAATCAATTAAACATGTTATATTAATACATATATTTATATAGATACGAAATATGAAACTATATCTAAGATATGTGTTATATTATATTGTAAGAGATTCTGGTTCTTACACAAAGAAATTGTAAGTGCTAGAGAATTGAGGTCATTGGAAGAGGAACGACGCAATAAAATCAGGATCACAAGATGTAGATTTTACTGGAGGTGCACGTGCGAGGGTCCCAGTCGTATGTAAGAATGTATTTGTACTATACAGTGGGAACCTACCTGCACAGCGACCAAACAAGTGTTTCCGGTCATACCACTATATCCGATGTACATATCAACATATAAAAAATATAGTTTTTGTATAAATGATTGATTTTAATATATTATTCATTAATATTTATAATTAATTTATTGAATGTATAAATAAATTCTGTTATGACTATAGCTATATTTTTTGTTAGTTTTTTAAAGTATATATAAGCAATCTTGTTTTCATAATGTTATCAATAATATACTTGGTCGATTTACAAGTTGCCATGGAGTATTTAAAGCTTTTAAAGTGTTAAAGGGGTATTTGGTAACGTTCAAGAACGGGTTGCTTAACAAATCCAGCAATCCAAGTGTTGAGTGAATATGGCTTTAAAGAATAGTGAACGAGTGAACGAATGAACGAGTTAGCGAGTGAGCGGGTCCCGCGGCGTCATTCAACTCCTAGTGAACTCACAATAACAACAAGTTCTGCAGGTGACGGCTCACCTCAATAGCGCTGATTACACCTCCATTCAACACTCACTCTACCTGGATAACCTGTTCCATTTCTGTTTTAAATAAAAATAAAATTACGTGATCTCTATAGGTACTTCTTACTATGTTAGTATCACAATGTAAACAACTTAAATTGGATATTTTATTTAAATCTTTCATAAGAACTATAACTACATAACTTCTTTGGATATTCAAAGATATTTGTGATAATTAAAGACTTATCTAGAGCTTAGAAATTTGCATTATTTTATATATCGAATTATCGATAAAAAAAAATGCAAAATATTATGACACAGAAATTAATACAATACAGATATTATAAGCCCAAAATTATCGATATAAAATAAGATAATCATTTAATTTTAAAATAAAAATGTTTACTCGAACAACATTTTAAAAAGTAAATATTTTAAACTTCTATCAACTTCTTTTAACGCTAACATGACTTTCAAAGCTTCTATGAATAAAAAAGTTTCATTAATAACAATAATAGTATTAAAAAAAGAAATGTATATTTTTATTATAAACATTATTCAATTATCTATTTTGGCATTTTGAGGCAAATATGAAATATTACGCAATATTTCGTAATTTTATTACAATTAATTCTTTTAAAAAAATCAAATTGATTAAAACTTCTCTTATTTTTTATAACTGTCAATTTATGTAATATATTACTATGAAGTCTTAACAATTGTATTCATGCAATAAGCGGTCAATATATAAAAGTATTATTGGAATCAGAGGTTCGTGTATACGATGAAGAGACATGTAGGTACTTGTCTCTATGATAAACAAGTCAACAATGAGCCATATTGTAAAGTAGCGATCATCAGAGCGAGTCAAGTCCAATCAAGTGGCAATACGAACGTGAATTTTAGTCACAACTTATGCTGCGCCCAAAGGAACTCCATTGTCTTTGATATCATTAAGGCCATTATATTTGCTTATTGAAGCGTACTTTCATATTAAACTTTGATCATTGCCTGACGTCTTCATAATGATTTTCAATAATCATTGTTTTATGATTCACAAACAATAGCATAATCACAATGTTAATAACAGTGTTTGTTACAAACCGAAACAGAGTCATACATTTTAATGCTGAGAACAAAATATCGATTACTTTCTTGCTGATATCGTAATGGGTGTTCTATTACAAATATAATATTGTAATGAAAATGTCGAACAGGAATACGGCTGATAAGGCTGATTATTACAATATATTCATATGACATTATGCAATATCAGAAATAGACACCGTTTTAAATCTGACGTGCACACGTTTGACACGGATAAAGAACTCCTTATACTGTTAGAGCAAACGAAATATAATCCATATGTTAGTAATGTTATTGGGTCAATGACAAATTATTTTACAATCATTCTGCATAATTGGGTCATCTTTTCTAATATGTTTATTGTTATATTATTTTAGTTGGTATTTATAATGCTTTCGACATATTATTAATATACTATGTTATTTAAAATATTAATGATTAAACCTAAGATTACATGTCCATTTAAAGAAATGTTTATAACAAAATTTCGAAATATCAATCCACATCAAATTACAAATTTAACTCCAAGACACGTCAGTATGATTTACCTTACTTTTGCAGTTAACATTCGAAGGCTATTAAACGGAACGAGATTTCGGAGACTTTGGTCAGTAAAAGTTTCGTAAGAGTCGGTCATAAGTCGTAACCCATTTCGGTTATAATTCGCCGTGACGCGGAGCTTTTACAGCCGATAATATAGGGAGAGACGGCCAGCGCCGAAAACAACAATGAGGTACTGTTACCATAATGACACTTTATGGGCGCAAACATCGCCGGCACTCGCAGACAAACACGACAGGGCAGCGGTCGCACTGCACGAATGTGGTCCGTATTGTTTCCGTATAATACATCGCGGCCGACATTGAAGCTTGCCAACATTGTTACCGGCCAGCCAACTTGTCTGAACTTACAGGCTTCGGATTGATGTTTGGAAGAAAATACTGGAAATAAGTCGAAGATTTTATAATTCTAACTTATAATTTAGAAATGTTTTCAATATATGTTTTCCTCACAGTGTAATACGAAGCTAGAATGATTTTCCAATACAGCTATTGAGAACGAGAGAGAATGTTCTATCTCTATTATTAAAAATTACCATGTTTTAGATATATGATTTAGATAAGATCATGTAAAACTATACAATTGAAGTATTGATTAATATGTTTGGAGTTTTCTTTTCGCCTCACTATATATTTGGTAGAGATAATCAAATTAACATTAAATAAACAAGTTTTAACATAATTTTGATCATTAATTAACTGAAAATTAAACGGTACTTTAACAAAAGACCTTAGCGGCATGTAGGAGCCAGCAGGTTCTTGAATTAGTGCAGACCACATAAGCGGTGCTCAGTGGGCGGTCGATAGTATGACACGTATCGACGTTACGTTACACGGAGACCACAGCGTCGCAGCCTCACTGTTCACGCACGCGATCCACTGAGCAAACTGACATTGGTCAGATTTACTGCTTCCACGTCGTGCACTGTACGCCAGACGGTGTGGTCCAAGCGACGCAATAGATTGCGGCTCCTTTGCAAACGCTCACGTTGTTAACCACCTAATAGGGTTAGATACTGATTACCTTCTAACCCTTTAATAAAGCCAGAACTGTGTTCTGAAAATTAGTTTGACGTTACTTATCGATAGCGCATGTTAGCATTGTTGTAGCTGTAACGTATCGTCGCCATGTGCAGGCGCAGACAGCTCCATAGCGCGTGGGCCAGGTGCAACAATCTCGGTAGTCATCACAGCGCACGCGCACCCTCACTGAGCTTTTAATAAATTTCAATACATATAAAAAACCTATGAAAAGCTGGCGTCGCCAAATAAACCGGTGCCGGTGTTCGGGTGCAAGTGGTGCAACTATGCGCTCGTCTGGCGCAGATCGTTTGCCCTCCTATAACAAAACGTCGACTGCTAGGTGTGCAAACACGTTTTGATTAAATGAAAAGGTGTCCCGGAACGGGTGTGCCGCTTGCTTTAGTAATTATATCTAATTTGATATTTGTGATTGTGTTCAATATTTGATAAAACCCACAAGCTTAACATAAATATTGTCTCAGACGTTATATTATCCAAATTAGTGTTATATCTATTTCTGACATTTCTTTAAATGTATATCACGCATTATAATATCGGCAATAAGAACAGAAATCTATATCTATATTTTATTAGGACTTATAAAATGAGAAACAATCTGGAAGAATAGTTAAATATACTCATAATACAAATAATTTGTAAATATCGTCAATTAAAAATTATCAAAGATAAATTTTGTACAAAAAAAAATTCTGCTGTTATTAGGCTCCGACAAGAATTCATTGTTTTGCAGAATCGTATGATGTTATATATCATATTAATTTATATATCATATTAATTTCTAAACCGTTACCCGTCTTTCAAGCGTGCTTTAATCCCAAAATGAGCACCAAGCATGAACTTGTTCGGTCCTGCTCCGGCGCAGTGGATGCAGCTGCCCTAAAGCAACCCCAGGTCTCCCCTTACCTTTGCACTATTAATAAATACCTCTTCGTTAAGGTACGCAAAAAATCTTTATAACGGTAAGATTTTAAAGAAAAAAAAAGCATTTACATGTGGGAACCGGAATATTTCTGTTTCCCTAGATTTTATTTTAAACAGTTTCTTTTTAGAAAACGTTATGGGAAAAAAAAATGTTTTATTGTAGGATTTCTAAATTTTTTTTATTTCTTTTTTTTTGTTATGGAAGGCATTGGATTCAAAAAAATATATTACGTACAAATTATTTACAATAAATTTGATGTTGTTCAAACAGAGATCTAAGAAGACAGATCTAATCCAATCAAATCAAATCCTTCTGATCATATTGTTGAATTAGGATTTTACATTTTCGTATCATGTCATAGATATTATTATTTGATTGACTTGTTTGTAAAGATTTAAAGGCATTTTTGTATATTTTAAGTTATATATTATCATAATTCTTCTACAAAGTATATATTATATTTTAAATAACATTAGACAAATAAATACTAAACATATCAGTTGTATCTATTAAAACTTACAAATTTAATAAGTCTTTCACAATTTACAATCTAATAAATCTTGTATTTCATTGTTTGACACATGACTTATTGCCAAAGCGCTAATGACATGTAATAAGTAAATATGTCCATTATAGTAATCATATTTAAGTATTTGTTGACAAAACTTTCGCTTTCTTTGTTTGCAATTATTAAAGTTCAAAGTCTAATGATAGTGTTTTGAGGTTTCTTGTTAAACTTTAAAAACAAATTAACTAATGAGGACGTAGTGTTATTGATGTCTCATGTGAAACACATAGGCGTCTAATTTTAGATCGATGTAGGGTTTCGTGGAATGTTAATTAAAATATACTTTCTTAAGAAAACATGACATCGGGATTCTGTAGAAAATAAAGTGAAAGTTCTTAAGCTCTAACAATACTAAGATTATTTTATATACTCTGTACCATCTCTACACAATGACCTATATTATACCATAATTTAAAAAAATGTGTAGTCACCAAGAAATAAGTTGAATAACAAAGCTAAATAAATTAAAAGCATATATAGTATAGCATAGACGGCAAGAAAAAAAAACTTTTTTACAAATGATGATGGTAAGGTAAAAATTTAGTTTCACTAAAAGATTATTTTTTTACCAAAAATATTTTCACATTACTATATATATGTAATGTAATAAAAACTGTGCGATCTTACGTATAACATAAAATACAATATATATTTAAAACATCTGACACGCGGTAATCGAGCTTGCCGCTATGAAAAACTCCTAATCGGCAAATTATAACTCGAATTAATTAACAAACAAAAGAAAAAAAAAAAAAAAAAATTAAATTAATTAATTTTTAAATTTAAAAAAATTTAAAAATTCGAAAATATTTTTCCATTTTTCGGTAACTTCGGCGGCCGATCTGACCACCTTCCCGTTGGACAATCAACATAATTTTGAAAAGTGAATCTTACATTTAGCTGATTCCAAATATATCTTTAGTTTTTCAAAATTCGAAAAATAAAATTCGACAGACACACATACAGACAGACAGATCGGAAGGAAAAACTGAGTTTTTCGAAAATACAAATCAAAATCCTTTATATATGTATCTTTATTAATAATTAAATAATGTAATTCATATAAATTGTAGTAAGTGGTACATATTAGTAATGCTAATGTGCGATATGCGTATGTAAGAAGGCCGGGGAGGGTGAAAGGTGCTCTGTGACGCACCGCCTGCTTCTATAGCGTGTGCCGAAATCTCAGCTGTTACCACCCGTATACAGTATGTTTACAATTTTACACATACTTTATAAAAAAAAAAACATGTTTATGAAGCAGTGAAAGATTATAAAATATTATTATATAAAGTCATGTCATGTTTTTTCATACTATACTATACTATATTATTGTCTTTTTGATATTTCCAATAAAAAAAAACTTATTTCAAGAAATATTGATAAAAGTTAATATTGATAAAATAGTAGTTGCATAATTATATTTAATAATTATTAGTTAAAGTAAAAGTACCTAGTTAAGATTAAAAATTTATACCTTTTGCTGAAAAAATATCGTCCTGTATCTCCATACTCAATCCATCTGTATTAAAATTGTTTATAAAAGCGTTGAATGGCCCTGTGTGCTTTATATAGAACTATACAGCTAGGCTATTATTTAATATTAAACTACGCACCTACCTGCAAGTTATATAAATCAAACTAAAAAGGACAGAAGCGCTGAACATTTTGTTAATACAAATGAGACTCTATTACAAAATATTAAAAATATATACAACTTAATATGAATCATATCAAAAAATTTATAAAGTTTATATTCGAGTATACTTAAATCACAGGGTTACAAGCGATAATAATAAAATGCCGCATACGCGTACATTCAGTCGTCGGTTACGTCGTTCAACCCTGGGTTCCAGAACAATGAATGGGGAGACCCTAATCGAGGTGTTTATTTCTAAAAGGTATTTTCATGAATAAAACGTATAGAGTTCATAGACTTGGCATGGCGGGTAGGTCGTTTTAAAGCAAGAGGGTACCTGGTTGCAGATGTGCGATTTGGGACATGTGATTCTGCACGCGAGCCAGCTGCCGACATAGCTGTGCACTGATTCAATTGAATGCAGGGACTCTCGTGGGTGCCTACAGCTTTGTGCAGCTCATGTATGGTGAGGTCCACAAACAATGATATGATACACACAACAGTGATGCGCACAGCTCAGGTGTTCAATGTTACCAACGTTACACAATATCATATAAATTAATCAAACTTTTGAATGACATCGGTTTTATATATTTATTTTTAATATATTAAGTATATGATATATTTAGCACTGGCCAGAATTTGTGTTTTATGATAGAGTACCCACATACTGTTTGTTTGAATAAGAAAATATGAATGCATAATATGCTTCGTTATTTTGCAAAGTTATTTATTTAGGTAATAACTTATATATATTTCTCTTCTAAGACCTACTATCATATATATTAGAAGCTCCTTTTTGTACAATAATTTTATATATATAAAAATAATTAAGACAAAATATTAATTAAAGAAATTTTTTATTTTTACTTCTTTTATTAAAAAGAATACTTTCTCTTTGAATATAATTCGATATAATAATATATTAATATATTATATCCATATATGTACAGTAACAGTGATTTCATTTCGATCAAATAATATATGCGAGGAATTAACCGCCAATTGTGTGACATTGAGAGCGGTCCATATATCGCGCACCACCTGCCCACGGCGCCCCTGTCCATCGCTATTTCCGCCACGCCATAGCGCACGTCCCCCTGCGCCGGCGCAGCTCGTGCCGCGACCGTTACGCACGCGCCCCGGCCCCCGCGACCTCGCACCTGGCCGACGCAGCCGCACCCCCCACCCCCCGCGCCACCACCCCGCCGCAACACACCCCTGATACTTGATGACACCCCGTTTGACAGAAATTACATACCGCCTCCTCATTATCATTTTATAGCCATTATGAACATTGTTAGTTGTAAATTATTGCTTTAGATGTTCTTAAGAAAAGAATCTTATATATCTGCATACTAACACATAATGAAGGATAACTTCATAACTGGGTATCAAACTGTTATAAATATTAATATACTTAATATATATTTATTACAGAATATTATAACTCGGTATTCTTTTTGTAGTTACTAAAAAATCTAGAGAGATTTTTTATTTTACTAAGATATGTACGTAAAGTCTAATCATAATTTATGATTTTATAGCCTTTTTTTAAAGACCCGCTATTAGTTAATATTTACTGTCCAATTACCAATTGATTGATGATTTCTTTTTAGTAAAATTTTAGTTTTTATCTTTTAACATCAACTCTTATAACATATTAGAGAAATAAGAGATATGCGAGACTATTTTGTATGTTAATACGTGGATACAAATTAAACCTTAAAACAGCTTGATTGCTAAAAATATATTAAAATTTTAATTAGATCAATATAAACGATATAAAATGGCACATAAAGATCAAATTCTTACATTTAATGTGTATTTCTACCTACGTGCTTTAAGTTTCGACTTTCGAAATACCAAAATAAATTATCTTGAACAAATATGCAGTAACCTACTTATAACAATCATTATGCCATTCATTTCGACACATACATTTGTTTACATATACATTTGTTTACATATTTGTTTACAATAAATCGTCTTCCGATGAATTGTTTACGTTTCCCAGAGCTAGGTGATAACATTTCATTCATGGTCTTGATAACCACTTAAGTAATGACTGATGAGAAAACATTATGTGATAACTCTATCAGCTCGTTGAAAATATAAGAATTGTAAACAAATTATTTAATTTATATAATAGATTGTTACAAACAGCACAAATGATTCTAAATTACTTGGATTAATGTTTATTCAAAGAAATGTCTTATAGAACACAAATTTTAAATGATATACTTACAATATTATTCGCGGTTTATTCGTGGATGAACGATTTTAACTATTATTAAGAAAATTAGAAGAATTAGCGTTATGATAGACAGCTATAATTATATATGCTAGATAGCTATAGCCTTTCTCATAAACCTGTCTATCATAATCAGAAAGAATTTTTCAAATCCATCCAGTACTTTCGAAAATTTGTGCGTTCAACCTGACAAACAAACTCTTTAGTTTTATAATAATAGTATAAATATATTAAATTAATAAATTATTATCGTTCGTAGGTATAATATTTATGAAATGGTAAAGTTATCGATTTATTTGTTTTAATTTCTTCCCATTATATTCTGAGAACTTGTAATTTTGGGCATTTTACTGTTAATATAGTCCGATTTAACTCGTTTACGAAATCTTGAAAATCGATCTAGCTTTCGTTTAGATATTTAATTAAACAAGAAGCTTAATTAAAATAATGGTTTGATTGATTACTGATGACAATCAAATTGATTAGTCACAGTTATATGTAGAACAAACATTCTAATTTCGATGCGCAAGCGCACGTCCACGCTTGACACATTAGTACTCTGATTCACGTTATCATATCTCAAGACAAGGTCCTGCTCAGGGTGATGTAGATTACCAGAACACAACGTACTACAGAAAAGACAAATGATAAAGATTTTAGCAAACAAAAAAAAACTTAATGTATTTTAAGTTATAATTTTATGTTCGATTTTAATTTTCTTCGTTTCTTTGTTTACAAAATATCAAACAAAACTCAATAATATATTATTTACACATTATAATATAAAACTGATACTGTTGATGAATCTTATATATACATTAAATAATTATATTTTACAAGTATATTTTTCAAGAATTGACAAAATTTATATATGTATGTATTATCTACGTAGGTAATTGTTATTATTTTGTTGGTTTTAAAATTGTAAATTAAAAGGGACAATATATTGTAAGTAATAATAATAAGGAATAGAACTCGTTCTGTGTGAATACCTAACGAAGTCAGGGAACGTCGTCCTCTGTGGGAATGAACACTGGTCGCTGATACAACAATGAAGGATTCATGGACGTTGAACACTTCCGCGTGGAAGGGGTTGCGACATCAACGACTATTTGACTTGTACAAGGAAATCTTTTAAACTCGTATTTCCGGTTTGAATTACATATTATTATTTTCACGACTTTATCTACTCCTGTAGCTTCTAAAATAAATTTGATATCATACTTTAGTGCCATTTTATATCATTTCTATATAATGTTAAGTTTCGTTAATAATAATAAAGTAAAATGTTTTGTTTATAAATCGAAGTAAGTAATTCAGTTATGTTACTCATTGAAATGTATGTATTATATATATATATATATAGGTAATATATGCGTTTGTTTCTATATATTTAAATAAGTAATGAGGCTCACGATCAATGAGTTCTCAAGTAACACGTCCAGTGTTATTTGAAACGTCAATTAAATGCTGAGTCAGCTTATTAATGCACTTGTAGATTATCAGCATCCGATTTGTTTTCATGTTCGTATTGAAATTTGCTGATCTACACTCAAATAATTGTTATGAATAATGATTATTTGCGGTTTTTCTAATTATTTATATAAACAAAACAATAATATAGCATATATTTTTTTAAGTTTAAAGATAATACAATAAATATTATTAGTGGTCGAAGTCCGATACCGAAAATGGTAAGATGTTAGCTAGAAAAGGAGAGCAAGGTCTACTATCCCGTTTCATAACATTTTTATTGTTCTCCTTTATGATTAAGTCATCCTTACCATATATGTAAGTAGGTCATCCTTGAATTAATTATTGTATATGTACCTTTGTCTTAAATGCATATCCCTATATATGAAGTTTAAATAGTTTTGCTTTCCGTCCCTATTTATCTAATCGTTTCATAAAAATATTTTTTTTTATTTCAATGAGTTAAAATACATATATATTTTTATGTATGATATAGGAATAAGGCAACTTTGTAGGTAAAAAGGCAAGTTAAATCATGTTTAAAATTTAAGCCAGACAACTTTGCTTGTGAATAATGAGCGCGACGAGACGAATCTTTGGTATTATTATTAAACTGACGAGACCGTTTCAAAGGCTCAGTTCAAAGGTGCTTAACCCCGAGAGTTGCGCAAAAAATTAGATCGCAGGCTCCGAGGACGGTTCCAACCGGAACGCTGTTGAAGCTGAGCATATCGCACAGAGAGCGCGGCCGGCTGCGCAGGCGCAGGTGCCGCCGCCGCCCCGCGCCGCGCCGCGCCCCTATTGGCCGTCCCGCGCCCTCCGCCGATTGGGTACGGCGCACGTGCGCGGCCTACCCGCCGCCACCTGGCTCTCGCTGACGGGGAGCGCTTATAAGCGGCGAGCTTCCCTCACCGCACCACTTGGAGTTCTGACGCCGACGAGTGAACGTGCACGTCGCCTGATCCTGAACACGATATCTCCGACACCACAACCTCGGAGCTTACGTTGTGATCGATGGACTGTTTATTTATTATTTTAGTGAACTTGTGATTTATTTGACATAAAATTCAAGTTTCAAGAATAAAGTTTTAAGTTAAGTGTTTGTGAAAAAAGTGCAAGATGCTCGTTGAAGATTCGCAATCTGCTCGTGCTTTGATGACGAAGAAGTATGCGCACTGTCCGCTGAAGAAGCGGCCAGTGCTGGTTCGGGAGGAGCGTCCAGCGACGCCGCCCACTACTCCGCCTCACCCCGCCCACATGGCTACACGACTCTATTATGACTACCACTGTAAGTACAAATTATATATTTCTTAATTAAGCTCTTACTATATTATGTTAAAGTGTCAAAATTTTTTAAACTTTTAATTGAAGTTTGTTCAATTTAGACAACATTGATATTTTATATAAAGTTCAAATTAAATCAATCAAGTAAATAAGTAAAGAAAATGATGAAATTTTGTAGTAAAATTATGAGAATATAACGTAATTATGGAAAAAAATATTTGAATTTTTAATTATAATTACTGAGATTCAAAACAGTTTTTTTTGTAAAACAAAAATATTAAGTATGTATTTATTTGTTAACAGGTGACACAGAAAATGATGAACCTCAAAACTTAAGCACGAAACCAGAAGATCTTTCGAAGACTGGAAATTATCCTAGCAAAGCCGCTTCGCCAGTTTCAACATCAGATATAAAGTCTGAACCCAGGGAGTGGCCGCAGCAGCAATTAGAATATTTAGCAGCTTGCCGGGCCCGTTTAGAACCCATGCCAACAGAACTTGCCCGACCAACACCTCAATACGCATACCTACCTACACTCTACCCAGCCTACCCCATGGAAGAACTCTATCCAACTGCCCCAAATTTGTCTCCTCCTGTGCAGCCACAGTTTTATGCCAGATACTCTCCAGCATCACCACCGTCCTCATGCTCACCACCACCATGCCCTGAAGATCTGCGTTCACCAGGGTCCGTCTCCTCTGATTCTGGAGTTTCCGTGACTGGTCCACGCCGTCCGCGCTACCAATGTCCTGATTGCGCGAAATCGTACTCCACTTACTCGGGACTCTCCAAACATCAACAATATCATTGCGCAGCAGCTGAAGGAAGTCTTGCCAGAAAATCATTTAGCTGCAAGTATTGCTCCAAAGTGTATACCTCACTGGGTGCCCTCAAGATGCACATAAGAACCCATACTCTACCTTGCAAGTGTCATCTTTGCGGGAAAGCATTCTCTCGTCCATGGTTACTACAAGGCCATATACGCACCCACACAGGTGAAAAGCCATTTTCTTGCCACCATTGTCGCCGTGCATTTGCCGACCGATCGAATCTACGCGCTCATTTACAAACCCATTCGGATGTGAAAAAATACTCTTGTACAGGATGCGGGAAAACGTTCTCTCGTATGTCATTACTCAGTAAACACTTAGAGGGAGGGTGCGGTGCTCCCACCGCATCACCCTATGACTACCGACCTGATGCTCACCAAACAACGCACACGCATCAACAGCTTCCGCCACCAGCTCCCGTTCATGCCTATTAAAAGACTGAAATACCTATCATATAAATCCAAGATCTCTAATATTATATGGTGTATTATTTACCATTGAAGAGACAATTTAAATATTATTTAAGTTTAAATTATTGTAAATTATTAGTATTAGCTTTGTGTGTGTTAATGTAAAATGCCACTGTTGTAAGGGACCATTGTGTAAGATCGATAAATGTAAGAGATTTTTAAATGTATATAATTAATGTCGCTGTGTCCGACATCGCTAGTCATGTAGCATCTACCGAGTGTCATACACTTATGTATGCGTATATTCATATCCTAAGCCATGTACAAAGTGCCTTAATTTAATTATAATATAAATTAATATATTCTTGAAAATTTAACAGTTTAACTATTATTTAATAAGATTTACAAATATACATGAGGCTGTAAATTATGAAACAGTTATCGTTCTGCGTTCCTCTCTGTTACCTAAGTAACTGAAAAATATAAAATGATTTGAAACTATTTTATCTATTATTTTAAACATTACCTTCTTACTTATATTGAATACTCATTAAAAATTAAAAAAGTGAAATAAATATATCTGAACAAAACATGCTATCAACATATCTTTGACAAATAATCCATATCTTTCGATAAATATTCGTTTTTAATTATTTTTTAAACAATATTCTACCTGAATAATGGATTTAGGTAATAATAAATATCCCTCGAAATACTCTAAAGTTAAATATATCTATATATTTATTAGAATTACTAAACCAACAAACGAAAACAAAGGAATAGAAATCTTTATGAAGTTCAATAATTTAATTTCTACTTTGTTCGCTCAACCAATAGCTAGATAGATATTAAAGTGGAGAGAGTAACTTTCTGAACATACCTGAAGGCTTACAATAGGCTATTAGTCTTAAAATATAGGAACTCAGATATTATCGCAGATTACTAGAAAATCTATGACTGCCAAATTTAAGATTGAAAATTTTTATTGTTACTTTTATTAGAACCCAATTAGTTAAGGAATAAAAAACCAAATTAGCTAAGTTAAAGTTATATATTTCTTATAATACACAATGAAAAATTTATCAACACTGGCAGGACTTGAACAGATAAACAAACAAAGTTAAGTATTACTTTTTAATACACAAATATAAGTAAAATATATATAGTTTGATTTACTCTCGTGACCACGTTAGATATATACCAATCCTTAAATAATTGAGATATACTTACATATAGAAAAAAAATCATAACTATAATACTGAAAGGCCTGAAAATATATTTATTTTAATAAAATAAATAAATAAAGACGTTTACCAAAAGGATACTGTTGATACGATTAAGGTTTTCTATTATGTTAATTAAGAGAAAGACAAGAGAGGAATATATTTTTTTTAGCTGTTGATAAGTAGTTTTAATTCTCTACGGCTAAAATTTTTTCGGAAAGAAAAGTTTTGGGAAGAAATCTACGTCTGCAGTTTTATAGTTTTGCTATTTCATATTTAAGTTAGTTTATATTATAAACCTGAGTTTATTATATGAATAAATAAATAAATAATGATTACCTTATATAATAATAAAAAAAACTCTATCTGCCTGTTTATAATTATTCTTTGTTTGTACGAAAAAGTATTTTTAATAATATTTATCTTTAATAATTAACAAGGTTATACAAAAACTTGTAAAATATATATTTTATTAAAAATCATTGTTTAAAGCTACAATTTCTGTTAATATAAATTATTATAACCGTTTCGAATGAATTCTTCACTGCCATCTAGCGGAGGTTGCCTTTTTAATTTTTAAAATATATTTCAAGTAGCTATTATTATGTATAAAACAAATGTGAACTTGTATTTAAAAATCATATTTATGTTTTAACTACATCTTTTATTACATAATTAAGAATAAATTTAAATGATGAAAATATTTTTTAATGTTTAAATAACAGCGCCATCTAGCAACAAAAATGAGAAGTAAATTATAGTAATGAACAAACATTAACACCATTCGTTAACAAGCAAATTAAAGAAGATAATATTAGTATAACCTTCTATAATTAAAAAAAAAATTAAATAATATCCATTACAACTCCGTTGATTATAAATAAACATGAGATCGCAAATAGCAAACAATATTTTTATATTTCTCATTAACGATGTTTCCAAGTCAGACAAACCTACACAAAAATATATGTACACAGTTTGTCCGTTGAAGTAAAATTTAAATTGTAATTCATAAGTCCGGTACTTTATATACGTCAAACGTAACTAATACCATAATGTTGTTCAGTATCAAGAAAGTGCTCCAATAAGATTAGTATCGACTCTGTATTAACCTCTGACCCTGTCAAGCAAGTGCACGTTTCTTTGAGTTGAGTTACTTTACCATTGAATAACACTTCTAAATGAAATGTATAAAATTTTGATATTATCGCCAAAAATTCTTATACAATTATCTTATGTCATAAATGTCCATAAGCAGAAAAAGGTATTATTTATATATAGGTTCACATAAAACACATACTTAGCTATACTTTTAAGTAAAAGTTAAGAATATAGCTGTACTTAGCTATATTCTTAACTATTTCCTTTTATATTATTTAGATATGTATAAAATAAACAAACTCGTTAAGTATAATTAAGGATTACATTCGTCACAGGACAAGTCTTGCAGAATTCTAATTAGTGCTTATTACATCTAAATATATCAGGTATATGTAAGTAAATATATTTGTATTTAAGTTTCAATGTCTATTGGAATGAAATCATTAGATTAACTGCTGTATGTACATTAAGAGTTGAAAGTACTTATTATTGAGTAGTTATATTACGCTGTAAAGTGTGGTTGCTCATCACATCAGCCTACACAAATGCCAATTAGAAATAGCCGGTGAAGTTGTTGGTGAGGAGGCACGTGCGCATGCGCAGTGAGACCCGCACTGATTGGTCATCGGTGACCATCGCCGGCGGCGAGGCGCGTGCGCAGCGTCTATGCACAACAAATACTTAATACAAATAATTGAGGGCGATCCTACGATATTTTATTATTATGAAAAATAAAATAATAAATAAAATATTTATTTAAAGATAAAGTTGAAAAATATCAATAAAGTTAATACTAAGTGTTTTAAATAGGATTGAAAAACTTGAAAAGAAATTGATTTAAAATTAGAAAAAAAACATGTATCAATATTAATCTAATCGTAAGAGATAGATTTATATATTTTCCTCCTCAAGAAGTATAGTAGAATGGCCCCACTAATTAATTAATTCTCTTTCTATTTGCATCGTGATTATCTTATCCGAGATTGTCCGTCGATACCATACTAATTAGAATTCACACTTAAAAGTCTAATAGAACTTTGAACTTTTCTACTCCATTAATTGATCTCCGGACAGACTAAACAGAAACTGGTTTCCTAATTACAACGAACTCGTTCTAAATGATCATTGTTAAATGTTACTCATTCGTTTTTTTTATAGAAATTCTTTATAAAAACTTTTTCGGTATATTTTATTGAAATAAATATATAATATTTTTAATATTTTAATTTCTGAAGTTTTGACGTTGATTTTAATGACTTCTATTGTTACATTTAAATATATTTTTTCATGTTAAATGAAAGTATATTCAAACAAGAAATATACCAAATATCTTTTATATAACTTTATCTACAAGGCTTCCTCTATACAAGTTGAATATTAAGACGCCAGGAGCTCGGGCTCCAATGTGTAGGAGACTATCTGATCCGTCTAGATTTAGGAGTAGCAGCGGCAATGGACTGAGTCCAGCCCGCCGATAAGCATGATTTGTAACGTGGCACGTCAGCGCGTGCGCACAAATAAACGTGATTTCAATGCGCACCTCTCAATAAATTATCTAACCCACTCTTGATATGACAATCTTACAATTTATAATCTGTCCACATTTAATACCTCTCGATGGTATAAATAGACTCTGGAAAGTAGTTAAATAGAATTGTACGAGATTACCAATATAATCCTTGTGTGGGTTACAAAATGAATGCGGTACGGAATAAAAGAAAACAATACCCGAAACATAAGAAAGTTAATATAAGATCATATATTTCTAAGAACTGATCAAGTACCTGTATGAGACGACCTCATACAGCACCAGTGTCACTCATTACACTCATTCATACCATCGTGATATTCAAACACGTTTTGATACTTTCATCTAATTTATTATCATATTAATAACTCGCTCTACTGATCTAGTATGACTTATACATATATATATCTAACATTGTTACAATGTTGCATCAGTGAAACCTTTTTCTTTATAAACACGAGGGATATACCCACAAAAATTCAGATCTAGTTTGACTTATACATATGTGTATATGTATATAAAACGTATTTGTTTTGTTTTTATTTTCAAATACTAGGGATCAATAAAAATCATAAAAATAAAAGGAATATTTTACCACAATACTATAGTATTATATTATGGAATATACTTTAATTTTTTTTATATGTATATATTTTTTTATTATTGGGAGACATTTCCGTTGTTAAGGCATGTATATGACCATAAATGAATACATTTCTCTTTATAGTAAGATGTCGCCAACAGTTCGCACAATGACTGAGGTCTAAAAGTCTCGCCACCAGCACTGACTTCACGCATGTCTTTAAGAGGCAGTAATTATTCAAACACGAGATAAGCCAAAACCAGACTCTACGTTCGCACATTCTTTCCGTATTTATAGACAATTATAAAGTTAATTTAGTTAAGTTATTTTGCTGTTTATCCATTTATGCTTTTAGTTTAAATGTTTTGTAAAATAACTTGCTTGGATATAAATAACTTAACTGTATTATGTGAACTGATCAATGTATATTATTATATAGATATATAGTAGTAAATAGAAATATATTTAATTAGTAAAAATTTAATAAACATTTTCAAATTTAAATTCAAATTCAAAAAACATTTATATATCATTCAAAGGTACATAAAGAAATACAAATTTAAATATAATAAAAAGAACTAAATAATTAACAAAGTTTAAAAACAAAGCTATTGCTGGATTATACGTACATATGTAGTGGTTTTAGCCGGACGTATGATTTTATATATTAAGATGATCAAAAGCATCTAATGAATGTGTCTGTTATAATCAAAAAGAATTATTCAAATCCATTTCGTAGTTTCGAAAATTAGCGTAAAACAAATAAATAAACTGTTCAGCTTTATAATATTAATATAGATACTAGATTATTCAGTATAGAATGAGGTGTGAGAGGCGACACAGCGAGTGCGTTCAATAAATTGTATGATCCTGTGCCAATAAGCGCAAGAGAGACGGTAAAGCACAGTGGAGAACGTGGGCGAGGCGACGCGCTTCAACGCCTCTGAAGAGATTATTCACTGGTAGCGAACATTACAGATTCGTCTAAATGAATTCTAATATTTTACCTTCTTAAACCTCGGATGAAATAATTATGATTTGCTTTTACTTTTGAAATATAACAATGTACTACTTTCAAATATACTCGATACAAAAGACATCAACGACCCTCTAGGGTTGTCTCTATGAAATTTTGTTAAATATTTTTTTTATAGTAGATTACTAATTAATTAAATATAATATGCTTCATTTATGCGAGTAGTAGGCGTTAGCTTAATTAGTAGAGCGATGGGACGGTTTCTCAGAGATCGTGGGTTCGAATTCTGCTCGTGTCGATAATTTTTTCATTGTATATTTATTTAAAAAGTACACAATTAAAACAATATGTAGGTATGTTTAGGTGTTTGTGATGCGTATATATGTCACTGGAATTACATACAATATTGTATTCAAGTTAGGTCCAAAGGTTCAAAAATAATATTTATGTGTAACAGTATCTTAATATTATAAAATTGAAAATATAATATATATTATTTTATTTTTGAGAAGAAAATAAAAAAAAATCTATCAACATTTTTTACAATAAATTATTTTAAAGCCTTTGATCCATAAAAGGCTCTAACTTCTTCTAAATTACTATTAATTTAGTAAGGAGTAAATTAGAAGATAAAATATATATAAAAAAATAGTCATTGCACCAAAATTATGTAAACGTAACTGGGAATTAGGTTGTGGATACAGGAAGAATAGATTAGTACAATAAACTTCTAATAAGGTAAAAAATATATTTTGTTGTAATACCAAAATATTATTGTTCTCATATTAATTAAACTTATATATTATATAAGTGGTTCAAAGTATTGTGTTTATTTCCTCTCCTGTCTTTCTAATTAAAGACTCCGTATACAAAGCAGGGTAAGTTATTATAAGGATTATTTATGGAGGCTTTGTTACGAGTTCGTTAAAGTACAAAAGAGGACATAAACAGTCTAGCACACGTTTAAACATAAAAGCTAGATTCATTGTTGTTAGCTTCTAGTGTAAAGTGTATACACCTTCTACTCGGTGTAACGCTACTTGAAATAATTCATTTGTTTTTATAATATGTCTAATTATAAATATCAATTTGAATTATTTGTATTTAAAGTTATCTAAATTATTATACATTAGACTGCAGGGTGCTGACAGTAATAATAAATGGCTACTAAAATGTTTATAATTTAATTTATAAGTGTGAAACTGATGTTATTTGTGAAAGAATAATATATAAAGAGGAAATGTTTGTTTGTTTAAAGCATCAAAATTACACGATTTATTTTAAAAATTGTTTTGTATTATTATAGATAGGTATATGAGGAGGGCCTAATTGTTTCGACGGCGCGTAAAACCGCAAGCAATATGTAGTTTTAATATATGTAAAAATCAGAGAAAATTGAAACAAGAAATAAGAAAAAATGAAGAAACAAGAATGGAGAAGCAAGATCCATATACCTGTTGAGCGGAGGGCGCGGGCGTTAATCAAATAATCCTGGCGGTATAAAAATGAAACGGTGTGTAACGGGACTGCGCGTAGGCGGCGACCCTCACCTCCGACCGACAGACCGACAGACCGCATGTACGAATATATATCATAGTATCGATTAATATACAGTTTAATAAACTTATAGGTACTGTATTATTTGATTGTTAAATAATGACAAAATTATACAGTAAAGAAATATGTATATAATAATATGTATAATTGTATAATTTAATTTACAAATGAAAAGGTTAAAGGTAACAATTTCATATTAAATTAAAAAGACTAATTAAAAAATGAAAATATGAATGTTGTACAGATAATTAATGTTTAATAATACCTAAAAAAATGTTGATGTCATAATACGATCTCGTTATATAAAAACATAAGAAAATTATAAATTTTACAGTTGCATATAAATTTAATTTTTAATTATAATGAACCAAAAGCTTTATTAACACGACCCGAGCGAACCAACGTTTATTATATGAAAGTTAAACATTAATTCCGTTTTACTTTCTTTTTAAAGATACACAATATCTGGAAAACATAAAAACTTAATCATATCAATAAAAGCGCAAAAACTAACTAAAGATGCAATGATTACGTGGAGGAGAAATCAGCTCGGAGATACGAGTATTGACTCGTCATTATGAATCATTTATATCTCCACTAAAATCTGTAACAAGCAACGTAATAAACTAAATAATAATGTATAAAATTGCAATAGCAGGTGAAATCGCTGCAGGTCCGGGTTTCGGGTCCTCTTTCGTTATAAATAAAATATAGCAACAACAAGCCTCGCTTCACCGCCCCCGCGGTTCATAGCTATATCATCTTATCAATATTCGGCTCCATATTCACTAGTGCCTTACATGCTTTATCTTAATGTGAGGAATAAATCACATCAGTCACTTTATTTCCACATTATACTAATTAAAACCATTATTGGTATTTATCTCGTTTCAAATTAGTGATTTTGCATGTTCGTAATAAATTAGGCGACCTTCGAGACATATTCGTAGTTGTTTTTAAATGTTACACTGAAATATTATTGCTTAAATTACATTCTAAGTCCAAGTATCTTATGTAACGGTTAGTTTATAAAATGGTTTTATAAAAACTGGTAATGTCACAACGATAGGGGTAGAGGGTGTAGATCAGCAGAGCGTGTCCAAGCACGCGCCGATGCTTCCTACACGTGCCAAATATAAATGTATGTTTTAATGTTACTTTCCTTACAATAGATAATTGTGACTATTTATATATTTTTTGTATGAAAATTCTCATGATCCCTGAATCTATGCTTGCGATGCGAGCTTATGAATAAGGACCCAATAGAAATAAGGAGCTTATGAATGAGGACCCAATAGCTTACGAATAGGTTCAAAACTAGTCGGTCAAAAACCGATAGTAATTATATAAGTACAGCTGGATAATTATATATAATATGTGTATGTTTGTTTGTATTATCCTAGACTGACTTGCGTAATCTCTGGCGGGCTCTGATAACCTTTGGATCCAGCGTAGGCGATCTAGTTGTTCGTTCACTGCGGCCACCCAGCGGGCAGATATTATTCTCAATTCTTTTTCTATCTCCCACTGGGTAAATAGTAGTGTACTTTATATACAAAATATTTAAATTATACTAAGTCATGTTGATTTGCACTTTTATAGACACAATTGTATGTATGTATCGTATAGACCAGAATTTATTATACGTGTTCGGTAGATTCAGTAATATATTGAACCGTTACAGAAACAAACAAACAAGCATGTTCGATGATATCGCTTTTGTTGCGGGAAGCAATACTAATACTACATTTAACGAACACAAGTGCAACTGTTACAGATTGTACAGTTTATACCACATTTTATTAGTGGTACTGTCTGTCGACAAAACAGCGAGTCCGAGACTCTCCAGTGGTACTGTGACATTTGCACGCACTACAACTTACTATTGTAGTTTATAAACGAGAACAGTTACATGGTATATAAAATAAACCATGATAGATGGATGTGTAACAATTTTTACGACTGTAACTTTTACAAAATACATACGAACAATGCAATCGATTAAATGTATAAACTGAAGGAATATCTGAATAAATATAAATGAGCATTTAATAATTGATATAATATATAATAACCAAATGTATAACACTGATAGTCTTAATCTCACATCTAAATCAAATTTTTAACGCTGAACAAAATCAACAAAAAAAGTAGCACACATTTGAAAAGATATTTTTTCTTACAAGTGCTTACTATATTTTTTTGATTAAAAATGTATAAAGATTCATATATTAAAAGTTTATAACATAAACAGACATTTGTGCGAAATTTTATATAACGACTCACTCTGCGTCTTGTATAATGTAATTAAAATGTAGATTCTTAGAAATTCTTGGAGCCAGCTTTCGCTGGATGAATTGATAAGGATTCAAGTTTTTTCTGCTGCAACTAATATTATTTTTACCACTTTATTTATCTGTTACAAAAAAATATATAATCATCAAACTAGACTTATCACCCTTTTACAATTTTCACCCTTTTTACAACTTTTTACAAACTTCAGTATTTATTTGTTGATTGGAAAGGAATAATTTACAAATGATTCAACCACCGAGTTTTATTATTGCAAAGATAAAATAGTATTAAATTACTAATTAATATACATTTTAGTCATGAACAAGAAATTATTATGGGTTTTTGAATATGATTATTTCTTATTGCTTAATATTATAAATGATACGAAGAGATGGACTATTAAGTAATCATATAATTTTTATTATAACAATGATATATTTTTAAGTAGAATTTAATTTATTTTTAAAAATAATATATAAAAAAGGTACTAAATTAAAAAAAGACTATTTTCAAACTTTTTTCTTTTTAGTTCAATTTCATAATAGTAATGGACACTACGAACTAAAATTTAAGTATTTTCCTATTACATAGACATATATCATATTACATATACATGTATTATAGCTGTTACTAGCAGTTTATTTATTATTAGGATAGTACACAGTTACACAACTTTTCTCATGAACCTGTCTATCATGTCATAACATAAGATTTTTCAATCACCCCGAAAATTTCGAATATTAGCGCTTTTTAATAAACCAACTTTTCCACTTTACAATTAAATTAATACATATTTTATTAAAATATTTTTTTATGGTGTGGCTTTACTAGATGTAGGCTCCAACTTGATGAAATTTTAACTTCCTTGGAATATGTATATCATGAAACTCCAACTCAGACTACTATCTTATAAAAAATTTAAAGGAATTAATTCGAGTTTTGTGTGATATCCGAGATTTTCTTTATTGGACCAGAAATAAGGCAATTAAAATATTCTGACGGAATACGATATGAAGGTGCAGGTATATTTGACATGTGACGAATCATATAAAAACTTGTAGAGCTGTCTATCGCAAAATAGAAAAAGAGTTGAAATTCGAAAGAGCGTCATATATTTGTTTACTTCTTGGTCACATTGCTATGGAAACAGGACATTATGGAGGTGCTCGAAGGCGTCAGGTGCCGTCCACGGTTGTTGGCTCCAGCAAGTGCCACGCTTGGGCGGTTGGCAGTTGGCAGCACGCGCCTCGCACGCGACAGGTGGACGTCACGCGCCGGTGCTGCCGTGTATGTTCTGTTCTAGCCAGACAATATCCTCAAACACTTCTACTCATTTCAAGAAATTTAAAAGAACATTCTTTGTCCTAACTATCATGTTTTTCGTACACTTAGGAATTATTGTCGTCAATATGCATTTAGAATTTATTTTATGTATATGTCATTCAGATGCTATAATACGAAGTAAATAACATTAAGTAGATAGCTCATATTCTTACCCTATAACGTCAAAATATGTTGAGGAAGAGTCTTTCCGTATTTTTCGTTGAATTATCATAGTCAATACGAAAAAACTGTTTACCGACCTAATATATAAGTAAAAAGAAATAACCTGTAAGTAGTGGAATTACTAAAAGCACCACACATTACATTAGATGATGGAGTAATTTATTTTGTGCTTAAGCTTCAGAATAAAACCTCTATAGAATATAAATAAACAGCTACCATTACGTCCAAACAAGACACGATTATGGCATTTATAATATAAAAAGTTGGTAACTCTTTTTGACAAGTGCATTTGTGAGG
This sequence comes from Mechanitis mazaeus, assembly GCA_959347395.1. NCBI lineage: Eukaryota > Metazoa > Arthropoda > Insecta > Lepidoptera > Nymphalidae > Mechanitis > Mechanitis mazaeus. The sequence goes on from OY365750.1 coordinate 5,082,963, forward strand.
TATTGGGAGGATTCGATGATAGACATTATCAATCAATTGGCACTGCACCCGGACGCCTCGACCAGCTCGGACTGAGTGCTTCGACCTCACGCACTGGCAATTTACAGCTTTATCACCCGTTATTATTCTTAATAATATACTGCACCGCGACAACGCATTGACCTCATCAAAATTCGCAACATTTTATTTTAATTATGATGGCATTCTACAAGGGAAAATCGAAAATCCGATAAATTATTTTAAAAGCATTTCACTGCAAAACTTTCTTGATATTTTTATCTTTTTTTTCATACCAGAACATGAATATAAATCATTTAGTATGGAAAAATCTTTAGTACATCTTCAATCTTCAGATTACGATCTTTCTCGTATGCAGAGATTTTAAGTTCTTATTAAAAAAAGCTGTTTAAAACTCATTACATCACCGTTATGAGTCGATACGACCGTGAAATTTCGGTAATTGGTAATGCTGTAGTAGGTTTCTACAGACTGTGACAGCAATTTATGCTTATATTTAAAACACGAAGGCAGACTGATCAATATTAGGATACTCTAAACTTATAACAAAATCTAAGTATAACTCATCCCACATCTAAATCTTTAGTTTTAACCATTTTAGTGCTGTAATAAATATTTTAAGCGCATTTTATTTATGCCCTTATGAAATAAAAGCAAAATTATGACTGTTCCATAAAGGTCCAAGTATGTGGTATGTGCCCAATATAAAAAATGTTAATGGATTCCATACAAAGTATATCACGTTGTGATTGATAAACGGGTATCGTAAATACCACACAATGTCGCATTGGTATTTTGAGAGAATCGCAGCCGTGTGTCAGTGTCCATTACCGTTTAATCAATCATTGAATACGGTTTCAATCGGTGTCTCCGTCGCTTTTTGGCCCGTCGTAGCTTTCGACGCGGGCGCAATCAATATAGCAGATATTACGATAAGATCGAACGAAGTACCAGCACCCAACACGTCCAGCGAGTACCGAACGTCTTGTTTTCGATTATATTAACATTATTTCATTCTCTCACCAAATTTTTGAGATACCATATTGAGGCAAAAACATCAAATAAATAACAATCAGAATAATAACACCATAATGGTACCAATTACGTTAACTGATTCGCAAGAAAAATATTCCATTTCTACCTCAATACTTAAGTGTTTGTGTATAGCGCGTGCGCAGTGTTATGTGGAGTGCTCTTAACTACTTAAGTGTTGATGTGTCAGAGTGGGATCATTTATTATTTTATCATGATTGAATCTTGTGTTTGATTTGCTTTCAATTATTTCGGTGTTACAATAGCGTTAATAAATGCTCATCAATTTTAATGGGGTCTTTTTAAACTTGATAGCAGCTGCTTTATCTTATACCAAATATGGATTTGTATAGATTCTTTAAGATTATACATCCAATACAAAAACAAACCAAGTTGTGTGGTAATAGATGGACATCTACATAACTTTTAGGAATGGTTATGCGGGTACAGGTGAAGTGTTTCGTGCAGGTATATACTAATAGTATTATTAATCTATGGAGCAAAAACTTTACTAAGTATATATTAGATCCACCTGTATCGTTATATTTTAAAAACAATAATTAAATCTAAACAGTTTAATATTTATTTAGATATAAACATTGTTAACATTTAGATAGGCTTATTTTATTAGACGACAATTACTTTCCGAATGGGATAATTACGCTTTAAATAACTAAGTGAAATGCTGTTTGAATGCGATTAGTAATGGAAACTATCCATTAATGAGTGACGTGAAACGGCTGCTATTTGGCCATAAGTTACACCAGCATTTGTAAGGGAACTAATTGCAAAGGCGGACCAATTTCCCACCTCGCGCCAGAGCAATTAATTGTCACAATGTGATTAAATGGCATTAGTGTCCTTCGGAATGTTTATATAAATCAATATATAGATATAGATATCTTTATGAAACAATTGTTATTAATTCTTACAATTTTGACTAGCTCTTGTTCCCGGTTCCACACGCGGACGAACATTTTAATTTACTATGAGCATGACTATAGAGTAAGATGTATAGTCTTCTTTCCGAACTTACTCAGAATCAAAGAATTTTTTTAATCCATTTGTTTGTTTCGAAATTTTGGATGAAGAAACAAAGTTTTCCGCTTTATAATATAAGTATTACTTAGTTGAGACAAAAAATTAAACGAATTCACCCTATTTTATAAATAATTCAAAATAAAAGAACAAGCAGGAACTAAGGTGTAAGATGACTTGACACATTATTTAAATTTAAAACAGGTTGGCATATCCTTTTTTCGTGCCCGTTATTTGATTGTTTCGTCGGCTTGATATTCTCTGTTGTTTTTGCACTATAAAAAAGTATTTCACCATATGGGGCAATATATTAAACAGCGTTAATGACAATGCAAAAGAAAACATATGGCCAATTAATTTCTGCTAACTCCACTAAAAACATGATACATTTTCGAAAGGTGTGATAAAAAATTTGTTCATCAAAAGATTTTTTTTTTATTACTTTATGACTTCATGACCTATTTTATTTGTTTATTTTTTATTATCTATTTTTTTATTAAGTTTCATTTTAATATAAAGATGGGAACTATAGTTTTTAAATTCACCTTGTAGCCTACTAGTGTGGTCCTTGACCTAGATTTTAATACGGTTATTTTTTACGATAAAAATCTATAGATGTAATAAGATATTCTTATATATTTATACCACCTATTAAAGGTACAAAAATCAGAATATTGATAATTAATTATAGTTTATTTATATGAGTAACAATACTGTTAAGATATGTTACATATGTGCTGTATTAAATGAAATGTATAAATAATATTTTAATATAGTGTCCCATTAAATCAGATTTCTTCTTAATTATCAACACAATCAAAAGTGCAAGACTATGCGTGGTAAGGCACAACCTGCTCGGAGCGAGTTTCTCGAGGCGACCATCTGGTGGGCGAGAGGTTTTTTTTTATTTTCCAAACGTGTCGTCTTGGATTCTTGTTTTTTGCATTGGCTGGCGCTCGCTCTTTTGCTTTTTTATAGCCAAGTTGCAGTTAACAGGTGGCTTGTTGCAGGTGAGACCTGAGATTTTAACTCAAATGAAGTTAACCTTAGTGTAAAATGTCACGCGTGCTACCATCTGATAAATATGTTGATCATTTTATTTAATGTTATAAAAATAATGCCTCGTTTTTAAAAGTGAAGAGGTTATGTAGATTTATTATATGTCTATGAGTTTAGACAGTTATTCTGGTAAATAACGTACTTATTTCTTTGGCCTCGATACTTCTGTAAAGAGTAGGTAAAATCATTATAGATTATTATAGATAATTATTCAGCTGTACTCACGTAAATAATATCGGTAGTTGACGCCGCGACTCCGAATTGCTTTGAACTCATGAATAAGTAATCCGATTGAGTTTAACTTTAAACTGTTATTATCGAGTCTTTTAACCTCCGATAGTTTTACAGCCAAATAATTATATATAATGGTAATCATGGATCACGAGACATTAAACACAAAAAAAAATCAAGATTAAAAATTGGTAACATTTTTAGTTTTCTTTCCATTTTAGTTTGTATTTCTTTTATATTGCAAATCCGAGAATCTTTACTAAAATCTGTTCAGTCATTTCTACATGTTCACATTTAAATTTTTCAATTACATTATTCCAGTGACAACAAAATTTTATTCATTGTAATGGTACATAAAATACTCCCAAAACGAGAGTCGTTCATTTTGTACCAGCGCAGTGCAGTGATACCTCCCTGCAAGTACTATAGAGGATCACGACGTTGTCCTGTTCATATAAAATTTAAAACTAACATGCCCGTTTAAACTGCAGTAATTAATGATATTTAAGGAAATATTTAGCATGTTTTTTTTTTCTTTTTTATCGATTTGTGGTCACAAAGGAGCCAGTACAAAAAAGATCTAAATATGAATTCAATTAGTTTGTAGATTGATGGTTTGATGGACTTAGTTCGATAAATTAAATTTAGAATATAATAATATAAGACACAATCAAATTTTCGTTTCAGGAAGTATAAATATATAACTAATTAATAACTTGTGTACATCATCATACATCAACACCAATTGATGAATTGTATTAAAAATACTGAAAAAAAGACAAAAAGAGGTGGGATAAAAAAAATATTTCGTTTGACAAATTACCCGAAACTTAGAGTTAAGGTTGATTTAGACACTAACTTTAAACGACGTAAATGATTGTACTAAGTGTATCTTACTACTTAAGGTTTTCATAGAAATTTAAAGGTAAAAATATCTCATATATTAGTCGTTAATTCCTATTATCTCATAGCCCATTGCATTATAAAAAGTTTCTTTTAAATGACATAATCCGAAAACTTAAATCGTCACGACAAAAATAATTCATATTTCATTCATATGTATTGTATTGAAACTCGAAGAGTCAAGTTAAAACATCTAGTTCACAGTCAATTTATCACTATTTGGATTTTTGGCTTAACTATCAGTGATCTTATGTGAAAGCTTGAAAAATTGTGCCTATTACCGACAGCGTACTCAATAGGCTGGCGAACCTGCACCGTTAGACCAGATCACGACTCAGCGGATTATTCAAGCACAAAGAAAACCAGTGTGCGACGGACGGACAATCAGTCATAGCGAGCGTTTGTCATACAGTTACAGACAGACAGAGACAACACGTTAGCGGACATCATGGAGTATTGTCTGCTCCGATTTGTAATGGTGCCACCACAATTAAATAAATCGTAAAACAAATAAAAATAATACCAGCCAGTGGAATTTATACATGTAAAAGTAACATAAAAAGATTAATTGACTTCTATATACTTAAAAACCCTTAAAATTTTATTGGTTTTTGTATATAATTAAGAATGCACATAAAAGAAAAAGTAGGTTTAGTCAATTGACTGATCGCTGCGAAATTTCAGATACTTTCTACGGGCGCTTGGACTGTCTGCGAGGAGGCTGTAAAATCGTTCACCCATAAAGTGAAATATAGGACGAACAAAAAATTAAGTCGAACTCTCTAAAAAAATCATTCAAAGTACCGTAATCTCATCCTTTTATTATGTAATTTCTTCTTACCACCAATTTTAAGCCGTCGTTTAACATTTTAGGGCTCGTTTTATAGTCTCGCGTCTGATGAACATCCTCAGTTTTTATTTTGGGTTACGACTCTTTCAATTCGATACGTTGGTATATTTGATTGTTTTTCCTCGTAAATATGACTTCATATTTTAAACCTTCTTATTTAAAATTAAGGTTAATCGATGGACTCATTCTATTGGCTTCACTTAGCTTTTTAAGGATTGATATTACTAAAAGAATTACCATAAATTTGATTTAAATAAATAACATTTTGAAGTTTTTAGTTATCTTGATTTTTTTAGTTACTGTAAATAAAAACTAGGAGCGCGAACCAGACCTCAATTTTGACTCGTTACGTTCACAAAATCATCTATGTATGTGTTAGTATATTGAGCGAAGCGAGGTGCAACAACACCGAAGTTGCATTAACAAAACGTCGACTTATTCTGTTCTGTATTCAGCTATTTTTCAAGATTAGATTTGTATTTTTGTTTTTGATAAATTTTTGTCTTAAAACTACCGCCAGGCTTATGTCTATCAGTTTGCGACATTTGGAAATTTTAGGATATACTGTTTTTGATTGATGCTTGCACAAAGGATGCAAAAAAGTCTCTCATAGAGAACTCCGCTCAATTAACTAAAATAGTATCAGAATAAAATGTAATTTTGAAAAATGCGTTTCAAGTGATAGGGCGGTTGCGTCGTCGGCGCCCGGGAGCCGCGCGCCCACATCATGTGTCAGTTGCCTAAATATCTTACTTTCACAATTGTAATAACCAAACGTCAAGAACTCATCATCTTCAATAACAATAACGTCGTATCTGTTCTCGTACACTTCTATTTTAATAAACATGTCGCCTACTTCGAAATAGTCATAATTATAATCTAAATTTTTTAAAGTACTCATATATATTTAATGTAATCTTGCTGTTTAAAAAACATTGTCAATATTTAAATAAAGTGCAAACGATATTTCATATTTAAAATGTTATAGCTTACCGTTATGAATACATATATATGTTGATACTCATACAGCCAATTATACTTAAGAGACTTGGAATTTCTTATAGATGATAATAATCTTGTTATAATATGACATACAATATGAATCTAGATAATATATTCATAAAATTAAACTATGCAAAGAACTTTCATTTTGCTATCGGAACAATGGCGCTGATTTCGAGGGGTTTGGCTATTAACAGATGAATGCATTTTAATAATACTAAAGTTCACGTTTCTCTATATGTTATGCTATAGACATAATGCCTAGGATCTAATATCTATTTCGATTATTTACGTAACATCTCAGTACGGCTTGTCATAAGTATGTAGACGTATAGATTATTAAACTATACATTGTTATATATATAAATATATATATATATAAACACGCATCCAATATGTGTTCTTTTTTTCTGTTTATAGAATGTAATTATTGGAATATATATATATATAAAAGTGGCACCATGTTTGTGAACGACAACTTGTCTAGATAAACGCAAAGAGGTTATTTATCTTGTACTATTAGTAAATGTATATTTTTAAAATATTAAATAAATGATATATACATATATACAAAAAGGATATACCATAGTGCGCTTTACATTATCTTGACACGCCCGTTTCCTACGATGAACAAGTGACTAATGAAGCTTCGTCCTTCTAAATATTCATAAGGGCAGTTAGCGTGCGTGCGCGCTCCCAAAACTGGAAGCCTCGGAATCAACTCTAGTAACTACAAAAGGCTTGCCTGGAAATTAATTTACCTAATACAGGGCTATTCGCTGAACAAAACAATTCTACTTCGATTTCATATCTTTGTAATATCGATATATTTTTTGACTTTTTACTCTGTCACATATTATTAATTAATAGCCGGACAGAAACGGCAATGGGCTGTTGTCTAAAACTACAAATGAATTTTTTATTTCTCACCAATATAATGTAATTTCTAAATGAAGTTGGGATTTATAATTCATTATTATTTTATAAAAAATGTCTGAAATATATGAAAAAGTAAATAGAGAATATTAAAAAAAATATAACATAATTTTTAATTTTAAAACACAATTTTCTGAAATCCAAAGAGGTGAAGTTGCGGGTAGAAGCAAATTATGTTATATTTAGAATGAATAAAACTTTCAATGTTTACAATTTGCTTCTTATAATAGTAAATAAGATTTTGATCTCTACATTTATTACCTTATCTTAACAACCTACAATATTTATTATATCTCAATAAGTATTAGCGGAGGTCACAAGGCGCGCGGTCTACGACAGTTCACCTTCAATGACTCATAAACATAGAGATTTACGAAGCACCTGAAGATTTGTAGAGTAATGTCATTGTCATTGAAACGAACTATTACTCTACCTAATATACTGGACTCTTTTAATTAAAACTTATTATAATTGATAGACTCACATAACCCCGCATATATTACAAAATAATGATTATGGTATGAGTATAAAAATATTTGCCGATAAAATTATTTGATACAAGACTATAGTATATAAAAAAAATATTATCTCTTATATTAATGTTCATACTTGTTAAATAAAATTAAAATGTATGTAAATTTGAATACAACAGCATGTTCATATGTAAATATAAAATGTAAGCTTCCCTTACTTTTGACTTTATGCTATGCAAATTAAGATTATTATTATGTTTTGATATATATATTTCAGGAGCTTGGTCCTACTGGGCTAAGTAACTTCCTGTAACAATCTTAATATTTGAAATACCATTAAATATATAGATAAGAAAAGTTAATAACAAAAAAAATACAGCCTTGTGTATTTACGAATCCACTTACCTACAACATTTTCTTAACATTGTTGTTACTCTTGTTAAGTCATTGCCTGCATCGCGCCGCTGCATTAGATGTTATACTTATAGTATAACAGTATATCCCGAACATTATTTTACTGAACATTTTGTTACATCTATTCATTTATTTATGCAACAATAAGACATCAATTCTTAAAATAAACAAACAGTGTATGGGATAGTTTATCTCTTCAAGGAGATTTCTTCCAGCTACTTTGGATTTAAAAGAAATAGAATTTATAAAACAAATATGCAGTTGATGCGTACATAAGGAAGATAATACAATAATAAATAAAACTAATTTTTACGGATTAAAACTTGCGTATAATTTGGTTACATTTTTATTTTACAGACACTTACATCTCATCTACCCGTAATTGCTGCAAAGCATTCGAAACGGAATCCGTAAAAAATAATTTTATTTCAAATGTGTACTTGTGAAAAATCTAAGAAAATACTAATACAATAATAATTATTACTTGAGCTAAGTTAATCACAATAGAATTTGCTATAAATCAATCAGAATATCAATGTACAATATGGCGCTCTGACTATTTTATGAGTCAATGTAACATGCTATTAAAATTGGGTGGTTTGAGATATTAACTTGACGCTTTAATATGTTATTGAGGAACGAGTTCGTGTACTCTATACGTATACAATATTTACGACTGTTATTTATAGAGGAGACATCTTCGTATCGATTTTTATGTAATGCAGCCTACATTGTTGTGATGATAGGTAATGTATTTATAGTGTATGATGTTTATTACAAAACTTGTTTTAATAACTGTACAGGGACTTAATTGTGGATATTAGTATGTAATTAATGGTAGTGTCAGTGGATTTAAAATTATTCAACAATGAAACCAAGAGCTTATTAAGCTTTTGTGTTTCTAATACTGCTTAATAAAATTACAATATAGTTTTGAAAATCTTAAAAGTTATCTGTATAATAACCTGCTAATAGATACTTATTATTCACTGCATGCTTATACAGAAACGCAAATTTTACCAAATGAAATCGATTTATTTTGTTATTATGTATTCTATTACTATAAAGTTAAAGAATTTATTTGTTTGTTTTATCCCAGTAGTTAATAAATTAGTGCGTTTGCGGGTGGAACCGCGAGTAACAGCTAATAAAGAATAAGTTGAGAATATTCGGAGATAATAGGTTTGATATTTAAAAATTTTAATAAATTCATTTAAATTCATCCAATACCCTTTTAAAAATTCAAGTACACTTATATAATGTTCAAGGAAAATCGTACACCAGAGTTTTTATTCAAAATAGTATGACGCAAAAGTCTTAAATATCATTGAATGGTTATACCCTTTCCTTGGTAAAATGTTATGCACATAAATTAATATACATATTTTCACTTTAATAATATCCTACAGGCACTGATTCCGTGATATATTGCACCTTAACGTTATAAAAAGATTTAAACTTAAATATCTTACGCTGACAGTTGACAGTTCATTCAAAAAAGACTTTGACAGTTCCGTTTTGTCAGTTCCGTTCAAAAAAACATGGCCGCTATTATAGTGTAATAATTAAGTTTTAACGTAACAAATGCTGGGCCACTTACATGTGTCTCAAATACCAAGAGCGAAGGTTAGGTCGTTAGTTTCTGATAGTTTTGTCTGATATAGGAATATTTGTTAGATATTCAAAAATATTCGCTCTCGTTATTGCGGCGTGAGCTATTATTGTTGTTGCTGGAATTCAGCCACATCGTTATGATCAACATCTATTTGTTTTTGAACTTAGAACAGAGTAAACACCATTATTAAGCGGACGTGTTCCAAAAACCAAACGTGAACTGCGTCTATTGTAGCAGCACCGTTATGAAGAACGGTCAATTATCTTATTAAAATATAACAACAAATAGGTTAATAAGTTAAGTAAGCTTTAGTTTTGTTTTGTTCGATTGTTAAAATATGAGTTTTCGTGTATTTCATTTCTGTTATGAACCAACCTTGTCAATAATATTTTTGTCATATTTAGCAATCCAATTTCGTGGTTATTTGTAAGATATCTTTAATATTGTATAACTTGAATCTGTTATTAATAAAATCTACCTTCTTTTTATCATACACTATCAGCAAATGCTGCAAAATACGTTCTGAAACCAATATTTTAAGTAATAAAAACTATTATTATCAAGTGTTGTCGCTGTTAAAGCGATTTACGAAATATTTTTATTGCAGCCTATGTTGATATATAGTATATTTATAGAGCTGTAGATTCAGATCAAGCGCTTTTATAGCGCTAAACGTGTTACGTGCGCTTGTATAGTCCATGAGAAATCGTGATTACACCGTGTCATTACCGTCCATAAGCAAAATGACAATTTATTAATTTTATGGACTTACAATGTAAAGAATCTTACGCTTAGCTCTTCTATGCACGTTTTAGACTCCAAAAGCATCATTGTATGTTAAATGACTTTGATATGACATTAGAGTAATTAATATTTTTATGTGATATATTTCGATACTATCGCAAGAACAAAGACCTCAGAATAATTAGTTTACTATCACAGATAACATATATATAGGAAAACCCATAATAAAGAAATACTTACATACTAAATATTAATGTGTTTAAACTGATCATATTAGTGTATTTTTTTTTTTTGATATGACGTTGCGTGATCTAGAAATGATATTGCGTGACCCTTTTTACGATTACTTTAGTATATTTAGACTTCTCGTTATGTAGTTCTTTATTGTTATAGTAATAAGACAAATTGAATACTATCAAAAAATCATAAAATACATCATTACTAATGGCATCAGTAACCGCAATGATATTTTCTCTTAACATCCTTCTCAGGTTCTGTAAGAGAAAGCAGTGCAATACAGCCGCGAATACGACACGTGTCTATAGTTATTTAATTAGTATAGGGTGATATAGAACTAGCTGGAGCTGACCGCACGCAACAGTTACCTGCGGCCGCTGACAGCCGGAACGAAACGCGATAACCACCCGCTACTAGAATTGCTCATACACCTCAACTGCACCCACTTTACACGGATTATTATATTAACTATACTTTAATATCAATGCATCTTAATGTAATTTAATTATTAATTATTAATTCTTAACTTAATTAATATTATTTTACTACATTGAATTTTTGTATTTTATTATTCTAATTGTAATTTTGTTTTTGTTTTTGATTACTGCATGTTGCACTATTTATAAATTAAGCAGAATTGTCATAAAAAAAAATTGAAAAAAATAGTGAATTGTTATTGAATGTATGTTCTGGCAATAAAGAATTTATTATTATTGTTATATCGAACCAAAAAAAGAACAAACGAACTAAATAACAGCTTTTTTTTATATAAGTTATACATTATCATATACTTTTTTTAATGTATCATTAACACATCACCGACGTATTTCTTTTTGTGATCTTAGATTTTTTTTTATGTATTAAAAACAATGTTAGTGAGGCCTTGCACAGTAAAGCCTCATATATAGTTATTTTTTCCTTGTTTTTTTCCTTTTTTTACATATCTCACTTTGTTTAATTATTTTTTTCTACAAAAATAATGCTGTTAAGACACGCTGCTTTTAATATTTCATTTATTTTTGTATTATTGTAATTAATATTTTATTGTATTTTTTATTTATTATTTTATTTTATTAATAATATTAGTATCAATACAATTTCGGTTTGTATAATTAATAATTATATGCATGTAACAATACACAGTCATGTGTCTTATGTAATACAATTATACGCCATGTTTGCGCAAGTTCCTTATTACAAAGACAATTGATTATATGTTAATTATAACTTGTGAATAATTATAAATTAACGATAAATTAAATGATTTTACATTAGTTATATTAAAAATTAATTTAACAGCGATCATTTAAATCACGTTTTTATCAAATTCATCTTTAAATAACATAAAAATTTATATATAACAAGGACACAAGTAAACGTATTGTTTTATTAATAATTAATAGTTTCATTTCTAACCTTGTGCGAGTCGTGTTTTTAAACGTGCCTTCAAAATTCCATGTCCGTAACCATCAGAACTACTATAACATTTAGCAATGATATACTTTATACGAGGTAAAACAATTTTATACGAAAATATCATATTAACATTAATGTATTTTTAGTAATATGTATACCATATATGTAGTTATTTATATAGTGTTATTATAGAGACAGGCTTTCTACGACTTTAGTCGAATAGCCGACTAGTCTAGACTATTAGACTGGTCTAGACTAGACCGACGAGTGGGCCATGTCGATCATTGTTCTTTTAGTTTTTTTTTCGTAATTCATTATTTCGGAATAGTAATTGTCTAATTCCTTTTACTTGGTTATGTAATATTGTAAATAGAAGTATAATTTATGATACAAACATTATAAATGACATGATCTAGATAGGTGTGTGTTTGTTTGTTGAACAGTAAGGACTGTAAAAAATTGATTTAATTAATATATATAATACTTTTTGCTTTTAACAATTTCTTTAGTAACATTATTTACTGTAACTTATACTTAGAGAAATCGAGTAATACATGTTTAGTTATATTTGTATAGTTTTTATTTTATAGCTTACTGTTTTTTTAATCTGTCTATCCTACTAATAAGAATGCTACAATATGAGTGGAAACGACTAAAATTTTGTTGATATTTAGAAAACACCCTAAGTAGATAAATAAGAAGCAAAGCTTTTGATCCAAAAGCTTATAATAAAATATGTATAACTATAATTAAATGATATTCATTAAAGTCAGATTCAAGTTTTAAATAAAACATTTTTTTTCTATTGAAGCTAAATAATCAATAAATGTGGCGAAGTAATTAAAAATATTTTATTTTTTAACCTCAAATGGAGCACAACTAAAAAGTCGATTAAAAGTGCCGACTAGTCGGCGGATCGGCCAAAGTCTAGTTTATATACTATATATATCTATAATATATAAAAATTATTCGTCTATCGTTTTAGTAACCTACCGAGTTTATCAAAGAAATAAAACTATATTATGTATCTGTAAATGATAAAACACTTAAAATAACATAATTAGATTCTGCTCTACTAAAATTAATATCTTAAATCTCAATTAATATTACTAAGAACTAGAAATTTATATGAACAAACTAGTTATATATACGAAACAGTAAGAGACCAAGGTCGGTATGAATCGTGGGAAGATTCATGTACAAGTGGAAGTTCAAAACAGTGCGAGCGTGTGTCCAGGGGTGAATGGCTCACTTAAATGTCTCATGCACCTGAGCCGATAAACCAAAGCCTTCACTCTTGAACTTATTACATATATATATGTAATTTTAAAGAATAATTAATACACAGACACGTCACTCGTGCTGTTTGTGATTTTACATATGTTTGATAAATTTAAACTTCTTATTTGAGTAATCAAATGCTGAAAAAGAGGAGTTTGTCATTAGAAATCTGAAAAACTATATGAGTCCTATAGCACAGTTAAAAAAAAAATTTTTTTTCATTTAAAAAAAATATATATTTTTTTCACATTTATCAAAAAAAAAAATTATTTCATTTTTTTTTTATATATAGCAATAAAGAAAAGTATTAAAACCTTCTTCATCAAGTCAAAAGAAATACAAAAAACAAAAAGTTTTAAATAGATATATGCTTATAATTTTTGTCCCGGTTTTTCTAATTATAATACATTATTTTTGTGAAGCAAATTCCATTCATGTCCAATAAATCTTGTAACACGACAACGAGCATGGCATTTTTATGTAACTAAATGAAATAACCTATTAGATATTATTCTATTGCCGACAAAGATGAACGCGCTTCGGCGATCGTTTGAAGTAAATTTGTAAAATAACTTAATCAAATATTTTATAATGACCATATTTAATAACACTACAATTATGTTAAAATGTTTTCTTGTGAAATAACTAATTTATTGAATACAATGTATTGTACATTCATAAATTTACGTGTTTTTATTTTCTGTGTGTGTGATTTTTTTGTATGTGTGTTATTTTTTGTTATGGAAGCTGTCATTTAAAAATAGGTTCTAGATATTTTATTAGCAAATAGTCTAGCCATTTTGGTAACCTGAATATTTCTATCATTCTATATGAGCTTTGTTTTATTTCCTAGAACTTTAAGATGTTTGCTTATGTTTGGAATGCCATATAGTTTGTGTTTTAAACATATGCCAAATTAACTTAAAAAGGTATTAAAATCTACATAAATTATATTTAAATAGATAAATATCAAAATTTTATTTTATGAAAGAATTTTTAACGGCAGTTTAAAAAAAACATTTCTAATATAGATTTATATACCAACATAATATGTTTATATAATCATGCAAATAAAGTGAATTGCGCAATTGATAATATATCGTGCATCAAAATTTAGAGGATAGCTCGAGGGCATGATCATCAGCTCCAGGGCATGATCTTCAGCCGCCAGCGAGCCACGACCTGCGCCGGCGCAGGCGGTGCTCGTGTCTTAAAACGTCTATAACTGATATTTGAGACTGGCGTACTTACTGACGTACAACAAGTGCATGTATACAATAATTTGATCATTGATTTTAGTTTGTTTTAAGCATTAAAACATATCTAGTATTAAGTTTCCTAAACTATTATAAATAATTCGATCATGTTTTGTTTATTTCTTTTGTTCATTCGGTTATTAACCCAGTTTTTTGTTATAATATCTAGTGAAAGTGAATTTTAGGAACTTAAAAGTCGTAACGATTTCACAGTTCACCTCTTCTATTGTTGGCGTTAAGACAAAGGAGATCGAGACGAGAATTCCGACGACAAAGCAATTAGTGATTTATTTATTTAATAAAATTCATCTTAATATATGTACGGTATGTTTTTCGGCTCCAGCAAGCGTCGGCCCTCAAAATACATTATAAATTATGTATCAGATACTATCTTTTGCTGTTTCTTTGAAATCAAACTCATTTTAAATATAAAATTAATAACGTGGAGGTCATGTTTAAATGGTATTTAAATTCTTCGAAACCTTATTAACTTGCTTTTAATTAAAGCTTTGCAATGGATAAAGGCAATTAGGCAAAAAATTGTTGAATACGATGTAATATGACGTAAGGTAATTGCCTATTTCATCTATATGTCCGTCTAAAGTGTCCGAACATAATTATCAAAAGTCAAAAATGTTCCGCCCACGAGTCCTCACGTGGCGTGGTCTCCAACAACCTGCTCTTAAACTAAATTACACCTTTGTTCTTTGTATTGTTTATGCACTATTATATTTATTATACTTCTATAATAGCTTACATACTCTTCCCACTATTTGACTGTAAATGTCCCAATAGTGGGAAGAGGTAAAGCTTTGCATGTTTTTAATTTATACAAACCAATTAAAAGATATCGTTAAGGAAATACAAATGACTTAAAATTTTATTTTCCAATAATATTCACCATTGTACTATTTGCACATCGTGATCAAGCTATTACTGTCCGCAGTGGTAGCTTCCATGCTTTCTATATAAACGAAATATTTTAAAGAGTACAGCGTGTAACTCCAGTGAAGTGACCAGACAATTATTGGATAGCCACAGGCTGTGTATTAAAACAATATGTTTGTATTATAAAACACAATAGAAATACAACACATGTACTTGTACACAACTAATTTATTGACACTTTTATAAATGTTTTACTTTTGAATAATTCAATTGATTATAACAGCGTTTAATCCGATTATTTTGACCCATATCTTAATCGAGAAACCGGTTATTTATAGTATTAGGGATCTTATAATAGTAGTAAATATTAATCTACGTTGGAAGTAACAAATGGAAGAAATTAAGCTGTAACTAGATCAGACAACTTCATTACTCATTTAATCGATGCTAAATCTTGTACATAATTTTATTATAGGCCATACATCATTTAGGGCTTAAGAATTTACATAAATAGTTATCTAAAATAAACGTCAAAGTTATTCATATAAAAAATTAATACAAAAAATAAAGTAACAAGTATAAAAAGCATTAAAACTCAACAATAATCCACTTAATGATAACTTAAAACATCAATTTAGTTTTTAGAACAGATCTTAAAACATCACGACATTGAGTCGGTGAAGATAGTATCTGACAGAGAGTGGTGTGGAGAGTCACTTGGTCAGTGATCAGGGAGTCAGAACTGAGCGCCTGGCGACAAGTGGGCAATCGCTAATTATATCTATCGCTAGTCACCGCTACTACTTAGACGCTTTCGGCTGACGAAATTATGATTTCTATTCCTTATCTGTTCGTCAGATTTAAAAGAATCTACGATGAAACTACGATATGATGCTGACACCATGTGTAATTCTGACTATATCAGATCTAAATACTACACTTAAACCAGCAATTATAATAAATACGTTATATATATTGTTAAAAGTCGACTGATATTCTTAGAGTTATTTCCAAAACACAAATTTTCGTCTATAGCTTTAACAAAGTAAAATATCATTTTTCTAAAGATTAAAAAAAGAAGCTATTCATTTATATTTTCCGTTTTTATCATAAATAGAGATACATATTACAGAATTTTTATAATATCAGTTCCTAAAAGAATGTACTCATATTAAGGTTAACAAACGAAATTTTGTTTCTTCACTAGTGAAGCCGAGGGCTAAAACTAGTAAATAATTGAATGTACATGTACATACATACATACATGTACCTTTAATTATTTACTAATATATAACAATTTGACAATAATGTGTCTCGCGACCTTTTACCTTACAATAAATCAAGGTATATCACGCTACGTAAGAATTGTTACAAGTCAAGATAATTATTATTAGCCGACAAATCTTCACTTAGTAAACCGTTACTCGTGATTTGTTGCAGTGAAAACATTCATTTCTTCATTTGCATACAATGGCCCGGTGCCAAAAAATATTGGAGTGTAAACGCTTACAATAAAAGCACATGAAAGTTTTTAGATATGGCGTCGTAGGTTGTATCGTATAGAGTTATTAGTTATGCTCTTTACAAATTGACTAGGTCGTTATATGATAACGTACGTGTTTGTTATTTCGTTCTACATCTTAATCAGAAACATTTTCTGAAAGTACATTTTCGAACGAATGGAAAGGAATGAAAGGAAGGGAATGGAATGACATCAAAAAAATAGTGCAATCCCTCACACAATATGCTTTTCTCTTCTAGTCGTTTCCGTCATTTATCAACTCTTTCTCTATTCTTTTCATTCTCATGTTATCATTCACTTAGTCCATCCATCTCTTTTTATGTAACTCTCATAGACTTAAATTATGAATTTAATAATTAGATTCAAAACAAAACGTTTATTAAACAGGTTTCATATATTTAAATTATTCCATATCTATATATTATTATGTATTTATATTATAACAAGACGCAGGTGATTTTAAATAAGGATTACCCGCATCTTAACCAGAACCAGCAGGTTACAGTTTTTTATACTGGATAAAATAGAAAAATAATTAAATGTCACCTTGATACTTATACTATAATAGAGGAGTTAGAAGATATACACACACTCAAAAAAAAATTACACACACATATGTGAATTAAATCTTAAATTGCTGTGATCACACAATTATAGGAGTCGGTTTTATAAATGTATACCATTTCAAATCCAAATCCATAATAGCTTTCTTTGGACAACATATTATTAAGCACATACAATTTAATAATTTAAAATACATAAGAGGTTGATTAAATCTGACAATTATAAAGAAAATAATAATAATAAAGAAATAAATAAATAAACAATTATTTATATATTTATTTTTTTCTTTTTTAAATAATTCAACATAATAAGTTACCCAAAATTTGTAATAGGTACTTATTTGTTTTTTTTAATTATTTAGTCATAAATTAAGGAAATAATAAACAAAAGTCAGCCTTAATGATACAACGACTTTCTCTACCAGTCTTACTATATTTATTATATTTATATCTTATTTTATAAATCTGATCAATATGATTGTTTGTTTGTTTGAACGTGCTAATCTTCGAAAGTACTAGATGGATTTGTAATCTTGTTTGTTATAATACGCAGGTACATGAGAAAAGCTATCTAGCATTATAAGACAATGGGAAGCATATAATTATCTTATAATAAAGAAAATAATGGACGGCTAGAACAGCTAGAATGTTATACGTATATATTTAAATGTATATTTATACTATTTAACTTTCTTTCTCTCTATTTACTTACACATATATATATATATATATATATATATATATATATATAATATTTTCTAAGATTTACACAAGTACTAAACATTTTACTAATACTATTTTACGGATATAACTCCGTTTATTAATACATTTTTTAATTTAAACCCGATGTTTCGAGTGCTTTGCAGCAAATGCGTTCGCGGTAAGACGAGATAATGGTGTCGGTAGAAGACGACAACACGAAACGTGGGGTTTTAATTAAAAAATGAAATAATAAACGCGAGTTATATAAGTAAAATAGTTTTATTGAAACATATAATATTATTAAATGGATTAGTTTAAATAATACTGGTTATCGTAAGCAGGTATATGAGAAAGGCTAAATTATAAACAGACATTGCTACTATTACTATCTTAATTATAAGTAAAATCGTTCGTCTGCAAGTAGAACCGCGAGTGACAGCTAGTTTAATCGACTATATAAAACAGACACAATATGTATTACCTAATTCAAAATGAGGTTTCTGTGATAGAGACAAACATACATTAATATAAACGTACCATTAAATCATACAAAAAATAAACTGTAATTAATTCAACCATTGTAGTTGCCTACATGTGTATGCAAATAAGTTTTTTGTACTTCTGAGATATGAAGCAACCGTGGAAAATGTTTTCATTTAATATTTTTAATATCTTAATTATAATATATAACTTTTAATTAAAATAACTTATTATTTATGTAAAACATTTCAACAAATATTATTCTTAAAATTATATATATATATATATGATGTGCAAATTGAAAAAATAAAAGCATATATATCGGAAGTTCAAGATATTATTCTTATTGTAAGGTTGTTTGTTATTCTTCAATAAATGTTTTGTTTTCTTTCTAAATGTGAACTAACAGTGCACAAATATCCTTAATTTATAGGAAATTCATTTTGAAAGTGATAAAAACTGAACTTAATTTTCATAGTTATATTAAAAAGCTTCTCCATAGTAGCGTAGCTTATATCTTCAAGTTGCCGATGGCCGATAAACATATTTCGGTGCAGTGCTCTCCTGACGCTGATGAAGTGAACTAACGGATCTTTTCTTAACGCAATTGTTTTAAACTATTAATTGTTCTAACAGCGCCGCGAACAATGCACGCGCCGGCTACGAACAATGAAACCGGAAAAAGATTTTCAATTATATAAGGCATTAATTACAAGATTGAAAAATCTTCACCTCTGTTTCGATGACCACACTTTTTTGCCTTTAATTCAATAACAATTCACACAAACACATTATAATAAATAACCCAAATTATGTTGGTAGTCTCGATTCAAAAAATATAATATATCGCAAGACAAATTGAGGTTCATTATCTGTATAGCCAGCCTCTAGTTTACAATAACAATTCGGTAGCAATTGCTTTCATGTCTATGGTTATGAGTACAATATCTTTTAAGATTAGAAGTGTATAGCTCAATGATTTGGTTTCGCGGGCGGAAACGGGCGCGCCCACGCACAGGTCAGAGCAGTGACCCCGCAGCTTACCTCTGCGCGGGCGCACGTCTACTCGCGGTCCTTATTGTTCCACCTTCAGAACGATAGCGCGCACAGGTAGCTGGTAGTAAATATATTAACAGGTTCACTGAGATGATCAGTCAATTTATTATATTCGCAATTAACAGAGGATTTAGTAATACATATCATTTTATTTTCTTTAAGAGATTGTTTCTTTTCAAAAGAGATTATATAATAATATTATATAATAAAAGTTGGTATAGATAAGATGTTATTGTATCTCTTACTTACAACAAAAATATTTTTACTAATAGGTTATTAATAATAATACTTAATAATAATATAAAAAAAATATTTTTAATCATATAATAATAATAAAACAATCAAAAATAGAACGTCCATTATCTTACAAATTACACCTGCCCCACTAATTATGTCTGAGGAGGATATTTGTTCCCACTGGTAATTTAACATCTAACCGTGTTAAAACGATATTTATTAGTGCAATCTGTCACATCCGTAATGACTAGCTCTTGAAATGTATCCAAACGCATCAGTTAAATGAATTGGCCTTTTCCAGGCCTTAATGGACCTGCAGAAAGCAAAAGTCTTTAAGTTCTTAAATTGATTTAAAGAAAAGAAAGGTGAAGTGACAGGGATTTAAAAGGAAAAAAAATGAAAGAGTATTCAATCAACCGTTGGGACGTGATCATAAATTCATGCCTTGCATAAGAAAAATGTAACATATACTTACCTTGAACTGCGTAAACCGAGGAATTACAATCAATATTTTCGTTTTAAGCTACATTTCTGATCTTGATTTATGATTCGGTTTAAACTTGCCGTATTATTAACAAGCTGTAAATCACTGATCGGAATTAGGACCGCGATGAATCGACTGCTCAGATTTGTTGAAGATATTATATTATAGATATAATGAGGGTATAAATAGAAATAAACCACAAATTCCTCATACACGTGTTCTTATCTAAATTTTAATGTTTCCTTGTGTGACATATTGGGACTTGTTTACTTCCTGTCTTAGATTATTGAATAGGGATTGCGTAATATGCATGTTACTTCTTGGAGATGCCAAAAACACAACATGTTTTCGAAAATTTGATCTTTTCCTCAAACATTACCATGTACGATAAATTTATCATTGGAAATTAAACTGTAAGGACTCTATCAAATTAAACTCATTTTAACTTGACTTGAAAAATCATCTTAAAAATTGAATAATCTATTTATAAAAACGGAAACGCTGTACTTATTTCATAGTAAGTAACGGGTACATTATATTTGTATATTTAATAAAAGAATTTTATTCTTACATCCATTACCATCTTGTCTCTAATTATTTTATAATATTCGCTGTTAAATCATCACCTGATAAGACATGTCCAAATTACGACCATAGATGCAAGAGAACGGCAGCAGAGAACTGCAAATGCATCACGCGTGATAATAAACTGGCTCGTGTGCACGACTGCGCCTGCGCACTCACATGTAATCCACTATTCTCGCCTTTTCAAATCGTGCACTACTTACCCGTCGCCTCTTAAAACACCTTTCAAGATATTTGACTGTGCAAAACATAATATTACAGCGGCACATTTGTGTTTACTTTTTAAAATTTTTTACTATCAGAAAAGATATTGTTCGTAGTGAAGTTTGTTTGTTTATATATTCATTGTATTCCTCAATATATACCGGCCATGTTTACTAGAGTTGTACTTTATTCCTACGTTCGTGGTGACAAGCAACATTTGTTGAAAACAATATAGATAATTTAAAGAGCTTAAACTAGAACAAAGTACCTGCATAGTGCTTTCGCGGGACAAAGTTGCCATGAATATGGACGCCATTTGTGAACAGGACAGGATCTCGGGTTTCTTAAACTGGCACCTCCCACGTGGTGCCTTGTGCCCTTAACCTTTCGTGCGGCCATATCGCGGTTCATGTGCCTTTTAATGTGATCGCCATGCAGCGTATACGGTCTGCGGTGAGGATTATGTCTAAATTTGGAGCACTGGCTTCCACGATTAGGGACTTGATCAATTTACACCGTTAGGTCTAGGTACTAATAATATTTTGATATAGTTTTTATAACAACTTTTAACCATAAAACATATATAACTTCATCAATGACTAACTAATTAGTTGTTCGTATTAAATTTACTCAGATATTAAACTGAATTGTAAGGTCTTAAAATTAAATGTCACTGATTTCCAGTAATTTAATTTTAATAGTCTAGTGTTACTGATGAGCGGAGCGCACCTGTGCCGCGCCGCAGCGGCGCCGACGCCGACGCACTTTCAAAAAGCCTTACGTGGCTCTTTAAGGTAACATTATCCATTTAATGTCTGACCTAAATATCATATTATGTACCAAAAAGAACATCCAAAAGAAATTATCGATTGAGACTGAACTCGATGATAAGGATAAAGTCTTTCATAATATAACTTCTTGTTACATAATGTCTGATCATCAAAGTCTAAAGTACTTGAAATGTAATACAATGTAATATCTATGCTTAAATTGCACACGATTGCATTAAGACGCTTTTAGAACAATGATCACAAAATAAATTTATATGAAACAATAAAGGAAATCTTGGTTTATTGTTATAACAAATAAGATTAACAATGGTTCAGATATAGATTATTTTATTTCGCCATGCCGACTCTCCCACGCCAGTGGATTCAATTATAGAGGAAAAGCAGATAGGTCGGCTCGAGAGTGGTCCGTTCGTGACCCGTAAATTGGAACGGTCCGAACGCCCTTGTCCCCTCAGCCTGGCCGCTCTGTCCCGTCCACCAGCAAGTCACACTACATGCTATAACGGCACTCAAACCAATCTGTACAGCATACAACAGATACGTTTCTCACGCACTTCCAATTTAAAAACGTATTCCTTATGCGGAACAAACTATACAATAAAAGAGTTTAAAATAGAAACTGACAACAATGGACAGTTAATCATAACATAATGTGACCTGTTTTATGAGTATTCGTAACTTAATATTAATTTTATAATTTATAACGGTACCCACTCAACAATATTATCTTTCATATGTCATATCCTCTTCTGAAATAAAGTAACAAAGAAGGTAGGAGAAAGCAGAATTAAGTCGATTACCAAATATGTTAACAGATGTTTAATATACAATGAAAGAATAATACTGTCTGTCAATTGTAAATTTTGATTATAACGAATAAACACCTACGGGCTGATTCGATCTCAGAATATACGCTCACTAGACGAATATGTACAGTTATAATTAATATACTGCGACAATTTAGTATTTAAATATTCTTTTATATTATATATTTATATTAATAATCTATAAATAATATTTCTATTAATTTAATATTCTACTCACATAAATGATATTATCTCGCTTGCTTTTACTTTATTTTTAAATTTGTAATTACAATAATAACACTCAATAAAACATGAAAGGATAAGTAAGAAATAATTACAAACAATTGTTTTTTTATAGCACAATGTTCTAGAAAACACGATTTAGAAATGTCAAAGCAAAAAATACAGAACGTCAAAGTAGATTTAAATGTATATATTTCGTTATTTTTCTTCTGCTACTGATTTAAGCTTTAAGAATATAAATTGAAATATTGAACAGACATTCAATATCGACAACTATTAAATCATTTGCGTTAAACATTTAACTCGTTCCACTTGCAATTGGATTTAACAAACTACGCTGCAATTATGAGTCACAAACAAATGAAATAATGTACCCAAGTTGGGTAAGTTAGCTATCTGGTAGCTTGAACAGGTGTGCTTACCATATTGGGTTCTTACGTATAATACAATAGCGCAATGTCCTAACCGGGCCCGTGCCTTTACAGAAATCATATCTAATCATGACAAAAAGGCTACAAGTTGTTATAGCAAAAACACTTAATAAATGTAATTTGAATTTGATATTATATCGAAAAAAAATTTTTTCGAATCTTATTCGAAACTTTTTCCATGATGAATATGAAATACATTTTCTTTTAGTTTTCCTTATAATGAACTATATTATGTCATACATTTTTTTTATTTACAATACAAAAAAATATCTTATATTTTTACACTGACACAGTCAGGCTGAATGATAGTTACATAAGCCACCTTTAAACATATTTTTTATGAGCAATATCTTTTAGAAATACTATTAAATTTTAATGTAATATAATATTATTCTAGATATTTTTTTTATAATTAGTGTAAAAAGCAGCAGTTTTTTAAGTCATTATTTAATTTATAAAGTTTTAAAATTAAAATTATAAATACATGGCTTCATTAATTTTAAATTTAATTATATGGCTTCATCATTCCGTTTACATATTTGATGATATTTAGCTGTTTTGATACTCTTAATATATCTTAAATATTAATGTATTATTTATTTTTTAACGTACGTTATATTAATAATAGTATATACACCATGTATTGCTATTTATTATTAAACGATTGTTAATATTGTAAGTAACCATAACTTGTATATAATCATCATAAAATTTAAAATTCGTTTATAAAAAATGTGCCAGAGCTTTAAAAAACCCATTAAATCTGTCATTTTGATTTCAACAGTTGAGAGATCGGAATAATATCTTCACAGCATAAAGGAGGACTTAAAATAAGTGAAATTACTTTTATGTTTGTCTTTTGAGAGTTGGAAATGAATAAAAAAATATGAAAAAGTTTTAAATCTAAATCTCAAAAATTCAATATAGAAGATAAAAGTTGTATGAAAATATTTTTTTGGATAATATTTTCTCAATTCCGAATAATTTCTTACTACAAACTTGCATGTTCTTATAATATCTTATATGTATGTTAGAATTATAAAGAGTACATCTACATATATACAATATAAAAGCGAAAAACACTCACTCACTCATTATGAAATCTCGAAAAGTACTGAGCCAATAAAAATGAAATTTGGCTGGAAGGTACACTGCAAGTAGGAGACGTCCGCTAAGAAGGGATTTAAGAAATTACATTATTAAAAGGGTGAAATAGGGGTTGCAAGTTTGTATGATATGCAGCTTCGTAATTTTTAATAAAATTTTCGATTTCAGTATGTAGTTAGTAAAAAATAATATATATTAATGGGATTTAGGAAATTATATTTCTATAAGGGCGAAATTGGGGTTGCAAATTTTTTTAAAATGTATGGTTTTTCTTTTGTGTTGGGCTAGCCGTCAATGGTTTGTCGTTTACATTTAAGCACTCCATGTAATAATTGTCATTTTAAAATTAATAAAAAAAAGTTCGGGTGTCGTACATTTTATCCACACCCCACGCAAAAACTAGTATATATATATATTATAAGTACATAAGTAATCACTTTGGGACGTTCAAAATATTCAAGTGAATTAAATAAGATGAATTTTGCCTTGATTATATGATTTTTTACAATTGAACTCTGAAGATTAAAAGCTTTACTTATAGTATCATAATTAACCAGTACATAGCTGAGACAATTAACACAAATATTATTTTACGACGCAGACGCAGACTCATCGAGACTGTATTTACGGAAATGTCACTTAGCTAATAACATTTAAGAGGCTACTTAACTGTAAGCAAACGTTATGCTTGTTGTGTTTAAGAATTATGATTGCTTTAATTAGCTGCTCTCTGGTCGGCAGTAAGCATACTTCTAAGAGAATTCTCCAAGAACGTTAAGAATCCTCTATTAAACAAAAATTCTACGCAGGTCTCTGTTTTAAGAAATAGGGATGCAAAAATATTTTACACTGCTTTCCTCGACGTTCTACGTCTAGCTTGAAAAACTTCAACAAT
Source organism: Mechanitis mazaeus (assembly GCA_959347395.1). NCBI lineage: Eukaryota > Metazoa > Arthropoda > Insecta > Lepidoptera > Nymphalidae > Mechanitis > Mechanitis mazaeus. The sequence continues at coordinate 5,108,462 of OY365750.1, forward strand.
TTTAATAACTTAAGAAATTTCTGTTTAAACATTTTATTTATAAATTAAATTACTTTTGCATACATTTCGTAAAAGTTTTCAATTGCAGTTGTTTAATTAAACACATAACAAACAGGTTTCGTTTTGAATTCTTGAATTGTACTTTGAACTATTTATATTACATGATATAATTAATTATTACAATTTATTTACATACGAATTAAAGAGAGGTTTCTAGAAGTGTACTTTTAGTTATTTATATTGTATGATATTATTAATTATTACAAATTAATTACATACAAAATAAGGAGAGGTGTGTTGTAAAAGTAAAAAGTGAAGCGCGGAGGATCGCTGGCGGCAGTCGCGTGCCTACTTGCAATTAAACAAGTTGCCCGATGCGCTGCCGCGTCTCGATGGCTAGATATACAAGCGACTTGTCAATTTTAATTATTATTATCACTTCCACCTTAACGCATTCAGCAAACAAACTAACGGGTTCTGGCAATTTAAGAGCATCTAGGACATAAAGGACATAACTGCACACCTATTTTATATAATGTTACGAAATTAACGAAAAGATGTTGATTAACTTATAATATAATATATATTTTATATGTTATGTTTGTTTGAAATGTATAATGTATATCCTCTTCGAAAATATTGGGTTAAAAAAATATATGATTATCATTCGATACAAAAAACTTTTGAATTATTAAGATACATATACAATGACAATTGAGTCTTAAGTAAACGTCAATCTCAATAATTATTTACGTAACAAAATGTAGTAATAAAAGTTATTTGTGAGGTTATGTGCAATACTATAGATACAGAGAGGTCTTAATTATGTTATCATCGGATGGGTCGCATTCATAAATATTTAAATACGTATAAAGTACACGTTTATCAGCTGTCAAGATGTTCGCGGAAAGCGGCAGGCGTGGCTCTCCGCTCGTACACGAGGTTATTGTGCTGTAGCGTGCTATACTGCTTTGCATACATCAAAATAATATTATGTTTTTTGTTGTACTCTCAGCACATATTAATAATCTTTTTTATTTTATACGTTATTTCAAAAGGAATAAAAAATTGTACCATTTAAACATTGTATCCGATAAATAAAAACAAAATATATAAAAAAATGGATATACTTTTTATTTAAAAAAGTTATTGAAAATTTAATCTTTTTGTCTTCAATGTTGCATCAATTGCAAGATTGCATCAAGACTAAAATTAACGGATTTTATAAAAAAAAAAGGTGATGACTTATTATTTGAGATAAAACCGAGAAAACCTCTTGCAACAGGTTGATTAAATAATTGATTGTAATTTAGGTACTTGGGACATCTTACAATAAATTAATGAAGGCAGTAACAAATTATTCAGATGACCAACTTTCGCCGAATTATCGACATACACCTACATTACAAGAATTACATTTGTTGACACACTGACGCCGAATACAGTAATATTCGCTAAGTAAGTTAGACATAATTTTCAATGTCATTAATAAATTTATAACCGTCCAAATAATTGAAAATAGTAACGGTGTGATTTATGCAAATCGATAGCTTGACGTTCAATTTAAACTGTAAAGCACGTTGCGCCCGCGGCGATGGCGGCCATTAGGCGCTTCGCAGGACACGCGCTGTGGCTTATCTCCTGCATCAGTCGTGTCCACAGCGCCATCCCGAGCGCCATCCGCACCGCGCATGCGCACACCGACACATGCGCTATCTCCTTGTATCACTTGTCCTTTATTACTAACAATATGTCGTTCTTATCAATGATTCAATGTCATTTAATTTGCATAATCAACTCAGTAAGCACTTTTAATTTAATTACTTACTTCATTACAAACATGCATAATATTTATAATAAAAACGCTTCCCTGATCTTGTAGGGATATATACTAGGACCGCCAAGCAAGTGGGGAAAGCTGAGCAAAACGAAAAATATATCACGAAAACTTTAAGTTTATATTATGCCTGCAATTAACAAAAAAATATACTTATGTAAGTATAGTAAGAATTTAATTATTTGCGCGTGTAAAAGAACGTTTCACTTAAAGTTAATTGCAAATTACAATTTTACAATTACCTTTTTTTTCAAAATCTATCTATAAAAAGTTAGGCATGTAATAATCAACTCGTCCAAATTTATTTAGTATATCTTGATCGGTGAAGGAGGAGATAGCGGACAAAATTTGATCGAGTTGACCGTTAAAAAGCGTCGCTTCGCTCAGCTCAATTAAGATTGGGTATGTCTAGTCCTTGATTGAACAGCTTAGATTCTATCTTCTTACTAATATTTCAAACGTCACCATTATATTTATTAAGTAAGAATATGTTTTTTTTTTATTTTTGAAATTCACCAGCTTAAACTATTTTTAAAATTTCATACATATCTCTGGGGTCTTTCATACGTCAACCAAATTGAAAATTTACTTTGGCCTCTAGATATGCCTTCCTAACATGTTCTTATTCCAATCACAGATACTCTTGTCGGTCCTCGGTGAACTGTCTATATACAAACAATATAATATGTGTGCTTAGTTCATTGCAGATCTTATCTAAACAATAATTTTATTCTGTTAGAAAGTTAATACATTCCAACCTTTTATTACTAATTATATTATACAAAATATTATTTTATATAATATTATAGATACGCGTTAAAGTCTCCTAGCATGTATACTGCAACGACATCATTCTTTGCTATCTATTTCACTGAGACATTCCGTCTAAATAAAATATTTTGAGAAATGAATAGGCATGTCTGCACTAAGTATTAGACTGAATGGTGTTAAAAGTAAGCCCTACTTCCCTCGATACGAGAACTAAATATAACTTATTTACAGAAGTCAAATGAAAAATACCTTTTCATAATATAGCAGAATAGGGACTTCGAAAAATCGAAGTGCATATGCAGGTGTATTGACTTTCTGGTACACTCGGAATCAAATTGTTGTAGTCTAGGAGCCGAGTTCTTTAGAACACGGTTCAGCAAATGTTTTCTGAAGTTATATTATATTTGATTTTAAGTAATGTCATCCACACAACTCTTTACTCATTTATAATTAAGAGTTGGAAGTCTTGTTAAGTTTCTTTCTTGTTTGGGATAAACCTAAGAGTTCTTAGATTACATTTTTATATTTTCAAGACTTTTCATTTTCCATTATAGCGTTTCATTTTTATTCTTTCTAGTGTGTTGTAATTTCGTATATTAAATACATTAATTTATTATATTTATTTATTAATATTATATAATAAAACGTATATAAAGACCTACTGAGAGTCCGTACTGTCTATTTGTTCGTTTATTACTATTATTTAGATATTGTTATCACATGGTTTTTAAATTATAATAAGTTCAAAGATTAAATTTAATTAAAAAGGAGATATATATATATTATTAGAAATATTTATTATCTATAAAATTATTATACAACTGAACTAACGGTGTAAGAATTAGCATTCCTAAACTTAATCACATGATGTGTTTAAAAATGTAAATATAAAAACATAAATGCTCTTAATATAATATTGTTTGATGATAAACAACGAAGTATTATCAATACCTCTCTTAGCTTATTGTAAGCTATATCTGCAGCAGGGGTGAGAAAACTTTTTTGCGCGGAGGGCCGCAGTTTCAAAAACAGAGTGCGATATAGAAAATAAAGTGCATATACAATGTTCAAATCATGTTTTAAACGTGATAAATGTTCGTATTTAAGAAATTTAAAACTTATTATACACTTTCGTTATCCTTAAAACTTTGTTTTTCGGCATTTTTTGAAAAAAAAATACTAAAATAAATTAAATTTTTATGTGCCTCGAGGGCCGCATGCGACCCGCGGGCCGCGGGTTGCTCATCCCTGGTCTACAGAATGATTCATCAAACCAAGTGAAAGTTCGGTGTTGCACATTTCGATTGAAATAGCAAAATCTATGAAACCTGACAACAATATACAAGTCGTACAAAAAAAGGATATGTTTATACAGATAAACATATCTTTTTTTATTACTTTTTTCTACTTTTTTTTTTGTTGGAATAATCCGTTACGGATATCCGTCGGCCTAGAGAGGTGATGGTCGGGGTTTTATGTGGGACTACCCGGCAGCATAGAGGACGCTGCCATTTTTAAGGTTACCCACTAAAAAATCAACGGTTGCCCTCTTCGCTTTAGTGGGACGCCACGGGATAACCTTAACATAGACCGTGACGCATAAACATATCCTAACAAAATCTACTTAAACTAAATAAATAATTTACAGCACTTAAACCTGTCAGTGTCATATTCCATGGTTATCTTAGGTGCAAGTTAAAGGTGAAGTGCAATCGAATGACCATATCAGGATGGTTTCTTTAGAACAACACCCACGTATCCATCGTGGTGCGATCAAATTGGTACTTGCACCCAATTTAATATTTTAATTTATTTATATAGCTGTATGGTTAAAGCAATATCATATTAATTTAATGTTTGTTTGGAAAATTATAAACAATGTTACACTTATCAACATTTCGTAATTCTTGAAATTATATAATTAATTTATTGTATACTGAAACAGTTATGAAGTATTTTGTTTTAATTCTAAATACTTTTAATTTTTATCATTTTATAATATGTTATTTAAGAAACACGCGCTTGTAAACTTGAAACTATCATATAACTAGTGGAGGTTGGATATATTTGTTTTCTTTTTATACCATGTTTAAGTTGAGTTATATTTTTTTTATAAATTATGATAAAATTAATAAATAATGCAGAGTATCCACGAAGTTTATTTACGGACCTTAAGACCCTTTAGAACCGTCCAACCTGAGTTTAACGTTACATGTAGAAAATTCGATCCCTTCTCTTTTCTCTTATCCCTAAGTATTCTGGATTGTCTACAGATAATCTCAAGTTCCCAAGCTAGAGGCAGTATTGCAAGCTATAAACATTCATGCGCTAACAAAATAAATATATACATTTCATGATATAATAAGCCATAGTTACGGAAACCAGAAATAAAATCAATACTATCCAACCGTAAAAATCTTTAATGAAAATAAACAAAAAATAATATATTTACATATTAGGTAACTTATAATTAATTATATATATAGTTACAAGACATGCAGTATTTTTATAAAAAAAATAAAATAAAAAAAATAAAAAATAAAAAAGCCTTTATTTGTTCTTAACTACATTAAATCGAATTAAGTAACTATCTTAAAATTTAAATCACAGAACCCCTTAGTGGGTAAAGGCCTCCTCCAAAGATGCCCAAACTTCTTTATTTTGTGCTTTTTTGCACCAATTTGAGCTTGCTATTTTCCTAATTTCATCCTCCCATCGTGCAGGTGGTCTTCCTCTTCCTCTCTTTCCCTGTGGCCCTCTCCACATGGTAACTTTAAAGGTCCATCTCTGGTCCTTGAACCTGGCTACGTGTCCCGCCCACTTCCATTTCAGCTTCTGTGCATAACTCAAGGCATTCGTTACTTCTCTTATTTTTGTGTGTCTTATCTTATCTATTTTCTTGACCTTGAGCATACTTCTCTCCATTCCTCTCTGGCAGGTGGTGGAACTTCCAAGTCTGGCATCCGTATGTCAAGCATGGTAAGAGGCTCGCGTTCATTACCTTTGTTTTTAAAGATGTTGATGCATTGCTTTTAAATATATCTCTTAGGCTCTAGTACTTGTTCCAAGTTTTCTGTACCCTTCTTCCAATTTATATGTCGTTATTTGCTTTATCGAAACTGATAGTTTTTCCCAAGTATATGTACTTGTCTGTGTATTCTGCTGGGTTGCCATTTATTTTTATTTGGTTTTTAAAGCTGTTTGTCATAATTTTATAACAATATCAAAAATTAGTCCCGGAAATCCCGGGATTTGTAAACTACAAGGACTAACGTAACTTTCAAGGTTTTTTCTTGGATCCTTTAGTTCCAAATGCAATGGTTAGCTATATTAAATAAAAAAACTTAAAAGACAAAATAGATAAAAATACCTTATCGTAATCGCCTTCTTCATGAATCTGCCAATCACAATCAGATAAAAAAAACAAATCCATTCAGTACTTTCGAAGATGAAGTTTAAGCAAACTATTCTATAATATTAGTACAGATTTAATACCAAGATCGAAGTTCTAAATTATATATAATAATTTTTGTCTCCAAAGCAGGTCTGCTTCATAAAAATTGTGTAACACGAACTCAAGGCAATCATAATACAACATATTGATTAATGAATAAAAGAATTACTTGTCGATAGGATACGTCTTCAATACTAATCATACTTCTTTGTTAAATATACCTTGACATGACGGTTTTTATCAGGACAACTCAGGCTATCGATTATGACTAAATAAAGACCGCGAACATCGCAGTTTCAAAACATTTGATAGTGAAGTGACCTTGTATATAATTGAGTGCTACTTGCACGTATTGGAATGTACCTTGACACTTTGGGTCATTTACTTTTCATGTCTTCGGATTAACCTGACTGACACAAATCATAGCGCAGTTAACCTATGAACTTTCAAACTTTAATTATTATTTTCAACTTACATCATATCAGCAGTAGCGAAATTGAATGTATGAGGGCCGAGATAATTTCAACGGATGGAGCCCTTCCTTCCCTAATACATAAATATATATATAAATAGCTTCATCCAGTTTTGTGTTATTTATATATATTTTTTTAATTGTATATATTATGTGAAATAGTAACATATAAACGCTATCATATTAGATTTTTAATTGCCTTTAATTTAGACCAGGGCCTCCTCCCGCTGGGGGCCCGTGGCATTTTGCCATCTTAGCCTATTGTTACTTCACTAACCATATGTACTTTGTATTACTATATACATTCATAGTCTGTATGGCCTACATCTAAGCATATATACAAATAAAAAAATATGATAGTAATAAAATAATAATAGTAAATAAAATGTAGCTTACACGTCTAAAAATACGATACTTTTTTAACAGGTACGACATTTAATAGGTAAAATCACGAACTCGTCCGATAACTTGTTACCAAAGCCTTTGTGAAATGAAAGATTAATAACTTGATTCTAAATTATGTCATACTAAATGATTTCCAGGTCACCTGATAAATGTAATTAACATCAAAGTTAACAAAACCACATGAGTGCAATTCCTTATTAACCAAGCCGCCTCGTTTAGTAATAGCAAACTGTCGCAAGCGCACGTCAGCTCATATTCAATACTCAAAAGCATGAATAAACTTCATTTGGATCTATTTAGTGCTGTAACGTGTCGGTGACAAGTTCTAGGCTAAACGTCAATATATTGATGAAATTTTGACATTGAATCTTTATCTTTTCAATCTTTTATAAGCCCCTCAAATAACATTGTGTTAATATACTTACGTGATTTCAAAAGTCTTTTAAAATGTAACCATGTTATCACAACATCTACAATGTATATGCTTACTTGTGCTTTTAGGACTTATATTAGCTATAACCCCATTCTGTATAGACACTTTTAGACAAGATTTATTTATTAATTATATAATATCATATATTTTTTGTTCATTTCGTTTTTAAAATTTCTATTTTTTTATTGGTGTACAATAAACTCTTTATAAAATGAAAGATTTATCTTTATTGTACATACAATAAATGCAATCGGTTTTATGGAATGGTATTAGTTTAATTCTTCTTTTTTATAATTTGTAGCTTCTAGCAAGTGAGCACAGCACCCGCCACCTCCTGGCAGTCATCGCAGTCAGCGCTGTCGCTCCGCCTCGTGTCGCCGCTATCGCTTTCACGTCGCGGTTATCGCCGCGGTGATAATCTGCATACTTCGAACCGTTATTGAAAGCCACGGTACTAGTTTGTGCGTGAAGGCTACAATAGCGGCACTTTAATCTGATATTTATTGACCGAGAGATAGAATGAGGCTATAGTGAGGTGGCCTAAATCTGGAGCTAATATGTGTAAATAATAATCTAGTGGTCTATGATCATCGTATGTAGCTTAGACTGGTATTAAAACTTCATTTGACGTTGAAACTTTTAGCGAGAGATTTATATGACACAGCTTTGTTTCTGATCCTGTGCCTGATGAAATATATATGAAATTATTAATTTATATGTACGAACTTCGATTCGAGATATGTGGATGGGCGTGAGTTATTGGTGGTGGATTGAGGATTGTACTCGCGCGCCTCCTATCAATGATCAATTTGGTTCCGGAAAGATTATCTTCTGATCGAAGCAATTTCTCTTCGGCCTTGTTATCGATAACATCAGAGGAACAACAGTTCGCAGCGTTGTGAATAATTATTACTTGTAATAAATCCACAAAATCTTTGTACTCATGTTTTTGATTATGAATCCTGAATACATTTGCACGATACAATCATTTAGTAATATAAATACACACCTAGTATAATTTGTTACAATTTATAATGTCATACTAAAAGCATTTTCATTTACCAGCATTTGAATTGCACGATAAAGTAAACAAGTGAGAAAGTGGATAAAACGGACAAAATTGAGAGCGAATGCAATCAGAACCAATTTTCTATTACTATTTCTCGTTGGACATATTCCGACAATAAACACGACCATCCCGCGAGCCGTGGGAATGCCCCAGTCGAGTAACGGACAGACGGACAAATGATGTTGGGCGATCTATTGCCTGTAATTGATGACGAGTATTGTACCAAGCTTTTGAAAGCGCCACGAATGTTTGTCTTCTTTCTGTTACCTTCTGTTCGTGTGTTTGGAATTGTTAATCACCTGCTTGTTGCCACAATCGTTTAGCCATCAAATAAACGCTCACACGGATAAACCATGAATTATTTCTTTATATACGGTTGGCATTCTCAGGTGCCGTTAATCCACTTGACATAGTTACCTTTAGGTACCAATTGCTCGAGTTTTCATTGTTAACTTTTATAAAAGTAGGTAGAGATAGACACAGTTCAATCTTCGTTCAGTAACTTATAATAATGTTACTCTGAATCAGATGTTTTTATTCGCTTACTAAACCATTTCTAAACGTATTTAAAGAGTTTGTAAGTTAGGAAAACAATGCTCGGACATTATTGAACCTTATAATTAAATTTGTGTCATTGTGACATTGGCATGATTTGCTTCTAATCTTAATAAATCTTAGCTCACAAGCATTAGAAATTAATCGAAGTGAAAGCTATTGTCTCCTATAATAGATGTATATAATCAAATTCTATAAAGGACAGTGCAAATGGTAATAAATTTAGAAAATAGTACTTACTGGGCGCCGGCGCCTATGACTACTATCAGCGACTTGAATCAGTGGCTTTGTCGCGGAAAAGACCACCGGTGGAACTAACTGCAGTCTTATTAAATTAAATTATAAGCGTAAAAATCTATATATTCTTAGATTTTCACGAGTACATATTTCAAATAAAACTATTTTTACGGATTAAAACTCGCGTATAATTTGGTTACATTTTTTATTTTAACCCGAAATTTCGAATACTTTGCAGTAATCGTGATCACGGATAGACGAGATGTAAGTGTCTGTCCCATCTATATATTACTGCGTCTACGAACATCACTATTACACAAGCATATGTATATATAAGTACATAATAAAACCCAGATTGTAACTTATTTTATAAATAAATAAATTGAATTATTTTTAAGAGGAAAAAGAAAACTCGAAATCAATAAACAAGAATTTATACAAACATACATTAAGATGTACTGCAAAACTATTAAAGATTTCATCTTAACGCAGCTTCGGATTTATTTCAATTAGTTGTTGATTCTTATTTAGCGATACAATCTGGTTAAACCGAAAATTACGACCAAGACGGCAGAGGCTCGCGGGCACTGGTCATTCATTATTTTCAATCTGTAAATATTGCCTCCATGCTCGATTGTTTTACGATTTACCGCATCTCGTAGAAATAATTAAACTATAAGGTTGTCACGATTATAGTAATTTTATTTTTATTTTATTTATTTTTCAATTTTTCTATTATAATATTTTTTAATATTTATAATATTTTTTTAATATTTATAATATTTTTAATTTAATACAAAAAAGTTATGTGTTCTTCGGAAAGCAAGAGGATCAGTGTAGCTTCTGTCCTAGAATGATGGAAAATTCATAAAATAACCTAATAAATTTCAAGAGACTAGTTTCTTTTCTTTTAGATTCGCAGAATCGCTGCGGCACCATAATCTAACTGAATAGATATATTTTATTTCAAGGGCCCCTAAACATTCCATTCCATCATAAAAAAAATATATTGAGATATTCATCATCATCATTCACAAGTGTAAATTGCCTTTTTTTACTGATAGCTATGAAAGTGCTAGCGGGGTTTTTGGTGGAACTACCCGGCAGTATCGAGGACACTGCCATCTCTCAACTCAAGGTTACCCTCTATAGACAAGCGGTAGCCCCGTAGCCTAAGTAGGACGCCAAGGGATCGCTCGCTGTATATCTTACATACAAGTATATATATATATATATATAAGTATATGGTAAGATAAAGTATAAAAATGTTCCTACTTTAAGATCCAAAATACAAATATAACTCAGAGCAGAATCGTATACAACAAAGCAAGTAATATATATAATCGTAAACGTATGTAAAAGACACAAAATATATATATTTAAGAGAGAGTATTAGGACTACATTTAAACATAGTATATAGTAATGTGTTACTTTTCTTTATTATTTTATTGGACTTTGAATTATATAAACCACCTTCTTCTAGCGATAATTTTATTTGATTTATAATCGATTATAAATCGAATAATGTAGATGAAAAGATTAAAATTTCAGTCCGGCGTATTATTATTAAAACTTGTGGAAAGGTGAAATGTTTGAATTTCGAAAATTTACTTCACAGGACATTTATCAATATTTAATTGAACATGATATCTACACTGAGAACAAACCAATTTATCGAAATATCGTGATCAATAATTACAGCACTCACGTTCAGCGAACTGATACAATTAAACTAGCGGTGCTTGGAAATAAATTATCTACTTTTATTGCAATTCCTTTTTATTTTCAACAAGGGTCTTAATTATTTATTTCCACTGACCCAGAAGTTTTGAAGCAACATGTTGAAAGTTTTGTACGTTGACGGTCTAAAGGGTTTGTTTATAAGGTACCTAAAAATTTTATAAGGTACCTAAAAATTTTCGTTTATTATTTAAAATGTTTTAATAAATAACAATATTTATTCAAAAATATACCAATTTTTATTATTATAAATTTAGTATTTTAACATTCAATTTAGCATTTTTATTTTTAATACAATAAAGACATCGAAGGCATGGCACTTGTGACTGGTGGTAGCAGAACTGTAGGACATTTTTTAACATTCTTTGGTAGAACAGTTTTAGGATAGTATTTGATTATATACTCTTTTGCTTCATTCTGTTTATAATTAAAGAATATAATTTAGAAAAGCGAGCGGAGCGAACGAAGCCTTCTGTGAGAGACTTTTCTGCATCCTTTGTGTAAGCATCAATCAAAAACGGTATATTCGAAAATTTCCAAATTTTGCTCAGTGATAGACATCACTCTGGTGGTGGTTTTCAAATATTCGATGTCGTTGAGGAATAATCACGGAAAAACTAAAACTTCATAGACTTCAATGGGAAAATTTTGCGCGCGAATGTTTAGCTTTACAATGACATGCGCGTGCCGAATTGTTTTAACAACTTTTGGCTTTTTTTTATTTTTTTTTTAATCTTGTAAAACAGTTGAGGACAGAATGCGTCGACGTTTTGAAAATGCAACTTCGGTCCTGTTTACACCTCGCTTCGCTCAATATTCTAACCAATATTCTAAACAAGAAATTGACAGCGCAGCGAGGCAAAATTGAGGTCTGGTTCGCGCTCCTAGGTAAAATAACTATATATCACGTTGGGGATCAAATGGTATAATAATATACCAAGAAACTAACTATACGTATTAGTACATATTTATTAGAATACTATCTATCGCCCGTATTTTTGCCCGCGTAGTGTGTGGATAAAAAGTAAACAAGACGAACTTTTTTTTTACCTTTGAAATCGCAATTACTACACAGGAAGAAATGCGTATGACAAATCACTACCGACATCTAAAATGATTGCTATCGCCATCGATTATAACGGCTTGCCCAACACAAAAGATAAATTTGCAACTCCTATTTCGCTTTAATAGAAATGAAATGCTCAAAATCCCATTAATGCACTATTTTTACTAACAACAAATTTTACTTTAAAATTCCCGTAAAAATAAAAAATCCGTACCGTAGGTTCTACGTCATTCGTACACAAACATCGATACATACAGACAGAATACAGATCAGCAATACAGATAAAATGTGAAAAAATTGGTGATTTGTTATCTATGTCGATAACTTGTTGCACCCCCATTAAATGTTTAAAAATATATTCAATGCACCGAACCAGGTTATTTACTAAAGGTATTAATTATATTTATATTTTAGTATAGGTATATGTATAAATTATATTTAAATTTTAGTTGGTATTAATAAATAAATTTAAGGATTTAATTGACAATAGAGGGGTACTCTCCCTCTGTTTTCCCAAATCCTGGAGATTTTTATTTCTCCTAACTTCTCTTGCCTTCACAGTCTATGTTTATATTTAAATAATACAGGTATATTAAATTATCTGTGTGTTTGTACTATTTGGCTAATCTTGAAAAAGTCTAAATAACTGTATATAAAGGCCAAAGTTCCACCTTCGCTCTCATTTCAACGTGATATTGATGAATTTTATCGTACACGTTTGGCGTAAATAAAACCTTTAAAATATTACAAGAATTTTTATTTTACTTAAGTATAAGAGTTCAACTCAATCCTCTTTTTGAACCAGCGGACCAGCTATCACTGGTAGATAAGACTAGAATAAAAATGTAGGCACGTAGTTTGTATTACAGGGTAGTAAGTATGCAGCTAAGAGGCAAACCGGTTTCATCCCCGAGTTTTAGACTGAAGCTGTCAGTTTTAGACTGACCATCTAGGGGGTGAGCAAGAACAGACAAAGTCCCTGGGACTAGAATACCGACAACAAAACCGAACGTAATAATTTTCGTATTTTATTTTACGACGGTAGTGAAGTTTTTTGTCCTTATTGAATTAAAGTTTTTGTTATAACACAATGTCTATTACACTAGGTGCGTCACGTGCACGGCGGGTGGAACTGAGCGATGCGTTGTTGCTGAATGAGTTTCGCATACTTCTAAAATTAGCAGAGTTAATACCGGCTATAATCTTAAGACTAATAAGAACTCGCGCAAAGAGTAAATACTGGCTATAATTCTAAGCCTAATAAGAACTCGTACCAGCAATTTCAAAACGTTCCACATGTAACTCTATGAAACTTGGACCATTTAATAAAAAACTACAATCAAATGTCAACAAAAAACTTCAGGACCTGTAAGTCACTGTTCTCAATTGACAATTTTCGCCATCCTATCATTATTCGTCTAGGAGTAGCATTAGTAACGAAACACACTTTTGACCAGTAAGAAAAATCAATAATTTTTTTTTACAGGAGTTCACTTACTGCCACCGTTCAAATGCACTTGGTTAGAAGACTATAAAAATGTCAGCAGCAATGAGTACTTTCATAAGTATAAGATATTGAGAGTTACAATATATATATATATATTATAATCATATTATACATAATTAATTTATACTTATGTATTAATGTTACTTCAGGGATATAGTTTTATGGATCTGTTAGCATCCTTCGCATGTTTTAAAACATTAACAAAATATTTTTTAAAATTTTGTTATTTTTACGTCCTACAAATTATTAAAAATATAAATATATAATATAATGCAGTTGTGACGAATAGATGGAAACAACTAAAATAAAAAATATCAGAAAATGTTAAGTGAAATGAAAATTTCACTTAACATTTTCTGATATTTGGTCTTTATAAATAAAGAAAAAATAGACACAATCAAAGGAACCTTATTTGAAAGTAAATATTGAAATATATGAATCTCTAAGAGATAGAGACATTCACACCAATGTATAAATAAAATATATTATATTCAACATTTTTATATGTTTGTTTAGTTAACATAAACAATGTAATAATTTTTGTATTTAAGCTTTCGTGATCCATGATTGACTGTTATATATAATTATCGAGGCCTGAACTTCTCATGCCGCGATTCAATGCTGACCCCAAATTGGTTTCCAACAAGTTGGGGGCAGTCCGATAATTAATTATTTATATACATAAATGTTACTGAATTTCAGAAATAATTCATTAATTATTGTATCAAAAAGTATCAGAATGATAATTAAAAATACATTATTTAATTTTATCATATTATTGTATTCAAACAAACAAAATAATAATATTTGACCCTACTTGATTACATAAGCCATTCCTATATCCTAAAAATAAACCACTGAAAAACATTGTTATTTTAGTTATAAAACTATAAATGAGTATATTAAAGCAGAGTCACTGCAACTAAACAAGTACATGCGTATGTATTTTTTTACATTACTATAGAAGTAAATATTTACTTCTATAGTAATATAAAAAAATGTAAAAATGTAAAACTATTCATCGTCGTCTTGACTTTTCATACATCTAGTAAAATGTAAAAAATATAAAAGCGTATATAAATGCAATATTAGTAAGTAATTGTACTTTTTTTCTAAAAAGTTCAAAAAGTATAGTTATGGAGTACTATCTCCTTACTCAGTTCTAATCGTTCAAAAAAAAGGATATAATATATACTTACAAAAATTAAAAAATACATACCAAAAGACTAAAACCCTTATATTAATTTTTGAGCATTAAAATTTCTTACAGCTGTAAAAATATACGCAAGCTAATGAAGTAAAATGAGAAGTTATTATTACAATTTATCCCTTATTATTACTGTTAATATCACATATTCGAGGAATGCATTCAATACTTATATATTAATTAAGTTATTAAAGTTCTTCGTGAGATTTCTTATTAGCAGCGACAAAGTTCTGAAAGTCCTGACGGCTTCGTACATGAGATGCACATTTCTCCACCAGTCGTAGAAACTCTTCAACGTCGAATGAGTAGTTTGTAAACTTGGCATGAGATACTCCTCCAGGTCCGTGACCCTGAAAATTTATTATATATTTAAAATATTGGTATTAACTATTAATTTAAATTATATAACAAAAAAATTATTATATTTCAATAAAAATAGTAGGATGTACAAAGCTACCCTTTCTTCTGTCTGTGTGCAGTTGGTTATGTGTGTGTGCAGTTGGTTATGTGTGTGTGCAGTTGGTTAGGTGTGTCAGTAGGATAGATTTTGTATGGATGTATTGCAATATTTGCTTGATCTAAACCAATTGATTCAAATTGAATTGTATTAAATTTTATTAGATCAGTTAGAACAAAATGTAATTGAATCTGATTTAATCATGCTGATCGGACAAATAATCTCTGAAAACTGCTAAAAGGGCTTTTTTTCCAATATATATAATAAGCAATTTTTTATATCAGTGATAAATTAAATCATGTAAAAGGATACACATATAAATATGTATCATCACACACACATACATTTGTGTGACTTTTATGTAACAACACAGTAACAAAGAAAACACATACTATTATGTAAAAACACACACACATTATTATGACCTTTCAGTGATATACCATATATTATCTATATTGTATTATCATCTAATAAAAATATATACAAACCTGATCCTGTTGTACAAGTTTAGATTTCTGTTCCCAAGTAACATATTTCAAGCCTCTAAGTCTGGCCAAATCAGCATAGCAGTTTGGGTCTTCACAGTTGTATCTGAAAATAGAAGTAGTACATTACTAGGTCCATGCAAGCGGGGTTAGCCTCGCGACGCAGTCGAGCGCATCAATGTCTAGAGTTAAATATTGATATTTATTTATGGATAAAAATTATGATTTGTGAATTTATTTATGCATAAAAGTTATGATTGCATGAGTTTCGTAAAGAAGCGTAAGTCAGCGCTCGCGAAACGAAAACGTTCTTTATGTTAACTATATGGGACACATTTTATCAATTATCTCGAAAACTACAATTACGATTCGGCTTATTTTCAACAAAAAACGAGTTTTGCTCATTATGCGCATGTGTGCAAAATTTCGTGCGTGTATCTCGTAAAATGAAAGAGGTTAACAGAGTTGAAAATTTGGGTAGTAAAGAGCTTCGCTTCGCTCAGCTCAATAAGTCAAAATAACTAAAACTAAAGTAATCTAGATAAACTGATAAACTTAGGTATAATTCTAGCCATTTATTTTTTTTAATTTATTAATCCGTTTATCTGTGCAAAGATATTACTGGACGTCATAATATATTTACAATTTATATTTTATTTATGTTTTGTCTTATTTATATTTATATATATTTATATATATTTTTGTTCTTATTTTAAATTAAATAATTTTTACGGATACCACAAAAACAGACTAGCTAAAATAGCAAAAAATAACTGTTCAGGTTTTTTTTAAGACTATTTTGACTACATAGGACAATTTTGATTCAAGAAAATTCTCGTGATTCATGCGAAACTAGAAGTAACTATTTACTATTTTAAAACTGGCCATTTAAAAAAAACCTTGAAGCTGTGACCATTTTTAATTACCATTACTACAAATTTTCACTGTTCCAATTTTTGTTATTTAAATTAAAACTTAAAAGAAAAAAAAATAGATATTTAAGTCGATTATATTATTTTTCATCGCTTCTGTTCGAAAAGTGTACCTTAGTTCCTCTATAAGTGGGAGCAAAATAGATCTTTTCGGATAGAAACTTCGAGCGGAAAAGTGATTTGAATTTGGACAATACATATATACATATACATATGAACATTCATAGAAATTCAAGGCAAAATGATATGAATTCCTGGCTGGTACGTGCTGGCTGCACGGTGAGATGCGCTTACTAAAAAAACAAAAGCGCTCAAACGACTTCTCTGTTTTTGTAATCAATACGTACCTATTTTCTCATAGAAATATATAATATAATGATGAAAAGTAGAGTGTATTACTCGAAAGCAAATTATTTTTTTGCTCGAGCGGTGCACTTTGAACCGCTCGCTTGTGATACAATCTCCTATTGACGTCGACTTACGGGACGCCCTGTATAACTAGAGATGTATTGATTAGTAAGATTTAATATAGTTTTGGCCGCTGAGATCGAATGATATAAATTCACTAACAGCTAATAATAAACAAAAAATAAAGATACTCACACTTCAAACACGGCAGCCCAATCAGGTAAAAATAACAAATGAGTCAGCCCAGCTCCGTGCATACTTATTAACACATCACTATTATGAGTTATATCCAGTTGTTTTGTGAAGGGCACGGACCTGTCATACACAACCCTTTGTACATAGTAGCCCTTATCTTTTAATAATGCTTCAACTATATCTTGCTCGTTTAATATTGACCGATATGTGGTTCCTCTTGATAACAGTGTGACACGGACTTTATCATTTGAACGCAAATTAAGCTTTACGTTCAATGAGTGGAGAATGTGCTTGGAAAAGGCGTGAAATAAGCCACTTCTTTCACATCCATATATCTGTTGAAGTTCTTTTGATATAATAAAATTGATTATATATTATTAATTGTTAGTTATAATATATTTTTATAATAAGGTTTCTGTGAATAAGTTTTAATGTTATATATTCGAATGTATATTTTTAATATCAGTAACAATTAAAAGGCCATAAATATGTAAATAATGTACATTAACTGTACAGTACATCAAGATAACTAATGGGCGTCGGAAAACATCAGGAAAAATCGGAAACATACACATTCGTAGTGAGGGCAAGAATGGTTCCTAATTTAATGATTGTACTATTAATTATTGTTTAATGTTGATTAATTTAAATAGGTTTTCTGTTTTAGAAGCAATACACATAATATCGTTATATATCGTGCAAAATATAAGGGTTAGAGCTATTTCGTAATCGGGTTTATAATATTAAAATGTCGTCGGTCATCTTCGGAAACACGAAGTTAGCCGATGATGATATGTTCATCACCATATTAAGTACTATATATATTATAAACCATTATTGATAGAAGTTCCTTAATCCTGTGTCATGCTGCCACTTACCAAAGGCGTATTATAGTACAGTCCAAATATCATGCGAGGTAAGAGTGGAAATACAACATTCTTGAAACACACAACTTTGCCTCTAAAATGTTTCAAATCCCATATAGGATTCGATGTAAATGCTTTGAAAGCTTCCTTGAATGCTGAATCATATGTAAATGTCTCCCAAATGAGTATATGATTGTCCTTTGTGAATGTTGAAGGATGTGTGGAATTAACATGCAGTGATGCATACAAATTGAAAAAGTCACAGAAATGGTGATACATGTTGACGGCTGGAATGATAATACAAATAGATTTAGTTAATATGTTGTGTTTGTTTGTGGGTGTGTGTGTGTGTATTTATTTTTATAATAAATTCTTCAATTAATAGAAAGATAACATTCTCATAATAGGCCAGGAGCAAGAAAATCAGTGGGCCTTTGTGATCTACATGTAGAAAGTATATTTAAGTTTTATCATCCATTTTATATTGTAAATAGTGAAAAAATAAATAAAAAGCAATTTTATTAGTAATTAGTTAAACTACTAATAATGTAAACCTCTTAATTATTTAACATTTTTTTTCACAATTTACCAAAATTTGTTTTTGTTAATAATTTACTATCACTATTTAAAATATTAATTATGAAACCACATAATTCTTAAAATAAGAATTGAACAGCAATTTAGATCTAAATAATAAAATGGTGATAGACATATACTTTGACAGCTAAAAAAAGTAGTGAATAATTTATTATAAGTAAAATAACTTACTGGCATCTAGTTTCATGATGTATGTTGGTTTGTCAATAGTTATGTCACACATTCCATCTGCCATGGGTGGTCCGGAAGTTTTAACAAAATTAACAAACTCAGGAGCCCAAGACTGCAAAGCACTCATATGTTCCGCTTCTTCCTTTAACCTCTCGGGATATAATTTGCAATAACCACCTGTAATTAATACAATTAACATTAAGTTACATATTGATAATTTTTTAAAGGATCTAAGTAATTTTACTTAAAATTTTTTTATTAATTACTTTGTTTAAACAAAAAACTAAAGTACATTTTTAATTATATTTGTTATGGACATAGCAGACAGAGTTTTTTTTATAAAATTTATGTTGTGGATTAACAATAATAATATTAATATCTGCCATATTGCCTACTAATACCAGTCTACAATTTAAATTTTTTTTAATGTAATTTTTTGGTATTTTAAGAGTGATTATATTATTAGTTAAGTTATATTCTAGATTACTTAAAAAGTAAGTAATGGGTAAGTACTAGGCAATGTATTTTGTGCACTTTTAGTATCAATAAAAGCCACAAGATGAAAAACTTTGCAGGTGCAAAATGGTGCAAAAGCCTAGTTTTAGAATTATTATAATGAAAAATATACTGGTATTAAGCCAAGCGCTTTTTATTGCATGAATTCATTTATTTTGAGTATTAACTAAGTTAGTGCAAAACCAAAAATACTTTATTTACCTATTTGACCAGGTCCAAGAATATCCATTTTATATCTTAAGTTGTCCCCTCTTCCAACCAAGCCAGTAAAATTGAGGAAAAGATTTCGACCTCGACAGAATCTGAAAATATTGAAATAATTATTTTTCTTCAGTATGCTATGCTCTTAAAAGTAATTTTATTTGTATAAGATATAACATAAATAAAACAATTTTTAAATTAATACAGAATTTATGTAAATGCAATAATTGTACTAAAAAATATCTTTAGTAAAAAAAATATATGATGCATACCTTAAGTATTTAGAGCATTCAACAGAACTATCTTGAGGATATGTGGCTTCACACATTACTATTAAGTCCTGGATCTGTTCCTTTACATAGCCTACAAAATATATTAAAAGAAATATTACATTTATAGTAACTTACAAAATATATAAAGGGCACACTATATATATTTACCAAAGTCTGCTTGAGTATAAAATGTATCATATTGAGCTTCTTTTGTTTTAACCCATCCTCTATGATCGCCGGGACATTTAGGTCTAACATGGTATGAGTTGCTAGTTGAGCAGTTGGTTTCATAACCCCAACAAACATTACTACCAATCAAAGATTTATAAGAGCAATTTAAATCATCTTTACATTTATTCTCCAATTCAGGGAATAAGTTAAATAGATATGGAATATGTTCTGGTGGTATATTTATGTCATTTAAATGTACTGAAACAATCTTGTTTAAGTACGTTAAAAAGTACATAAACAATATAAAACACTTCATGATTGCTCGTTAAACATGTATATCGCTTTCAGCTCACGTATTCCAATGACTAATACACTAAAAATTCTTTCGTATATAATTTTCACAACGCTCTACAACATCTTTCTCTGTTTTTTCGGTATTTTAAACAGAATAGCTATGTTTCTAAGAAGGTAGAATGTTTGAAATTTCAGTGACATATGGTAGTCGCCATTTGACAGCTCAACAGCTGATTTTTACAGGTCGTGTTTGTTTTGAGCAAAGGTAAAATATAAAACTCTTGTATTATTTGTATGTTTTATATAATAAAAATAATATTTTTTTTACGGTGTACAAGTGTATGTTAGGCCAAAAGTCCCTTTGATAAGTGAAATATACAATTCTAAAACTTTTCCGAATTATATGTTCAAAAGTTGGTTTAATTATATTATCTGGTCTTAGCTATAATAATGCTAATAGATAATAAATTAATATGCTAAAGAGATTTATAATTTTAAAACGTGGGGTATAAAAGTTAAGTAACATGAAACTTATTAATTACACTTCTTACATTCTACATTCAATAGAAATTAATTCAATTAAGTTGGTATTCCTAATGGAAATAGTTTTTATTTTAATAGATTATTTATATGTGTAAAGTAAACTAATATATATTTTATGGGTGAATTATAATTAGTAACCATGTTTACATGGGAGTACAATATTTTGTTTTATCTGTTTAGTAATATTTTGTTTGTCCTTCGGCAGATGTCACTAATCACTATCCGTTTCGCGCCTTTTCCGGAAATAAATCCGGCGGGGGTTTCTGGTTTTGAGTACACGTGAACAGCGTCACCCAATCAGCTGGTAAATTGTGAGACCGGTGCTGCACTGTCAATGTTTTCTTTGCGCTTGTTTTGTAGTTAATTACTGTATTTACTATTTTATATTAAAGTGTTTTAGTGAAATACTGGTTGAGTCTTGTTTATTATAGCTGGTTTATTTTTAAGACGATTAACGATTACGATTCTGACCTTCAAAGTTATCCTAAATATTGTCGCCATTTTGACCATGCTAGATAAAATTAAATAGTTTATTTTCATTTGTCCACCCTTAGAAATTTCCTAGTGAGATATGTAAATGGATACCCAATCGGGAACAGGACTACGACAATGTCCCACAATACTAGTGTAGTAAATTTCCTAATTCATGACGCTAATGGTTAGTAAGTAGTGACGCTAAATTCATTCTGATTTAGTATTTTTTTATTTCTTGTCTTTTTTTAATCTTAAATTATAATCATGACAATGGGGCGTTCTATTAATAAGCTTCATTACAAAACTACTGTCGGCCAGATGTTTACCTCGTATCATATTTTATTTTGTTATTGAATTAGCTTGTTAGTTGATAACATTTCATTTAAATTATTTACGAAAATTGTACTACGAAATCTTTGTTTTAGGACAGCCCCAAATGGTTAAAGTAGTCCAAAATACGAATAATCAACCCATTCCTCAGTTAAAAATTAAACAGAATCCTGTGAAAGTTTATAAATTATCTTCCTCGATAGAAGCAAATAATCAGGTATGTTTAAATGTAGGAAAAGAACTAACCTACCTATTTCAATTAATAAACTTGACTGAGTAACAAATGGGCTCACTTTCTTATCTAACAACACTAGTCTGGCTACAAAATTATTTATTAACCCAATGAAAGGACAAAACTCTTTACCTTCTTATACAAATTTTGTGAAGATTTCTAATGTTAAAATATATGGTGTCATTGTTGTGCTATTATGAAGAAAAGGTTATTTATATTATGTACATTTTCAGACCCCTGTGTTACAACCCATTCAAGTTACAGGCATCAAATGTGCTTCAAGTAAGCCTCATATATTAAAAAGTTATAACCATGATTTTTAGCTCATTATTGCATGTCTTTTGTTGTCTTAGATGTAGTATGATTTTCAAAACAGTTTTTCTAGTTATTATTATTTCTTTTCCATATTACCAGTAAATAGAAAAAAAGCCACAAAATAATTCATCATTGTGAGGATCATAATCATAATAAACATTTAACTAAACTTTGTTTTAAAATACCAAATAAAAATGGTTTGAGATAGCCATTACATGATTGATGTGATTCTAAGAAGCCATTGTATTAGTTGTCTAGGATTTTATGTTTTAAAATGGTGTTATTATTACTATTAACATTTCTCTTATTCAATTATAATAATTTAATGCTAAGTCAAAGTTACCTATCCATTATATGGTCTAAGGTCTTTATATTATAATAAAGAGAACTATACAAGCTGAATTTTCTGGTTCTTTTATAACTATCAATGAGATTTATCACTTTGAAATTATTTGATCTTTATCAAAAACCTCTTCTATAAATGTTATTGTAATAAATGTATTACAAATTTTGGCTTTGGTTTAAAATGGTCTGGTATTAGGTACATATTGTAGAGTACACTGTTCTTTTTGCTTCTTATGTTGAAATACACTCTTGAATATTTACTGTGACTTGAGACTTGAAAGATGTTAAAAATACATATATCCTTTCAGAATTGGTTCAGTTACCTGTTGATACTCTAGCAAGGTTACAAAGAATAAAAACTGAGCCAGAATCAACTTTGAATACTGAAAATAATGTAAGTGTTTTTAACTCAAACACTTTCTTGGGAATATATTTATTTTACATATTGTTTTGTTTTTGTTGCAATTGTTTCATCAAACAAATTTAACAATGAGTATTTCATTTAAATTTTGTAGTTCTCCATATTTTGTTTAAATCTTATGTATCACCCATAAACATTTATATTCAGATAGATAATCAAAACCAATTGGCTGAAGTTTATGTGGCACAGTCACTGCCATCAGAAATTCTACCTATCATAACAAAATCTGATCCTGAAGATATAGCAGAAAGCAAAGACAGAATTCCTGCAAATAATTCTATAATGTCTCATGCTTCACGGAGAAGACATGATTCTGATAATGACCCACCTGCAGAATAGTAAGTACAATCAATTATAATTACTATTAATAATAATAATTTCACACAACATTATTCTTTTCTTATAATAAGGCAGAAATGCAATTATTTTTAAAAATTGGTGCATTAAATTATTTTCTGTGAAAATAAATTTTATACAATATTGTTGTTAAAAAGGATTTAATTGTTACATTAAATTTATAGAACATACATTTTAAAAAATATATTGTATGAAAGCACGAGATTTTAAGTTTTAAACCATAATAATTTCATAAGCCCAGTGATACTTAAGTTGATTATATTTGGTTTATTACTAACTTTTACACTATTGTTGTAAATATTTAGGAGTGTTGAAATAAACTATGGAATGAACGAAGTTATTGAAATGCTATTGAATGAAGCTATTTACTGAAATAATAAAAATAACTATAAATTTATCAGAAATATTCATTATATTAAATTCTTTGCATGATTTATTTTAAAGATAAACTTTTTGCTCTACTATTTGTGTTGAAATTTATTAAATATTCTTTCAGCACAACTAAAAGACGTAAGCATGCTGATAAAGTGGGAAAGGGTCTTAGACACTTTTCAATGAAAGTATGTGAAAAAGTAAGAAATAAAGGATTTACTTCATACAATGAAGTGGCTGATGAATTAGTATTAGAATTTGCAGCTGGAATGCATGGTTCTGCTGATAGCCAAGTATGTATTCTTAACCATGATATACATAACAGATAGACTACAATATACAATAATATTCTTAGATCCAATTAATTTTTGTATGACATTTAAATGTAGGTAATTGAAGTCTATATAGAAATCAGGGAATAGTGATAATGCTTTAGATGCTTATCTACTGTGTAATTAATCTATTTCTGATTACCAATTAATTTATAATATCCAATGTGACTTGATTTTACTCTAGCAGAGTTATATCTTAAAATAGAAATTCCTTTCATAAACCTTTTTATAGTTTGTCTGTGTATAAAAGTATTGAACAATGGTTATTTTCCATATAAATAAATTTCATCCAGCTATAAAGTAGAAGCTATGCTTAGTTTAAATGTAACTCAGAAAATCTTACTTTTACAGCAATATGACCAAAAGAACATTCGGAGAAGAGTATATGATGCACTGAATGTATTAATGGCTATGAATATTATATCTAAGGAAAAAAAAGAAATTCGGTGGTTAGGGCTTCCAACTAACTCTGTGCAGGAATGTACAGCTTTAGAGAAGGAGAAGCAAACAAAAGTAGAACAAATACAAAAGAAAACACAACAACTACAGGAACTTATATTACAGGTAACAACACTATTTACATATAGATTCCAGAAAGCAATCTTGTGCTATCTTGAAAAAGGCAATGTTCCATTAGAGCAGTGGTTCCCAACGTGGGGCGTACGCCCCACTGGGGAGCAATTTGGCAATCGGAGGGGGGGCATTTCGATTTTTTTTCAGTTAAAATTACCCCTCTAGTTAAGGGCATTTCATATCTTTACATGGATTAAAGGGGGCATTTTCATATTTTTGCATAGGTTAGGGGGGCATTTTCATATTTTTGCATTGGTTAGGGGGGCATTTTCATATTTTAAAATCTCGAAAGTGGGGCGCGTACCTAAAAAGGTTGGGAACCACTGCATTAGAGCCAAAAAACCAAATTTTGAAATATTTGCAATAAAATAAACAGCAGATCTAAGTAAAAGAATTTCGTTAATAATTTAAACCTGGAAATTTTTATGTAGTATTTTTTGAGGTTTGAATGACGAATATATCTTATATTGGTGTTTTTGAGTTACAAGATTGTTTACTGACTTCGCTATAGGAAGTAAATTTTTATTACATCCATGATTACTATTATATATAAATATCTGTCTGTATTCATTTAATTTTAATAGATTCTGCTCAACAAGTTTTTAACTCATACATCATAAATAAGGGATTTATGAGCTTGGAGCATGAATAAATCGCAGAGTGAACTTGAGTACAGCAAGATAATTATATGTACATGAAACAACTATAATCATATAGAATATTCAGTATTTATGAATCATATATGTATATCTGTATACAGATCTGAATAATTATTTTATTAACTAACTTAGTTGAGAAGTTATAATTACATTTTATAACTCAGAGCGTTATTATAATTTCAGCATATATCATTTAAAAGTTTAATAGAAAGAAATAAAGATGCTGAGAACAAAGGTATCAAACCTTCACCTTCATCAGCTATTCACCTCCCATTTATAGTTGTAAATACAAGTGACAAAGCACTGATTGACTGTAGCATCTCTAATGATAAGTGAGTATAGTCATATATAATAAACATTTTATTGAAGATCACATTGGTCAGTTGTTAGTAACAATTTTTATTGTTATAAACTATGTTGGTATACAATTTTTTCTTTAAAACTCAATTTTCTTAAATCTCAATAAATTTTATTGTTAAAACACGCTTTGTATTACATAAAATATTGAGTTTCAACTTTGTATATAATATGTGTTTTCTTATTCCAGGACAGAGTATATGTTTAATTTCAATAAGAGATTTCAAATTCATGATGATATTGATATATTAAAAAGAATGGGCCTTCTTTTTGGTATGTATTCAACAGTCTTGTTTATATTTAAATTAGTTTTTTCTTTAAATTTATAAAAAATATATACTAAATGTTGACTCAGAGACACTAATACTTAATTTGTTTGTATATAGTATTATAATTAGGAATTTCGAGCCTGGTAATTTTTCGTTCTCGGAATTTCAAGATTGAAGAAAGCAATCTCGAAATTTCGGGAATATTAGAAGTTTATGGAATTAGATACACAGTTTAATGTCATGTGTAGAACAGCAACAGCAGATTAATGCCATGTGCAGAACAATACTTGGTATTCACTATTAAATGCCATGTGCAGAACAGCAATAGCAAATTAATGCAATTTGCAGAACCAACTTGGTTTTCACTATTGTTTAATTTTCCAAATTTAAGCATGACGTTATTGTCATCGATTACAATCGCATCAATGTTGTTCTCTATGAGATTTCAATTTGATAAAGACGAACTTTCAAGACTTCAACACAAGTTCGAGCATTCAATTAATTTTTGAATTAGACTAATGCCCCAAAATCTGCCTTTCACATCAATTGGACGTCCAGTCATCGAAAATGGCACTAAAGCACTGGCCTCACAATTCTTTAATACTATAAGTTCGGACTTTATTTAATTTTTATTTTGTGACTCTTTAACAGCGATTACAAACTATTATTAAGTCATTAACGATATTAATGATTTTGAAAAGACCTATACACTAAAATGAAAACATATGTTACCCTGTCATCGTCATTCTACCACCGTAGCCATTCTACCACCTTCGCCATTCTACCACCGTCGCTATCCGAGTACCGGCGCCATTCTACGACCTTCGCTATTCTACCATCTTCGCCATACTACCACCTTCTCGATACCACCCCCTTCGCCGTTCGACCACCGGCGCCATTCTACCATCTTCGACATACTAACACCTTCAACATACTACCCCCTTCGCCATTCTACCACCATCGCTATTCGACCACCGACGCCATTCTACCATCTTCGCCATACTACCACAGTCACCATTCTACCAGCGTCCCATCCGGAATCGCAGTAGGGTTCATCCTTATTACCTGGAAACGTCCTCGTCTAGTACAGTACGCTTTCAGCGATCTCTTATTTCGGCACGTGTAACCTCTGGAATACTCGTCTCGAGTGTTTCTTTAGCGATATGACTTGTGCTTCTTTAAACGGGGTTTGAAATTCCGTTTTTAATGTTGGCGGTTCTTCATTCTATTACATTACGTTTACTTCTATAACACGTTGCCTGCGGCGGTTAAGGCACTAACACAAACGTTTTATTATCCACAATCTGAGAAATTCAGCATCAAAGAAACGTCAAGACTACGACTTCCCACCCCGATGTGGTAAATTTATTGTAACGGAAGGGCTTTTGTAACAATCGTGTAATGTTTAGAATTATCTAGTAGTACTTATATTTATTTTTATTATTTAATTCAAATTCAAAATATCTTTATTTAAACAGGCATTTACACGCACTTTTGAATCGTCAATAATGACTAATTTTCTTTAAATAATTATTACCCTTTGTAAAACTTGTTCTTAATAAAATCTATTCTTATCTATCTTATTGATTACAATATTCCATGTCTTATAAAGGTTTTTTTTATCTTGTATATTTTATGTAGTCATATGCCGAGACGATTGTCGTTCAAAATTCGTACTAACGTCTGTTTCAATACTCTGTAGAAACACCGGTTTTTGTAAACGCAGTCTTGGATAGGAAAAAAAATTTAATATTTGTGTTGGCGAGCGCCGCAGTCTTTATACTACAAATTACACAATCGTCGTGTGGTCATTACATACACAATAAAAGCACGCCTTCGTTTTACTTTTGATCTCTGAGCAAAACAGTGAATTCTACCTCTTTTATAATAGGTTAAAAAACTATTTATAAGATTTGTTTTTCTAATCTCTAAAAATGCAAAAAATCTCAATTGTATTCCCGGTATTTGAATATCTGAGATACAAGGATCGACTTTCCTAATTATAATAATCAGTTTGTAAAAAGGTTTTTATCTACTCAAAATATAATTTAAGTTGACTTTGAGAAGCTTGAAAACAACTATCAAATATTTAGCATGATGGTTATAAGATACCTAATACAACTACTAGATACAGCGAAAGAATTATCAGTTACTGTTGATCAGGTCTGTAAATTATAATAAAAATTATAAGCATTTTTATTACTATTCCAGGATTAGACAAGGGCGAGTGTACAGAAGAAGAAATTGAAAAAGTCAAAAGTATGGTACCAAAATCTTTAGAAACCTATGTTGAACGTGAGTTTTTATACACCGTAAAAAATTAATTATATTTTATTTAGTTTTATTTATTAATTTATTTTAATTTAGTTTTATTCTATTTGATAATTATTTTTTAGATTGTACTAATTCGGTGCTAAAATTAGTTTTAAAAAAAATTAAGTTTACCCTACAAAAATATTAATGTTTAACTTAACTTTTCAGAAATGGGTAGGGGAACAAATAATACTCTTGCAGAAATTCTTGAAGATGTAGATGAGGATATAGATGACCTGGTAGATGAGGAGGAAGCATTAGAAGGAGAGGCAGAGGGAGATGACCAAGAGGCTGATGCTAATGACTACAGTGAAGACAGCAGTGACGTGGATGTCTAGTGACGGTCATATTATTAGTTTGTATTATATAATATCAATTTCGAGAACCAGAAATAAGGTTTCTGGACTCACTGGTGACATGAAAATCATGTCACTTTGTATTATACATTTAATGTATTGTGTTTTGTGTCATCAGTAATATTATCATAAGGCCTTGGAAAATATGTGGTTTTTATATCTCAAGCTATCGTGTTTTTATACCTTCAGGGCCCTTATTAGCTATGACCAGACAGACGTACACGTAAAATATCGCGTTACGAAAAATGCGCAAAAATATTCGTGAAATCTTATTCTCTATGCCTATGTTAAATTTTAAAAGACGTTGACGTGTATTATGTGCCATGAAAAACTGTCCACAGACAAGTTAGCGGGAAGCATACAGAATAAGATTATTCAATTCCACACCATGGTGCGTTTATGAATCGCGTTTAAATTTAAACATGTGTGACGTCACTAGTATTTTTGTAAGGAACCTTGTATGTCATAGAAATAGGGCCCTTTTGATGTTGATAAAGTGATCAATTTTAATCACATATTTCTATCTCCTGGCACTTTTACTAACATCCTAATAATGTAACATTGCATTGATTAAATATACAATTGATGTTTTATATGAATAATATATTTACCTAATATTTCAACTGATGACACATTTTTCACATAATTCAAGCATGTTGTAGCTGAAGTTTTTTTTATTAAATATTATTTGCTACATGTTTATTGTTAGTATTTGACCTATGTTATATAATATTCTTTTATTCGTTTTTGCATATAATTGGTTGATGACAAAAATAAATTGATAAGAAATTTAAATGGTTTGTTAAAATACTTTTTTAATAAGACATGATCTCATGAATAAAGTATTTCTCAGAATAATCCATTACAAGGAAAAACTTGCACAAGATGTTGACTTATATCTAAATTTATAAGTTGAGTCCATTTTTAGCAAATCTATCATTTATATTTTAGATTTGGAATTGTTTAAAAGATTGAAATAAAATAGATTTTAATAATGAATAATATTTTGTATTTTTTGTGTTAATATTCCAGATAAAATGCTAATTATTTTTATAATAATTTAAACATATCAACTGGTTATTGTAGACTATTTAAGACACCTTAGCACAATATTATATATTTTTTTATTAGGATGGTATCATTAGTATTGAATTTTTATACTAATGTGAAAATTAGAAATTTGCTCTTTAATTTTACCATTTCACTGATTCATATTTACTTATTGAGGTAACTGAAATTTTGTTGAATAGATAACATTTATATTGTAAAAGAGTTGCAAAAATAAATAAAAAAATAGACAACAGTAATATTAACACTAGACACTTATTGAATTTTCAGTTTTTTATTTTAATTAATTCAATTCAAATTAATTTCCCCAAATTCAAAAAAATATGTAATGTATTTAATATCTTCTAGTTACTGACAAGGGATTATAGAACAAATAAGCCTTTACAAAATAATTAATATTTATCTTAATATTTAAATAATTTTAGTACACATGTATGAGAACTTCCTTATTACTTTAAATCCTCATCATCAAACAAATCTTCAAAATCTGAAAAAAAAATATATATATATAATTTTCAAAAGTAATTTTACCAAATATTAAAAAACACATTACCATTAAAAAAATCTACATGAACAGCTTTTTCATTAGCTGCCAAATCCATAAGCAAATTAGATGGACCACCAGCCTAGAAAGAAAAAAAAATCTATATTAATATGATGACGCTGAAGAGTTTGTTTGACTAATCTTTAAAACAAACAGATGGAGGTTCATGAGGAAGAAACATAGCATTATGCTATTGCTTTAGTTACCATATTAGTAGATGAATTTGGTGGAACTGCGAGTAACAACTAAAATTTATGTTTATTTTTGTAACATACATGACATGGTATTGTTATCACTTGGATAGAAATTTATTAGTATAATATAAAACATTGCGTTTCATATATTTCCGGGTCGCGGACAGATCAAACGGCATCTTGTTTTACGCTAGTAAATGCTGGGATGTGAATAGTACTTCATATTTGGGCATCTGTCTTATTACTGTAACACGACGGTAACAAATTCGGATTTCGTTCTTTTGGTAGAGACCGGAACACCCTCATTGGGGGATACCGCCGGGGCCGGTGAGTGTTAACGCGATCCCGTGGTGTCCCACTAAGGCGATGAGGGCAACCGTTGGTCTTTTAGTGGATAGCCTTAAAAATGGCAGCGTCCTCTATGCTGCCGGGTAGTCCAATATAACCTCCCGCCCATCACCCTTCTGGGCCGACAGGGTATCCGTAACTGATTCATATAGAACGTTTTAGAGTTAAAATATAGAACGTTTTTGTTTCGCGCGCGCTGCGTCGCAAAAGCTAACCGCTTGCGTGGACCTAAGT
The DNA here is from genome assembly GCA_959347395.1 of Mechanitis mazaeus. Lineage (NCBI taxonomy): Eukaryota > Metazoa > Arthropoda > Insecta > Lepidoptera > Nymphalidae > Mechanitis > Mechanitis mazaeus. The sequence continues at coordinate 5,139,417 of OY365750.1, forward strand.
TATTTTAACACGACGTTTCGAAGGCTTTGCAGCAATTGTGTTCATTAACCAAATTATACGCGAGTTTAAATCCGTAAAAAAATAGTTTATTTAACATGTGTACTTGTGAAAATCTAAGATAATACTGAGCTTGAATATTTTGGGCAGCAACTCCTTAACATTGATACAACTTTAACTAATTGATAGAGGGAGCTAGGTTTTTTTCTTATCTTTGCGATTTTATTAATTTTCTGAAACCACGTACTATTACTTAATTAGTATAAATATATATATATAAAATATATATATATATATATATATATATATATGTCGCCTCCCAAAGTGGATCCTGATCTCTGCCAGCCTAAGTTCGGCTTTAGAACAGATTGTTTAAAGGTTTATTTGACCCAAGTCCACGAGGGAACGTGTTCCTGGAGGTTTCCCTGGACCGCGCCACCAAACGGTGAAAGTAACAGTTTGCCATTCGACATTTTCGATATAGGTGCTCCGGTTTGTAAATATTACAATATATTACATATATATATATATGTTACGGTTCAATATATTAGTTTTTAAAAAGTAATCCTGTCAAACAACTTACTGATTCACACCAACAATAACACTCGTCAACAAATAAACAAAATCATTTTTTGCCAAACGAAAATATAGTAACTAAACAAATAATTCTATATGAGTACTTTTACGACTCTGATTGTCTTACAATTAGGAAAAATAAAAATGTATTTACTTCATTACTAAAAGATTAACCACTCCACAAATAATAATAACCACATACTTCTTCTAAATCCATGTAGGGTCCGGCTCCCTCAGGAAACATTTCATCAGCAGCTACTGTGGGTTTCATGTTGGTTGCAAAATGCTTTAAAAGCAATACACAATTGTTTTTTCACAAAGTGAGAGTCTATATTTATGTATAAAAATATTACACCTCAACAAAATAACGTTTAGTAATTAAAAGCAATTGACATTCGTATTTTGACATATCTCTAATTTATCAGTGACAACTGACATACGACATTTGAATATTGGAATGTACGGTTGTACCAAAATAAAATAGTACAACAGAAATATAAACGACTTTATAGCTTTACCCTCATACCTATAACTTTTATATTTTGCAACATGACTCCTTCATGACTGATTAAGGCGTAATCTGAATATGAAGCGAACAGAGAAGAAAGAATTTTAGTTTTGTATATATATTTGATATTTAGTTAAAAAATAAATAGACCTATCCGTTAAGAGGATACCGTGTTATGACATATTTTAATTACTGTCTTAAATTCATCATTTTTATCTTAATTTGAAAAATTTAAAATGAAAGTTTAGTATGGTTATTAATATATTTTTTAATTAGTTGTTATTTTAAATGTTTGAAACCACTAGCATGCATTAGTTAGTTTGTCTTTTATCATCTATTCTCGTAAGAAAAAAAGCCTGAAAGTACGTAAGTAAGGCCCAGGACTATTGTGTTTCGCGTAGATGTCGCAGTATCGAGCATTATCCCAAATATGATAGTGGCCCTACAAGAAGACAATACAAGCTCAATATCAGCCGGAGAATCACTCTAATTACGTCGGTCACAACCGGAGGATCCAAAAAAATACAAATTTATTAACTTAAAATTTAATTCTTATATTTAATTTACAAACTACGTGATCCCTGCTCAAAGTTGGAGACAAGAATGAATAAAATGAATTAATAATTAAAGGAATACAGAAAGTGTAACAAACAAGGGTTTCAGATTTACATTCTAGGATTTTAACATGATACAATGCACCTGTGCTTAATTAGCGTTTCCACGGTTCGTGAGAATATAGTAAATGCTAATTTAACAATTTTATTATTAATAAGTATATATGAAATATCTAATAAATGATCACATAGTGTATGGGAATATAACACCTCCCTCCGCAGATCAGCAACTATTCCTTGAGAGAGTTGCTGCGATGTTGCTGGGATCCACCCTTATTTCGTGGGGATGAACTTCACTTTTATCTTGAATATTCTTATTTTTAGTCGCGTTACTTCTTTTAATGTCTTGCAAACGAAATCTTCTGTACGCCAGATAAATGCAAAGTATGCTTGCTCCAAAAAGCATTAAGTATACAGGAATCGTCGTATGATATAATAAGCTATGATCTTCTAGTTGAGTTAAATTAACTGGGGTTTGTAGAGACATTTTTGAATTTATTAAATGAAGCTTTTGAAGATTTATTGAGTTCAGAATTATAGGAGATATATTTGTTTGCACTTGATTTCCAAGGTTAGGTAAATCTATTATCCTTATAGCGTATCCTTTTATATAGTCGTTTGAATTTACAACTGTGATTGCATGTGTCTTGACATTGCACTTAAGCGGGATTTCCAGTAGAAAGCTGCCGTGAAGTGTCTTGTACAAATCTTGACCACAAGATATTTTAATTTTCATGGGTGTAGGGAAACTCATGATATAGTGTTTTTCATCCAGTTGTTCCAGCGCTTCATTATTAAGAATTACGGATGTTAGTTTGCAGGTTGAATCAAGTTCTTGCTTTTCAATCAGGTTTCTGATGCAGTCAGGTCCATCTCGAAGTGCATAGTTAGTTTTTTGTTCACAAACGTACAGAGAATTGGACTTCGGGCATTCAGCCTCCATGTACATAGAATTCTTACTAGAAATTGCTATAAAGGGTAGGTTGGGAATAAGGACTTGATTATATTTGATCATAGGACAGGGGTACGGCGATCGGTACTTTTAAAACTATAACTAATTGATTACCGATATAAAAATAACCTAATTTAATTATATCTAAGTTCTAAACTTAGGATTTCATTCTTTGAATATAAAATCCTTAGCTTTCTTAATATTTTATCAAGATCTACAATACTAATAATAGAATGAGGCGTGCTCGATGCACGTATAAAACCAAAAAAACTTTGTAGTTTTCGTAGTTCCTCTGATCTATATTATCACCTAAAATCAATAGATATTGGGCCATATGGGCATAAAGTTTCTTAATATTAATGTTATTAATAATAGAGTTCAATACTCTAGTTATATTAACTATTATAGTACTCTAGTTATATTAACTATTATAGTACACTAGTTATATTACCTGTACTGTCTATAGTTTTAGAGTTACATAACAGCCATTATTTCGTTAGACTAATATGCTCGTTTAATTTCGATTGTAATTTTAATTCGTTATTAGAATAAAGGTAATTAAGGTGAAGTTCATAAAGATATATAATATTATCTAACTGTCGCCTAATCATATATATTTGAGGTTTAACTAATAGGGTTTGGTTGTTAATAACATCAAGGTCTATATAATTTAAAAATGAACGAATGAGATTAATTTTTGTATCACCTAGTTTAAAAGGGGAGTAGGCCGGGACCTGATTCTAACGAATTAATCATTACTTCTTGTCCTCGCGTCAGTTGGAGTGACATTAGAAGTATCCTCTAACAATACGGGTTCTTTAGGGTGTCTTTTAAGTCGTGATTTAGCTACTAGACCGCGTCTCTTTTTAGTATAAATATATATAGGAAGGTCAGCAAGGCCGGTGTCCTGTGTGTAACGTGAAGCTAATTTTTGCCTACTTGCCATAGGGTTTCTGATAAAAACTTGTTCGTTAGGGGTGTATTCCCTTTCAGGCTCAAGATTTTTATAGCGATTTTCAGTTAATATTGTTCTGTGTTGTACTAAAGTCTTGTAAATTATATCGTATACTTTAATCATTATTTCTCTATGGTCTTGTATGTATTGTTGTACCAAATACTTCAAGTTAACAATTATGGGGTCACGAGGGTCAAAGTGTTCAGTAATTAAGTCTACAGTTTGTAAAACTATTGTAAGCTAAGACTGCAATTAACATTAAATTAATTATAGTTTCACTTTTCTTTACTAGTTTTAAGATCCTTAAATTTTCAAATATTGTCGAATGAAATCGTTCTACAATGCGATTTTTTTAAAGGCGTGTAGTAAAAAATGGTTGAATTACACTACTAATATTTAAATTTCTATTAAAATCTAAAATATAAATTCTCTTATTAATATCTAACCTACGGGTCCTAGATTGCCGTGAATGGAAAATCTTGGATATTTATAAGGATAACTTAAGGAATAAATGGAAGCAACTTCAGAACGATTCTAAAGTACTTATAAAAATTTGTACCTTTTGGTGTTTCAATGTTCGGAAACTCCTCCTGCTGCAACACGGTGTAGATTCGAGATAGCCGACGTCCTTGATTGATTCACTGACTCTATTTAATTAATTTAATTAACTAAATTTCGGCTATCCTACCGACTGCGCCAATTACGTCGGTCACAACCGGAGGATCCAAAAAAATACAAATTTATTAACTTAAAATTTAATTCTTATATTTAATTTACAAACTACGTGATCCCTGCTCAAAGTTGGAGACAAGAATGAATAAAATGAATTAATACAAGGGTTTCAGATTTACATTCTAGGATTTTAACATGATACAATGCACCTGTGCTTAATCAGCGTTTCCACGGTTCGTGAGAATATAGTAAATGCTAATTTAACAATTTTATTATTAATAAGTATATATGAAATATCTAATAAATGATCACATAGTGTATGGAAATATAACACTCTCAAAGCTCAAAATCAAAATGTTATCTATGGTCAGTTGTTACTGTCAAGACAAGACTCAAATGTCAAACATCGAACGATTAATTTTTAGTACTGATAATAATTGAAAATTGTGAATATATAGATAAGTTTCATGAATTATTATTAATTTAATAATTTTTATTGTATATATATCTTTGTAATTTCTAAAAATTAACCTATTTTAAAAACAATTTTTTTATTTTTCTCTATTTTTAAATCTATTATTTATATTTATTGTTGTGACAATGATAAGTTACGAAAATAAGGTTATACTTGCCCCTATGGTTCGCATAAATACATTACCAATGCGTCTGTTAGCTCTCCGATACGGTGCAGATATAGTTTACTCTGAAGAATTAATTGACTGGAAATTTTTACGTTCTAAACGCAGGTATAATGGTATGTTTTAAAACTCAACTAACCTCAAAATGTATTAAGTTTATTCGATTTTTATATTAAACATTACTGTAGAATACACCATACAAGAAGTATTTGCTGTTCAAAGCTCATTAAATGTTTTATTTTTAATTACAGATATTTTGAAAACAATAGATTTTGTTGATCAAACAGATGGAACCATAGTTTTTCGTACATGTGAGGCAGAAAAAGGAAAAGTTGTTTTACAGCTTGGTACATGCAGTCCTGATAGAGCTCTGAAAGTTGCTAAACTCGTGTAAGCACTTTAAATGAAACCAGTTCACTTCTTCAAAGTCAGCATCTGTATGTAAGAAGTAAGAATAATAATTTTTATTTTTTTTTGATTTTAGAGAAAATGATGTTGCAGCTATTGACATTAACATGGGCTGTCCTAAAGAGTTTTCAATCAAAGGCGGTATGGGGGTAGCTCTCATGCAAAATATTGATACAGCATGTTGTATATTAAGTACTTTAGTAAAAAACTTGTCAATTCCTGTGTCATGCAAAATAAGGATATTGGACACCAAAGAGAAGACACTTGAAGTGGTCCAAAAGCTAGTTCAAACTGGAATCAAAACTATTGCCATTCACGGCAGAACCAGAGATGAAAGACCACAGCATGCTGTAAATACTGATACTATAAAATATGTAGCACAAAGGATATCTTTGCCGGTAATTGCTAAGTAAGACATTTATTGTATGAAACTAGTAGTCCAAGATGATATAGTTGAAGCTGTAGGGTATAGTTTGTATTGTTTTATTGCTAATTTCCTACCATTTGTTATTACAGTGGAGGATCTAAAGAAATAGAAAAATATGCAGATATTTTAAAGTTCAAAGAAATGACTGGTTGTAGCAGTGTAATGCTAGCAAGGGCGGCAGAGTGGAATTGTTCAATATTTAGAAGAGAAGGGTTGTTACAGATGGATAATGTAATTATAGAGTATCTTAAACTCGCAGTTGAATTTGACAACTCACCTTCAAACACAAAGTATTGTGTTCAGAATATATTGAGGGAGTTACAAGAAACTCCAAGAGGTCGGAAATTTTTAGAATGTCAAACACTAGAACAAATATGGTTAGCATATGTTTATTTTTTATCAAGAAATTTCTGTTTTATTTTAACATTCACTTTGGTTTTAGTGCAATTTGGGACTTAGATCAATATTGTCAAGAGAAGCAAAGTGAATATCAGAAAATGGGTATACAAGGAAGGTGGCAAGTTTGTCCAGATGAGTTAGAGCCTCCAAATAAAAAATCAAAACTTGGAGAAATAAATCTAGATGATGTCTTACAGATGAAGGTAACTTAAAATAATAGAGTAAAACCATTTTATAATCTGCTATCATATTATTTTTATTTTAGGTGTGTTTCATTCGAGCTAGTTTCAATGATCTTAATTTGCCTAAGGCTCAGTTACATGGCTGGGCTGGAAAAAATGGGTTTAAATTACCTACTTATGAAACTCACCAAGTGGAAAAGCTATTTAGATCAATATTGACATTTAAAGGTAAGAAATATACCTCTTCATTTTGGGAGAAGAACAAAAAGTTTGCAGAACAAGGAGCTGCTTTAGTTGCACTATACCATCTTGAGTTAATTACTGAAGATGAGTTGGTGAAGCTTGGAAGTACAATAAAATAATATTTAAATAACTTGGATGTTTTATTTAATATATATTTTACATTACTCTTACCAATATACCTACTGCTGGTTTTTCATATTTTCTATGTTAGTAACAAGTTCTTTATTCAGGTGTTCTAGTTTGGTATTTAATTTGTCTTGCCTTAATAAGTCTTTTTTAAGGTAACTGCAGTTCAAATAACATTTATAAGTATCATGTAATATATCATCACTGCTAGCAATTTTTAATTTTTCATTTAAGTGTACATCCGACTCGGTTATATCTTCTAGAACATTTTGGATGCTTGGTAGCACTGGCATCGTGAATTTATGAGCCTCCATCTATTTTATGTGATAACAAAAATCCGTGTCTATTCCAATTATTTTCTAATAATTACTTAAACCTTGAAAACAATATAGTGTATTTAATAATTACATTCTGTTATAACAAGTTAAAGGAATTTAATTCTTTACCTAAATGTACTTTTTAACAATAGCTAAAACTTACATGTCATTTATGAATTGTCAACTGTCACAATTTTAGGCGAAGTATCGATTGAAGATTGACTCTTGATATTTGTTGCTAGCTTTATATTTTTTATGTTAAATATAATTATATAATATATGTTATTATTTATTAACTGCCCGCAAGCTAAGACAACCAATTCTTTTTTTTTACCCATTGTTTTGATCGGCGATGTATAAAACGAAGCGTTATAATTTTTTAATAGATTTTAGATTTATAGATATTTTAAGGATTCAGAAAACAACACATTATCAATTAACAAAAAAAAATATTTAGATAAATTAATGACATTTGATTATGATAAAGTCATGAATATTTAATAAGGATTGGTAGGACTAAGGAAGTGTCCATCTAAAATTATTAAATTGATAGCGCTGCTGTATCATCAAGGTTTACATTTTATCAAAAAAGAGGAACTTAAATCTTATAAATTTGGAAACAATAAATATGTAATACTAATAAGAGAATAAAATAATAAAGTGACCTATAATTAAATATATTTGCAAAAAATAACATTAAACACAGTCTCACAAAATGTGCACACAGATGGCGTTCAGTCACTCAACCTTCGTTTTAGGAAAACATTTGGCTATATATAAGAAGTATATTCAGAGTCGTGTCTTCAGGTGCAATACCCCTAAGAGTAAAAAAAAGGATATGTAAAATTTTATATTAAAATGTGCATTAATACACCCATAAATATTTCACCTACAGAAATGCAGAATATTAGCAATGCTGTTGAAAAATGTTCCTCGATTGGGCTAGTATTGGCTATCTGTAAGTTAAGTTGTATTAAAAACAACATTATAGAATTATTATTGATAAATCATAAGTTAATTATTTATTTTCATTTTGAACTCATACTAATATAAATTTTATTACAAAATAGCGTCAATAGAACATGATTTGAAATAAAGGAATTCAAAATTAAAAAAAAATAACCACACAAATTTATAATATGTTTGCTGAGATTAATTTACCGACTTCGAATGATTCAAAAAATTTAACCTATTGTGTTATATCGTTGAGACATTTGTGAATATTCCAACTTTTATATAATTATTTTAATGGAAATCATAATCATTTAATTTCAATTTCTATTGTGCCTGTTTTTTTATCTCCATTATTTTTTATGATTCTTCTCTTAATCATAAATCTCGGAGAATGAATATGTATAGTTCTAATAAATGTTATATAAATCAATAAAATTATATTCAAATAAAAACAAAATGAGATCTATAGAATCACCATTACAAAAGACTTTCTCGTCCAGTTTCTCCTAATTTCCTTGCAGGAGTATATTAGCTTGAACTTTTAGAGGACGGATATTTTAAGATGGATAAAAGATTAACTTCAAAACGGGCCCTGCTTTGTAAATAAAACAGATATAGAGTAATATTTATATGTTGGAGGAATCAAAAGTGAGTTAAGGACAATAACTTTTTCGTCTGCAATAATAATTTTTATTAAACATATAATTTTAGATAAATAATTATCCGGCTGTACTACGTAAATACTCTGAAAATGACGGCCCGAATTTGTGTCCGGAATAATTTCGAAACTATTTGGCAAACTTCGATAGTATTTATGTGAGTATAGTATATATCAAGAAGTTAAATTTCACTCCTTGAGAGACCATCGAATGGTAAGAGATGAAATTTTTCTTTTTAAAATATTGCATCTCCTACAATTCTAAGCAATATTTATTTCAGTTGTCCTAGATTGCAGACTCGTAATAAAACTTTATTTTTTGTACCAAATACTAAAGGAAATTACACACGTAATTCCTATGCTTATCGTGCTTGCAATGTCCACAACAATTTATTTCAAAATATTGATTTTAATGTTAAACTTTTTTTTAATGTAGTTTCGTAATTTTGTATTATTCTTTCTTTTTGTTTAATTGGTTTTTACAAAATAAATGTATTGTTTTATTCAATTTTTTTTTTCAGTAAATTTTATCTTTTGTTGTCTTGCGATAGTTTTGTGTTTCTATTAATATGTGAAGACTTTATAGGTTTATGTATATTTTTATTGTTCCTATGTATGTGTTCAATTTAACTGTGTCTTCCTAATAAATAATTAAAAAAAAATAGTTGGATAATTATATATTATAGTAGTAATCATGAACCTCAAAAGTTTAATAAGATTATTTTGTTAAAATAGAATTAATATTTCAATAGAAATAAAAAATTATGAAACCGTAGAAAAAAAACTAAAATTATAATTGACATAAAACATCTGATACAAAATAGACTGGCCTAAACAGCCGCCATATTACCATCTAAGGTTTTAACAGATAGATGAACATTAACAAAATCAGGCATGTTAAATATTATTGTATTGTTATTAAATATTATTGTCTCTGATTTAAAATTAATATAAAATAACATTGTTGCTATTTTAAAAGTATTAGCTTTTATAACTTCAAATTAAAAAATATTATTAAAGAACAAATTTCTCGAGTCATGAGCATCTTAAAATAAAAAAAAAAAAATAGAACACTAAATAAGACCTAATAATAATTTCAGTTCTTATTTCAACTCTTAGCTTGAGTGATAAAAGTTTTGGTATTATTTGAGTGACTTGAGTTATTTGAAAGAACAAGTATATTACAAACGGGTATAGCCTTGAACTTGGATATGTTTGTGTTTCGATTATTCTAGTAAAGAGTCGTGATCGCTAAATGATTCTTCATTACAATAACAAAATATTTATTCCAGTTCGTAATATAGAGAATCTGGCAAGCCATTAAGAAACATGTATTTTTGGTTAATTATTTAGAAAAAAATATAGTATACACATAATAAGTGTAGAAATTTTTTACTAAACATTAATACCTACCATATATTGTGTTTGGTTAATATTTTAAAATGGTAACGCCTTTGCCTTTTAGTTTTGGACCACATCTCCAGGACACAACTGGAGATAATTGAATTTTAATATTGACAGCAAAACCCTTAGGAAAATTGCCGAGGGTTTTATTTTTCTCTTTACAAACATTAAAAAGAAATAAGAGAATTGCAATTTTTTATTTTTTAAGTAAAACTTACTATTCAAATAATATCAATTGGCCTCAGCATAGTTTTTAACGGACATTACTCTTAGGACCTATTTCTCTATTTTAACTCTTTTGTTTTTTTCTGACGATATTTCGGATTATAATCCGCACCTATTGTATATGCTATTTAGAACTATATAAGGCATATCAAATTTATTTACTTATAATACATTTATTGAACTTTCATAAGCTTCAGTTGTTACTAGTAGGAGTTTATGGAATTATTTAAATATTTTTTTGTTTTAAGCCACATTGAAGGCATATATCATCTTCTTTTTAATTTTAATATAACCTATAATAGTTGTACATAAATTAAAAAAAACTGTATTTTTGGATTTGTTCTGTGGCTTGGCGCACTTAAAAACTTTTTAAATAACTGTTCTCGTTTTGTATTTTTTAATATTATTGTATAATATCGTTGCTTTATAAAATAAAATCCATTAAATAAAATTTTAGTTTTTGTAAAACAAGGATGTGGTATTACATAAAAAATAACGCCGTTTACGTCTACATTTTCAATTTAATTCACAAAACATCGTTCTTAGAGCCACACTTTAAATATTATATATTAATGTGTTTAGTGCACATTAAAAATATTATTTTCTTGATGTGTGATTAATTAAATATATTATTTACAGTGATTGTTAGCGAATTATTCTAATAAATTACGTAAATATTTTTATTTTATTATTTTAAACAATTGTATTTTAACTCATATTGTATTGATATTTTTAAAATAAATAATGGCCGCTTTGTTTCGATCTAGGACCTTTTGAGTAGGGAAAGAAATTAAATATATCAATATTTAAGTTAAGACAATTAAGGTTAAAAAAGAAATATGAATTATTAAAGTTTTCTAAGATTTACACGAGTACTACACATTTGAAATTATTAAAGATTTATTGTCTTTTAAAATATAACAAAGTATAGAATACATATTTGACATTTCTTGTGAAAACACAATTTAGGGTAGGTAATACATATTATTATAATTTTGTAATAATGTTTAGTGAAAAATTTCTATAGATTATAAAATTATTTATATATTAATTAGGCTGCATGAGGTATTAAAAGGCGAAAGATCTAAGTGTCGCAGTGGAATTGTGTGTAGAGTTTTTAATATCAGTCTTTTAAAAAATCAAAGCTTTATATACAACCAACATTTATAAACTTTTAAATTGTACATAAAACAGACGATAGCCGTTATCAAGATAGATGACACTAATAATTTTAATTATTACAGATTTTTTAGTTTTGTTTTTAACGGTCACCCCGTGAACACGGTTTATGAAATTCAGCCGAAACATTGGAAAATAAAAAAAATATATTTAAACTTTTAATTTGTATTATAAATAATGTCTTAATATTTTTAGGGACATCGGAAATAAATGAATTTGATATAATCTTAGTTGGGAGTAAAAAAAAACGAAAATTCGTTGTTTGCAATAATATAACTATTAAAAAAGCAGAAGAATAGAGAGTTTAAAATTCACTTTGATGTTATCCTGAGGAAGGTAATAAAAGTAGTAATAAGTACAAAATAAAAGCTTCTAATGACAGTCTAGTTGTTATATTTTTAAATATTTTTTTTTGTTTTAGTTTTCATAATATATGCATTTACAGAATATTTAACCTATTATTATTTCTTACGATATTTATATAAAATCGGTTTATAGTTATCTGTTCATCGCAGAAAATAAATAATTTTCTACTTACATATTAGTTCAATACGTGGTAATCGGATGGATTAAAAAACATATAACGAGAAAAGTCTTAAGAGGCCGAAACAACAGATATGATATGGGTGAAAAATAAATACTTAATCAAAGTAAATAAATGGGTAGGTTTATGATTATGATTATTATGACTTGGAGTTTAAGATCGGTATTAAGTATAAGTATATAAAGACAGAAAAAAAAATTCTTATATTATTTTAGTCAAATATATATATACCAAGTTATCAGCTTTGATGATTTCTTTCCTTAAAAATGAGCTTTATAGTATCCATATATTATACTATGTAACTTTATCCAAAGATGTCTCAAATTTGAATCAATTACACAATTCACTTGAATCTTTATTTCAGTTGTTATTAGATTCATGAATCTTTCTTCTGAATTTGTTTATTTTAATACTATCAGTTCAAAAAAATATATATATTGTCGGAAATTTAAATAATGTACTAAAAAAACCGTTTTTTTTTTTTAAATTATTAGGTGCTTATTCGGCTTTTATACGAAAGAATTTGATCTTTATATTTTCCATTTTTTTTTTCAATTTTTTTGACTAATTCCACAATTTATTTTATTAATAAATAATACATAATTCCATTTATAGAACAGATAATATTAATACTATAATGTATTCATATTAAAAGTTTCTGTTTTGATTTTACATATATTGTAAACTTATTTACATTTATCTAACAATAAAACAATCATTGCAATATACATGTACTTACGAGCAAGGTATAAACGAGGACTAAAATACTGTACCTATATTTTAATTTATTTTTAAGTTATTTAATTTCATATTTTGATACATCAGCTTAATGTTTCTTGGTGTTCTAAAACTCTCAAGAAAATAAATCTAGTTTTATAAATATATAAAGGAAAATAGTCCTAAACGAGGATAGTCCTAAAACTCTCAAAACTTTAAATCTAGTTTTATATATTGTTTTTTAATACATGATGATAAATACGATCGCGCAGGTCTGGTCTGGTGTTCTGGTACAGCGAAGTTATTTAGGTGGATAGTTTGTGGTTTCCTGTCGCGACCGCTACCGCATCCTTCGCTCCATTCGTTTGCGTTATATTTACTACTATATAAAATTATATTATTATGATTCAAAATATACTATATTTTAGCAAACACATATAACTATTTTCTGTTATGTTCATGTTTAAAGGACAGGGTGTTATTTTTTAATCAATATAACAAAAATAACCATACTTACAGAATGTGTTTTTTTTATCATATTCCTATCTCCTTGGAGGTCCTATCAAAATAGATTTTTTGTTTTAGAAGAAGCAAGACTTTTGAGTTTTTAGAAGAGTAGTCAAATAGTAGCTAGTAACCTTAAAAAAAGTTAAATTAGAAATTTGAGTAAAACAAAATTCTTTTAATGATGTTTTGGTTCGAACAGGGAAATTAAGATTGTTGTAATATTACTTTCAGAAATGGCGATAGGGCTCCAGGGCTTGTAAATGGGCGTCAATTGGATGATCTTCTACTGCTTGTTTATAAAAGTTTTTTCTTTAACGGTCTTTCGCAGGACCCTGTTTATCATGTTAGCAGACAAATATCATAGACAAATTAATTGTTATTCTATACTCTTCTATACTCTCTTTGGAAATCTTTAAGTTATTTGGTAAACAGAACAAAATGCAATACAACACATATTAGATAGAGGAATGATATAAAAAAATTTAGGTATAACTACTTCTAGTATTTTCTTAGATTTTTACGAGTACAAATTGGAAATAAAACTATTTCTTACGGATTTTTTATTTGAAAGTAGTTTTAGTATTTTAATTTTAATCCATGTTCGCGGGTAGACGAGATGTAGACGACACTTACATCTCGTCTACCCGTGAACACGATTGTTGCAAAGCATCCGAAACGTCGAATTAAAATTAAAATGTCACCAAAATTATACGCGAGTTAAATCCGATAAAAAATTGGTTTTTTTTTTCATAACTACTTCTGTTTACAAACCTCCAGCAGAGTTCAATATTTGGTTCTTAATAAAGAAATCGATTATTGATATCGATATTTATTTATTTTTTATTATTAAAGAGTCGCTATAAAAGTGTCTGCATTTTAATTTTAGGAAGTATTTGGCTCAGTGTATTTCTGTAACCTGAACTCTTTTAAACAGTTCATTCTCAAAACATAATTTACAATTATATTTATAACGCCGGTAGTTCAAAAATTAAAATAAAAACGTACTGAAAATTAACTTGATTGTATTTATTGATTAATTTTAAATTTTTTTTAAATGTAATATTACACTCTTTGTCCGATCCGGCAGCTCTCTCCAAAATGACTAGCTAATTTACTCTCCTCTCCTTACCATAACTCGCCCCTCCTCTCCACACCCCGCCTCACAAGTGACGTAATGTTGCCCATTACAATTTGGTCTTAGATTAACTACACAATTTTCATATTCCCTTTCATTTTTTTAATCCTACTGTTCTAATACTTCTTTGTTTTAGTTTTGTGCTGAGTCGATTACAACCTATTCCGAGTGCCCAAGTGTGTATGTAGATACACATGTTAGAGAACAACAAGAGCTTGTGAGTCCACAAAGGTTCCTCCATCAAACACTATCACATCTACGAAAGTCTTATAGTAAATATTATTTTCATCTTATTTTTTCGGCCGATTGGTCTAGTGAATAGTGGTTGGTGGCCCTGCTGAACCAAAGATCATGGGTTCAATTCCCATACGGGACAGTTGATCGTGTGATCCCCAGACGGCTGTTTCGTTTCTGAGTGGTATTCGTGTACGTTATTACTAAGTTTGTAAAACCCCGCCTTATACAGAGATTATTTCATTATTTCTCTAGTGCGGGAATGAATGTTGTAAAAAATAATCGTATTTATTTATTTATTTATTTATTTATTTATTTAAACTTTATTGTAAAATCAAAAAAAAAAGAAAGAATTACAAAGGGCGGACTTAATGCCTGGTGACATTCTCTGCCAGTCAACCCGTGGTGCAGGTGACAAGGTGGAGTAGGATTGTCCATGTATTTAAGTGTTTATAATCTATGAGTTCTATTACATATTATCTGGCTGTACTCAAGCAAAAACAAACGGAATCTGCATTAGTTTCGACTTTTTACGCAACCATTCGGGTCTTTTAGACATGAGTTTGGAACATGGCGGAATCATCTCCGCAAGGACAAATTCGGAGAAATCCTGATAGTATTTAGTAGGAGCGACCGGTTAATTAAAAACAATATTACAACTGCCAAGATTTGAATATATAAATATATTTAAAAGAATGTTATAAGTGCCAAAATTTGATTTATCATATATTTTAGTCCTTTTTTTTAACCCAAAATTTTTGAATTTTTGAACTGCTCAATTAGATTATTTTACTCAAAGTGAAAAGTTCATTACGGTAAGTCCAAGAAGAAACACTAGCAAAAAACTACATAGATACCCGTTCAAAATTTTATATAAATTATATTTGTCATATAGTATTGGCCGTTGTGGTCGTAATCACAATTAATATTAAATTAAGTAATATATATAAATATTATTTCGAATATGTAACATATTCTTATTCTAATTTCTCTCTATCGAAGATAAATTCCTAATTATTATTTAATGTCAATGTCAATGTCAAAGAAAAATAAAAATATGCTTTAAAAAAATAATTTAAATAATTATTCTGTAGGAATGTCGTAAGCTGTCTCTATGGTCACAAAATATTGTATTAGTCTTTTATAAAAGCAACATACTATATATCTATTAGTAACATTAACTATGCTACAAGTTTTATATGAAATATGAATAGCTATAAGTATTTATTGAACTAGAAAATATGTGATCTCATAGCAACTTATTTTTTACGCTTCGTGGCTAACGCACTTGGCGTTGTATTACAATCAGTTCTAATAAATATCATATTAGATAGTGATGGAGAATAAGGTATTATTTTATGAATAATCCTTAGTTTTATTAATATTTTAATTAAATGTTAATAAAAGCATATTATACTGGCAACAAAAAAGAGTATCTAATAAATAAAGTAGTTTGTATTCATATTATATTGTCTATCGTTTTTTTTAAATTTTTGTCTATGGTATGGTACTAGGTATGTTGTATACAAAAACTGCATGTGTTGAAAATCATCGTTTATTATTACATAAGAGTTATGTTGATGACTTTTATGATTTATTATTCTCTTGAGAAATGTCAGTTCATTTAACATAACCACAAAATATAAGAAACTTTTGAATTCCGAGTCAAACCGCAGACTTTCATTATAGCGGGACCCGCATACAACTCTGAAGTGCGACTTCAAAATATGGCTTCACGCAAATCAATTAAGCATAAAATATATCATTAGAATAAAGATTAGAAACCTTATTAAAAATCCTTGGGTATTCATTCATTCATTCATCATAAATAAAGTATGAAATACAGTAAAAAGGATTTTCGATCTGAACTCATACCGACATAAGTTATGTTTTATAATATTGATTAAAAAAAAATATTGTTGACGACAGAATGCATCGACGTTTGGTAAATGCAACTTCGGTGCTATTTGCACCTCAATATAACACATACCGAGGTTTTTCGAGCGCAGCAAGTCAAAATTGAGGTCTGGTTCACGCTCCTAGTTGAGCGAAGGTCTCTATGTAAGACTTTTCTGCACTCTTGTTCAAGCATCAATCAAAAACGGTATATCCGAAAATATCCAAATTTTGCACACTGATAGTTGATATCTATCTGGTGGTGGATTTAATAAAGATTTCAAATATTCGCTGTCGTCAAAAAAAAATTGTTAAGGACAGAATGCGTTGACATTTTATTATTGCAACTTCGGTGCTGTTTGCACCTTGCATCGATCAATATGGGTAACACATACCGTGATTTTGCGAGCGCAGCAACTCAAAATTGAGTTCTGGTTCACACTCTTCGTTAAAGTAGAAAAGTTTGTTTGTTTAAACGTTTGTTTGTTTAAAATCTTCAAAACAATCCGATTTGAAATATTCGTTCTGATTATAATAGACAGGTTTTTGAGAAAGGTTATCTAGCATTACCATACTACTCTTAGTTATCCTAATAGTAAATGAAATCATTAGTCCGCGTGTGGAACCGCGAGTAACAGCTAGTATTTTATATTTATAAAATATTGTAATACTGAATCTTCTCTCAAACAATACATTATAAAACGATATTTAAACAATTGACAACGGTCCGTCAGTACGTGTCACCCTGTTTTGTATTGAATATTTAAATGACATGCAACGTGACACTCGTATGAGACGTGAACGACATATTTTTATGAATTCAATAAGGACCTCTCGAATATGAAGCATCTCATTGCAAGGGGGTCGATTAAAAAATATATTTAAACTTGGTATTTGCACTTGATGACAACAAAAGCGAGTGTTACGCAACAATCAGATGGAGTTTTTTAAATACATTTATATATAATAGTGGCGAGTTAAAGAGTAATAATAATATCTTTATTTTGAGCTACACAGGCACAATTTGTTAATAGTATGTCAAGTTTAAATAAAATGTTAATTAAAATACAAAAAAAAGTCTAAGTAGTACAACATGAAAAATTTTTTTTTGTCCTTTTTAAACATACCAATCTAGGAACTCTGATCAAACACTCAATTAAATAGGAATCAGTTTTAGTCTCTGATGTTCTCAGAACATTGTTAAAACTTGAGGTTTACTTTTCAGTAAGAAGACCGCTCTAGTCCAAACACTTAAAGCTGAACAAAATATACATTTTTATTTTACATTCATGAATTTTGCTCAATTCTTCATGTTATAGAGACATCAAAAAGTATGCAGATAAGCTAGAACTTGTCAGAATCTGTTATCCCTATGAGCGTGCCGGTACATAATCATTTAGTGGATCTCGTAAATAAATTGAGAGCTTTGTATAGAAAAACAAAAGGGGGTTAAGTTATTAGGCCGAGGAAAGGGCACGCGTGCGTCGCGCGGGTGGCGGCTCATGTCTCGCTCTGACGGTAAATTAATTACTTCTGGGGGACAGATGATGTCTAGAGGTACGTTTTTTCTTTAAAATCGATAAATCTATCTTTTCAAAGTTGTTTTAGGATACTGATACTGTAATATATTTTTCTTTATCTTTGTGTAATTTGGCCCTGAATTCGATATATTAAATATACTGATAGTAACGTCAAGGGAACATTAGGATATATCTCGTCATGTTACACTCAATAAAAAAGAACTAGAACGATACCTTAAAGAATTTATTATTTTTGGTTAAAAATATATATTTTAGATAACTAGGTATATATTTATTACGTTTGAATATATAAATATCCTATTAAGATATTGTAAGTAAATCAAAAACAATCTATTCAAACAATAAACTAGTAACGAGACAAAATCTAATAATTCAATATTTTATCTATAAATTCAGATTTAAGAGCAAGTCGGGGTCAGTAAGAAAAAATTAAATCAGGTAAATCTATACTTAAAAGTTTTAGCAATTTAAAAATATGACATTTTTAATTCGAGATATTTTTTGTCTTTAGAAAATATGTAATATTATTAAAAATAAACACACAGACAATAAAAGATAGAAAGAGAATTTAATCATGTGACATATAACGTTGTCTCATTTAACTGACTTTATTTAAAAGTTGAATGATATATCTGTAATGGCGACGCGAACCAACTGTTCCAGTTGTTCACAGAATTTACGAGCGCTCTCGAACACGGCAAATACATTTGTTAATAGACGCATTAGGCTTAAATGCGCATGCGCGGCGCTTAATGGCCGACAGATTGTCATGTCTGCTTGTTTGTAGTCACTCTGACAGATCCGTTAAATTGTTTAGTAATTTATTTTATCTATAGCCATTAACAAATTGTAGACACTATATACGGCGGGTGGAGCGGAGCGAAGCATTGTTGCTGAATGAGTTTCGCATACTTGTAAAATTAGCAGAGTAAATAGTGGCTATAATCTTAAGTCTAATAAGAACTCGAGTTGCGATTTTAAAACGTTCCACATGTTAACTCTATGAGATACACTTTGAGCATTTAATAAAAAACTACAATTACAACTTTCACCAACTTCAAGACCTATAAGTCACTGTCCTCGACAACTCTGCCAATTTTCGACATCCAACCATTATTCATCTAGGAGTAGCTTTAATTGGTAGGACAATTAATTGTAGAGAATTATTTTAAAGTACGTATAGTGTGACGTGACTAAGTTCTGCAAACCAATAGTCGGTAAAACCATGTCTTTAACCTCGGTATTGTATTGTCAGTTAGGAACAATGCCAGCGATTGTTTAAAAAGAAATAGGTTAGTAGGTATTTTATAATGCTCCGAGTGCGTATAAAACAATAATTTATAACATGTATATCTTATATTTTTATTTATTGAATATATTATAATAGCTGTCCTTTTTTAATATACTTATATAGTAAAGATATGCAATTTTGATTTTAACTTGAAAAACATAACATATGAAAAGCTCACCGAAATATTTTGATAAATGAAACAAATATATGTAATTATTATATATTTTATTTGAAATAACTTTTAATCAATTTTGTTGTTTTGATATTACGATGAAATAAAAAAGAATGTCTAATGAAACGAATTGACGAATCAAAGTCACGAATTTTTTACAATAAAAAAAAAACATAGGGTATAAAAACAAAGAATCCGTGTTCAATTACCATAATGGCAACGTACCGTTTGGTATTGTTTTAGTATTATTTAGCATGCGTCGCTAACGAGCATCAAGTGGCGCGTGCGCTGTGTGCCGCCTCCTCAGCTTTGTTTGATGTCCGCTTTGTAATGTCACTCCATATTACCTATATATTGTTGGCGCCCCTTTCATTTTTATTAATTATTAGTTTGTATCTCATTAAAACGTTTAAAAACGTTTAATTTTTTACTATCAAGATGTTACACTTATTATGAGCACAACAAATGTCAAAAAAAGTGTTTTATATTTATAATATGAATACAAAATTTTATTTTAAGTAGACTAAACGAATCTTCTTTAGTAAATTAGTATTATAAGTCATCAATCAATTTCTTGGGTAATGTCAGTTTTATATTTATTTGACTTTATTTTGCTTTTTTTTTATAACTACAACAATTGAGTTATTCATTTTAATAAGCTAAATGTAAAACTATTATATCTGTTGTATCCAAGTCGACACAATGTCTGCCGGCTCTTAGGAGTTATTTGGTAGGATGCACTCGATTGAGATTTAGATAACAATAACTTTCATTGAGTCTTCAGTCTTACAAAAAGAGATTTAAATACGTAGGAAAGGTAAAATACATAGATGTGCATAGAGCGCGCGGACCACCGGCGATGGCGGCTATCTTTATGTACCTTAATATAAAATTTTACTATTCAAGGTATATACTTTCGTTTGTATCAAATAAAAACAAATATCCTGTATGCACAATTGAAATTTAATAAAAAGGAGTATGGGTTTTTTTAATAATACGTTTGTTGTTTACAATACTTTATAACTGTCAATTTTGACGTATTTTTTTATGTCATTGTTACGGTATTTTTTTTTTTTATCATTTTGGCTTTTACACAGATTAGCCAATGTCAAGTAAATTTGTTACGTTTTTCAAATTACATAATATGATTCTAAGGATATACAGCTATATAGCTGTACAATATTGTGAGGGTACAGGTATTATGCTATCTATTATAAAACCTGTCATACTTGAAACTGTAAAAAGATCACCTAATAAAATTATGTAAAATAATCTAATTGAAATAAGTGAGTTTACATTTCATGAATGTATTTCAAAAACCTAAACGGTCTAGGTAGCCGACCGTTGTATTGTCAAGCATCCATTCATCTTGTTTGCTATTCAATATCAATCAATACTCATCTGAAGATCTCTTATTCACGCATACTTTAACAAACAACAAACAATGTTGCAACTCGCGCATCGCACCTACAGTCGAGCTACTTTTGATTTTTTCAAACATAAACTAAATTGGCACTTATACTTATTGCAATAAAGTTGAAAGTATAATATATTTGTAAATAATAAAGGCGGCATATAATAACACAAGGTAATGTTATTCTTACTTAATCTTTTGTACAAGTTCAAGTTTTTATAAAAGTTTATTGAAATGTTTGGCTCTATGTCAGTAATTCGATAAAAGAAATTCCATTTAGAATAAGATTACAATGCGTATTTTTTTGAAAATATTATCGAACAATCTTTTATATATTTATTTACTGTTACAGTCCAGGCTTCAAATAGCGAGTTATAATCACACAAAGCAAAGTCAAAAATAAAATAAAAACAGATAAGAAATACTAAAACAATTATATAATATTGTTTTTTTTTTTGTTTAAACATAATTGCGACTGCCAGTTTACGCTCAATTACGGGTCTGAAATAATATGAAACGTGATAGCGAGATGAGAGCAGCGAGCACTCGGCACCTCCCGATCACGTCCGAAGCGAGCCCGAGCTGAGCTTCTGTTATTTGCCAGCGTATTCCAAATTACCCGTAATAACGCATACACCGGAAATTACTTTTTAGCAAATTATTGTTTGTTGATTAAAGTAGTTTACGTAAAGAAACATTTTGGAATATATTTCTAAATCATTATCTGATACCAAACATATATAAAGTATAAAAATAATCCGCCTATGCAAAAACATAATCTAAGTTACATTTCTCTCATAATAATATATTATATGAAAACAATTTTACCAATCAGGCAATGTTAGATAATTAGAAAAAAAAAACATCGACTATTACGTTAAAAAGTTTTTATTAGTTAATAACACAATTTAATAGTTCCGGAAATAACATTTTACGTAAAAATGAAGCCGTCATATGCTTGATTTGTATTAAACGTAGCGTCATTAAAGATCGCTTAACCCTTAGTGGGCATGCAGGTCTGTGGGGCCCTCGCCCACTCCAGGCGTCTTCGACTGCCACTACATCATCGCATCGGTCACGCGCGCCTCGCTCCAATTTTATCCCTCCATAAAACAGCGCAACAGGAAGGGTTGGATTTTAATTACGATATTTTTCTATTATTTCCTCCGCTGTCTTAGTTTCGGGGCAAGGGTCGTGAGATGTAATAAATTCCGCTTTTTTATGAGGTCACGGTTAACCCTCTTGATAACCTTTATCGTACATCTGGTGGAAATGAGAAATTGAATCTCTAGGTATTATTATAACAATAAAACCTTTTATTATTAAAGTATGGGATACTTGGGTACATATTTTTTTTCCAAATACTATAACTATATAGAATTATACAAAAAGGTTAAAGTCAAAAAATTTTTAATTTAGACAATTAACAAACATATTATTGCGTAAAAGGAAGAATAGCACAGAACTTTATACTCAGTAATATTTAAAAAAATTTTTTTTTAATCTGTCAATTATAGTTTCTGTATTGGGTGCACGCATCGACCTGTAAAGTTGATATGAACGGATCTGTCATATCAATGATAGATGGATTGGATTGTTCGATACTCTGGGATACACGAGTACATGTCATGTGAGAACTTGTCACAGCAATCTGTTCCGCTATGCACGTAGTGAAGTGCCCCGCTTTACATTTTCAACCGATTGCGCATGAAAAGCGTGATACCGGATAATTTTATTGATCGTCTAAACGCACATGTTTTCTACGTCACTAAAGAATTGCAACAAAAAAATATATATCACACGTTTATAATGTCAAATGTCAAACTGAAATAAGCAGTTACATTACATTACATAATTATGTGTATTTGATATTGTCTTTATATATGTTTAAGCATATGTCTTTATACATTGTCTTTGTCATTTACTTGTCTGTTTTTATAACTTATTAAACAAATTCATTTTTTTTTGGTTTTACTCTGTTGTTAACATAATATACATTTGAAAACATGAAATAAGCTTAATTCCATTCTAGTAAAATCTAATTTGGGTCCCGTTACAGTTAAATATTAAAAAAAAGGTTGGATACCTTAACATCCCATAATAGACATTAAAAATATATATTTCAAACAATTATAAGATAAAAAGAGATTTAAAAACTAAACAATATAAAAATTATATGTAATTGTCAATTTACTAATAATTTTTATAAACATTTCCTTTCAATAATAATATAAAATTTATTTAAATGGCGTACGATATTATATACCGAAAGGATTGAAAACGTCAACGCGTATGAATAATTATAATTCATTCGTTGCTAGAATGAATTTGTGTACTTATGTGATTAAAGTTATTTGAATACGGATTTATAGCAATAGGTGTACGAGTGGGAGCGCTGTACGCAAATACAGATGTTCACACTTAGGGAGGAAACTTGAAATAAGACTAATGAAATGAAAAAATAATCCTGATTAAATGTGTTCTTATTTTAAATAAAATTTGAATTTGTTAAATTACATATAATGAATATGTAATTTAATTGTATGTTCTTTTTTCAAATTAATTCAACTATGTTTTTATTTAAATGTTTTTTAATTGTATGTTCTTTTAATGTAAATTAATTGAATGTTCTTTTTTTAAATGTAATTCAACTATGTTCTCTTTTAAATGTATACAATAATTTGTTTCTTTTAATAAAATTTTGTATGTTCTTTTTTTAAATGTAATTCAACTATGTTCTCTTTTAAATGTATACAATAATTTGTTTCTTTTAATAAAATTTTGTATGTTCTTTTTTTAAATGTAATTAAACTGTATTTATGTTCTATTTTGCATGTAGTTTACCTGTGTTTCTTTTTAAATGTAATTTAACCGTTTGTTTTTTTAATGTTATTTAATTGTACGCTCTCTTTTTAATGTAATGTAACCGTATGTTTTTTAAATGTAATTTAACTGTATGCTTTTTTAATGTAAGTGAACTGTATTTTTAACGTACTTGGACGATATATTCTCTTTTAAAAATATTTTTTTTTAGCTAATCAATACATTAGACGCTGATTATAATACAAAAAAGGTGATCCATCACTACGCCACGTGTAGATATCCATTTTTTTGTGTTAAATGAATGTTTTTTATAAAAAAAAGGCCAAGTTTCGACAATGGTGTTAGACATCGCGATAAAAGCACATAGAATAGAAGATAAACAAATATTTGAGCGGGGGCGTAGTGGAGCATGAGACTCAGACAAAACCGTATTAAGCGAGGATTAGGATAGAAGCAACGTTATTTGATTACTTAGACACATTATACGAATATTGGAGCTTTATATAGCTTCTTTATTTTGCTCACAATGAGTGATCTTTTTGAGTTAAGAGGATTTAATTTACTTGAGTAAACTACTCGCATCTTTTTTATCATTTGATTTGTGACCGAAGAATTTGTTTACGATAATGAAATATACGTTTAAAGACCTATGATATAATAAATCAAATTATTTCTTAATATATTTCCTATGTTATTCTTTATACATATATAGGTATAAATAGTATGTGTTTATATATGTAGGAAAATGAATTCATCAATCTTACTACGCGTGCGCGTTCTCTCCCACCCGGATAAGGTCAAGGATCAATAAACACAAGTACATACATACAAGTACAGAATGTATACTTAACATATATAATTTTTGATCATAATAAATATGTCCAGATTAATAAAATGCTCTTAATTATGTATATTTATGTATGATCCTCATTAACAGGACTCTGTAAAGATAAAATTAGTTGATAGGATTGAGCGTAACGAGATGCGCAACGCCGAGTGTCATGGCGCGTGGCTCGTTTTAATATAAATAAACATGTCTTAAATATTTAATGATGATAAGTTGTATAGCAATAAAATAATAAGGAATATAATGATTAACATCCAAGAATATTATAATGAATATATTAATAACTCTTTTTTTAATTTCATTTCGTCTTTATGTAGTCAATAAAAACTTTTTTATCGATTTTATCTTTTATGTTTCCACGCTTTTTATTTAGACAACGGATAGAGTTGTACCCGATCGGTGTAGGGTAAAAAAACACTAGTAAATCGGTAAAATATGGAGCGATAAGGAACCGACATTAATCATCAGATGCGCGTGAAATCAAATTACCGTTTACTAGTCGAAGTACAATGAAAGGGTTACTATAGCTCCGCGTGACCAATACAACCCTACTATTTTTATTGTTGTCCCTATTTTACAAATGTATTCTCTATGGAATAGAAAGAGATAAACAATCTCATAGATGTACCGCAAATCAAGAATTGCACAAATCGAAAATGCAAACAAATTTAGTCATGAAATTGGTTTTGTGTAGGCGATAAAATATTAACTGGAATGATTACCAAGCTTAACCCACACAATATCTATAATCAATATTATAGTATTACATTTTATATTTGATGAGAATTCGTGGGAACTCTATCCTATTTATACTAAATAGAATAGAGACGTTACTACGTCTCTACATTGATATCACAACAAAAAGTAATTTTAATCATATTTATTAACTTTAACAAAAATAAAATGTGTCATCTTTTTGTAAATGTCTCTAAATATTGTAATACAAAATATAAACGAATTTTTAGAGATTTATTAAAATTTGTCCAAATTAAAATTTATTATATTTAATTAATTAGTATTATGTAAGATGATATATAAAAAAAGTATAAAAAGTTTTGCTATGGTAAAGGTTAGAAATAAAATACCTACTACAATATTTTTCTGAAAGATTCCCTATAGATACGGACCGGATTCCCTATAGATACGGAAAATAACCTTCAAAAAACTAAAACTTCTGTTCATGATGTTTGATTAACAGACCAGTTCTTTAGTGTACAGACAGCCTTATTAAACTATTTAAATATGTGATGTACTGAGTTAGTTTCTCCCACTTGTTTAAATAAAGAGTATTATTTATCGTACTTTCCTCAGATATCCTCAGATCAAAAATATCTTTTACTTCTAAAAAAATATCACACAGATTAAATAACATTTTCTAGGGAAGCATGCTACATCTTAGACTGCAGTGAAGCTTAACATCAGGCAGGCTTTAACTCGTACCTATAACACAAATATATATATATATATATATATATATATATATATATATATATATAAATATATTTATGCCGTAAACTCAAATACTATTCAGTAATTTAATAAAAAAAAAAATATATAAGTATAAAAACTCATTCGTAAAAGCTTACTTCGAACATTAATTCCGATTGACTTCTACAAACGAGGGCTCCATTTTTAATTAGGGCAAATGGTCCGTTCTCTTCTGACATCAACGTGGATCAAAGGTTTGTGATTGACACAAATTACAACTAATCGAACTGAATGCAGGAGCAACAATACAATTTTACCGAATTCACAGAAATAGCAGATGTTGACTTCTATTTGTAAATATAATCGCTTAATGCATCCTGATCTGTTTAAAATAATTTGAAATATATATTATATATAATTTTGATTCTTATTTTTATTATCTAAATAATATAATTTTTAAGCTTATAACAAGGTAAGTTATTTTAAAATCAAAATAGTTTCTTTTTTATAGACAAGTTAACCCTTCTCAGGTCTGTTCTTTACAGAGCATGTTTGACTGCCAAAAGGTGAGTATAAGCAGAGCACTGAATTTAAAATAAGGTTTAATTGTATTTTAATCTGAGCGATAAACGTCAATCAATGCTGTGAGATTGATACAACTATCAGAGAGCTCGACGCTCGCCCCCTACGCCATTCAAAAAGGATTTCGAGCAAGGGTGAAATTAAAATGTCAAAATAGTAGCGACATAGTACATATTTGTCTCCGGCTTTGTCAGAACCCATTGTGCTTTTAAAATTTGTATGGGCTGACGAAAAACGATACCTTTTAAGCTCTTTATTCGTTCAAAAACGCCTCTAAAAAATGTACTTTGATTTTTAAGGTTAAATGCATTATATTTTTAATATATAATATATTATAATATTTAAAAAATTTAATTATAATTTAATTTTGAAAGCTTATACTTAAAAAGGAATTTTTGATAAAAAATTAATCACCATTCCTCAAAAATGAACAGGAGAATTCCTTTTCGCATTGCGCATTGTTCCCTTTTCATTTATTTGTTGAATATTGAAAGGTCCAAGTGGACGCAGCGAGGGATCGAAGGGCAAATAAATAATTACACGCTTTCTGCAGATATTTTGCCCGGGGCAGGGACGCGCTGTTATGCAATACGTGGGGGAGTGCCTCAATTGTCACATATTAATTATCTTTTTTCATGAATTACGGAAATACACTAATGATGACATAACTATAAACTTATTATGTTTGAAACTTAGGGTGATTTTTATACTCCTATATAATTTATAGAATAAACCAAAAACAATACATAAAAAACATATAATTCAATTATAATTTATTAGTAGTATAAAAGTAAGTTCAAGAATTTCTCATACGCTCTATTTATGAACTATTAAAAATTTAATATCTTTAAAACATATGGTGAAAAGTAGGGTGTGTATATCGTTTCTAGAACAAATAAGAAAAAGAACCAAAAATATATGTATATAATTACAATTTAATAGTTATAAAAACCAATCATTAAAGTTTCAGAAACGGACTAATAAAGAAATATCTATAAAATTATGTTTAAAAAATAGGTTGATTTTATATATAATTTCTAGAACAATACAAAAAAAATATCAGTGTAAAATGAATTATCATTTATTAGAACTAGAATCTAAGCGGAATGTATAAAAAGTTTTCCATTTTTAAATGTAATAGTTATATATATATGTGGGATGTGTTGAAAGTAAAATTTCTTGTAAATCAGTGGTATTTATTTTCTTTTAGAGAACAAATTACAACGTCGTTAATTTTTTAAAATGCTTGATAGCATGTCAGTATGATCCGCGAGTTGCCATACTTAAAAAAATAACAAAATAGCTAACCAAAAAATAAAGTAAATAAACTTTTTTAAAAAAATTATAAATAATATTTATATATATTTATAATGTTATAATATTATAAAAATATCAAAATAACTGTATATATTTTAGTTTATCAATTAGAGTCCTGTATAGTGACGCCCAGCGTGAGGTGACGGCACGCCGCTGAGTGCCGTATGGGGTACGACAGCGCAGCCCTACGTCCATGTGAGAGCAAATTGATCGCCTTATTTTCCAGTGATTCCGCCAAAAAATAATACAGATGTCCTTATTGTTGTTTTTAAATGTTATATTTATAAGTAGAGTAATCGAATCGTGAACCAAATAATGTTTTATGTTATTCTGTTTATGAGTTTAGTTTATTGAAAAATATGTATATTTATAAATGACAATTTTATTTTATGATGCTTTTGACATTTTTTTCATAGACTAGTTGTGTCAGAGTTAATGTTCTTAACTTTTTTAACAAAGAATAGTTACAAAATTACAATACATTAATCCAAGGATGTAAAAACGTTTATAATTTTATTTGCAGTTGTCGTTATTAGCGCTGAGCGACCTGCTGTGCTGTGCCTCTCTATAATTACACCGCGAGCGACATTACAAAAGCTATTGAAAACGATAACACGGAAGCTGCTACGTAAAACTTAAAAAACTAAGTAAGTATTGTTACTATAATGCATTTGCTAGTAAATATTGAGTTGGTACAAAAGCCCAGCAACCCTTAAATATAGTCCGCGGGGGGCTATTACATCGGCTCAAAGAGTTGGATGTGACCCGCCGAGCTGCGAGTCGACTTTGTAAATCTAATTAAAATATCAATATGTTTGTTACATTCCCGTTAATAATTCAATTTCACGGTTCTCGCCTTTTGCATTATAATTTTACTCACGAAATAAATAGATGACATTTCTACTAATTTGGGAAAAATAAGCAAAACGGTATATGTTTAGTAATTTAGTATAATTTATATATAAACTTTCGTTATCTATGATAATTGTCATATTAATTTTGAACACATACTTTATCACGTAAATATTATCAGAATTAGTCTGAGTAATTTCAACGGCGTGAACATTTCACTCCGCGATTTTGTCATGATCCGAGCGCATGAAATGGCCCTAATGGGTTCGCAACTAGTCGGGCAAATTTCTATAAAAATCACGTAATATAATATACCTATATATGGTATGTATTCAAAATTTAAAATGTTTGAAAATGTCCCATATCTATCAACTTCACTATTTGTTGTTTTGCACAATTTAAATCTATCTTTATTATATGTTTTCTACACAATAAAGTCAACGACTCTACACGTTTAGTAATACGTCTTTTAAACTGCCGTCCTGGGACGAAAAAATATTCACTATACAATTGAACTACCCTTATTTTCTAACAATACCAGGTAGCAAACATGAAAATGCAAACAGTAATAAAAAGGTGACATATCAATCGATTTTTTTGAATCGTAAATTCGCACAAATCAAACATTGAAGTGTTAAAATTTTCTGTTGACAATAAAATCTTAAAGTCGCTCGACAGGGAGCAAGTCAGACGCTTTGTGACAGACGTCATTAGTTAACAAATGTCAGTCTGATTTCTATTTCGATAACTTGCCTTTTAGTTAACAAGAAAATAGTTCGTAAACAGTTTCGGATGTGATTTATGAGTTCTTTTCAACTATTTCTTTATATCTATTTCACCTGTATTTGTTTGCTTGCATGTTAGTTACAGTAGTAATAGATAAATAGGATTATGTGGGCTTAAAATCTCAACACCTGACATTAGCTTTGCGTAATTTACGTATTAAGACTCACGTTTCTCAAAAAAAAAACAATATTATTTTAAGCTTGTTTATTTAATTTTTTAATTTTGTTGTTGCCATCTTTCTTGCATATTAAAATATGTATGTTATATTAATATTATATCTGAGTCATTAATTATAGTCTACTAAAGGACAAATGTTACAATACGCGGCTTGCACAATATTTTATCGCGCTGTTCTCAAAAAAACTGAACCCTTTTTTCGTTTATAATACAATTGTCACCCTTTTACTTCTATTTCAATTAAATAATGTCTGGTCATTTGGGGCGGGAGAGCAGTGCAAGTAGCGAGTTGTCAAGCGCTAGTTTCGCGCGGAAATGTTCGCGCCTCCCTTTGCCCTCGGCGAAATGTGGCGTCATCCTGCAAGCACATTAATCACCTCCATTATTAAACTTGTTATTGTGTTGATTTGAAGATAACGCGTTATAAACGGTGCCGTCCGCTCCCAACAATATAAGCTGTCTGTAATGACGTGTAAGCGATCCGGCTTGAGAGCATTTCTAGCAAAAAATATATGATTAATGATTTATGTGTTTCTACTTCTTAAAATCCGCTTATATTTTATTATTATTATAAACGTTTTATTAATTTTATAACGTTTTTTATAATAAACAAAAGATGTTTTAATATGATAATAAAAAACCCTAACTTTTAGCCGAACTATAAGTAAAGTATATATAACTTATTTAAAACCATAGCAATGGGGTCTCCATTAAATATCTGTGAAATATATTAAAAATATTAATATTGATTGCATTTACATAAATCTCAAAACAACATTGAATTCTAACGAAAAATATAAAAAGATAAAATATAAAGATATGTCATCTATATATAAAAAAACTTATTATTTTTATTATTCTTGAACCTTTACCTAGGAAATTTCCATTTTTTATGATCTCAAACTACGTCAGAGTTAGCAATTTTTAACGTCATCACTCGCATTTTTATATTGATAAAAAAAAATATTACAATACTACACATTTTTTTATCAATTTAAATATTTGGAAAGATAAACACACTATACTTTTGGTCGTATGAAGTCGCTTGAAATAGTCCCAATTATTTATTATAGCTTTATGAGAACTAGCAAATCATTTATTTGGGAAGTTTGCTATGAACATATGGTGATTGTTCTTCTTCATCATCAGCTGTAAAACAAGCAACACTTTTCAGACACTTTTCAAATGCGTCCACTTCTTCATGACAAGGTACCTTCACATTTCATACAATTCCTGATCTCAAAACTACAGGTACTTCCCGTCGTCCACTCTATTCGCCGGACTGTGCTATAATTGACTTCATTCTATTCTCGGAATTTTATTATTTTTTATTGGCACACAATTTAGCACCTGGTAGGGTGATAATTGCTTTAAAATAATGCATAGATACTGTCTTTCCAGGAAATCCATAGAGGCATCAATAAACTGTCATAGTAGACCTCAAATGCTTGGAAAGATCTGGCCTATATTCCGTTTGATAATACTACAAACATATTTGGTATAGGGAAAATAATCCAAAATATAAGCTTAAGCTAAATAAGCTGTATTAAGTCTTTGTAGAGAAGAAGTTTTACAGACAGAAATAACTGACACAACATCCAAACTTGAAACAGAAATCTGTGGATCACATCGCAACTAAAAACTGTTCCAAGAGAGAATCGAACCCACGACCTCTGACGCAACAGGTAGGGCCACTTAACCACTAGACCCTCGTCGTCTAAATAATAAGTTAGAGGAACTAGTTGAAATGCATGACGTACATAAGTCCATGACGCGTTGACTCCAGCTCACGCGCAGTGGCCAGTGACTAGTTAGGAAATCCCGCAGTATTGAGAACATCACGTCCGCCTGTGAGAGGCTCGTCAGTATACTACAATAAAGTACTAAGAAACGCTATGTCAATTATTCTGGTATTTTCCTTATGTTTGTGAATTTATTAGCAGTTATAAAGTAAATCATAGCTGTTTTATATATGTATAACTTTTTTAATATGCATAGTATTAAATAGGACTCTTAGATATCGCTTTTTCAGAATGAGGTTTAAATAATAATTCTATAAAAAAAATTATAGCAACATAAAAAAAAATTATTTATAATTATTTGGCTCTACTACATACATATTAATCGGGTCGCGTTTTGGCCATGATTGAAACTCATGAATAAAGATCCTGAATGGGTTCTAATCGGGCAAATTTGGATAGTATTGACGATAGTATTATTATTGACGACGCTCGAAACTTTGCACACTTAAAAAAATGTAAAAAATTGGCAACCTTGACAATAAACATGACAATTGGATTTTTTTTATTTGAATTGTTTTACAGGTTTTGCTTATTAGGAAGAAATCATACGGTTTTTTGTATGAAATGATACAATAGCATATAAGCATATGCAAGACAAATAAACTCTTAGTCTATGGTTAGGTATTTATATTATATCTGTGTATTTATTTTTATCAGTGTTATTTTTATATCTTAAAATTATTTCCTTATTTCCGGTTTGACTCACTGACCTTCTGCCTGCTAATGATATAATTCAACATCTTACTACTGCTTTACTACTATAATATTTGACATTTCGTGACATTTTTGACATTTGCAATTATAACCTATGACAATAATTATATGATTTTATAGACAAAATAAATAAATCCTATCATATAATTATATAGTATAATTAAGAGATTACTTAAATGGAATTACGTACATATTTTCTTTAAGCAAATAAAAATTGTTTTAATAAATATAATTGTCCGGCTATACTCATTATTATCGGAATTCGGGGTCCTCATTCATTATTCATTTAATAGTAATCATGGATCACGAAAGTTTACGTATAAAAATTGTTTTGTTAGGTAAAATAATTTGAATTTAATTTAGTTTACTATTATCACATGTTTCGTCACCAACAACTTTGCTAAATTTAGAGTCCGGTTTTCCTGTTTTGTTACACAAACAATTAATAATGAATTACTATTGTTATTGCTTATAATTTAAAGAATTTTAAAGACTATAAGACATTAGAAATATTTTAATGTTTAAGTAAACTACAAAGAAGTAAACCTAGTTTATTTGTGTTTGTTTGTTTCTTATAATATTTAATATATATATTTTTTTACATATATTAATAAAATGTATAAATAGTAAAGGAAAATTAATGTTTGGTACTAGTAATTACAGACATTAAAATATACATATATTATATCATATGGAACTATGCTTTGTTAAATAGAAAAAGATAATATTTAAAAGTTATTGAATTAATCCTTTTTTTTAATTTGTATTTTATGTATAAAGAATAATTAAAAGATTCGAATATTGATCAAATATGTTAATGAATGTTTATTACAATCAATCTGCATATGAAATATCACGAAACGAAAAAAAAAACGATAAAAAACCATAGATAATTTGTTTAAAAATCGCGGAACTTTCATACAAACATTCACAATAATTTTATTTATTGAAATTTGTAAATGAAAAAAAAATAAAACCGTTATACAGTAAACCTATTTGAATTATGTTATAACAAAGGTTATTCCTTAAATCTAGAACAATGAGATATTTTAATTTCAATATACTTTTTAATTTGAAAATATAATAAACCAATATCAATGCGAAAACTTGGTTAAAATATGTTTTTGTTATATTTGGCTTGTCTTAAAATTTCTGGTATACAATAATATATGAATAAAAACCATAAAAGAGAAACTATATTGTTAAGTTGCTGGCCGGTCTCATTATATTTCAACAATGGCCCAAAAGTTATACGCCCATAAAACAATACTATCAATAGAGCCGATCCTCAAAACTCGTCCCCAAACAAGTCAAAAATTTGGACGTTTACAGTTTTAAATTTAACAAAAGCTAATTTTGTTGCATTTTACTGCTTTGAAATAGGATCAACAGCTATTAGGGCATTTTTTGCCACGCCTTTTATTAGGGTGTCGTCCGAAGGCCACGCGGCGAAAGACAAAGCGTTGACCGGAATTGATCGCATAAACAATATCTGACGGCTTCTTTGCTCATTTACGACAGTCCTATTTATGACAGCCCTATTCTGAGTGCTGTAACTAAAAATGTTATTATAAGCTTTACCGGATTACTAAAATTTTATTGAACAACTTTGTTACTAGTTCTAAAGTTAATTCTTGCGTTTGTTTCTTGAATAGAATTCATTTCACATTGAAGTCACCGTATTTTGCAATAGAACAAAGATATGAAATTCTTAGAACTGTTTCTTTTATTGTACCCTATTTGTTTTAATGTAAGGGAAGGTCTAAAATAAAAGAGTATAATAAATGACTACTGCCCACAATACATATTAAAATACGTAGTAATGGGAACATGTAACCCTTTCTTTGTTAATATTTTTTATTGTTTTATTTGAGGGTCAACTATGCAAAGTTTATAGATCAATTAATTAAATGTCTGCACGGTCGTTACTAAGTAAATATGGAAATTAACCAGTTGTTAACAATGCTTTGATTTATTAGGACAGATAGAAAAAATCCAGTAGAGGTGAGAATTGCATTTGTTTGCTAACCCTTTGTAACAATGTACAAATTATTCTTTGTTACAAAGCTCAAATACTATGCTTCATAGTAAGTAGTACAGGTTTAAGAAACATCGATTTAAAATGTATAATAATAATAATTAAAAGTAATGTGATTACAATAATAACAAAATATAAAGCCTTATAAATAGTTCGAATTATCTAATCTTTAAATATACTTCTCTTCTAGGTTTGTAATGAAACTAGCAGTTGCGCGGAGCCACCCACGGGCGAAGGATTCTATTTAATATGAAGAAACTAGTAATTGTATCGTATTAATTCATAGCTTATATCCATCGTCATGAATCTACCTATCAGATTTCTTAAATTTTTTATACCAAAATCCTAAATATAAGCCCGTTTAAACAAACAAACTTGTCAGCTTTATGTATGAATAAGTAGGTATAGATAAAGTATGAAATAAAATTCTTTTTTACGGATTAAAACTCGATTAAAGTCTGTCAGTAAGTCAGTACAACTGACTTACTGACAGACACTTACATCTCGACTACCCGTGAACACGAATGGTGCAAAGCATTCGAAACGTCGGGTTAAAATAAAAATGTAACCAAATTATACGCGAGTTTTAATCCGTAAAAAGAGTTTTATTTGAGATGTGTACTCGTGAAAATCTAAGAAAATACTATAGATATACTTAGTATGTCTTATGAAATATAAGTTACAAAGATTTCGTTCATATTGTTCGTACCTAAAGTTAACGGAGTAATCAATGGAATAGTGAAGCGTAGGCGTGGGACTAAATTTATTTATTGTTCACATTATATTTGTTATCACGACCTACAAATGTGTTTTACAGTTATATATGTTAAAAATAGATACATGTACAAATTACAGTACCTCGTTAATTTGAACTATGTTTACAAAAACTATAGTATAGCCACGATTTAATATAACTGAACAATAATATTATTATGAAAATATTTTTTTTACAATTTTCCGAAAAATATAGAAATATCATTTAATAAAATCTATTAAAATTATTGTTAATTTCTCTTTATATTGATTTAATTCGATTTGAATGGTAGAGAACGTTTTGTAGCAATAAGTTCGAACATTGAACAGATTAATGAAAATACTCAAATAATAAAACTTGTCACACATCACGTTTTTTCTTAGTGATCTCATTTCTTATAAACATAATCATATCATAATGTACTCAAGTGAATTCATATGTGAGTAAATCTTCATAATTTGCTGTCATATAAACCCAGCCTAAAAGATTAAATAGAAACGTGATTTTGAAACAATTTCAATAGTAATAAATGCAAGACTCAACCAGCGCCGCGTGTCCGCCCTCGTACGTAACCCGCGCACCACGCGCTGCATTCACATCAGACGACTTAGCTTACAGACACGTGTCATCAACAGTCATACGTGATAAGATAAAGGAGAAAATGTTTCTCAAATATCTCTATCGAACTCATGAATAAGGAACCCGAATTTATTAGAAAGTCGTTCAAAGGCCGATAGTATTTACGTGAGTACAGACATAATTATAAAGTCTTACTACAAAAACTCTGAAATATTATAATTTTAACAAAATACCATTTTAACAAAAAGGCAATAAAAATTTGGAGACAGGTAGGAATGACCGTTTGAAAAACCGTCCCGTCCATCCGGTCCAAGACTTTATCATATTCAAATTAAATATAAACAGTTATAACCAAGCTATATATAGTATTTTCTTAGATTTTCACGAATACACATTTGAAATAAAACTATAAGTGTCGGACACTTACATTTCGTCTACACGTGAGCACGATGGATGCCAAGCATTCGAAACGAACGTTAAAATTAAAATGTAACCAAAATTAGACGCGGTTTTAATCAGTAAATAATAGTTTTAATTCAAGCTATACATGTTATATTGAATTTGAAACAAAATAACATTTTAATTGTCATTAAGTATAGAATAAGAAATATGGAGACAGATAGACCACCGTTTGAAAAACCGTCCCGTCTATCTGGGACGGTCGTAAAATTTTTTAAACTATATTTATTACAAATTTAAATGAACTTAACATGACTAATAAATAATTTAAAACCGAATTTAAAACAGAACTTTGTTACTAAATAAATATTTTTAACAATAAACAAAGGTTACTGACATTGTTATAATGAAAGTTACTTATAAATATGTAGTTATTTAAAGACATCTTTAATAAAGAAATAAGGTGGTCCTGTTTTTTAGTTATTTTTTATAAGTTAATGCTTCATAAATAAAGAAATGAATATTAGCTACATTTCGTAGGTCAGAGTTTTTACAATAATCGTTTATATATATTATAATATTGCAATTTAAAATTAAGATTATTTTAATTTAATATCATGTTAATTGTTTATTTAATATGAAATCCTTGTAGTATTTTTAAAAGAGTTAAAGTTGTAGAAACTATTTTAATTGATTTTCTTAAATCAACAGTATAAAGTGCAAACATTTTGTTTGTATTAAAAATATGTAATTAGTTCGTCCCTGTCAAGACAATGTTTTTTTAGAACTAATTAAAGAACTACTGTTTCTCTTCTTCTGATTCTTTTGTGATTTATTTTAAGACTTGTTTAAAAATAAATATAAAATAATTACAATAATTAAAGATACCTATAATAGATATCCGTGCAGTTATAATTTTTAAAAAATGGTTGAATATTCCGTCTTCGTAATAATCACTTATTATACTAACTTTTGTCAACGAAAATATTTTTTTTTCAAACTAATACATGGCATTGTGAAAGAAGTTTTTTTATTGTCTAGAAATATTTCTAGACCTATTGGTTTCGACATTGCATTTTCGAAAAACTCCGTTTTTCCTTCCGATCTGTCTGTCTGTATGTGTGTCTGTGTGTCTGTGTGTCTGTGTGTGTGTCGAATTTTATTTTTCGAATTTTGAAGCACTAAAGATATATTTGGAATCAGCATCTAAATGTAAGATTCACTTTTCAAAATTATGTTGATTGTCCAACGGGAAGGTGGTCAGATCGGCCGCCGAAGTTACCGAAAAATGGAAAAAAAATTTTCGAATTTTTAAATTTTTTCAAATCCTATCATAAACTACATAAAAAAAATAAAAATTATTATTAAAATAAATTGTTTATTTTAGAAATGTGATTTTGTTTGTTAATTAATTTGCGAGTTATAATTTGCCGATTAGGAGTTTTTCATAGCGGCAAGCTCGATTGCCGCGTGTCAGATGTTTTTTAATGAGTCTCTACTAAGCACTTACACACCACGTAGCTACTATAAATATGAATTTAACACTCTTTATGAAGATATCGGCACAATCAAAACCTGAGCCTCTACTAATAAAAATATGTATACCCAGTAAAGGATATTCTATTTTGTCACTGTCACACCTTTTCAGTGAAACATCAGTAAGAAAGTGACAAAACAGAGAATAAGTTATACAGTATTAAATTATTGTAATTAGTAATTCAGTTAGTGTTAGAAACATGAAATAGTGCACTATCTTTGTCCAGTGCTCTTGGTACAACAATATTTTTAAAATGCCAACCCTATATCTTTATTAAGATATATTAATCTTTTTGTGAACCTTCATTTTGAACATGAACAAATTTTCCACTTCCTCTTACATATCGCCAGTAACCTTCTTTAGTAATAACATACAAGTCATACATATGAGATGTGAATATCAATAATAGGTATAGTAAACTCGTACTTGTTTCTGTAAACTGTATAAGACTCTATATCCTTGTTAAAAACTATATTAATGGTAAGACCTTATATGTATTAGTAATACTTTTAACCATTTAACAATGATATTTTATCAAATTCTCAACAATTATTTTACACTAGCCTTTACTCGCGGTTTTACCCGCGGACGAACGATTTTATTAATTATCTAGAGAATTTCTAGAGTAGTGCTATCTAGCATCTAGCCTATAGGCTTAGTCATGAACCTGCCTAATATAATCAGAAATAAGTTTTCAAATCCTCCAGGAGTTTCGAAGATTAGCTCGTTCACAAAACAAACAAACAAACTGATTAGTAATAGATGATTAGAATTATTTTTAATATAACAACGCTTTGATAGGCTTTAATATAAAAAATAAATGAATTAGGTTTAATTATAGCTTGTTAGTATAATTTTATTATTGAAAGTCTAATGTCAAACTATTTATTTGTAATTATAGCGTTAATAATATTTATATTAAACAAATTCAAAACCTGACGAATACTAAAACTTTATAAAATATCAAATAAGTAATTTCTACATTGATTACTAAACCCTCTAAGTCTAATAAATCTGAACATTATGAATTTCTAAAAATCCTAAAAAATATTGACAGATATATAAAAACAGATGTTACGTGCTTTAATTCAATTCACTATCAGTTACAAATAATTACAATAACAATGTTCTTACATTAAGGGATCAGGCGGCATCTTTTCAATTTTTTATATAAAATGCAACAACAATACTGACACTTAAACACTATCTGTAAATGATCTCTCACTGATACTCGTCAAACATTCGATACATTTCACAACACTCTTGCCGCTTCTCCAGTCCTCAAATCAGGTATCAGCATCTGGTATTGTCCTTGTCCTATATTGGTAGTTTCTGGAATTTAAGATGTTAAGTAAAGTAGAGTTTCTATCACTTTGTCTCTTCTCTTGTTTGCCAAAAATATATCATTAATAGAAATATATCGGGAATTAATCGTAAATATTTTTTACGGTATCGTACCTTTCCATTATATGAAATATAATGAAGATATAAAAAATAAGTTATCATTAATGATTTAATATAGATAATTTATCACTAAAATAATAATAAAACGTAAAAGCAATATTTATATTAATTACATGTTTCTTTCTCAAAATATAATATAAGAATTAAAAAAAAAATTCTATAAATTCTGTAATACCGCCTAACTAATTTCTTACACATTAAAAGTAATATGCAATCCTATCATTACGTTACATTTAGATTGTCTAAAAAATATCATATTTCGATATAATCGGATCCTGGGATCAAAAGACCCTCGTAAATGTTAGTACATAACGTATGTATCTTGTTACAAAGGAACAATAAGTCTGATACAAGTATATAAAACACTTCAAATCTCGAAAGGCATAATGCCCATCATTATACATTCATACGCTTTGTTACTTACAATATTTATTTTGAAACATGTCGAGGGGAGAAAACCCTCTTTCCACATGAAAGCTCCCGAAATTGCACAAAGAAGGCGTCGGATCATGGGGGGAGGCGTCATAAAGACCAATCATTGGTTCTTCCTTCCCCACCAGCTTGAAGCTCCGCCCTGGTGGAAATTCTCCCCGAGCGGTCGTTTCACCTCTCATTCAGTAGTCGCATGTCGTACAGACAGGTTGTGTATTAAACGAAGTATAGTTCTGAATCATCGTCAAGCTGAGTCAGTTTGGCTTTGGAAAGTGATGATTAATTAGTGTAGACGTGTCCTAGAACAGTGTTATGCACGCGATGAGTGACCCCGCTGCTTTGGCAGGAATGTTACCTTTTGACTCTATCGGATTGTACGAACAACCAAAACCGCGATTTATATTTAAAATGCCGCGTGTAGTTCCGGATCAAAAAACTAAATTTGAAACTGAGGATTTGTTCAAAAGATTAAGCAGAGAGAGTGAGGTAAGTTGTACTTACTTAAATTACTTTATCAAACTAATACTAACTGTACTTCAATATAGTTTTCGTTGATAAATAATTCGTAGATATAACAAACACACGCCAAAACGCTTAATATATTAAAATTGTTATTATTTGTATGATTAAAAGTCATAGTTGAAACACAAAATATATAACACAGAACAAAATTATGTTAAAAATAACAAATTATTCAGCGAAATGAAGCATGTTATCTTTTCCTTTTATTTTTCCTTAAACGTATGTTGTTTTTAGGTGAGATACACTGGGTACCGTGACAGACCTCCAGAGGAACGTCAGATGAGGTTCACCAGCGGCTGCAGAGAGGGACACACTGAGATCGCCTTCACAGCTACTGGAACTAATCTTCAGCTCGTCTTCGATCACTCGCCATATAACAACAGAGGATGCGACTTTCAGAAGGAAACAGGAAAGGTATATTTCTATTTTATCATTTATCCTTGTTTTTACTTGTTAGGGAGTACAAATAGTATTAAAAATAATTATTGATTAAAAATCATACTAATTGTAATATTTACATTACATTTCTTCATACATGATTTCGTAAAAGTCGAAAAACGAATAGATGTTATCTTTTTGCAACAGTTATGTTGGATCCTGGATCAATTTCTTTCTGACAGATATTTTATTCGATATTAAATGAATTTTTAATTAAAATTATTAAAATTTTAAATAAAGATATAAAATATAAAATAAAATTTGAAGTTATTAGTTTGAACTACGTGTTTTTGTGTAATAATTTTTAAAACAATTTAAAAAATCTGCATATCAACGAATAAATCTAAATCTAAACTGTCTACAATGTATAACTATATAAAACTATCATTAGAAACAGAGGAAAATTACGGACACATCGACACCCAAATTTTGCTTACAGAAATATCAATATACGGAAAAGATACAATATATATGAATACTTTATTTACTACAATTAACACCAGAATACAATAAACAATTTTCAATCTGTCATAATTCATAGGATTTTATTAAACTGTATAGTATTTGTATACCTAATAATAAAATAATATAAAGAAATTAATTTTCATCCCTCATTTACCTTACAATTAACACAAGAGGTTCGATAATTTAAATTACAACAAATAAAGACTAGAGTTATAAAGAGTTATTGTATTATAACAATAATTTCTCTTTATTAACATTTGATTGTCACTAAAATATTCGATAATCCTGAAAATGTTACTTGTGTTAAAAAAAAACTCGCTATCAAGCGTTACTTTTACTTACTTAACCTTACAAATATAATAGTAACTATTTTATAAGTAAGAAGTATTTGACATCTGACAACATTTTTTTTGTATATTCTGTTCATATTTGTACTCTTTAGTTTAATGATAATTAGTTTCTCAAAACCTGTTTTTCATTAAGTGTCAATACTTACAACAAGGTCACTCATTTTAAATAACTTATGCAAACGTGTATATTCCCAATGTGAGTCACTGTTCCATGAAGATTGAGAAAACTTTACTCAATTGGATTTACTAATGCTTTTGATTAAATACTCTTTTAAATTTAATGAATATATATTTTTTTAATATCAAAGTTTTACGATTTATACAATATATTGCCATAGAAAAATCAAACATAGAAAATGAAATAATTATTAATGAATAATAATTTTAAATAAATATGACGGGTCTATTTAGCGATGAATAAAAAAGGTTAAATAGCTTTCTATTTCCTGACGTTTTGGCAGAATCTCATCAGCCGTGGTCATGAAGTGCCAAAAAAAATAAATGTCATGTTATGTTCAAAATAATAATAGTACGCATCTATCACAGTCGAAGGTCCGGTTATGAACTCATTCACCTCCACGTCATTAGTATGTCCGGTCTGCATTAACAAAATTAAGACATAAATAACATTGGTAATGAAAAAAATATTAGCTCCTAACACCGAACATAACGCGTCAGTCACGCGCCGGACTTTAATACGTGGTTCAATGAATGACATCTACATCTGACATCTACCGGTTTAACTAATGTACCTGAATCATTAATGCATTCATCAATCGTTAACATAGTTTTTCTAATTGTAACAGACAAGAAATGGAATATTTCTTTAAAATACATATTATTTCGAAGTTTATTTCGGGGGCTTTTTAACTGGCAAATATATTCATGTTAAAAATATCGGATTTTTTTTTTCTTAAAGACACGGTTCATTACACTATACTTATCTT
This sequence comes from Mechanitis mazaeus, assembly GCA_959347395.1. Classification (NCBI taxonomy): domain Eukaryota; kingdom Metazoa; phylum Arthropoda; class Insecta; order Lepidoptera; family Nymphalidae; genus Mechanitis; species Mechanitis mazaeus. Next base: position 5,181,555 of record OY365750.1, read on the forward strand.
TTAAAAACGATTATACTAAACTACAACGAACCTTTAATAAATAGATTAATTATAGTTTTAATTATAAATAAATTAAGTAAATAAATAAATATTTTCACAAGCTCTATCTTCATCCTTGTTAGCATTTTCTATTTGTGACTTTTATGAACCATTTATTAAACTTATAATTAATACATTTTAATGAGTTACTAAGTGTACAAGTTTATTGCTTTTTATCTTATAAGGTAAGCTTAAAAAGATAGTTATCGAGTATGATTTTGTATAGATCTGCTTACATTACAATGTAGAGTATTCTTTAGTGTATTAATAATAAGAATTAAAAACTCAAATAAATTACTAATAACAATTAAAAAATAATAAGTTGTATGAAACTCTACACTTAGGCGATGTATAATATGGTTTATATTTTATTAATAATTTGGTGTTCAATAAAAAACCGCAGGACCAAGTGAAGGCAATGTGAAAGTTGCTTGGAGTTCCCATTTGTAAAGGTTTCCTTTATTATTAAATACCAAGATAATAATTGCTATTTACAATAAAAAAGGAGTTAGTTTTCGTATTTTGAAGGAACCCAAATAAGAGATATCGCCTCCGTCCCGACATCCTTGTTATTTATACATAAGGACGGACACCAAGAGGACGCAGATTCGAGTTCTATCATTTAATAATTACATTGTGTATATTTAAAACCGAAATAAATAAACGTGACCATCTAAGTTGTAAAATACGTTAGTATAATGAAAAGTAGAGATTTGATGAATTTATATATTGAATAGAGCCCCTCTATCACGTCGCCCGCTGCGCTGTTATATGAATAAGTACTTATATTTATTTACACTCGCTTCATTTAACAGCACACTCGACTGTGCTTGAGCCCTCGACTTGTGAACGAATCCGTAAAATAGACAGCGATAGAGATGGAATTTGTGATATCGATACGACTATTATATCGATACTTATTAATATTATTTCATAATGTCGTAGTATATTTTATAATTCTTGATTGTAAATACATTATTATAATTTGGCTTGAATTATAAGTATTCAAAACAAACTTTTGTGTAGATTTGTTAACATAAGATTACATAGTTTTAAAATTATTGTATCAACATTCGGTACTTTTTCTGTTTTTATAAAACGTTTGTTTTTACTGTTACGAAAAAATAATATACTTCAGCGACGTATTTTAATTAAATAATACGAAGATTGGGAAAATCTTTTCATTAGTAAACTCATAATATAAAATATTTCTAAACTGTAACTTTAAAAGTATCTTATTATAACAAAAAAAAAACGAATATAGAACCGTACTGATCGTTTATTCGTGAATGAAGAATATTTGTTTCATAGAGAAGATAGTCAATAAGGCTATACATTTGTTAGGTATTCATCTCCGGTGCGAGGGAATTATCTGGAGGGGAAAACTGTAAAATCAATAAAGGAAAGGTCCCGTAGGATTGGAGGGCGTCCGATGCCACGCCCGTTCAGGCAACATGGCCGTCGCGACGCCATCCGACGCCTCCCTCTCCTCTCACATAATCTTATTGATGATTGCAGATTTTTTATTTTATATTGTATGTTTTAATTATAAGGTTATTTCCATACAAATATCTTCCATACAACCTGTACTTTTCCATTCAGATATCAACCTATAATTTTAAACATATGTCTAATTACGTTTTACTAAAAGCCAAGAGTTTACCAACAGTTTTGTAAAGAAAGTGTGCCGGAACAAAACTATTACGCAATCGAATATAATACGCCAGCCGTCTGCCCTGGAATATTTATTTGAATAAAACTTTACAAAAATATCAATAAGCGATAGTCGACAGACTTTAAAATAAAAACGAGGACTAAAACTTCGGACAATAAATTAAAAAAAGTCTACCCGGATTGAAACAAAAAGATCACTTTTTGCATGATGTTATGTTACAGGCGTGGTCATTAATTACATCAAACTCAACCTTTTTTTTTGTCATCAGGCTCACATCGTGTCCCGATTTATTATGAACGGCGTGTGTGTGAGGTGGCGTGGTTGGATCGACTTGGAACGATTAGACGGAGTAGGCTGTTTGGAGCTGGACGAGGAACGCGCTGCGATAGAAGACGCAGCGCTACGAGACCAGATAGAACGATATAACCAAAGACTAAGAGACTTCGAAGACAAGCAGAGAGCTTATCGGGAGCATGGTGAAGAGTTGCGCGCGCACTCTCAGGTACATGCCCAGCGATGTCACCAGGCTCGTCAGCCGCCACACCCGTCGCACCCCGCTCACCCACACGCGGCGCATCCCGTCCACATTAAGCCGCATTCTCAAGGTGCCCTTATTTCATAAATGTCACTTGTGAGGTCTCTGCAAGATGTCATATACCAAATAAATTATAGATGTAGAAAATAGCAACGTCTTAGTTTGTAGAAGGTGTATCCTTCCCTAGATGCAATGTTAGTCGTAAGTATAAAGTATTAATGTATAATGCACTATCGGACCAAATGGCACTCCTTGTCTCAAAAATGTGCAAAGATTATTGTAAGAAGTCACCTTAAATATATAAGTTATAAAATAATATAATTGACACGAATAGACAGAAGAGTATCAAAGTAAATGTAATAACACGATCTACATCTTTCTATAGATTCTAAACTGAACAGAGTATGTGAGATATATTGTTTTAATAAGTACATACTTTTTTATATTCAATCTCAACAAACAACCGTAAATGAAGTTCTGCACCATTATACTGTCTTTTGATATGTGTAAATGAATAAGATTTTTTTGATTTTAATTCATAAGTAAGTATACTTCTTTTCTTGTTGTCGACTGAAGATTTAAGCGCGACTCTAGATTTTGTTTTGATAGCTGACTTTTATTATGTTCATGCAAGAGAATGGTTGCTCGTAAAAATATGCGATCCAAATATCGTTACCACTCCAAATCCAACCACTTCATCTCACTGTATCATTCTGAGAGACTTTACACTATTCCATATATATAATATGAGTTCCTCAACTTACGGAGTTTCCTTTAAAGCATTACGATGTTACTTTCATTTATTAACCTCCAACTCTTCAAACTTATATTGGCTATTTGGTCCCATAGTGCAAGTTAAGTCTCATCAATGATTTATATATTTCATAACCAATCCAAGAATACAATATAGAATACAATATATAAAACTCATATTTCAATTCAAGAATACAATGGAAAATAATAAAAAGTATACTTGTTAATTACTTATAAAACAAGTTTTATTACTATCTATTAAACTACTCATTAGTTGATTGCTCTAACATTTAAGATGTTATATCATTACGTAGTTTTAAATTTGTAACAATTTTAACAATTATTTTCATTTCCACTCGAATTACAATTTGTTTATAGAAATTATTATGTTAATGTTTCTTGGTACATGTGTTATTTATTTTTTAAGATTTTTAAATGTGTATATCTCAAAATGGAATGCATATTATTGTGATAGTAATATAATAAATAATTATAAAATACTATGTTGTTTTTTTTTTAAATCGTTCGCCCATCAACATATTCATATATCTTATTTTTTTATAAAAACTAACATTTAACTATGATTAATAGTATAAATGTGAAATTAAGCTGTGATAACTTTCTTCAACGACAAATATTTTAGAATATATTAAAAAGGTTATCTATGTCTATTAAAGTATATGCTTTTTAATATATATTATTTTTTATAAAAAAAAAATTAACTAACTCAGTATAATGAGCAACAGAAAAACATAAAAAAAATAAAAAAGTATATGTATCTTACAATCGGACAGATTTTAATTATTATTATTAACATATTGTGGCACTTTTTGTTTTGTATTTACTTAGACTTTCGTTATCCATGGCTGTGGCGTAAATTGCGCCATTCTAATGCCATACCCCAAGCTCATGAGGGTTCAAAACAAGTCATACAAATTTCGATAAAATTACCGTGTGTAGAACCGGAGTTATATGTAATATTAGTATTTTCTTAGATTTTCACGAGTATACATTTGAAATAAAACTATATTTTACGGATTTAAATCGTATAATTTTTGTTATGTTTTAATTTTAACCCGACGTTTTAAATGCTTTGCAGCAATCGTGTTCACGGGTAGACATCTTGTAAATGTCACACTTACAAAATATGTCAGTAATGCAATGGAACCAAAATTATACGCGAGTTAATACAATAAAAAATAGTTTTATTTCAAAGTATTAGCACGAGTACACAACTCTTGAAAATGTAAGAAAATACTACTATTACATATATATAGTATTCAAGTTCTGATATTATCTTCCTAACATTTTTATTTATAAAGATTCGAGGACCAAAAAATAGTAATATATAAAATTTTGGAGGCTTTATATTATACCGAAAATAGTGCAATTCTTTGAACGGTTTGCACGCTATCGCAATTAAATGCAATTAGGCATCCGTCACAATATGTTGTTCTACAAGGGCAGGCGCTTGTTGCACGCGCGGCGCACCTGTGCTGCGCCCGCGCACCCTCGCCCTTCACTCATTATACCCAATTTAGTTCAGGATATGTTCCCATTTATGCTCGTTGAACACACACCTAATTGCTGCATTTAAAGGTTGAATAGTCAGGATGTTACTGCTTTTCATTAGAAACATATAAAACATTCATTTTGTAGGTTTAACGTATCTTATGTTGTGTATATTTTAATTTATTTTTTTTAGTTAATTTATACAAAATTATCATTAATATAAATAAAATACATAATTTTCTGTAGTTTATATTTCTAAACTATTTAAGAGAAGGTAGATTAATTTTTTTTTTAAAGATTTGTGACCTTTTTTTGAAGATCCTATTTTTAAAGTGGTAATATTTTTTTGTTTTAATAATTTGTTCTTATACTATATAAAAAATATTATTTTTAAAATAATATGTATTTTTATAATTTTAATAAAATTAATTTCAATATATTTATTTCTAATAACAGAAAATTCCTTTGATCAATTTCAATCTATATAAAATAATTTTATTTAGTTGTGTATTTCAAAGTGAGCAGAAAAATAATGTTCCTGTGTTCATATTTCAGTCCATTTAAGATAAAATGACAAAACTTAATTTTAAAATTTTTTAAGCAAACAATTAAATAAATTGAAAGTTTCAGGCTCATACTCATGTTTATGATCTAATAAAAAAAATTAGAGAAAAGATTATTTTTTTGGTATTATATATATTTACCACATAAAAATAAACTTAAGATCGAATGAAAACATACATCCGCAATTAATGTAAATTCAGTTCTATTTCAATTTATGCTAATATTGTAAAGAGGTAAAGTTTGTTTGTTTAAACGCGTTAAAACTACTGAATGAATTTGAAAAATTTCTGTTTAGGACAAGCTAAATATAGGATATTGGAGAATTCAATTGCAGTCATCCGAGTGAAACAGAGGGGTTCAACTAGTAATAAATAATTTCGACAACATTTTAAGTTATCATTTTTACATTTTAATCTAGAACCTTCAAAACGTTTTTTCTATATACACATGGTAGTGTAGAATAAAATATAATAATAAAGAGTCATCATAAAATGTGTGCAGTAACTTTAATCAGAAATAATAAAAAAAACAATGTATTAATGCCGCAAAATAATTAGATTATTTAATAAACTATTTTGAATAAAGTTACTAAACCAATAAGAGTTCAAAACGATAGTTTTAGACTATAATAAAAAAAAGAGGAAACCGTAAGTCAGAGGGATAGGGTTAATATATTTTTATATAAACTTGTTATTTCCTATAGTCTTTAAAAAGACAAATTAAGAAATATCTTTTATCTGATATCTCAGGTTTATAGATCTACTAATAAAAAATACTTGCAACATTTTTATTTTTAGACTTTTTTTTTTTTTTTTTTGTTTAATTTGTTTGTTATTTCATGTATATATTGAGATTGAGGTATGGATGTGTCACATTTATCAAAATAATCTCAAACATTCAACATTCTATTGATGATACATTTTACGCGGAAGTGAACAAATCAGCGATATCCACAAAAAAATGATGTTATCTTACTTTTTATTGTGACGAACGGCACCTTGACCGTCTAAATTTGGCAGGTAGACCTCCATTGGCCTTCCATCCATCGATGACAACAAAGAAATGTATTAAAGGTAAAAATCGGCAACACTATCCTGATTTTGGACACAAAGAGAATGTGATTTATCAGGGCATTTGCGCAAAAAGAGCAGGTTCCTCTGGATGAAGCCCCAAAAGGGGCATTTTATGTATGTATAAAGCGTGGGAACCTGCCCCGTCCGCTGGATTACTTGTATGATATCTTTATACTTCATACAATATGTAATTCAAATATTTTCGATAGGACACTTATGAAAGAGGGCGGCGACCATAACCTCTGAAATCTATCATAGTTTGAAAAGGTTTTATTTCAATATTAAAATAATTTAACGTTTGAAATCTTAGAGTTTTTGAAAGAAAAGCAATCAGTTAGTAACACTTCAGAAACAAAGTAAATCGCAGAAATTTGGGAAAACAATATTGTTTTAGTTTGGTGAAAAAAAAAGATAAGAAAAGGGATAAAGGGATAAAGATAAGATAAGATTATTGTAATATTACCTTAAAAATGGTGGTACGGCCCAAGGTATAAAAGGAGCCTATAAACACCACAGAATCTAACTGATTTAGTAGGCTTTATAACTAAATGACTACTTACTAAATTACTAAGCAATGGGTTAGCTAAGGTACTAATATCACATTGTAGTAATTCATATGGATATAAATTAACTAGTCAAGTCAGGGGTGAAATAGTGCTTAGTAAATCGGAAAGTTTACTTTACAGTGTAATTGATGCATAAATATTCGATAAATGGTATGTTTCTAATAATTATTAAAACAAAATTTTTCGCCCTTCAATATTTATATCATGATCATTGTAAGTAATTAACTCAAAAAATATTTTGGACTATTCATGCTTGCTATTAATTGATCAATTCTTCGAACGTAACTGTTATGTTTTATTATATTTTAAAACTAGCTGTTACACTCAGTTCCACCTGAGAAACAATTTTATGTAAGATAACTAATAGTAGTAGAGTAATGATAGACAGTATTTCTCATGAACTCCACCCATCATTTTTCAAATAAATCTGGTAGTTTCGAAGATTAGCGCGCAAACAAACGAACTCTTCCGCTTTATTATTATAGTAAACAGTTACTAATAAATGATACGTTAAATTATAAGGCACTATAACTTTTCTTCTCGTATTGTATATCTGCGGAAAAAGTTTAAATTTATATAGAATGTAAAAGAACTTGATATTCGGTATATGGTTATTGAAATTGTAAGTTTATTACCTTTCAACAAAGTGTATCAAAGGGTTTCTTTGATACACGAGAAGCTTTATTTTCCACTTGAGTTGTTATTTCGTAAGATGCATCAATAAGGTTTCTACGGAAGGTAGAATAATAAGTATAGAATAACCCTTTATAAATTGAAGAACTTGGTATCATTTAATCAGCCTAATATTTATTTCCATGTTATTTTCAAGGTAAATCACTTGTAACCAATAAAAATAGAGTTTTCCACAGGTTTTTAAAGCATGTATCATTTAAAAGTTATGAATTTTATTAAATTATTTCACAAAAATGAATGTACTTATTCGTTTTCAGGAGTTAAGGATTTATTATTACACAAGATTAATAAGAGCAATTGCGTAAAGTTAGTTTTCCTTTCTCATGAACATAATCAAATTAATTTTTCAAATTCATCGGACACTTAAAAAGTTTTTAACGAAAAAGTAACTTCTTCAATCTTCTCCATTTTGTTATATTAATATTTGAACTTGTTTACAGAAAGTAACTTCGTATCAAAATTGTATAGAGTAAAATTTTAGAAAACACTAAATGAACTTAATGCCGTTGTGATAAATGGTTATTGATAGTAATTTTTTTCAAAACTATCAGTTTATCAGTAATTTTGATTAAGATAACACCACAGGATTCTCAATTTCAATAGACATATTAACTATTTAAATAATAACTTCTGATGATAGAATAGGTCACAAATTCCGTGAGATGGTGACCGTCTGGTTTAGTGGGTAACCATAAAAATGGCAGCATCCTCTATGTTACCGGGGGTCCCCCATAACCAGCCTCCTACTTCACCTAGCGGGACCGTGTACCATTAAAAAATTCCAGACGAAAAAAAAAAAAAGGTCATCAAGCTCGTATCAGGACATCTGATATAATCTCACAGCATTGAGAACTAACCGGAACGAGGACAAAGTTTACTCTTTCAACATATGTTATATATATATATTTTTTTTTTTCAGACCTTCATAACTTTTAACTAGGAAATAGTAAGTTAATTTCTGATCTTTATCATATCACATTAAAACCTTAATCAACAAAGTCTTAACGAATGTAGAGTATTTTGTATTTTTAAAACCATAAAAGCTTTGTAAGTCTTTTAGAATATACCCATCCGGAACATGCAGCGAGTATAGCCGAATAATTATATATACTAGTAATCATGGATCACGAATGTTAAAATACAATAAAGTCATTTGTTTATAGTTTGTTTATACCATAGTTCTAAATTACTGTACTGCAGAGCGTACATCAAATAGTATCCGTTTTATGGCAGACAGCGGCAGTCGGCACTTGAAAGGCGACAGTAGCGCCATCTCACGCACATGTTTCCTCGAATCGACGTCTGTTTTCACAGAACAAAATGACCATAAAACAGAATTACTCATAAAACATTATTAACTGCTTGTTGATAATAAAAATGTACATTGAACACAAGTTTGTATATTTTGATGTCTAATTTACTTCGACTTTACATAAATTAAGCAATCATATGTGTGAATTTTATATTAATTGCTTTTATATTTATAATAAACTAAATAAAATAATAAATTATTAATAAACTCTTTTATTTACCTGTTTTCGGAAATGGAAACCAATCTATTAGTATAATACTAATAAACAATATTTGAACGAATAATATTAAGAATATTTCCTTAGGTACCTACTAACTTACTTATTATGTTATATTTTAAAATGTGTACCTTCACAATAAAAGGCATATAAGAATTTTACAAGTATATAGTATAAACACACTACGACACGACATATACACACACATAGATTACGTCAATTTAATTTGTACTAAATTTATTACACAAAAGTTCTTAGAAATGTTGATAAAATCTCTAAAACAAAATAAAATGACTTCAAAAATACAAGCAATGTAAAACATTTCCTGTTTACATAAATAAAAAATCACTAACACTTACTTCATTAATACAAGTGTAAAATAATTGATAATTTTTATTTAATTAACTATTGTATTATATGACAACACTCAGTTCACACATATATCATATAGTAAAAAATAAATTAAGAAAGACGAGATGAAATAGTAACATTTATCACTTTTTCAAGAAATTTTAATATAGTTCATACCACAAATGACAACACCAATTATATATTAATCGCCTATAGTGGTATATCATCAAATATAATACTCACTGTTTCTAAATACCAGGATTCAATAGCAAAAATGTACTTATATCTTCTTCACACACCTATTTTTTTTCAAAATGTCCATTATTTTTTAGTAATTACTAAAAAACCTCCACAAATCAGTTATTTAGTAAGTTACTGAGATAAACTATCTTAATTATTGTTTTTATTATCAACAATATTATTTAGTGTTTTTATATCTTACAATTATTTTATTCTTAAATAGACAGGATCTTATGGTTCTTCAATTTAGAAAGATCTTCTGTCGGGAGAAGTCGCTGCTTTTTTTATGTGGTCACAGCGAAAATAAAAACGTGACTGTGTGAAAACAGCGGGAGTACCACCCCTCTCTATAAGAGGCGTCAGGAGCGACTTATCCTCCTAAAACAGGTTTGACATTATAAAACATTTATATTAATAACAAAACATTTAAAATAACATTAAAAAAGAACGATAAGAAACGTTAACTGATGATTTCTTATCTTGTTCTAAACATAGTCTCTTATTCATCGAGAAAATTTACCATTAACTATACTATTCTATAATAAATGCCAAAAACATATAGATATTTTATTTTAATTAAATTCAATTGCATTTTAATGAACTCAGGTAATTTCATTTAAGGAGGATCAATTATGTGACACGTGTGGGATAATCTCCGCTAATACAGAGTGTGCGCAGGATTATCCAGCGATCATCAGGTGCTGCGCCCTAGCGGATAATAAGCCTCGTCCGCACTCATCGTTATTTACATGTATTAAACGCACTTCAATAAATTTATTAATTATTGGTTCCCAGCAACTACAATTGAAATATTATAAAATTGAAAGTTAATAAATTTTATTTATTTTTTTTTGTTTTGATATTAACTTAGTTTTTTATTTATCCTGTTAACTACAAGGTAAATCATAAAAAGATTTTAAATTTTGGGATTTCATTTTGTGCAGATATTTAATATGAGTAAATACATAAAGATTTTAATCTTTGATTACAAATACATCTAAAACTGCGTGAAACCGCTATTGTATCAAAAAAAAAAATGTCATTGCGAATATAGAAATGTCATCTCTAAACATTTTACCCATTAAGTCTTTGATATTATATGTAAAAAGATAGATATGGCACAAGTTCGCCCAAATTTCTACAAACAAAACCGTAATTTGATTTAGTTGTTCATAGCAATGAGAGAAATGAGAGGTGACTGTAACATAATATTTATATTCTTAAATTATGTATTGTGAATTGTAAATTAAGTTTAAAAAATATAGGTCCAAGATCAATAAGGGTTTAGGAATCCTATCTAAAAAAAAACAAATATAATATTTTAATTAACAACTTCAATTTGGATTATTGACATGGTGGATTGAAAAAGGATAGAGAATAAAATGTCAATGCAACGTGACAAAGACAAATTACATCATAGATTAATCAACAAGAAGCGAAGTCGCAGGCACAATACATAGTGTTTTGATAGCGCAATTTGGGTTTTTTTTTCGAGAAGCGTCTTTCTAACAATAATGTTTTGATCGCCATAGTAAGTGTTGGTTTAAATTATTTAAAATAAGATGACTATGGAATTATAGGATAATTTTACGTGTTATTAAATTATTATTTATAAAAAAATATATTTATAATTAAAATTAAAATATTTGTAATGTGCCAAGATAAAACTTATTTTTATTTATTTTTTCGTATGTCAAAATTTTTAATGACACAAATGGTGCCCTATGTCGGGCAAGATAAAAAAAATACATTTATTTTTTTTATCTTATTTTCTTTAAAAACATATTGTTTCTAATTAAAAACGAAATTATTGTAAATAAATACAGTTTTTTTATTTAATGATTTCTTAATCATATTACCAATGTAAACTTATTGTTATATTTAATGTATCTTCTCTGTCAAATTGTATACTGTACGATTCACTAATATACTTCAAGCGCAACATGTTACAGATAGCTATCTCATTCTGTATCATATGTTCTTTACTATCGTAAACGTAGTTAGAATTTTCTAACTACATATTTAAAAACAACGCATCGTTACTGAACGCCACTCAGTTTAAACGTCGCATACCGTAAATTTTGTTTATAATTAATAAAATAAAATTAATATCATTGCATGAAGTATTAAAGTACAAACGATTAAAAATTAAAAATATACATTTATTAAATATAATTAATGTTACGCGGCTTAGCTCTAATATCGTTCGTGACATTATTTTCTCTAAAATTATATAGTTACACAAATAAAATATAAACAAAACATAAATCTAGGAAAATATATTTACAAAAAATAGATGATAAGTCTCTTTTTTCTTTTTAAATTATTTACAATATCACAAAAAGTAGTGGTGGCAGTTTGTAATTTGAATCTATCATACATATTAATATTAATAATAATATTTTTGCATTATTTTAGGTGTTTCAACTTATATCATGGGCAACATTGACTAAAATAAATTAATTTTGCCTCTTAAATGTTAGAAAATCGTAAGTTTATCAGATTTTGTCCTGGAACTATCCTAGACATATGCAATCTAAGCTATAAGTGTAGATCAGATAATTTAAAGAAATATTAATTTTCTATATTAACTTTAATACATAAAATACATGGGACAATGTATGTACCTATAAAAATATAAGAAATGTAAAAGTTATCTATAACCATGACATGTCTTAATTGAGCGAAGGGAGCGGGGCAAGTGAAGCTTTTGAGGGCCTTCTCTGCATCCTTCATACAAGCATCAATCAAAAGCGGTATATTCGAAAATTTCAAAATTTTGTACAATTGATAGACATTACGGGTGGTGTTTTTTTTTTAAAATCAATTATTCGATGAGGAATAATCACGGCAGAACTAAAATCCCATAGACTTCAATGGGAAAAAAATTTCGCACGAAAATTTAGCTTGAAATAAAAAAAAAATAGTTGAAGACGGAATGCGTTGACGTTTTGTTATTGCAACTTCGGTGCACCTCGCTTTGTTCAATATGCTTATACGTAACGAGATTTTTGCGAGCAAAGCGAGTCAAATTTGATGTCTGATCGCGCTCCTAGTGCATTTATACTTTGTTTACAGAGTATTATATAAAATAAATAATATTAGCTTACTTATGATACAGGATGATTATGGATTGTGTTACCTTTAAATAGAAAAATACTCCATTCTGGGATACTTTAAACCCAACTAATAACATTTCTAAATAAGCTTTTTAAAGAATAATTGCTTTAGAATGTAAATATATCAAAAACGATAAAATATAAAAAAAAACCTAACGTAAAATAAATAGAACTGTGAATAAAAATATAAACATATCCTGTCGTTGCAGTACTTGATTCCATCGACATTTATAATGAACTGAGCATCGCGCATAGTTCTCTGATCGCGATGAGTAAGCGCGCCTGTTTTAGAATGAGAGTTACTACATCTCAGGCCTGTTTGTCTCTTTTTTTCAGAAGCGTTAAAATAAAATAAAAAATAAATAACATTATCAAAATATTGTTCATAAACAAAATTTTATTTTTATATATACATTTTGTTGACATTTCACATTTGACGTCTCCATTATTGTCACTTGACACTTCTCAAGACACAACTGTCAATTGTCGTCATTGATCTGTTATTTATAAGGTTGATTAATATTTACTATTATGAAAAAATCATCACAATCCTAGGTTAAGCCTCAATTGTTCTGTTTTTTTTAATAAATATAATCTATGAATGCTGAAAGTAATATTGTTCCTCAAAAAATGAAGGAAGGAATCTATTCTATATTTCACCAAGAATATATCATAATGGCCGAGTAGTAAGTAAAACATTTCACACTCCCCTCAGATAAAATCTTCAAGTAATATCTAATAACACAATTTGTAAATTTTCAGCCGTATGCTACAAACCGAAAATCTGCCCGGAATTTATGTCATACCATCACATGAAAATTCATTCTGTAAGTTACAAAACAATTTGATAAATTTCGAAATTTGCTTAATTACTTGCAGTATTTAGATTCGAATGTTAATGTATATTTATTTCAATTTAGTTCTTTTAAAAAGTATGTTTCTTTAAAATATAATATTTATTAAGATTGTTTTAGGGTATCTTTGTGTAAAATAATGTTACATTGAATTTTTATAGTGTGGTATGGAGTAATATTTGTAAGATCAGGCATATATGGAGGTGGTGTATTCAGATTTACAATAACACTACCTGAAAAGTTTCCTGATGACGTAGTTCCTGTAAGTTATTTTGTAATATATTAGTTTTTTTTTTGTTAAATACATTGAATGGCTGATACTTTTTTCAGACCCTTACTTTTACTTCACCAATATTTCATCCAGCTGTAGATGCTAAAACAGGCATCCTTAACCTTAAAGAAGTTTTTTCACAATGGGACAGAAAACAAGATCATATTTGGCAAATTTTGAAATATTTACATTGGATATTTCAAAATCTGAATATGAAGGTTCCAGTAAACAATGAAGCCTCTATGTTGTAAGTAGTTATTATTATTTTAATGTCAAACCTAAAATTCATTATAATTACTGCTCATTTTATATTTCCTTACAGATTTAAAATGAATAAAAAATCATTTATAGAAAAAGTAAAAGAATGCATAGCTGCTAGTGTTGAACATGTTTATGATGACCCACCAACTGATGACAAGCACTATATAACATTTAAACAATATGATCCAAATATTCATGATAATGCCAGGAATAGAATGTTAAAGCCTTCGAATGGAAATGAAAGCTCTCATGGAATTTCTTGGGTCCAATCTGGCTCATATCAATCTTTTACTAAAGAAGAAACCCCATAATAATAAAGTACAATATTAATAATAGAACACATAGAAATAGATAGCCATAAAATATACCTGTGATAACAATTGAAATTAACTATGACAAAAAACTAATACAAAATATCACTATGACTTGACAGTTAAGATGTTAGTTCTTTAAAATATATAACATGACTTATACTATCAGTTAAAGTTAATATTTTTGACTAATATATTAAGCTAAATGTATCTCTTCTTGTTATAAATAAATAGTATTTATATCATGAAATAATTTATTTCTTAACACATATAAAAAACATTAGGTAAATTTTTATAAATATTTCCTAAAATTTTATCAAGTATAACATTTTAATAAAACTGTTTGAAGGATATAACTCCTTTTTTTATTTTTATTATAATCTTATGTTATAAAAGCTTTGCGTTGATCGTTCTGTGAACATGATTGATTTTTAAATCCATATAATATTTTTATTTAAGAGAAATATTAACTATATACATTCCATAATATCACATTTCAGTTTTACTTAAATCTCTAAATATACACTAAGCAGGCATCAAATTTACTTTAATATTATTCTTTTCAGTAGTCTCTACAAACCATGACTGATCTAACTTGTAATTTATATTTTTCCAAGCAAAATGTGTTGGTGGACGTGATTCTCCATTTTCAAATGTAAAATGTTTACTAATCTCAATAGATAATTTAGATCTGATGAGACCTACACCTCCATATTTATCTTCAGCAGGATGGTATACTCTACCAGTGTAGGGTAACATATAAACCTTGTCAGGTTGAAATAGGACCTTCATCAAGTCACCTGCATATCCATGTCAGATAATCCTTGGAATCTTTTTGTACTATGTGGGTATATACAATTGGTACATCATCACACCTAATGAAGTTTCTTTCTCTCCCACATAAAGATATAAATGGAAATTCTTTATCATATCTACCACTTTTGTTTAGCCTAATTCTTTTGAAGAAGAATTCTAGAAACTTTTTTTCTTTAAAACATGATGTAAAATTTTTCATTTTCGAATCATCTAAAAATAACTGAAACCAGAGATTAACTATTTTGTATTCAGCCCATATTTATCAGCAAAGAGGTCAAGAAATAGTTTCCACAACATTTCACTATCATATTCATTGTTGAATTTTCAATAAGATTTTTAATGACACCAGTTCAAAGTTTACTTACCATTCCTTGGTGGTCTATGTAATAAAAATATTCCCTTATTTTTGGTTCAGGCTCTTGGCCTTGAACGTAATGAATGTATCGTTTTTTTAAATCACATCGATTAGAAAAAATCAAGAGTCGCCTATGAATTACATTCATTTTTATTAAGAACAAATACTCTATTGAATACTCACATACAGCTGATATTTTTATTTTCATAAATGACAGGTGACAGTAGAGAACATTGGCAATGATTACTGTTGTTTATAAAGTTTGGCGAAAGGGGTAAACGATTCGGACAAATCTAAGTCATGACCACGCTATAGGTGAATGTTTCACTTATTGAATCATGATACATCCTTATGATTATTTGAAGATCATAACAATGATGCTGTATTCTATGGGATTTAAAAGTAATTACTATTATTTATCTGAAATATAACTTTTAGAGTAATATATATTATAGAAAAAATTATGTATTACAGAAGTATAAATATTTTAAAAAGACATTGTTTTGCTTTTGTATAGTATTATGCATTTTTATATATGTATTTTTTTTATTGAATATGTCTTGACTTTGACATGTTTTCTTAAATGCCTTGTTGTTATCTTTTGATAAGTTTGTAGTCTATACGATATACCATAAACAAAATTTTGTGTGAAGTGTGAACAATGATAAAAAATAACACAGCTGTAAATTGTAAAAGTTAATAGTTAATCGAAGTCGAAATTGTAACATAATACTAACTCAATTAGTGTACAAAATCTCAAGGAATCATGGTTACTGCTAAAAATATCTGTTCCTAGTACAATGAAGTGTAATATCTCTTAAGTTTTAATTTATATCTACAAATCAGAAGAAGGTTACTTAGACCATATATGGAAAGTATTAATTAAAATGGAAACCTTAAGAAGATCATGGAAATTACGTACGTCCAACTTTAACATCATAAATGTGTGGTTAATGTGATAAGTGATAAATGTAGTAATTACAAATAAAAATATTTACTTTGTAGAAGAATTCGTCGCCCACAAGGCAAATGTAAACTGCCTGGCTATGGGACACAAATCAAATCAAGTACTTGCTACTGGAGGAGATGATAAAAAAGTTAACCTTTGGGCTATTGGGAGGCAAGGTTGTTTGATGGTATGCTGCAGCAAGTTAATGGAAACATTCTTATTTTAAAAATCGAATAAAACATTAATTTATTTAATGTTTAAACATTGTCACTATCTGAAATAAATAAAAATGCTGTTTATATTTTACTTAATTCCATGTGTATAAGCTATACTAACTATCCTAGTGTAATGAGTGTTTATGACTATTAATATGCTTTACAGAGTCTCAGTGGTCATACTACACCTGTTGAGTGTGTTTGTTTTGGACATTCTGAAGATCTAGTTTGTGCTGGTTCCCAAACAGGTGCTTTAAAAATATGGGACTTGGAAGCTGCAAAATTATTAAGAACATTCACAGGCCACAAAGGTGCAATAAAATGTATGGACTTTCACCCCTATGGAGATTATTTGACAACTGGATCATGTGACAGTAATATAAAATTATGGGATACAAGGAAAAAAGGATGTATTGTGACATATTCAAGCCATCGCCTTGCAGTCAACAGTCTCCAATTCAGTCCAGATGGACAATGGATAGCTTCAGCATGTGAAGATGGTATGTCTTAAATAAATTTTCTTGAAATGGAAACTGTTGATTTTATGAGTTTAATAGTTAACAGTTGATTTGGCTATAAGGCAGCCATTAAGCTTAAAAAAATAATTAAGGAATGTCCAGTCTCAACAAGTTGATAATATATTTTTAGGTTTAGTTAAAGTATGGGATGTGCGCATAGGCAAAGTGTTACAAGAGTTTGTGGAGCACACTTCGGCAGTAACCTGTGTCAAGTTCCATCCTCATGAGTTCCTTTTAGCTAGCTGTGGTGCTGACAAAACAGTCAACTTTTGGGACATGGAAAAATTCCAATTAGTATCTAAGTTTGAAAAGGAAAACACATCAATAAGGTTATTAAGACAAATATCCTAAAAATATATATTTAAAGTGTATTTATATAGTATACTTCATACAGTTTCTTTATCAAAACAAAAATTGTTTTCTCTTGCAACTAAGGATTGGATTATCAATTACGACAAATTAAAAATATGTAATAACTATGCAAATCATATAAATTAAAAATATTATATTTTTAGGCACATGGCATTTAGTGATGATGGAGCAACATTATTAGGCTGTGGCAATGATGGCTTACATGTAATAGGATGGGAGCCAGCCAGAGTCTTAGATACAGTGAATGGGCATTGGGGACAAATTCATGACATCACAGTGGCCCAGACACAACTTGTAAGAACTAATTTGATTGTGATTATTGAAAATATTTATTTTCATATTTCTTTAAAATTTGGTATAAAAACATGTTACACGATGTTTTTGATTTTTTTTTTTATTTTCAAAGACAGGTCTCAAAAAAAAATTCATTTTCTTAAAAATAAATACCCGTTTTTTATATATATATTAATAAATAATAATAATAAAAAATGTGGTAATTCTTATACATATAAATATAATACCTATCTTAACAGATTGCTGGATCATTTCACTCAACCTATGTAGTATTATCTGTGGTTGATCTCAACAAAGTACACCCATTTGGTGGTCCACCTCCACCTGCAGTTGTGAGAGAAACATCTCCATTCCAAAAAGGACATTCCGTGCGCAAAAGTTTCTCTAAAGAAAAACCACCTAAAGAAGGTAATATAAGCATAAACATAGGTTCTACTATCATAGAAGATATCAACTCTTATTAGTTATTGCTAAAAACGTATTTTTTAAATCTATGACAATCTAATTCCAGTATTGCACCGACCGACACTACTAGATGAGAAGACAGCGGAGGAGTCAACTTCGGGCACGGAGGCCGATGAAGATTCAGGTGCTGTTATAGCTAATATTAATGACTACACTGAGATATTCCGCCCGTCTCGAGCACGTGAGTAGATAGATACAATGAGTAGATGTAGCATATAACATTTCAAATAAACACTGATGTCTTTTTATATGTGCAGTGACTCGGACACCCCCGCCGGCTACCAGCTTGTCTTCTGAAGATTTTTCTTTAAGTGGTAAGAAAAACAAAAAATATATTCAAACATGCAACATCCAATAATTAATTTATTTAAAAAAAAATATCAAATTGCTTCAAATAAATAAAAATAAACAACATAATTTTTTCCTCTGCCATAAAACTTATATAAAACTAATCCATTCCAGGCTTGGTGGGAGATGAGAGCAAGCCGGAGTCCTGTGCGGGGAGTGCTGCTGCGCTGAGGGACCTGTCCCTGTCGCGAGGCTACGGAACTGAAAACACGATATTCACCAGTATGTATAGACTCGTTTACCAAAACCAGAACCTCTAATCTAGAACTAGTAATATTTTATAAAATATCCAATGACATATCCAGTATTCGAGAGTATTCTATATATAACTGCTATATTTAAGCTTATATCTAATTAGATTTCTTTTGCATTAACATTGTAGTATGAAATAATATAATTTAAATCATTACGCTATATAACAGGTTTTAACAATTAACAGGTGTCCTGAATAAAGAAGACAATTTATTTGTCTCCGCGCAATCATCTACAGTAAAAGAATTTACCGCCAACGCCGTAACGACCACCTCATTAAACCGACATAACTCTTATAAAGAATCGAAATCATCAATTGAAATATGTAAGTAAAATATATGTTTCAAATTAAAATATATTTTGAATAATCTTATATATTAATGCAGGAAGCGATTTCGTTGGCACACTGTAGCTCGAGAACCACTAAAGGGAAAAATATCGTTGATGGCTCAAATCAAAGGTCTCATTATGCTACACTGCTGAAAAATAGTGACAACTCTCAAATCTCTTTAGCCTAATTGCAGTAATTAGTCAAAAAATTATTTTTTCCCATAGACTTTGCATGGGGAAATTTTGCGCGCGCTTTCAAATTTTTTGTATTATCTATTGTGACTAGCTGGTCTTAGCATACTAGTACATGTATAAAGCTTTTCCCAAACATTAATAATATTCTTAGATATTAACCGTACTCCTCTTTAGCCTCTACGAATCTGCGCCAGAGTAACAGCGAAGTATCGCTAGGACCACCGGCTCTCGGGCCCCGGTCGTTGTCCTTCACGAGACCCACGAGTCAAACGCCCAGGTATTATAATTTTATCTCGACAAGTGCTCGATCACGCACGATTCTAATTAAGTTTTCAACTATTACAAGGTCAAATATTGTTCAACGGACAAAGTTAATCAGCCTGACATAACCCCTCAGATCGCGGGCGGAGGCGGCGCCCCGCTCGCCGGTAGAGCGCGAGGCGGAGCCCGAATTCGTGCCCTTCTCCATCGACCGACCCGTTGGACTAGACCTGGAGGAATTCCTACCCGTAAGCATTAACTCCACATTCAATAGACTCAATGTTCTACTGGTTAAAAAATGTTACTGAAATATTAATGTGTAAATAAAAGGATCAAGATAGTCCCTCAGTAGCAACATATAACCTGAATTCATATAAAATACGGTCGCGTTCTGGTTTTATAATAATTCATATTATAATTTTTAATTGTTAATTTTGTTTTGTTGTTGTGAATGTGTATAATTTTGTTATTATTTTATATTTTTTTGTTATTTTTATCATAATAAGCATTTTTTTCAATCATTGTTGTAGTTTCAGTTATTTATAAGTTAATGCCTTGGTGTAAGTTAATGTCTTGTTTTCAATATTTCATGTCGTGGCAGCCTGTAAATAAAACAACACTTGGTATTTAATATATATATTTTTTAAACTTTAATATTTGTGATTGTATTTTTGTTGTTTTGTGGGTTGTCCATAATTAAAAAAAAAATAATAAAAATAAATAAATAAAAACTAGTTCCATGTATATCATATAATGTATGATGACGTCAGCGTGGCGCCTGCTCGTCGGGCGGGCGGCGCGGCGCGCGCGGGCCCGGCGCGGCGCCCAGCGAGCAGGAGGTGCTCGGCGTCATGATGAGAGGACACGACTCCATGATGGCGGTGCTGGCGGCACGACAGCGAGCACTGCAGGTCACATCTTATAAGACCTCCAGATTTCAATTTAATTTTTTTTTTACAATTCTCAGAAGCCTTAGATACCTTTTAATAAAACTATTTTACGGATATAACATTTTTATTTTTACATTTTTAATTATACCCGACGTTTCGAATGCTTTGCAGCAAATGTGTTCGCGGTAAGACGAGATGATGGTGGCTTACCATGGAGTTATATCCGTAAAATAGTTTTATTGAAATATGTAGTAGTCGTGTAAATCTTAGAAAACTGTAATCCTTTGATGTGTTTTTTTTTTCATATATATATTTTTACAGATTTTTCACTCGGTGAGAATAAACAAGAGCCTCAAATCGGCCCTCGAGTCCGTCATCGCTCTGGAGGATGCCTCGGTGATACTAGATATTCTAAATGTGATGGCCCATAAACCGTGAGTGCCGTCTGATATAGTACCTGGCAAATTAATGTGTATTTATATATATGTTTCTAAAATAAATCTTATTTCAGATCATTATGGAACCTGGATATATGTCTATTAATGTTACCTAAAATTTACGAGTTGCTCCAGAGTAAATATGAGTCGTAAGTATCTCTATATTAAAATCGAACTATTTTTATAAATGAGTAACTCGATCGAACAAAATAACATTTCTCAGGTACATGCAATGCGGCTGTAACGCCCTAAGGCTGATAGTGCGTAACTTCTCCTCTGTCGTCCGCGCTAATGTGAGCGCTCCGGTGAGGACCCTCGGTGTCGACATACCCAGAGAGGAACGATACACCAAGTGTGTACAAATACACCGGCTCCTACTCGACATACGCGCCTTTCTTCTAAAACGCCAGACGCTGCAAGGACGCCTCGGTGCCGCATTCAGAGATCTCCATACCCTCATGCAGCAAGGACTCGACTGACGAAACCCGCAAAGCCCTCTCTGGGCAAATTACGTGTAACGTGGACAATACCTATTTATGTGAGGCTCGAAGCTCAATATTATGTACTTAAATTAAATTCTAACAAATTAAAACTAAAAAATTCGATTGTTAATTCTAAATATTTATTTATAAAATAATTATAAAACAATCATGTTATTAAAAACTAAGTTGCCATATTGAACCGTTTCTATAATCTAGACTTTTTACACATTTAATATGATACAAAATTCTCCAACAATCAAATATTTACTTGTAATTAGTCATTTTATATAAAAATGTATCAACATTTTAAGGCTCAATCTAATTATTAGACTGTACAAGTATTAGTTACTGTTTAGCATTTTCACATAACCTTTAATGTATTACAGTTAATTACAACTTTGAAGTTAATAAATGATGCCTTATGTAGACTTTAAACATTTAATTGATAGACTGACATTTTTTTACCATAACATAGGTTAAAATATAAAATAAAATATGACAGTAATAGCTTTCTGTTATTATTTAAATAAGTCTTTTCCTGTTAAAAAGTTATAATAATATATAATAATATATATATTTAAAACTATAACCTGACTTCTCAAAAATCTTAACTAAAATTGTTATGTGGGATTCATTAGATATTTTTGTATATTAAATAAACAATTTACTGATGTCTGACATTTGATAATGTTTTGAATCATGGTTATTTGCTTTAATAAACTCCTAAAAATATGAGATGCAATTTAAAAACGGCTTCCAATTAAGGAGGTATGGGTGGGATAAGTGGGGTGAAGTGAGGGGTGTGACAACTCTTTGTAATTTTTTTTTTCATTAACATTTTAAGTACAATACTTGGATAAAATATCAGAAATCTGATCCTAACATACTGTCAAGGACTTGGTTTAGGCTGTAAAGGGATTTGTTCTAAGAGATAAAAGAGCATGTTATTCTTAAGTTTTTAATTATAAATATAACTGGTGTCTGTATAGTGTTTTGCTGGTATTTTAAAGCTTTGTATGATTAAAGACTCATAAACTTTGTTGTAAAGGCAGAAATTGATATTGTTCCTGAAAGCTTAAGATTGTCCAGAATAATTATCCTTAATTTAAATATAATAAGGGAAAAATTCAACATACATATCTACCCATCAAAATTATAGGTTAGTATCCTCAAAGAGTACTAGTACTACTTGCAGCTTTGCTTAACGCTTTTTTTTTATAATCTTATATTTTCCAGTTTGGAGTTACTGAAAAACTATATATTAAAGTAAAATAAAAACAAGTTGTACATAAATTAATCAAAGTGGTCAGCATTACTTTGAATGCATGCCCAATTGCCCACAATCCAACCTGTCTAGTTGCTCTCATTAACATGTTATTTTTTTAATGTCAACTGTGAACATAATTCTTTGTAGGAGCTCCTCCCTGATGTTTGAAACTTCTCAATAAACTCTCGTTTTATACTTCCCAAAAAAAGAAATTCAGAGGAATTAAGTCAGTTGATAAAGTGGCCAGGAAATTGTTCCGCCTAACACACTGACAAACTTTAAATATACTTCAAGAGATTTGGTAAACTGTTACTGTTTTTACCTAAGTTATTTCAGATTTTATCTATAGAGAACGAAACACTTTATCTGAAAATATGTTAATATGAATAAGTATCAACTTAATTGAATATAACACTTTTATTATAACAAAACATTTGTTTTATTTATTTCAGAAGCTTTATATATCTTAGCTTTATGTAATCAATGTCTTAAAATTATTGTAATTTCTTTGTAATAGATGACAAAGACAGTCAGTCTTAGTCTTAAACAATAAACTTATAAAACTCTTAAATAAGATTTATATTATCCAAAAGTACATACTACTTTTTCTTTTTTGGTATGTCATATTTACTAGGACTTGATGGTCGTTTTCTTCTTTGAAAATTGTTCATCTTTGTAAGTAAAATTTCATCTGATACATCCTTTTCCATTTCACCATCAATCTCTTCCCTTTTAATTTCAGACTCCATAAGTCTTTCTATTTCAGGATTCATTCCTTTAAAAGAGACTCGTCCTTCTATCAAATCTGTGCAAAAAATAAAACTCGATTCTGATATATAATTACCGGTAGCATGTCGCATTTCATTCGTTATAATACCAGAATATAATCCTTCATGATCCTGCGTATTTTCTAATTCTTTTTCTATTCTTTCTTTTGTTTTTTTCATAAATTTCATATCAAGAACCGATTTTGGTAAATGAGGCTTTTTTCTAATAGACATACTTATTCTTTTCTTATGTACGTTAATAATATAACTAAATGACTAAACAGTAATTAGGATAAATTAACTGAATGGTAAGAATATTTTTTATATTTCATAAGAAATATAACTAAATAGGAATCAAAATAAATCCATGTGGGCAAAGTATAGATTATTTTGGAGAACACTACGGCTGGACACAGAGTAACACAGAGTAAGTTTGACAACAATACTTAGGAAAGAGTATGAACTAATAAGTTTACGTTGCACAAATTTTTGAATTTTCTAATTTCACAAAACAAAAATCTGTTGGCATAAATCATATTTTTTTACAAGTTAGGACTCAAAACAATAGGGTATAAAAAAGAAACAACTCGTATCCAAAATTTTACTTCATAAGACATTATAATGTTTATATTAGTGTTAATTTTACATCTTAAGACATTAAGAATTTCATTAAATGTAAGTTTCTTTTAAAAAGCTACAATAGAAAAAGAACGTACTCATTTTGCAACTTTAAAACATTTCAATAGTATTTGGTTGAGTAAAACTAAACTTTTATAAGGGCAATGCAATAGGCATTAAAAGTAGTTTTACTGGTAATTCTTTACGTTTTTTTTTATTTATTAAATCAAAATACAAAATTTCTTTTTAATTAGTTTACCCTCTTGCAAATAAATATAATTAAAAAGTAGTGTTAAATATATTAAAATAGTAATATTACTAAAGAAAAATACAAACTCTAGATGTCCTGTCACTTGTCAGTAAAAACTTAAATTGTCATAACAAATAAGTTTCACTATCGCATGGTCTTAATAAACATGTATTTTTTTTTCGACGTGACTATTAATACAGTAACTGTATGAATAATATATAATTATTACTCCGAATAAATTTTATTTTTTGTTTTTTATTTTAAATAGAGAATACCTGTATTAATAGCTTGGTTTTTACGACTGAATTTATTAATCCGGAAATATTTTTAAAAATATTTCTTAGATTGATATTATTTTGACTTGCTTAACCTTTAATATATATTATGAGCATGTGATTGGTCATATAGAGGTTGCATTTTCTTTGAGTGTCTTAGGCGCTTACACGATTTATGCATGAATGTATAGATATACACTGGTATATAAATGTAAGCCTCCAAGTCAATGCAGCCATCTATAATTTTTACTATAAAAAATATATTTTAAATTTAGCGCCAAGTTTGTGAGATTTACTGTTATACATACAAAATATTTGAGTGTATTAAGTTAAGTGTCGTTAGTGGAAAAAAGGTGCTAATTACAAATAAAATAATTACGTTATAATTGTTATTAAAATTATTCATTTTGTGGTGTATAATCTATTTCTAAATAATTAATAAATGAATTAATGAAATTGACCAAACGGAAAAGGTAAGTTGATAAAATTTATTGTTATAAACTCATTAGAAATCTCAGTTTTTTTAATAAATTTTTTTTTCTAATGGTGGAAGTTCGGAAATCACGGGTTGACGGGAGTTATTTTATCCCAACGAAAGAATTAACCTTCCCACTACACTAATTTCTTATACATTTATATTACTCCCGCTTTGAAAAAATTGAATGCTATACAGGTTCATTCTCTTGCTGGGGTAATATAAAAAAAAGGAACGCTTTAAGAAGTTCTACTATTTTTTTTTCAAACAGTGCAGCCAACAAATCTTGTAAAATGTACTCAAGTAATATATTTTTATGTATGAATAAAAATATATTACTTGTACAGTAACTGGATCAATAAAAATATATTATTTGTACAGTTACTGTATAAATAGGCTCAGCCTTTTTTTTTAATATGAATCAATTAACTCTAAGGTAAACCTTTGGAAACAAGACTTTCATGACAAGTGGTTTATAGTATAATATAGTTTTATCAAATAATAACGATGGAAATATCGGAGATCGACAATGTTAAAATTTACAACCTTAGTGCTGGAAAGTCTTTACCAGATGTAAGTTACTTATTCAGTTATTTTTTCAATATTCTTTACTATATTTAAAGAACATTTTTGCGTATCAAGATATACTTAAAGGTCTTTTGTCTTTTAGGCCAAACTTAATTATTTAGGTTATGTTTAAGTTTAATTTTTTCATAATAATTGCAGTGGTTGACAGAAAGAAAAAAAAGAGCACTTTTAAAAAAGAATGTGGATCTTAGAAGACGAATTGAACTCATACAAGAGTTTGACATGCCTGGGGTAAGCACAAGTGTGCGCGTTTCAAAAGATGGGCAATATATAATGGCCACAGGCATTTATAAACCACGAGTAAAATGTTTTGATGTAAACAACTTATCTTTGAAATTTGAACGGTGTTTAGATTCTGAGGTGGTTACATTTGAAATATTAAGTGAAGATTACACTAAGGTAAAGTTATATGAACTTAAAATATTTGTATGTTTGTATAGTGTTAGGTTTATCAATAATTTTATTTTCAGATTGTATTTCTACAATGTGATCGCTATGTAGAATTTCATGTGGGACATGGCCGACATTTCCGTCTCCGAGTACCACATTTTGGAAGGGACATGAAATATCATAAACCTTCTTGTGACCTAATTGTTGTTGGAGCTTCAAATGTATGTGTATTAAAAAAATATAATAGTTAATGAATATATTTTAATTTCAAATATGAGTTAATTCTCAATTATAACTATTTATGTATATTATTGTATCAGGAAGTTTACAGACTCAATCTAGAATTGGGACAGTTCCTTGCACCATATGTAACAAAAGCCACAGAGATAAACTGTTGTGGAGTGAATGAGGAGCATGGTTTGCTTGTGTTTGGTTCTGTTGGTGGTCATATCGAGGCCTGGGACCCACGAACTAAGAACAGACAAGGCATACTAGATTGTGCACTACACTGCTCCGATGCTGAGTACAAGTAAATTACATTTTTGTATTCAATTGCATATCATAGTATTACGCAAATAAAAATAAATTTCTTATATATTCAAATTTTTGAAATATATATATCTCACTAAACTTGTAATATTGTTAATTATAATATGTCAATAATAATAACAATTTGGATCAGGAACACAAGTGTACCAGCTATCACTTCCGTTAAGTTCAATGGTGCATTACAAATGGGAGTTGGAACCTCATCTGGCCATGTTTTATTGTACGACATAAGATCCAGCAAACCACTGTTAGTGAAGGATCACATGAACGAAATACCTATCAAGTGTATAGAGTTCCACAAACAAATGAATTATGTTTATTCTATGGATTCGAATGTTGTTAAAATATGGGATACTAATACTGTAAGTTCTTAAAAAAATCTAATAATTCTAAGTTAATTAAACTTTGGCAATACCTGTTGGCTTTATATTTCTTATACAATATAATTGTACAATTAACATTTATTTCTTTAAATATACTGGAGTGTTTATTCTAATACTGTCTATTAAAAATTTAAAAGGATAAATTGTAATTTACTGTTGAGTAAAAATTAATATACATTGAGATGTTTTTATAAAAAGATCTCTTAAACTTTTATAACTTTTCAGGGAAAACAATACACAAACATTGAATCTTCTGTCGATTTCAATGATTTGTGCGTCATTCCAAACACTGGCTTAAGTATGATGGCAGTTGAAGATCAAAAAATGCAAATATACTACATACCATCTCTAGGTCTGTTATAAATGAGTCATTGGTGATAATTTTATAATACAATACTACAATAACTATATTTCTATAAAAGAATATTAAATATTAAACAAATTCTCAGGTCCGGCACCAAGATGGTGTGCATTCTTAGACAATCTTACTGAAGAAATGGAGGGCTCGGCTTCTCAGACTGTATATGACGATTATAAATTTGTTACAAAGCAGGAGTTAGAGTCTCTGGGATTGGATCACTTACTTGGAACAAATTTATTGCGAGCATACATGCATGGGTAAGAGAAAGTTCAACACCTTTCAAAACAAATATTTAGTCCTTTTTGTTTTAAATTTCATTTTAATATAATTTTATTCTATATTATAATTACTTTTTTATCAATCTAATTCAAGGTACTTTGTGGATGTTCGGTTATACAAGAGGGCGAAGTCAATTGCTGATCCATTTGCATTCGAGGAATATAAGAAACGCAAAATCAGAGAAAAGATTGAACAAGAAAGACCATCCAGAATCAAAGTTGACGACAACCTGCCGAAGGTCAACAGAGATTTAGCTTCACGTCTACTGGACACTGACGCGCGGAAAAAGAAACAACCGGCTAACTTACTTAAAGATGACAGATTTAAGGTATACATATTCATATTACAGACACACAAACGTAAATACTAGCCCTCATGTTAATAATAGCACACATAGGTGTTGATACTAACACACATTCATATTTTTACTAGCACACATAGATGTTAATACTAACACACATACATGTTAATACTAACACACATTCATATTTTAACTGTGTGCTACATACAAGTTAATACTAATACATATGTGATGATACTAACACATTTATATTTTAAATAGCACACATGCTTGTTATTACTTACACACGTACATGTCAATAATAAAAATTATCTATATACATGTCAATAATAAAAAAAACAACCTACAATTATAAAAATGATGATAAGTAATTTTTTATTAGGCACTGTTTGAAAATCCTGACTTCGAAGTGGACAAACAAGCTGATGAATATCGACTTCTCAATCCAGTGCTTGCGAGATTTGACAAAAACAAAACTAAACCTAAAATGGAAGTTGAAAATACAGAGGTAAATATCTTAAAAACTTATTTCTATAGTTCTATACATCATATTATTTTAGTTATTATTAAGAAATGTTAATATTCAATAAACATTTTCTTTTACTTTATTTAATGCTAAATTTTATATTTTTTAGATTGAAGAAGCAGAAGAGAAGGATTCTGACAAAGAATTATATGAAACCAGCGATGAGAGTTCTGATGAAGATCAAACTTGGAGGAAGGAAATCAAAAAGCAGCATAAAATTATTAGGAAAAAAACGCAAGAGGATGATGAAGTAGAAGAGAGCAATGAACGAGTATACGAATTTAATAATGCACCCAAAATTAGTAATATAAGAAATATTATGCAAGTTAGTAAAAAAAGTTTAGGAGATAGACTGGTTAAAGAGGGATCGACAGTTGTGACTACGACTGGCGGTAATCGAGAAATGAAGTTCTCTATGAGAGATAAGAAGAGGTCCTCAGAAACTCACAAAAAGATGCAGAAACATTATGAAGAAAGAAAAAAGATTGTAAGAAGAACTTCTTATTTAACTAAAAAGAGGTTACCGAAAATGTGAAATGTTTTGAATAAATAATTAAAAACAAAATCATATTTGCATTTATTTTAAAATAAGTATTTGCTTTTTATGAGCCTTGTGTGTAAACTATTTTTAAATGAATCAATTTATCAATGGGGAATGTTCAAAAAAATAAAAAAACAAACTAGCAATAATACAAAAAATATATACTTATTTGTTTTGTCTTTATTATTATTAAAACTGTCTAAAGAGTTAGAAAAAAAAAATATTTTGGGGTGGTTTTTACTACCAAACATATTTTTTATTAGCGATAAAATTTAAATCTATGATTTAAATTAAAGAAAAATTATCACATTAGCTTCATCATAGCTAAATGTTTTTTACAAAAATACGAACAAAGAATCATTTCATATAGAGATATGATCTAATACATTCAATGAATACAGCTTATTTTTGTTGCTAAATGCATTTTATTAAAACGCGTAATATTATTTTCACGTCCTTATCTTTGTAATAGGAGTTTATCAGAGTTCAACGCTTATTAAGAACCATTGGTCGCCTGGTTAATAATGCATTTTTCTATCCTCAATGAAGAGATAAAGGAATATGGTTGTTTTGTCAACAACTTATAAGAAACTAATTAACAGAATAAAATAATATGTTTTTATGGCTTTCATTAGATTTTTTATTTCTCTCATAAATTTAAAAACATCTAGATTATTTGATTTATTCTATTATATTGTACTACAAAATTGTTTACAACTTCTGAATAGCCTACGAAAAACATTTTGATATTGAAACAATAAAAATGAACTAAACTGCAGTTCATTGCTTTTCGCCCTACAGAGTTAAATTGTTTTAAATTGTCAGTGATAGTGGGTATTTATAATATACAAAATAAAAATGTTTGCATACTTATATGAGTTGTTATTTATAAGCGTTAAGAGGAGCACATAACTATATACATACTTGTACTTAAGGATGCAAAATGACAATGGATCATACAGTAGTTGTGAGTAGATGAATCGCACATACTAAAGTATTGTTTAAAGGCTAGTTATTCTAAATTTATCGACTATAAATAATGTCAATGTAAGACATACTTAATGGTTATCTTTAAAATAATGTGCGCTTTTATAATTAACGTATTGATATAAGTAATAAAATGGCTAATGGTTTGTTGTGCCAATGTATAGCTAGTGATTTGCTGGATAGCCATGTACTGGACCACGACAAGTTGGAAGTGCCGGCCATGGAAAGGTCCACAAGATCAAGTCTCGACGTCCATAGCGTGGAAGTGAGTAAAGTCTAGTGATAAAAATAAATGATATTAAAACTGTATTCTATTTAAGAAGCAATTGTGCAAAGCCAATAAAATATTAATTTCAATGTTAGTGTTGTTCATATTTATTCTTATCATCATATTTTTTCTACCGTCTATGTTGATATATTAAAGAAAATATGCATTAACAAATATCATAATGCAAGTGAAAACGCAATTAACTACTGTATTTTAATTCACAAATATTAAAATTAGCATGTTATACTTGAGCAATTATTGAAAACGGCACGATAAAAGTGTTGTATATAACGTGTTTTCAGGTAGGTGAAATAACAGAATCTCCAGGCACGGAATATATGAGTACCTCTGCTATCTTACATTACTGTAAATCAAAGGTAACATAATAAAGTATATATTAAATAAAAAACAACATTAAAATTTTAATAAAATTTTTGTTTACCTACAGATATTATTACCATATCTAAAACTTCTTACTGTAATGGGATTACGGCCTGTCGTAGAAGCGTCTAATTCTTCAAAATATTCAATTTGTTTTTCGCATTTCCACTCTGCACAAGTTGCAGTTTTTATGCTTGTGGGATATGTTCTTCAATATATGGCATGTTTTAGGTAAATATGGTGTTTATAATTATTCTTTATCTAAATTGTTATTGATACACTTTTTTATGAGAGTACCTACTTACTTGCGAGCAACTTTCAATATATTCTAAACCAGTTGCTAGTCACAATACATAGATAGTGTACATCTTTGATAACTAGTAGTAATATCTACTCAGATCAGTTAGTAATATAAAAATATATAAACTGTTTATTACAGGAGAGACAGAGGTTTTTGCTACAAATTAGTACCACTGGCATTATCATCATCTTTAGAATATGATACATACAAACAAGTATGTTATGGAAATACAGCGTTTACATATGTTGGACCGAGTATCTTACATTTTACGGGGTTCATATATGCATTATATTTGTTCAGGATAGCTGATAACGAACAGTTACAAAATTTAATGGAGAGGGTAAGTTAGATATCATTACTTATAATATAGGTAAAACAATTATTTGTTGATTTTTTCCAGGTTTTTTTATTGTCCTCCTACGCACCTCAAGGAACGCCGACAGTTAAACCAAAAAGACTCTTGCGCATGCTATGGTTTTTTATAATACTAAGCGTTATTTGGATGTGTATTTCACTTTGTTCCGTTAATCTTATGATGGCAAAAGGAACTATCATGTTCAAGTGGATGGAAACCAGGTAAGCTATAACTAAAAGTTCTATTAATAAAAAGTAGCCAATCGAAATACTTTACTTTTTACGTAATACTTTTAATTAAAATATAAAATTTAACGGTATTGGATTAATAGCCAAAAAAATATTTTATATCATATTTTAATTCCAGCTCCACTGATGTCATATTGGGACTTAAGATCTTACTCATAATATGTACTTTAATTCACGACATGGTCCAGGCTACAGTAATAACAAGTTACTGTCTTCAAGCTCAGCTACTCCAGGCACATTTAATGTTTTTAAAAGAACGTCTTTTAAATAGAACTATAACTCCTCTTAATTGGATGAGAGTACGTCACGATTTTAAATATTATAAATTTTAGTTTACACAGGGGCAGACAAACAAATAAATAAATTATTTTTGCAGGAGATTGCTGAATTTCGTAAATTATTAAAATATCTGAACGATGATTTAGCGCCGGCAGTTTGTTTGTTTACTGTAGTTAACATATCCTGGGCAGTGTCGGGACTCATGTGGCTTCTTAATTTAGATAAAGTGGATACCGGAACGGAGCCAATAGAAGGTCTTAGCGTACTGAACCTACTGCTCTGGGTATCTGCTGTTATGGTGCCCTTTGTTCAGGTTGGATAAATGTTCATTTAAAATATTTTTAAAGAAATAGCAAAAAAGAAACTTAGGTACATAGTTATTTACATACACTATTTTTCTATATGTCATTGAAATCTAATATCTGTTCTATTTAAATATTTTACCCCTATTTTTTTCTTTTTTTTAGTTATTTTTTAAAATTATTACTTCTGTAGGCAGCAAGACTATCCAAAGAATGTCATCGCACACAGTCCGTTGGACACGAGTTATGTGTGAGACCCTTCCTGCATCAGGACACCTCACAAGATGAGATCAACACTGTACTCGCGTTCGCAGCCTCACTACAACTTCATGCTAAGTTATTTCACTATCCCATTGCCGGCAGATATATTGGTCTCGTTTTTACTATTACTATAATAGTACTATTTTCGTTAGGAATGTGCCACTATTTACAGTAACGATTATGTAAATATAATTAAATATAATATATTTGTAATGATTTTATTTATATTAAATCTTATAGTAATCAAGGAAACTACAAATTGAGATGTAAATATTTTAATTATCTAACATTTATTTTTATTACACTTTATATATTTGCAATTATATAATCTGTAAAATTATATGTTATGCATTCACATGTAATTTTTTTATAATTTAATTAATTTTCCAATAATAAACAAAATACTTATCACAAGATTTGTGAACAAGAAATAAAAGTTTATATGAATCGGTATTTAATTTTTTTTTCTTGCAATACCTATTGAACATTTAACAAATATTTTTGCAATGTACAGTAAAATATCAAAAATTCAAGATAAAAAATGGGCATCAAAAAACATCGGAAACTTTTGTTGTATTGAAAGCAAGGATAAGTGCTATTGCTTTGTAGGACTATATAGAGCTGAAAACCCTCCATTGTGTTTTATTATAAAAATAAAAATTTATACTCTTAATTATGAAGTAACAACATTCATATTAATTTATAATTTTGAATTAAAATTAATATTAATATCAAACAAACATATTGAGCTGAGCGAAGCGAAGCTCATTACCGGTCAACTCGATCAAATCTTGTCCTCTATCTCCTCCTGCACCGATCAAGCTATATAACCAAATTTGGAACAGTTGAATATAACAGACCTACCTTTCTATAAATAGATTTAAAAAAATCTAATTGTAGATTAAGAGTAATTTGCAATTAACTTTATTTTTAATTGAAACGGTACACGCGCATATGGTTAATTCTTCCTACGATTGACAGGTATATTTTTTTTTAATTACAGCCAATAGGTAATCGTATCAATCAAAAGTTTTATTGATATATATTTCGTCGTTTCTCTCATTGAAGAGTTTCGCTTAGCTTACTAATAATAATATAAATAATAGTTCCCAAATATTTAAAATTTTGTACTCGATATATGATTTGTTGTTTATTTATTTAAATAAGTTTTATAGTTTAAAACTAACATATCGTTATATCTCGTAGAAGTCATAACCATTATATATCCTCATGCTATCCTAGTATAACGAGAGCTGCGAGAAATAATCCAAAGTATTGTAATACAACTCATGCTACCTAGATGTGTCGGAAACACGAAATTAGCCGATGCCCATTATTTATCAATAAGAACTATAAGCACTATTTATTTAATACATGTTTAAATAATAAATGAAACAATTTTTTAGAATGAGATGTGTCGAGAAACATCGAAAAATAACATTATTAACGGAATCAAGTGTCTGAAATCCTACGTTTAAATATGTTTACTATTTTAACAATAAGTGACTCAATCTTATTACGACACATAGGTTACTTCTTATTCTCTAAGTTTGAGATATTTTTTTTTATTTTTTAAGATTTTAATTGAATCTAACACCAAGAATTTTATTTTATTACGATGTAGATTAGTTTATTTAAAATACTTGAAACATACTATTAAGTACAAGTATAAGGAATTCATATATTAATTTGGTTGGCATACATCATTTTTCTACACATTTTTGTTTTAAAATAATTCCTAATATATGACACAATGTGTGTGTTTGTGTGCGTGTGTGTGCATGTGTGCCCGCGTGTGTGTGTGTGTGTGTGTGCGTGCGTGTGTCTAGTGCACGCAGGCAGCAAGCTGCGCGCCCCACCACGCGTGCACGTCTTGCAGCGCCGCGCCCGTGGCGCTGCTGGCTGCGTGCGTGTGTGCGTGCGAGTGCGCGTGTGAGTGTCCGGCGTGTGCGCCGCGAGTGTTGCTCTTTACCACCGCTGAAAGGAAATTTAATATAATTAATCCGTATATCAAGATATTCTGTACCGTTATCTGTACATTTATTACTTACGTGCGGTTGGTTTTTTAGTGAGAGCTGGATGTGGATCGCTCAGTGTTGGCTGTAAATATTT
This sequence comes from Mechanitis mazaeus, assembly GCA_959347395.1. Taxonomy (NCBI): domain Eukaryota; kingdom Metazoa; phylum Arthropoda; class Insecta; order Lepidoptera; family Nymphalidae; genus Mechanitis; species Mechanitis mazaeus. Next base: position 5,216,144 of record OY365750.1, read on the forward strand.
TTTAACTGGACTGAATTAACGTATTGATATAAGTAATAAAATGGCTAATGGTTTGTTGTGCCAATGTATAGCTAGTGATTTGCTGGATAGCCATGTACTGGACCACGACAAGTTGGAAGTGCCGGCCATGGAAAGGTCCACAACATCAAATCTCGATGTCCATAGCGTGGAAGTGAGTAAAGTCTAGTGATAAAAATAAATGATATTAAATCTGTATTCTATTTAAGAAGCAATTGTGCAAAGCCAATAAAATATTAATTTCAATGTTAGTGTTGTTCATATTTATTCTTATCATCATATTTTTTCTACCGTCTGTGTTGATATATTAAAGAAAATATGCATTAACAAATATCATAATGCAAGTGAAAACGCAATTATCTACTGTATTTTAATTCACAAATATTAAAATTAGCATGTTATACTTGAGCAATTATTGAAAACGGCACGATAAAAGGGTTTGTATATAACGTGTTTTCAGGTAGGTGAAATAACAGAATCTCCAGGCACGGAATATATGAGTACCTCTGCTATCTTACATTACTGTAAATCAAAGGTAACATAATAAAGTATATATTAAATAAAAAACACATTAAAATTTTAATAAAATTTTTGTTTACCTACAGATATTATTACCATATCTAAAACTTCTTACTGTAATGGGATTACGGCCTGTCGTAGAAGCGTCTAATTCTTCAAAATATTCAATTTGTTTTTCGCATTTCCACTCTGCACAAGTTGCAGTTTTTATGCTTGTGGGATATGTTCTTCAATATATGGCATGTTTTAGGTAAATATGGTGTTTATAATTATTCTTTATCTAAATTGTTATTGATACACTTTTTTATGAGAGTACCTACTTACTTGCGAGCAACTTTCAATATATTCTAAACCAGTTGCTAGTCACAATACATAGATAGTGTACATCTTTGATAACTAGTAGTAATATCTACTCAGATCAGTTAGTAATATAAAAATATATAAACTGTTTATTACAGGAGAGACAGAGGTTTTTGCTACAAATTAGTACCACTGGCATTATCATCATCTTTAGAATATGATACATACAAACAAGTATGTTATGGAAATACAGCGTTTACATATGTTGGACCGAGTATCTTACATTTTACGGGGTTCATATATGCATTATATTTGTTCAGGATAGCTGATAACGAACAGTTACAAAATTTAATGGAGAGGGTAAGTTAGATATCATTACTTATAATATAGGTAAAACAATTATTTGTTGATTTTTTCCAGGTTTTTTTATTGTCCTCCTACGCACCTCAAGGAACGCCGACAGTTAAACCAAAAAGACTCTTGCGCATGCTATGGTTTTTTATAATACTAAGCGTTATTTGGATGTGTATTTCACTTTGTTCCGTTAATCTTATGATGGCAAAAGGAACTATCATGTTCAAGTGGATGGAAACCAGGTAAGCTATAACTAAAAGTTCTATTAATAAAAAGTAGCCAATCGAAATACTTTACTTTTTACGTAATACTTTTAATTAAAATATAAAATTTAACGGTATTGGATTAATAGCCAAAAAAATATTTTATATCATATTTTAATTCCAGCTCCACTGATGTCATATTGGGACTTAAGATCTTACTCATAATATGTACTTTAATTCACGACATGGTCCAGGCTACAGTAATAACAAGTTACTGTCTTCAAGCTCAGCTACTCCAGGCACATTTAATGTTTTTAAAAGAACGTCTTTTAAATAGAACTATAACTCCTCTTAATTGGATGAGAGTACGTCACGATTTTAAATATTATAAATTTTAGTTTACACAGGGGCAGACAAACAAATAAATAAATTATTTTTGCAGGAGATTGCTGAATTTCGTAAATTATTAAAATATCTGAACGATGATTTAGCGCCGGCAGTTTGTTTGTTTACTGTAGTTAACATATCCTGGGCAGTGTCGGGACTCATGTGGCTTCTTAATTTAGATAAAGTGGATACCGGAACGGAGCCAATAGAAGGTCTTAGCGTACTGAACCTACTGCTCTGGGTATCTGCTGTTATGGTGCCCTTTGTTCAGGTTGGATAAATGTTCATTTAAAATATTTTTAAAGAAATAGCAAAAAAGAAACTTAGGTACATAGTTATTTACATACACTATTTTTCTATATGTCATTGAAATCTAATATCTGTTCTATTTAAATATTTTACCCCTATTTTTTTCTTTTTTTTAGTTATTTTTTAAAATTATTACTTCTGTAGGCAGCAAGACTATCCAAAGAATGTCATCGCACACAGTCAGTTGGACACGAGTTATGTGTGAGACCCTTCCTGCATCAGGACACCTCACAAGATGAGATCAACACTGTACTCGCGTTCGCAGCCTCACTACAACTTCATGCTAAGTTATTTCACTATCCCATTGCCGGCAGATATATTGGTCTCGTTTTTACTATTACTATAATAGTACTATTTTCGTTAGGAATGTGCCACTATTTACAGTAACGATTATGTAAATATAATTAAATATAATATATTTGTAATGATTTTATTTATATTAAATCTTATAGTAATCAAGGAAACTACAAATTGAGATGTAAATATTTTAATTATCTAACATTTATTTTTATTACACTTTATATATTTGCAATTATATAATCTGTAAAATTATATGTTATGCATTCACATGTAATTTTTTTATAATTTAATTAATTTTCCAATAATAAACAAAATACTTATCACAAGATTTGTGAACAAGAAATAAAAGTTTATATGAATCGGTATTTAATTTTTTTTTCTTGCAATACCTATTGAACATTTAACAAATATTTTTGCAATGTACAGTAAAATATCAAAAATTCAAGATAAAAAATGGGCATCAAAAAACATCGGAAACTTTTGTTGTATTGAAAGCAAGGATAAGTGCTATTGCTTTGTAGGACTATATAGAGCTGAAAACCCTCCATTGTGTTTTATTATAAAAATAAAAATTTATACTCTTAATTATGAAGTAACAACATTCATATTAATTTATAATTTTGAATTAAAATTAATATTAATATCAAACAAACATATTGAGCTGAGCGAAGCGAAGCTCATTACCGGTCAACTCGATCAAATCTTGTCCTCTATCTCCTCCTGCACCGATCAAGCTATATAACCAAATTTGGAACAGTTGAATATAACAGACCTACCTTTCTATAAATAGATTTAAAAAAATCTAATTGTAGATTAAGAGTAATTTGCAATTAACTTTATTTTTAATTGAAACGGTACACGCGCATATGGTTAATTCTTCCTACGATTGACAGGTATATTTTTTTTTAATTACAGCCAATAGGTAATCGTATCAATCAAAAGTTTTATTGATATATATTTCGTCGTTTCTCTCATTGAAGAGTTTCGCTTAGCTTACTAATAATAATATAAATAATAGTTCCCAAATATTTAAAATTTTGTACTCGATATATGATTTGTTGTTTATTTATTTAAATAAGTTTTATAGTTTAAAACTAACATATCGTTATATCTCGTAGAAGTCATAACCATTATATATCCTCATGCTATCCTAGTATAACGAGAGCTGCGAGAAATAATCCAAAGTATTGTAATACAACTCATGCTACCTAGATGTGTCGGAAACACGAAATTAGCCGATGCCCATTATTTATCAATAAGAACTATAAGCACTATTTATTTAATACATGTTTAAATAATAAATGAAACAATTTTTTAGAATGAGATGTGTCGAGAAACATCGAAAAATAACATTATTAACGGAATCAAGTGTCTGAAATCCTACGTTTAAATATGTTTACTATTTTAACAATAAGTGACTCAATCTTATTACGACACATAGGTTACTTCTTATTCTCTAAGTTTGAGATATTTTTTTTTATTTTTTAAGATTTTAATTGAATCTAACACCAAGAATTTTATTTTATTACGATGTAGATTAGTTTATTTAAAATACTTGAAACATACTATTAAGTACAAGTATAAGGAATTCATATATTAATTTGGTTGGCATACATCATTTTTCTACACATTTATGTTTTAAAATAATTCCTAATATATGAAACAATGTGTGTGTTTGTGTGCGTGTGTGTGCATGTGTGCCCGCGTGTGTGCGTGTGCGTGTATGTGTGCGCGCGTGTGTGTGTGCGTGCGTGCGTGTGTCTAGTGCACGCAGGCAGCAAGCTGCGCGCCCCACCACGCGTGCACGTCTTGCAGCGCCGCGCCCGTGGCGCTGCTGGCTGCGTGCGTGTGTGCGTGCGAGTGCGCGTGTGAGTGTCCGGCGTGTGCGCCGCGAGTGTTGCTCTTTACCACCGCTGAAAGGAAATTTAATATAATTAATCCGTATATCAAGATATTCTGTACCGTTATCTGTACATTTATTACTTACGTGCGGTTGGTTTTTTAGTGAGAGCTGGATGTGGATCGCTCAGTGTTGGCTGTAAATATTTTTTAACTGGACTTTCCGGCCTGTAACATTGCATATACATTAACAAAGTCCTTAAAGAACTATTTAAGAATGTAGATAAGTTTTATAGTATGTTAGAAATTATTTACCTCGGAATTGTAACGGTCGGTAGTCCTGTTCGTTTGAACTGTCCTTTACCTGAAGCACGCTTGGGTTGAGAGTCTAACGAAGAGGTTACGTCTGTAAATATTTGATTAAATTATAGCAAGCTAGTTTTGTATGGACCCTCGCGTTAGGCTCGTGAACGGGTGCTGCTTGCGACGGCTGCTTGTCTTGCAGCCAAATATTATTTTATTGATTAATATTAGTTCATATTGAATTGATTGCGATGGCGCTTGTTGTTAGTAAAAAATGTTAAATTTTTTTGACGTTTGTGAAACAGTAATCACAAAAATAATACCCGTCTGAGTTTGACCGACTGAGTTTGGAACCCTCGTAGCCTTAACTCTTAACTTGGAAAATGTCCAGAAGGACTTACTTCGATAAGAATGGCATCAAGGTGGGCCTTCCTAACTCATCAAATTAACGTACACAAGTGATCACTGATAAGTATTCAAAGTTGAAAAGTTTTAAATAAATAAATAAATGGTGTTGAAGAATATTTTTTGTTTAAAAAACTAATAAATGGATTGTACATACTTGACATAATAGGTTGTGAAGCAGATTCAGTAATTTCGGTACGGCCCAAATTGGCGACAGTTTGCTAAAAATTTATAATAATGAATATCGACAAACAAAATTAAAAAATAAAATAAACAAGAATATTATAAAATATACTTGAGCTTCCGCCTCTTGCTTCTCTTTCTCTTTCTCGTTACCGAAGTCCACAGGCTGCTCGTTCGTTTTCCGGAGACCTGCTATTAAGCTTGTTTGTTGTTTCTAAAAAAGTCGATAACATATCAACAAATGTGAAAAAATATAAATCCACTACTATTACATACAATTATATTAATATTACATTTATTATGAAACAAGGTATATCTGATCATTTTCAAGCATTAAACAATGTATTTTAATAATGTATGTATTTGAGAAGATTCTATTTTGGCCGATAGTTATTTATTAAATTAGTTCAGCTATATACTAACAGATGGCGCTACTGAACTTTTACATGCGGTTTTTGAAGGTGAACAGCAGTAAAATTTTCACATCCAAAGCCAAAATATTAATAAAACCATAAAAAATACAGGACATAAACTAAATTTAATTTAAGACAGCGTCGTATTATATTGCAGATCAGGCAATTCAGATTAACAAGCAAACCCACAGAAGTAATACATGTACATAACTTAGACGAAACTCACGCTGCTATTAGCACGAATTTTCTTCAGACATCCCTCAAGCCAAGTTCGAATAGTTTGTTTGGCCACCTCCTCTTCAATAAGAAATTCAAACTCCTCCCTCGCCAGCAACTCCTCCATTTGCAATGATTTACGAATATCTACCGTCCGATATGACAGCATACTGAAATATATCGTGAATATGTTTTGTTTAACTTTATTTTTACAAATTAACAATCTATACTAATATTAAAAATCTAAAGAAGTTGTTTGGACTACTACTACTACTTCATGGATTCGAAAAATTCTTTCACATTAAATTAGACAGGTTCATAAAAAATATTATTGACTATCTAGAATTATAGTACTATATCTAATTATAATAATACAAAACAAAATCGTTCTGTCGCGGGTAGAACCGCGAGTAACTGGTAGTTATATATTTTAAAGTTAACACACTTGATGACGTCATGGAACGTCACGTCTTCTCCATTATGAAGTCTCTCGAGCTCGTAGCACATGTATTTGAATAGGAGCCGTTCCTTATGAGTGTCGCACTCCAGACGACCTTTCAGCAAGCGCAGTATGAATTTAACCTAAAATAACATTAAATATATTATATGAATATATATAATAACAAGAATATATATATATATTAAACAAGGTTAAAATATATGTTTTTTGTACCCAGGTACCTTTCTAACTGGTATCACCCCTTTTTGGTGAACATCTACAATGTTCCAAGTGTTTTGGAAGTTTCTTATATCAGCATATGATAAAAGGGCATCCTCCTCATTTGAGTAGAATAGCGAGAAGTTTTCCATTATAATAGCTGTAGATATAAGTATGGAACAATTATATTAACATAGATTTAAAATAACTGTGGTATTACTTTTCAATTTTAATTCTTAATCCGTTTTCTAAACATTTTATGGTCTAATATTATAAGTTATGCTGCATACCAGATCATGAATAAACTGTACATTTAATATTAATAAAAAAAATTATACAATAATCTGGGTAAAACCTTTTTTGTATAATATTTATTATACAAACAAGAATAATCGGATTATTTTTACTAGTTTTAAACGGTGATTACTACAGTAGACACCTATAGCATTATGAAATATAATTAAACTAACCCACAAGCAAGTTGAGTACAATATAGGTGATGATGACATAGAAGGTGCAGAAGTAAGCGAGCGAGGCGGTGAAGTTGCCGCAGTCGGTCTCCCAGTAGTTGTCCGCGGGGGTGCAGTAAGGGGGCGCCACCATGCAGTCGTGCATGATCTTGTTCCAGTCCTCGCCCGTCACGATACGGAACAACATGGCCACGCTGTGGATCGGCGAGTTGAAGTTCGCGCGTCTGCAATGATATTTTTTTTCTTAATTACTGAAGGAAAGCTACATTTGAAATTGTTTTTAAACATTTATAGCCACATTAAGCTTTGTTTCCTTTGTAACATCTTTACCATTTATTTCTGCAAAGTTAGAAATATTGGCTAGAATTTTCGAAAGAAACCTAATAGATGAAAGAATCCTTGGTCCCGATATATAGATTGGTCGACGGTTATATATATAATGCTTAACTAGAAGCGAATAGCGATACGATACTACTAATTTTTTGTATAATATAAATAAAACTGTAAGTTATTCTTAACGTGAATCAACGAATGGAAGATCGCGAAATTCTTTTTCCATTTAATATTTCGAATAAATTATCGATCAGTATTTTTTTTTAATAAGTAATCAAAAGATTGAGGTAAAGTTTGATTTAATTGTAAAAATATATAAAGTATTCTAAATTGATTTAATATTAGTTATATTAAATAAATATACATAAATAAAAAAAATACCTGCCAATTCCTTCTCCGTATTTGACATTTCCAAACACAATGGTACCCGCGAGTGCGTAGAAGAAGACTAATAAAAACATTCCGAAGATAATGAAGAAGCTCTTGCAGACGCTCACTCCCACAGTCAGCATTAACATCTTCAAGGTCGTGTGCTTGCCCGTTATTGTGAAGAATCGTAAAATTACCACCATGAACCCGACGAAGTATGATAAATCATTCTGTAACCATTCGAGAATATTAAACGATATTTACAAATTATTACATTTGTACTAGAAAACTTTTTTAATTAAATCAAATAAAAAAATAATAATTAGACGTCACTTACCTTCATTAACATAGAAAAAAAATACATAATCATAGAAATAAATTTATAAACACTAAATTAACAAAAAATGTGACATCCAAAATGGCCGACCACTCAGCTGTTACTGGGGTATATCACTCCCGCGCTGAATTCCAGTGGCCGCTTAATATGGCATAATCAACAGCAGTGACAGTTTTAAAATTTAGAATTACGTAAAAAAATAAATATAGTCAAAAACAAATTACTTCTATAAATAATTTATACTTACAAGAACTAAGCTAAGACCTACCTGTAGAGTAAAGTGCATAAATATCCATATACAGCCCGCGACAGTGACCAGGAGGTCGTATCGATTCCGTCTCGACTGCCAGTAGCCTCGAGGGGTGAAGGCGATGGTCTTCAGAAGTACCTCCACCACGAACACCAGCGTCAGGAGAGCCGATGTGAGAGCGAGACGCTCCGTGTTGCTCGAATGACGAGACCACTGGCAGAATATATATATATATTTTTCTAATCAATTCAAAATTTAAATAAGGAACATTAATCTTACCGTTACGGCCAGAAGACCGCTGTTAATGAGCACAACGATAGCAATAACTCGTTTGAAGGACAAGTTCTGTGTGACGTCATAGGCGAATGCTCGAATCTTTCTGCCGTCAGGACGCGGAGGTAAATGCAATGGTTGGGCAATTTTCAATCTCTTCTTAAGATCGCACCTGATAAATTAATTCAACAGGTCAATAATAATCATTAAAAAAAATTAAAGACAATGAATGTATAAATGTCATTAAAAAAAGTTACCATCTTCTTTGATCGACGGTCAAAAGAGCGGTTCCTTTATTTTCAGAATAGTTCGCAATGACTACGCCAACGAATAAAGTTAGTCCAATCATGCAACCTAAGAATATGTAGACATGTATGTATATGGCATGTACCTGTAAAAAAATATTATATTATATGTATAAGTTTCATAACATCAATGAATATGTAAGATACTTACAGGTCCTAAAGCTTTTATTAAAACATCACGCACGTCTAGCCACCCCTTAAATGAGAGAACTTCGAAAAGTGTTAACAGTGCGTCACCAATATTATCAAAATTAAAACGCTTAGGATTTGCCCTGAAATATAATTTAAAATTTATGAGACACTTAAAAAAATATAATATTAATATGATATTTAAAATAAAACTATTTTTTACGGATTAAACTCACATATAATTGTGGTTACATTTTAATTTTAACCCGACGTTTCGAATGCTTTGCAGTAATCGTGCATTCGAAATGTCGGCTTAAAATTAAAATGTAACCAAAATTATACGCGACTTCAATCCGTAAAAAATATTTTCATTTCAAATGTGTACTCTTGAAAATTTAAGAAAATATTAATATGATATTATCATACAAACCAGACTCTAGGCACCAGCATGGAGGGGAAGGTCTCATTGGGACCTGGTCGTAACTTCATCTTAGTGACGAACACTCGCCGCATGAAGACGCCCACGCAGTCCTCCCGACGAGTTATGGTCGGATCATTACAACGCGCCAGTCTGAAAATATATCATGTATGAAGGATTATTAAATAATTAAATAAGGATTATTAAATATATAAATGAAGCTATAAACAGCTCACCTCCCCCCATACAGCTGCACCCCGTAACTCGCAAACACGAACATCAGTAATATGAGGAGAGTCGATACCTGTAACAATTGAGATTATTAATAGTATAACATCCGTTTGAATGATTGAATGCCTAGGTGTAGTCTTACCAGCAGAATCTCCTTGAACCCACGGCACAGCTCGTAGACCACTTTGCGCATGTGCGGCACGAGCGTGAAGATGCGCAGCGGCCGCACGCAGCGGAGGATCATCAGCATCTGCGCCAAGCTGCCCGGCGGCACGCGCAGCGGCATCCAGCACAGGAACGTCAGGGACACCTGACCACACAGACATGCACCATAATCTACCCGTCAACCTATACGCACAGGAACGCTAAGGACACCACACACACACACACACACAGACACGCACACATACAAATACTTACCCATACACACCTTTTAGCGACACACACTAGAGACAGCCATATTCGCGTACACCCATACACATTAAATATTTCAATAGCGGCAACAAAGTGCATACCTACATATATAATAAATTGCCTATAACAATGTCAACATAAGACGCTATATGAAATCGATATCTGACCTGATAATATTAAACATTGTGACCAGATTTGTATAACGAAATATTGATGTTAACTTTAATTGTATACAGTTATAGTATATGGGGAATAAAAAAAAATATCTTAAAAAATAACATTTCTATATATTAATCGAAACGGAATGTTATACCGAATCTAAGAAACCAACATTTATATGCTAAAATTTTCCCTAGAAGTTATGAGGACATACATATATTACTAGTAAATTAAGATTTTAATTATAAATATTGTAACTTACAATATATATGAAAACATCCAAACCAGCGGCAGCATCTTTAAGATATGCCTTTGGTGTAAAAAATAGTCCGTCGGCTAAAATTTTCAGTGCAAGTTCGAGACTCATAAAAATCACAAATCCATATTCAGCTATCTGTAAAATTAATTAACATATTCATTATATATATTTAAATTAATAAAATAAAATAAAACAATAAATTAAGCATATTTTTTTCATACCTGAAGAACAAAATTTTCCATAACTCGATAGGTAGGAGTTTCAAACATCATTGATAAGCAAGACAGTGTCGTCACCATGATCATAACCCAATCCAAGTATGTGACAAGTCCGAGAAAATTACTAAAACACAAATATATCATATAGAAAACAATTTAAAAAAAAAGCACTACTTAAATCAATCATATTTAAATAAATAAAAAGTAAATAAGTATTACAGCTTTAGTTAACTATCATATGTAATTTGCAATTTAGTAATATGCATGTATGTATGCATATATGTGTGTGTATATATGTGGATTGAATACGTAAAAAAAGTATACATTGAATTCATGTATCTATATTTATAGATATACATATTTCTGTTATTAGTATGTAATTATTGGATATGTATATATATTAGGGGCACCATGTTTGTGAACGAAAACTTGTCCAGATAAACCCAAAAGGGATTTTGAGGCATTAATCTTGTACTATTTTTAAAATGTATTTTTAAATTTTAAATAAATGAAAAAAAAATTATACTTTGATTAAATACGTAAAAAACATATTACTGGAAACTCTTGTAATGAACTTTTCTTTCGTTCCCCGTAACTGGGTCTCGGAGTCGTGCGTCGTATCTGGCGTCTACAATGGCGCGACATATTTTACGAAAACGAGACTCCCTCGGCACTATCAGCAGCGGTGTATCGAATAGCGGATGATTTTCACGTAGGTCTTCTTCACGTTGATTTCTGTAAGGTTATTTTTTTTAATGGCCAGAGACTTTATAAAAAAGTTTTTATTATATAGTGCATATTTAAAAATAGAATAGATTGTCCTTCACCATGATAAAATGTATAACATATTATCTGTACCTCCTCATCTCGGCCTGCTGTCGCTTAGCTTGCAGCAATCGTATATCGAGGTAGGGGGGCCGTGCGCGGGAGGAGGGCACGACGCGCGAGGCCGCCCCGATGTCTCCATTCTCCAGCAGGTGCTCGTACGTCTGCTTCAGCTTGATGGACCCGCTGCGGACCGATCTGCGGATAGATCTCGATCCGAATCTGTGAAGTTTTTTATATGATATTACTTTTGAATGGGTGTGTTTGAAAGGCGGGTGGTGTTGTACTTTGTGATGCTGTCAAGAATTTATAGACAAGATATAATGTAACACTTTGGTTTCTAGGAGTAGGTTGTGTCAACTTGAGACCTAATCGATATAATATGGTATAAAATATGATAATGTAAATTAGTTATATATATTAAAAAACATATTTACTTTTTCTGATCGACTCTCAGTTGTTTTGCGCTGGAGACGGTTCCTTGAGACTTGAGTCCGGATTTACCACCCGTGGCCAACATTGCGGAGTCACCTAGGACTAACCGACGGTGGTTGTTGGAGTCGCTATAAAATATAACTCACATTTTAATATCTCGATTTTAACACCGCTCACATCAGTCGAGGAGATGCAAAATAATAAAAAAAATAAAAAATAAAAATAAACTCAAAACTACCTCAAAACGAAGTATAACATGAAGATAGTCTACCTGAAAAAATACGAACCAAACATGAACAAAAAAAACAACTATATAAAAATAAATGTATATGGCGTCAACCTTAATACAATGCAACTTACTTAATAATGGAGGCAACGACGTGTTTCCTGAGGGCTGCGCTGGGTCTCTGCGAGGGAGGCGCCACCGTGAGCGTCCTGACGAGGCAGCGCTTCCGGTAGGGGAAGGCTATCTTGTCCACGCCGATGTACTCGAAGGCGCGCCGCGACAGCTCCCCCGTGGCAGCGCGACCCACGCCCGCCGACTCCTCCTCCCCGTCCAGGTCGCACACGAACTGACGCATGAACGACTCGCGCACCTACACATGTGTGGTGTCATCTTTTTGAAGTTAAATTGGGAGAAAATTGTATGAGATGATATAGTGGGCTTTCGAAGCCCAATTTGACATGATGGGACATCCGCGAACTCCACATTTAAACTTATTGTCCAAATAACAAATATTCTTGAGCCGGGACACTATAACTCTAAAGGCCGTCTCACCTTGGGTAGATTAAAGTCGCCTGGCACTTTATGTAATTTTGTCATCTGTGGGCTATCGGGAAACTTCTCGAATATTCTCAGACGAAACGGCAAACTCTCTTTTATTTCAGCGCTCTGCTGTCTATATCTCAGCTGCTTCAGTTTCTTAATATCTTCATCTAGCTCTAAGTTATCCAAAATGACCGCCACGAAAAGTGATAGTACAATCTGAAAAATAAAAGTTTCTTTTACAAGTACATTTTTTTAAAATTATTTGCAAGCGAGCAAAGAAAAACCATTACCAGCGTGACAAATAGATGGTACAATATAAAGTAGATAGCGACCAGCGGAGTAAGTGTCTGACTCGTCCGCACCATAGTCTCATCCATGACCTCCACCCAAGCTTCTTGGGTCAATATTTGGAACATAGACATAAACGCCTAAAATTAAAATATAATTTAATTAAACCATATAAAAAGTACAAATTTCTCTGTGTATTCGACTAAAATGCACGGATCAAGTTGAAACTGGGTGTGTTAAAACCCACGCAATTTCTTAACTGCTGTTCAGCAATTTCAGCGTTACACCGATTTCCATCAAACTTTACTTATATTACTTCTGTCGTTCCGTCCGTGTATTTGTGTATTTAAATAAAACTTTTAAGAAATATATTTTTTACGCCGAAGCTGAGCCTAGATGGATAGTCTCGAGCCTGGGATAGGACATAGGGTAATTTCTATCAACACACCACACGGGCGAAACCGCTGGCGGAATCCATACATATTATAAATTTCAATGCAAACAAAGTATAAATAAAATTTTATATTAACCTCTGGAAACGTTTCGAACTTGGTAAACTCGCAAAGGAAACAGAACAGCTGCATTGATATTGATGAACTTATAATCAGCAAACACATTGTAAATATAATGAGGCTGCCCAATTTCTTTCCAGGACCAAATATCTTATAGACAAAACCCTCCAACAGCGGTGAAGCTTTTATAAGACGTACAATACGCAAGACCTGGAATAACAATAGAATAAATTACATTCTGATCAATATATAGCACATACTTGACTTATATTGGCCTTACTTGAAAGTATGTAAATCCGGACATGTAGAGCTGAGGTATGATATGAATCGAAGTACCAATTGCTAAAAGTAATTCAAACTTATGAACCGAGTGTTTGAAATAACCTTTCCATCCCAAACACCATATTTTGATTAAAGCTTCCAAATCCAAAAATATAGTAAACGCAATCTAAAAAATAGTAAATATTTTTTAAAAGAATTTATTTAAAAAAAATGTTTTTAAATGACTTTCAAGCTATTATGCGTAACAGAAGCGCGTCATTACTAAAGCGTTTCCGCGGAAACCGTAACAGTATTTTGAAAATATTTGTTGATAGATGGGAGAGTCCAATGCTGTAACATTGGATGTACATGTCTAAATATGATTTATTATTTGTTACTTCTTATAATTTTGTTTATTTTAATAGATTTTTAATCGATTTATAATACTAACACTAGTTTTTAAGGATAATTGTTACTAACAAAATATGGGCTTGTCCCGAAATAAATGTTTATTATTATTATTATTATTATTATTATTATCATCAAATTAAGTAAAATAATACCCAGATTCAAAACAGCAATCTGAGGATCACACAAATAACTGTCCCATGTGGCAATCGAACCCACAACCATTGGCTTCGCTTTGGCCAGATCAACCAGGTATCCAAAAGTCTTGTACAGTATTGACATAATCTATTTAAATTAATATACATGTGAACAATACCTCAATATAATAGTATTTTTCGTAAAAGAATTCCCTTGGATTATCATCATGTTTGAAATTCATAGTTGCTGTTATAATTCCATTTGCAAGAACCACGCCCATCACAATAAGACGAAAATATGCAGATCGTAACATTTTATGAAAAATTTCAGGTGCACTTCCTAAAAAATAAAATATATTATATATCAAAATATGTTATAATATGTAATAATAATTGTTATGTATAATAAATAATAATAAAAATATTATATATATGTACGATAAGTTAAGTTATGAGTGAAACTCTGCCCGATAAATATTAAACACAAAAAAATGAGTGTGTGTGCTTGGCGAGGTGTTATGGGATATGGTTCCTAAAAAAAAAAAAAATATTTTAATATAAATTAAAACAAAACCAAATAAACAAACTATCAAAATATCTAACAAAAGAATCGGGCGCCAGAGAACCAGTGTTTTAGACCACTCAGGATAGTCTGCTGGATAGACCATTAAACTATTAATCTGAAAAAGGGCATATTATGTGCATTTTGGTGTCAATACACCAGAGAAAAATAAAATAAAATAAATATTTAAACATGAATAATGAAAATTGCACAAAAGGCGAGCTTATCTCTAAACTTAAATAGTTCATGAAGATAATTCGGATATGCACTCTTAAATAAAATTTTAAATAAAAAACAAAATGCATGTAAGTTCCTATGCTCACGAATCGGAAGCCAATTAAGTTGTCTTCTATAAGTTGAGACGTGATCGAACTTTTGAGGCCGTAGATAAAGCCTACATTTTGCAAGCCTATTTAGACCCTTTTCAGTAACGTCGGGGTAACAGATATCTGGATAGTCTAGAAGAGGAAGAATCAGAGTTTGTACCAACATAATCCTGGTTTAGTGAGGAGAAAGTTTTGCAGATACTTGATGTAATGAAAATTATTGTCAGACCAAGATTTTTAGCTGATTTACTTACTATAAGGAATAATGCTGCCGTCATACGTCATATGTACGGAATGTTTATTAATTATTGATATTTTTATTGATATTTGCACGAGAAAAACGATAACCTATAATTAGCGATTGAGATGTTCCAGGGTTTACCAATAGACCAAAAGAGTTTGCCCATTTGTGAACACGGAATAAGGTCGTTATTCTTAGCGTTTACGGCATCAATTACATCGGCGGGAAGAAAACAGCGGTACAGCTGCAGATCATCAGCGTATAGGTGAAATTTGAAAGATATAAAATTAGTAATTGTGATATAACATCTTATCATCAAGAACCCTGACAATCGAAGAGAAGAGAAGAGAAGAGAAGAGAAGAGAAGAGAAGAGAAGAGAAGAGAAGAGAAGAGAAGAGAAGAGAAGAGAAGAGAAGAGAAGAGAAGAGAAGAGAAGAGAAGAGAAGAGAAGAGAAGAGAAGAGAAGAGAAGAGAAGAGAAGAGAAGAGAAGAGAAGAGAAGAGAAGAGAAGAGAAGAGAAGAGAAGAGAAGAGAAGAGAAGAGAAGAGAAGAGAAGAGAAGAGAAGAGAAGAGAAGAGAAGAGAAGAGAAGAGAAGAGAAGAGAAGAGAAGAGAAGAGAAGAGAAGAGAAGAGAAGAGAAGAGAAGAGAAGAGAAGAGAAGAGAAGAGAAGAGAAGAGAAGAGAAGAGAAGAGAAGAGAAGAGAAGAGAAGAGAAGAGAAGAGAAGAGAAGAGAAGAGAAGAGAAGAGAAGAGAAGAGAAGAGAAGAGAAGAGAAGAGAAGAGAAGAATTCTGTGGACAAAAGATCAATCTTATCAATTGTAATATTTTAAAGAAACACGCCAGCAAGTCGTATCTGCGTATACGCAGGTAATTTATAAAACTCACCAAAATAGCAGCAACAAATAAATCCACGTTTATCACGCTTATATGCGTTTATATTTAAATGATGGATCTAATTTCAAACTGGATTGAACATATTAATTGCTAAATTTAGAGAGATTTAAAACGCGATGTTGACTAAACAAACTGCAGGAGAAAGATGAGACATCCTGTCATAGCCAATAGACTATCCAATAGATTCAAATAACTGCCAACATAATGAACTTCCAAGTAAAAGCGAATTTAAGAAAAATACTATAAAATAATATGATGTGATCTCAGTTAATAATTTTCTAATAAGAATATTTAAATAATTAACTATATTTATATTTTAATAAATTACAAACAAAAACATAATATTAAATTTTTTTATTAATTCTTTCAAAGCTAACAACCAATTCCTATAATAAAAGTATTAAAAAATATTAATTTCAAAACATTTGAATTCTTTATGTAACCTTTTTAGTGTGAAATGCAAACTGTCATGTTCCCAAGTGTTAATAATATTAATATCCAAAAAATGTAAACAAACAAATGTAAAATGTTATTATTTAACTTTTTAAGTAAATATTTCAAATTGTATATAAATTTTGATATGTAACATGTAGATGTAAAGATACAATATTACAATATACAAACCAGAATGTTTATTCTCATCAATTGTAACCAATTTCCATCCATTGTCATCTCCTGTGAAGAACTGTGTTGTGCTACCTTTAGTAATAGGGTTCCTAACACCCCACATTTGTTGAAACTGAACCCTTATTTCATTAAATGTTTCTGTAATTACTGCTATGAAAACATTCTTCACTAGCCAAGCCAGGAAGAAAATCATTGTACTGTAAATTATAATTCATATTAAATGAAATGTTCTATATGCAAATATTTATTATAAATAAATACTATTAAAGTATATGTACAATTGTATACCTAAAATAAAGAGCTGATCTCCAAGTCGGCAAGGAATCAATGGCTCTGTACATGATAAACACCCAACCTTCTTGTGAAGATGCCTGATACACAGTAAACAAACTAGTAGCTGAAAATAATACAAGAATATTAACAATAAAATGGAGAAGACCTGACCTTTTTTAGGTGGTAGAGCCTAGCTGTAGTCATCTGACTACAGCTCGTATTGGGCTGGCTCGTCCGGGGAAGGACCACCCTCTCACAAAAGATCGGCGTGAAGTAACCAAACTTATTTGGTTATGTTCCGTCCGGTGAGTGAGAGCTTCCGGAAGCCCAACTCCCCCCCCCTCCCCTCTCTTCCGCCAAAACATGAATGCGGTTACTAAAATAAATATACCCCAGGAGGGTACCGGCTTTCATGAAGCCGGAGAATCCCTCCCCGAGCAAAATCGGGGAAACCACTCTCCGATTTTGCTCGGGCAGCCCGTCGTATCTGGGGCGGGCAAAGTATCGCATTTTGTGTTTACAGAGGGCAAACGACAAGGAAACAGAACTTTAAATGTGGATTTTTGCAACATCCGGGGACTTCACTCTAACCTAAACGCCGTCCACTACCACCTTGAGACGGCGCAGCCGGCCTTGTTGTTTTTGACGGAGACGAAGAAATCTCAACCGAGCGACACAGCGTACCTTTCATACCCCGGGTATAAACTTGAACATCATTTTATACCACATGCCGGGGTATCTGTGTTCGTGAGGGAGGATATCTGCTACCGTCGCCTCCAGATTTTTGAAGGTCGGGATCTGTCTTTACTTTGGCTGCGCGTGGACATGGACGATCATGTCAGAGTCTACGCGTGCCTTTACAGGTCCCACAGTGGTAATGCAGAAACGGAGCAACTCTTGGGCCATGTTCAGGCGAAGATTGACGAACTGCTTTCACAGACTCCCTCAGCTGAAGTCATAGTCCTCGGGGACTTCAACGCGCACAATGCCGAGTGGCTAGGGTCGCGTTCCACTGACTACGCGGGGAGATCTGTGTTTAACTTTGCTCTGGCAAATGGTTTGTCCCAGTTGGTTCAGACGCACACCCGTCTACCAGACGTGGACAGCCACATGCCCTCTTTGTTGGATCTTCTGCTGACTACACATCCCGGAAAGTACCAGGTTATTGTTGAGGCCCCCCTTGGGTCCTCCGATCATTGCCTGGTACGGAGTGTAGTGCCACTTCAACGTCCGGCTCGCACAACACCTGCGACCCATGGCGTTTGGCACTACAAGTCAGCAGATTGGGATGGAATGCGGTCTTTCTTTGCATCCTACCCATAGGGGCCGATTTGTTTCTCTTCCGATGATCCCAGTGACTGCGCTGCGGCTGTAGCTGATGTGATACTACAGGGCATGGAACTATTCGTTCCAAGCTCTGTGGTACCACTTGGTGGCAGATCGCGGCCTTGGTTTGATGCGTCTGTCAGGGCTACAGCAGCCGGCAAACGGCAGGCGTACCGGGCTTGGGCTAAATCGATAGTCACAAGGGATCCGAACTCTAGAGTTCTGAAGAGGAAATATAATCGTGCCTCCAGATTCTTCAAACGGCAAATCGCTAGAGCAAAGTTCAAGCATGTCGTCAAAATTGGGGATCAGTTGGCAAGGTACCCACCAGGCACGCGCAAGTTCTGGGCGCTTTCTAAAGCCACTCTGGGTAACTTTTGCCAGCCGTCCCTACCGCCATTGCACACGGGGAATGATTCTCTGGCCCATACGGCAAAAGAGAAAGCCGATCTCTTGGGCAGTCTTTTTGCCTCAAACTCGACTTTGAACGACCAAGGGAAAACACCGTCTACCATCCAGCGGTGTCAGAGTTCATTGCCGGAAATAATTTTCCGGCAAAAAACCATTCGTCGTTCTCTACTTTCCTTGGATGTTCATAAGTCGAGTGGGCCGGATGGTATTTCCCCATTGGTGCTACGAACGTGTGCCCCTGAGTTGACTCCAGTGCTAACGCGTTTATTTCGGCACTCCTATCTCAAAGGCGTAGTCCCGGTCTCGTGGAAGTGTGCCTTTGTCCATCCGATCCCTAAAAAAGGTGATAGCTCGGATCCGGCTAACTACAGACCTATCGCCATCACCTCTCTTCTCTCCAAAATAATGGAGAATATCATAAACCGTCAGCTCCTCGCGTACCTCGAGGATCACCAGTTGATCAATGACCGGCAATATGGCTTTCGCCATGGTCGATCGGCTGGTGATCTTCTGTTATATCTCACACACCGTTGGGCTGCGGTTATTGAAAGCAAGGGAGAGGGTCTGGCAGTTGGTCTGGATATGGCGAAAGCCTTCGATCGTGTATGGCACAAGGGGCTTCTTTCGAAGCTTCCTTCCTATGGGCTTCCCGAGAGTTTATGCAAGTGGATCACCAGCTTTCTCACTGGGCGGAGCATACAGGTCGTTCTCGACGGTTTTTGCTCGGACCCCAAGCCCGTGAACGCTGGTGTACCCCAAGGCTGTGTGCTATCCCCAACCCTGTTTCTCCTGCACATCAATGATATGTTGGATATTTCCAACATACATTGTTATGCGGATGACAGCACTGGGGATGCGGTATATTCCGGCCGTGCAGGTCTCTCTCGGGAAAACGTCGACGAGTGTCGAAAGAAACTTGTGTCTTCTATAGAGACCTCCCTGGGGATGGTCTCAGAATGGGGTGAACTGAACCTCGTCCAGTTTAATCCCCAAAAGACACAGGTTTGCGCGTTTACCACCAAGAAAACCCCATTTGTCGTATCGCCACTCTTCGAGAGCACACCCCTCACCGCCTCGCCAAGTATCAGAATACTGGGACTCGACATTTCGAGCGACTGTCGGTTTCGTGGTCATTTGGAGAACAAGGCCAAGTTGGCCTCGATGAAATTGGGTGTGATCAATAGAGCGAGGCAGTATTTCAATGCTGGCCAAAGACTTGCGCTCTTTAAGGCGCAGGTCCGCCCACATATGGAGTACTGTTCTCATCTCTGGTCCGGATCACCCCAATATCAGCTTCTACCTTTTGACCGCGTACAACGGAGAGCCGAACGGATTGTCGGGGACTCGGTGCTCTGTGAACGGCTGGACTCTTTGGCACTGCGTAGAGACGTGGCTTCCTTGTGCGTCTTCTATCGCATTTACAACGGAGAGTGTTCCGAAGAGCTATTTAATCTGATGCCTGCCGCCGAATTTCATCACCGCACAGCACGTCACCGCCTTCATTACCACCTGGATGCATGGCGTTCTTCTACTGTGCGGTTTGCAAGTACCTTTCTTCCACGTGTCACAAAGATGTGGAATGAGCTTCCTTCGGCGGTGTTTCCAGATCGATACGACATGGGTACCTTCAAAAAAGGCGTTCATTCCTATCTCCAAGGCCGGCAACGCTCTTGTGAGTCTTCGGATGTTGCAAGAGTTCATGGGCGGCGGTGATCACATTTTATCAGTGACCCGCATGCTCGTTTGCCCTCCTTTTACATAAAAAAAAAAAAAAAAAAAAAAAAAGAGAACCAATGTTGGCTTGTCCAAGATTTGCAAGCATTGGGCCTTCTGTATGCCCAGTGCTTGCAAATCTTGCAAATACTAATATACTAATAAATGTTTATGTACCAAATTCCTCAAATCCATTAAATCCCATAATGTATTTAGATAATTTGAGCTTCATGCATTTCATTCCTGGTGGGCACTGGTAGCCAGAATTGATTTCGGGTGAGCAAAATGTGTCAGGAATGGCCAGAGAGTTGATAGTTATTTCACTGAAAAGTAAAATAATTTTAAATAATTCATATAAAACTTTCCTAAGCATATTATTAATTAGTGATCAACTAACTTTGGATCTGTGGTATTTCTAACACAGTGGTGTGTAAGTTCTCCAAAAAATTGTACCCCCAGCAAACTATACAGAGACATAAAAAAAAGGAAAAATAATGTTACATTGTAGATTTGCTGGCTTGATCTCCTGCAAGAAAAAAAATGGGCATCAGATATTTATTTTCATAATTGTATTAAGTGTTATACCTTGTTTTAGAATATTTACTTACTTGAATATTTGATTAATTCTAGACTTTGGCATTGAAAATTTAAGAAAAACTCTTAGAAATCTTATCATTATAAGAGGCCGAGGTGCTCTTAATATACTCAGGTAACTATATCTTGGCACTATTCCAGTCAATTCAAACATTTGGAGTAAAACAGACACCCATAAAAAAAATACCATGGAAGCATCAAATTGGCACCAGTGATCTTTCAAATACGCGACATCGCCCTGTGGACAGTACCATTACATCATTACTAATAAAGATTATTTATAAGTTACCTAAAAAATTGTCTATATAATTATAAATTGAAAATAAATTATATTAACGTTATAAAGTGTTGACTTGGACTTTAATAATCATAATACAAATATTAGTTTTTTTTTTTTAAACTTACCTTAAGTATTCCTCGTATATGCATTTTGGCTATCATTTCAGCAGTAAATAAAAGAGTAACACAACAATCAACTGCAAATGTTACAGTCTGAAGATAGGGATATTTTTCAAATGATTTTGGTGTGTTAAATGATACTGACATCAAGCTAAGAAGAGCACAAAACCTTAATATTCTTCGAACCCATAGCTGTAAAAAATATATTTAAGAAAAATCACCGATATATTATATATTTTTAAACAGTTAATCCAGAATTATTTTTTAAATTTAATTCATAAATTTATAAATTAATGTCAACTTAATTCTTTGTAATATCTACAGTTGAAAATTTACCTTGTTCACCCATTCTATATCTGCACTTTCATTCAATGATTCTTCTGGACCATAATCTGCGAGCACAGGCTCGCCCTTAAGGCTTTGTTTTCGGCCTAACATGATGTTATATTTTAAATATCCAATTAAAAATATTTTTTTGGAAACCTATATAGTTCCACCATAGTTACAAGAGAAAACAATATTATGGAATACATGTAAATAACATTTTCGCTGAGATTAGAATTATTTGAATATTGATTTATTATTTTGTTCTGACATATCTTTATAAGTGTTGCGTTCACACAATGTTTTGACCAAAATAATAATTTTATTATAATATCAGATGTTAAAAATTATATGTTATAAAATAAAAAGTTACACTCAATTATTTATAAATTATTCATTACCAGGAAACAAATATATATATTGTTATTATACAATTTAATCATAGCAATTGCCATTGTTGTATAATAACAATTGACAAAATCATAGCAATTGACAATATTAGTTTGGTTTCTAAGCAACGGCGGCAAAAGTTTCATGTAAACAAACGTTACAATTTAAAGAAACTTAAGAAAGTTGTTTTTGATTTAAAGCTTGACTAAAAAGTTAGACACTAGTTAGTTTCAATGGAAAATTAGCATAATAATCTTTTAAAAATTTTATAAACAGCAATAAACTATACAAAAATGTTTATATATATGAGCAAAAAGGTTTGATAATTTTAAGACAAAATTGTAATACACGCATTACTAATTGTGAAGTGAAAAATAAAACAAACATTGCAATGATTGTTTTATACGTATATTTTTATTCTGGAATAATTACAATATTTGTATTATAAATTCTATGAATCGTTCTCATTACCTTCTCATACCTTATAATTGTTATTTTTCAGATTGCTATACCTAAACAATCGAATGTAACTTGCTTAGCATGGAATCATTCTTCAGGCTATATAGCTGTTGGTGGCGAAGAAGGCATGCTAAAAGTTTTAAAATTAGAATCAGGTATTATTTACCTATTTTTTTATGTTTATATTTATATAAATATTAATAAAATATATAAATATCCTTAATATTAAAATTTATTATTTTGTTTAGGTGGAAGTGGTAATCTTTCTATGAACCTTAGCTTAGAAGGTCATACTGGAAGAGTATGTGTAGCAATATGGAATGAAGTTTTTCAAAAATTGACAACCAGTGATGAACACGGTGTTATAATTGTTTGGATGTTATATAAGGTAATATTATTTATTTTTATATTTTACTATATACTGAACAGATTGCGTAATCAATTCTATATACATTTTCTGTGCAAAGGGATCCTGGTATGAGGAAATGATAAATAATAGAAACAAATCAACAGTCGCAGGTATGGCATGGGGCTCTGATGGGCAAAAGATCTGTATAGCATATGAAGACGGTAAGCATCTGTCAATAATGTTTTTAAATCAAACATATTGCAAAACAATAAGATTTTTATTTTTAAGTCATTTTTATCTGGAATAAAAACTTTTCTAAATTGAAGAAAAATAAAAAAAAAAAATTAACTTATAATTATTTGTATTTTAATTTCAAACTGTAGTAAATATATTTTAGTTTACACATTCTTTGTAAAGGTTTTTTTTATACAGCTTACATATATTTCTACAACTTATATATTTTGGTGTAAGGCTAATTGCATTGAAATAAATATTTTTAGGTGCAGTGATTGTAGGGTCAGTAGATGGGTCTCGGGTGTGGGGTAAAGATATAAAAGGTCCTGGACTAAAAGCTGTGCAATGGTCTCCAGATAACTCATTGCTGTTGTTTGCACTCACCAATGGAGAACTTCATTTATATGATGATCAAGGGAACTTTATGGTAATAAAATATTGGTAGCACGACTTCTTCT
Organism: Mechanitis mazaeus; assembly: GCA_959347395.1. Classification (NCBI taxonomy): domain Eukaryota; kingdom Metazoa; phylum Arthropoda; class Insecta; order Lepidoptera; family Nymphalidae; genus Mechanitis; species Mechanitis mazaeus. Next base: position 5,239,933 of record OY365750.1, read on the forward strand.
TACAGGCTGATAAAAATAACTAGTTTTCATTTACCTAATCTAATAAACCTTAGTTTTTAGAGATTACATCTTAAATTAACTATTGTAGATGCCTGTAGCAAGTAATGGAGTTCCTGGCTCCTCTGAAGTAGTTTGTATGGACTGGTTCTCTGGAAGATCACCAGCAAATAGACCAGTTTTAGTTATATGCTATAAAAATGGGTTAATGCTTTTGATGAAAAATTGTACAGAGGAAGGTTAGTATTATGTCCATTTAAACGACCATAAGTCAGTAAATATGTGTATATTGTGCTAACGAGCATGTATAGTAATAAAGTCATCAACAGAACACACCTACCTACTACTTAGAAAATCTTATTATTACAAGAAGATTTAACAAGTACCCACTTTAAATAAATAAAAGTTAGATATTAAATCATCATAATAATTTAAAAAATATATATATTGTGAATAAAATAAATTATTGTTATTTGATTACAGAAAGTGTAATAGTAGACACAAACATGACTATAATAGATGGTCACTGGAACCACAATGGTACAGTCCTGGCAGTTGCTGGACAAACACAGGAACAAGCCAATGTGGTCCAATTTTTTGGTGCTTATGGAGAGGTAATATCACTTTATAAACAATTGTAAAGTGATTTATAACAATATAAAAAGGAAATATCGTTCATATTTAAATAAATCATACTTATAATTTATTATAATTATTGAAGTTTTTATGATTTTCAACAGTAAAAAAAAATGTTTTAATAATAAAGGAAAATATGATTTATTTCAAAATATTTTTATCGCGTATTAAATATATTAAATAAATATAATACAGAAGTACAGGTAATAATAGTAAATAAGTACAGGTCATATATATATATGATATGATCGAATTTCAAAATCCCACACACTGATTGATGTAGTGTATACTAGCTTTAGATATTGATAACGTATAGGCTTTTTTTATAACGGCCACTAATATTGATAAAATGTAGTCTTCCTATAACTTCTACCCACACCCCCAAAGGCTGCTCCTGGTACATCAATTATCGATATTGTGATGTACTCCACTGACTACTTGCAGGTGTGCGGTTCATAAATTGATAACGTGCAGTTTCTCTGCGCTTTTACCCCTGCTGTCGCCTTTTCAATATTGCTAACCTGAATTGTCCCCTGTGTCTCCCCCCTCCTCCAGCTGGTGCGCTCGCTGCGCGCGGCGGGAGGCTCCCTGCGTGCGCTTCGCTGGGAGGCGCGCTCGCTACGGCTCGCCCTCACCGTGGACTCCTTCATATACTTCGCCAACGTCAAGCCCGACCACAAGTACGCCTTCTACGGAGACACGCTGGCGTTCGTCTCCGGGGCTGATACCGTCACCTTCTGGGACACTCTCACTCATCAAGTATTGTATTTTTCAGTTAGACTGTAATGCTTTAGTAGGGTATATGTGCACTCTTAAATTAAGGGGACCGGGCCCTGCCCGCAATGCTTCGGATCCTATCGTCACTCTAGAATCTTTTACCTAAAATTACCTTAAATATGTGAGCAATAATTTTTTTTGTTGGCACTAGCTAAATAACTACTGACTACGCCTATGACTTACCTCCTACCTCCAAGGACGGCAACGCTCTTGTGAGTCTTTGGATGTTGCAAGATTTCATGGGCGGCGGTGATCACATTTGATCAGTGACCAGCATGCTCGTTTGCCCTCCTTTTCCATAAAAAAAAATAGTTTTTAAATGTACAATTAAAAAAAAAAAAACTTTTAATATATTATAGTCTTGGATAAATCACATCCCCGACGTAGTAGACATGTGTGGCGTCGATGAGTACTGTATCATAGCGACCATGAGCACTCTTATCATATCTAACCAGCAAGGAATACAATGTGATGGTAAGTCCCGTGCTATACAAATTGAAGGAAATATACATAATATTTTTAAATTCGTTTTCTTTCATTTTAGCCAAAGCAATAACAATGCCGGTGGCTTTTGTAGCCATTAACAGTAAAGCTATAGCTGTAGCTGCGTCTAAAGAGTCATTCATGATTTGGAAGTTTTCTATACCTTCTAGGCCACGTAAGTTATTATTTTAATATTTACTATATAATTTTCTCCTGTAATTATATAAATATATATCATGAACAGGTATAACTTTACCAATATGTATTATATACAGGTATTACTGAACAAATATGTGTTATAAACACATGTATTATGGACAGGAATTACTGAAAAAATATGTGTTATAAACACATATATTATGAACAGGTATTACTGAACAAATATTCACTAATACCTATTACTGAACAAATATGTGTTATAAACACATATATTATGAACAGGTATTACTGAACAAATATTCACTAATACCTATTACTGAACAAATATGTGTTATAAACACATATATTATGAACAGGTATTACTGAACAAATATGTGTTATAAACACATATATTATGAACAGGTATTACTGAACAAATGTGTTATAAACACATGTATTATGAATAGGTATTACTGAACAAATGTGTTATAAACACATGTATTATGAATAGGTATTACTGAACAAATGTGTTATAAACACATGTATTATGGACAGGAATTACTGAAAAAATATGTGTTATAAACACATATATTATGAACAGGTATTACTGAACAAATATTCACTAATACCTATTACTGAACAAATATGTGTTATAAACACATATATTATGAACAGGTATTACTGAACAAATATTCACTAATACCTATTACTGAACAAATATGTGTTATAAACACATATATTATGAACAGGTATTACTGAACAAATATGTGTTATAAACACATATATTATGAACAGGTATTACTGAACAAATGTGTTATAAACACATGTATTATGAATAGGTATTACTGAACAAATGTGTTATAAACACATGTATTATGAATAGGTATTACTGAACAAATGTGTTATAAACACATGTATTATGGACAGGAATTACTGAACAAATATGTGTTATAAACATATATATTATGAACAGGTATTACTGAACAAATATGTGTTATAAACACATATATTATGAACAGGTATTACTGAACAAATGTGTTATAAACACATGTATTATGAACAGGTATTACTGAACAACTCTTCCATGCGGATGGGTCCCCCGTCACTAAGAGTGAAGGAGCTTTCCAAGACGACACGATATGCTGTATCACATGTTCCGACACTCATCTACTTATTGGACGGGATTCTGGCACTATTCTGCTATTTTCGATGTTGAACTTTAAGAAAATAACCTCTATTAATATGAATACTAAACCATATAAGATGGGACTTAACTCAAATTCAAGGTATGAACGATTACTACATAACCTTAATATTTCTGTTATATTTTTATTAATTAGAACTTGTTTTATAAATTATTTCAGTAAGTTCTTCGTGATCGATCATTCTGGTTCGTTGTACATTCTAGAAACAGAAATGGCGCATAATGTGAGCATCGGACAAGCGTTGCGCAAGTAAAGCATGTTTTATCAAATTACCCATTTTATTTAATTTTATTATAATATTTATTTTGTAACTTGCATTGGCTACGACTATACCTCACTTTCTCTTGTTTATGTGACGTTAAAAGCATCAGCAGACTTGTAATTTGACTTATATATTTCTTTTTATATTTTGTCAGAAAATAACTAGCTAGCCATCCCTTCCACCCAAATCTCATAGTTTTCAAATTCTTTTTAAAGGGATCGAATACGGGATCAATCAAATTCCGTAGTCATTTGTCGGACCGTTATAAGGTCGTGGTCGTGGTTCGATTCCCGGGCCTGAGCTCTTGATATGTTTTTTTAAAACCATGTGGGGTTTCCACGTTTTTAAGTAAGTTGTAATAAGTGAGTCCTGGTGTCAGGGAGGCGTGGGGCGCTCGCTGGGCGACTGACAACGCCTCACTGCTGGCGCTGGCGGAGAAGGCGCGCGTGTACGTGCTGCGGGACGAGCGACCCGAGGAGCCGCTGGCGGCACACGGGTACCTGTGCGCCTTCAAGGTACGGATCACGAGGGACTTCTATTCTACTACTACTACTACTCAAAGCGTAGTTGTAGTCAATCCAATGTAGCTCAGATTGGATACCTCCATCCGATGCTATGGGTTCCCAAAAAAATCGCGTTAAAATATCTCTCTAAAAAAATGTTTTTGCAAACGTTTTTGAGAGAGAGCTCCAGTTCATTATGTGTGTCGTTTTCTCGTTTTGTGCCACGAATAATATGAAAATACCGTAAATATTTAAATGTTATAATATATTGATTATTTATCGTAATATACATAATGTATATTTTCGATTTATAATATAATTTTAAATATATTTTATTATCTAAAAAGTATTTAAAAATACTTAGTAAATTACTGTTACTTTTATATAATTTAATAATAAAAAACATATCTTTAGGATCTAGAAATAACTATGGCTCTTTTGGACAACATAACGGACAAGTGCTCCCCGCAGCATATAGTTCGGATGGAGGTTAAGTCCTTGAGGGACACGAGACAGCTAATTGAAAAAGTGGGTCTCAAGGAAGCCGAGGACTTCATCAAGGATAATCCGCATCCCAAATTATGGTGAGGTTATTTTTTATATAATTACTATACTTTTCAAATTATGAAAATTAATGGAAAATTATAATAAATATTTTTTTTATGTCATCACTATATTTTTAAAATGATTAAAACTAACAGAAAATTATAATTATTAAAAAGTTTTTTCTCTCAACAATATATATAATATATTTATTACAAAATATTTGTTATAAAATAAAAAAATGAATTTGCAATCCATAAAAAATAATAAATAAAAAGTGCGTCGTGGGACGCTCGATAGATGTGATGAATTAATCTAAATTAAATTATTTGATATTAAAATTATTTAACTTAAGAAATGCTCAGATTAGTACATACATGTTACGTAAAAATATAATAGTTTAGGGATTTATTGATAAAATATTTTATCGATTTTAAAATTTATCGTATGGGGTACAATTTTTTTAATATGTACAGTATAATTTGGCGGACGAAACTATTAGTAAAATTATATTATCCTACAAAACTAAACCTCGGGAGTTATAACATTTTTTATTGTAAATTGTCTGAATCTGTTACCGTCACGAGTTACGTAACGAAGCGGTTACCCTAGGCCGGTACTGTTGCAGGTCGTTGTTGGCTGCGGCGGCGCTGCAGCAGGCGGCGCCATCGTGTCTGGAGACGGCGGAGGCGGCCTTCGTGCGGCGCGCGGACTACGCCGGCGTCTGCAGGACGCGCAGGCTGGCCGCCGCGCACAGACACACGCACAGGACGGCCGACAGCCTGCAGCACCGAGGGGACTACGACGCCGCCGAGCAGATATACCACGACGAGGACAGGCGGTGACCACGCTACTGGCTTACACCTACTTCTCTTTAACCGTACAACCTACATCCCCCACCCGTATTGACGCACTGCACGCGAGCGAGTGAGCCGAGAGATACACGACCTTTAATACGGGATGACAGAATAGAGTGACTACGATTATTATGGCAAAAGTCTATAAAACGAGCGAATTTTCATGTTATGGAACAATTTATTAATTATATTTTAAAATTTACATATATTGTAAATATTAAAATACAATATTTTCACATTAACTCCCAAAATTATGGGACCTATAGCTCTTTAAACATGCAAAATTTCGAAGTTCTATCTCGAACTCTCTGGGAGGAGTAGTGACACTGAATTGCCGTTTCGCCGGAAAAAAACATTGTGTTAAAAATCCACCCATGATTCCTTTAAATAACCTATAATATAAACCACACATTTGCGTCTAAGTTAATACATGTAAACAATGTAATATATTTCAGAGATCTCGCTATCGCTTTACGCAAACGATTAGGACACTGGTTCCGAGTGGTGGAACTGCTGAAGATGTCGGTGACGACCACGGACGCGCAACTGAAGCAAGCCTACAGCAACATAGGCGACTATTATATTGACAGACAAAATTGGTATGTACTGAATATAAATCAATAATAAAATATGAATAAATAATAAAATATAAATAAAAAAATATAAATATAAATAAATAATATAATATAAAAGTGAATTAAAAATTACTAAAACATAAATATAATAAGTAATTTAGTAAAAACTTTTTTGTATTAGAACACTTAATAAATCTTTTATCCAATATTATTGTATAAAGCTATTCATTTTTAAATTTATTAATAATCATTACACTTTTTTTTATTTCTCGAAACACATCTTGCAATGGAAATCATAATGCCATGTAAAAGCGATCAAATAAATATATATAAAAAAAAAATGTAGTAGGAAAACAATAATGTGAAAGACTAATAAATTACTAAATTGGTATTTTTGATAAATATATAGTCTTATATATTAACTTCTGGTCCTAAACTTTCGCTTTAAAATAGGATTATATCAACTATATTTCCATTGAACTCTATGGTATTTTAGTTTTTCCGTAATTATTCTTCAATGACATCGAATATTTGAATTTTTTTTAAAACCGCCACCAGACTGATGTCTATCAAGTGTACAAAATTTGTAAATTTTCGGATATACCGTTTTTGATTGATACTTGCACAAAGGATGCAGAAAAGTGTCTCATAGAGAACATAGCTCAATTAAAAGCTTTAAATTCATAGGACTGCTGCACTCGAATACTACACTATGTCAAACAACAAAAATGGCCTCAAGAAATGTTACATGGCGTTAGATGATAACGAATCACTATCGAAACTTATGTCTGAGTCCCCGAGACACACGAAGGTACCAAATAATTACAATGTTACTTTAAATTTACTTTTACTTTTATTATTCTCATCTACATTTTCCAGGAAAATAAGCTAAACATGGACAAAAGAATTGATAGCATTCAAGAACCTTCTATACAGAGTATTATGCAATTACGAGAAAATGGTCGCACTTTACAAGCCGCGGCCATGGCTTTTCAGGTAAATATATCAGAAGAAATATATATATATTTCTTCTGATTTATATAATACTTAACTATGCACTAATGAATGTTAGATATAAATGGCAAATATATATGAGAGACTAAAAATTAATAATAAAAACAAAATATCTAACAAATGAAAAACACTTATATCTATCTATATGTAATATACATTTATAAGTATGACACACATACTCATGATGTATGTGTCTGTGGGTGCGTGTGTATATGTAATGAAAATAGTATCATATATGCATATACCGCTACAGGCTTTTAATGTGAGTAATTATTTTAGATGGCAAATACAGAAGCAGCTAAGGCGTCTTCTCCCCTCCGAATTAAGAAATTATACGTCTTAGCCGGACATCTATACAGTCAACATTCTGTCGGTAAAAATAAAAAAATATTAAATAGTAACTCTACTTATATTCATGAAATAAAATAAAAGCATACGAATCCATACGAACGCAAAAAAAATGCTTAAGATCTTTTAAACAAAGTTACAAAAAAACAAAAGAAACTCGTTTTTTTAAATATAGTTTTCGTATTGTATAAGCAAAAGATAATGTTTCAAATTTTGAAACGAATTTAAAAATAAAAGCGATTTTAAAAAATGATATCGTTTGATAAAAATATTTTTTTTGGTTATATTTATTTCAAACGATTTGTATTGAATGTTGTGTATATTCTTGCAGACGGCAGTAAGAGTCGCGAGGCGAGCGCATGTTGGCGGGCGGCGCGCGCGCAGCACTGGCTGTGCGCGGGCGCGGCCGCGCGGGGGGAGGGGGGGGCACTGCGCCTTGCCGCCAGGCTGCAACACGCACTGCCCGCCCTACATCAGAACCAACATCTACAGGCACGCACATTCACACACACACACACACACACACACACACACACACACACACACACAGACACACACACACACACACACACACACACACACACACACACACACACACACACACACACACGCACGCACGCACAAACAAACAACTACTACAAATATGACAGTGTAATACACCAGTCATATGATCTATTAAAATACTTTGCTTATAATATGGTGAGATGGCATGGTTTTCCTATAGGAAAAACCACGTCTTCAAAAGTAAAAACTAGGTCAAAAAGACCAAAAAAGGTTCTCCATCCCAGTTTAGACAGTTGGTTATATTTAATGGCGTAGGACAGGGATGGCGAACCTTTTTTGATGTCCGTGCCACAAAGTAAAAAAAAATTATTTAAAATAAGTACATAGCGTAGTGAAATTTTACCAAACTATTATTAAAAAACAAGTATATACAATTCTTCTTTAAATATTTTTTATCAATCAATGTTTTACAATTATTTTGTTTTTGTGGTTTTCGTGCGTGCCCATCAAAATTTTAAACGTGCCACTTGTTCGCCATGCCTAGAGTATGATAATAAAAGTTTGTATTTCCATATTTACAGGCTTGGTGTATAATCGCAGCTATATCATTACAAACGAGAGCTTTTGAGCTTTGTTCCAAAGCATTGATAAAGTTGGAGGCCATAAATGTAAGAAATGTTTCTTTTAGTTAAACTATAATCTAGGGTTCGTCAAATCTCGAGTAAATAGATACTTACTAGGTAAACGTGCCACTTCTTAGACTACAGCCCATGCTTAACATCAGGCGGGCTGTAGTCAAATGCTTACATCTAGACAATAAAAAAAAGTAATTATACAAACAAAAAATTTGTATAATTTTTTTTTCCTATTTCAGCCGGAAGTTTTCGAGAAGATTGCAATCGAAATATTCACGAGATGTAAGCCTAAAGATGCAAAAGGCAACAAAATAGAATGCCCTCATTGTCAAATGAGCATTCCAGATTGGTATGTTTAATTTATATACATACTTGAACTCCCAAAACGCAAACTCTAGAACAAACATATTGACAGAAAAATTATATATTTCACTAACATTAATACATTATTGAAATAAGTTAGAAATGTTAAAAGGTTCAACATATATATTTTTTAAATTACCTTATTGTAGATTCAATAAATATTGCCTAATAATAATATGAGTATTCTACAAGTATAGTCAGTTAATTCTATGGAACAATAGTAATGTATTTACCTGCATCACAAATAAATATTTGTCAGTTGTATATCTTGATAAGAACACCACTTAGTAAAACTGTGAGATAACACTAATCATAAATGTTCATCTCTGATGACTTCTAATAATTTATTTGAATATTTTCACAAAAATAATGTATTTATGTTAGAAAATATCTAAGACAATAGTATTTAAGTGGTAGTATTGTTAATTAAAAACAATATGTACAGGGTAGCATCATGTCCCGGGTGTTCCTCCACGTTCCCTGGCTGCGTAGTGTCGGGTCGGCCGCTGCTCGCGCACACCACGTGGACGTGCGCGCGGTGCGATGCGCACGCGCAACACCACGAGCTCGTCCTGAGGCACGCATGCCCCATGTGCCACACTCAGCTCACATAACTAATTCTTTAATTACGACTGTATTGGATGTTGCTGTTAAATTATGGTCATTAAAATATTGAAGTTTTAACACAAAGTAGTACAAAATGCACTATTTTATTATTTAAGAACGAAAAAAAATATTTTTTTTTCTAATAGGTTGTTTAATTTTGTAGTCAATTATGCTTAAATGTCAATATCTATAGCTTAAAACATAGATACATTATATTAACTTTGAATTAAATTGTGATTACATCCGTCCAGAAACCAAGAGCTATCAAAAGTACTTGCAATGTAATTAAACAATTGTATATCTTGACAAGTACTAAGTGTGTTAAATAAAATAAAAAAATACATATTATATCACTTTATTTGAACTATAGGTAGCTGTAACAATTTTAGTATGAAATAAAAAATCATAAGCTACATTACTTCAAAATAAACTATTTTTATAAGCTGTGGTCTTATTTAATGTTATACATATATATTTTTATTATGTACATCTATTAAAATGCCACCGGCTGATAATTTATACTAATTTATTGCAAAGTTATTATTATTCATATCCATCTTTGAAAACTGTAATGTGTTGTCAATAATTTGAAACAGTTCTGGTGGCTGTGGAATTCTTCCAGTTTCCAATTTGGACCACAAGGGAATGTTATTTAGGGATATTTCAAAAGCGCCAGATGAGACCAGTTGACCTTCAATCATGTTAGCTAAGAAAAACATCATCATACAAGCATATAACTTGTTCTCAAGACACCAGCTCCACCAAGCTGGTTGTGGTTTGTTTAACCAGGCAAAAATATTTACACCACTCAAAATGCACATGATTAATATCATTTTTCCAAAACCCTGAAACAAAAATTTATAATAAACTAAATATTAAATCTCCTATAAATAAATACTAAGACTTTTTTTTTACTTCACAAAAAAATTCTATGTAATATTTTTCATTTTGTTTCCTCTGAAATATTAAAGAAAAACATTTTTTTACTTACTTTTTAAATGATATCTATTTTAGTTATGTTCTCTTTTGAATATGCAAATAAACAAAATAAGAAATAATAAAATTATTTAATTTGTGGCAGCATGAGAATTTATTTACAATTTACTAGAAACTTCTATGGTGACATATATTAGTGTTAAAAGTGGTGACATATATTAGTGTTTAAACTTTTAAATGATTTAACTGTTATAATGAGAAAATTCACTTTGTTAGGTATGTTTGAAATCTACAATTATTTTACATAATTAAACTATTTTTTAAAGTCAATTTTATATTTTCTTCAAATGTAGTTATCTCAAAATAATTGTTAAACTCAATTAAATTACAAAAATCTTGGAAAATATACACATTTATAAACAGTTTACACATTTAAATGATGATGAATATATTTGAAAGACAAGATATTATTTATAATTTAAACAGCATATTTCTACAAAGTGCTATGTTTGATGAATCTACTTACAATCATTTTAGATAGATACATATTCATGCCTGGTGGATCATAATTTGCTCCAATAACTGATATTTCAGGATATTTTTGGTGGATTATTCCTGCATAATCTTCGAAAACTTTCCTATATCCACATGAATAACTAAAACATAGAGACGCAAATGTTTCAATGTTTTATAATTTAATTTGCCATTATTTAAATGACATTATAGTAGAAGGTACTATAATACAAACCAGTAATTAATGTTCATTGTATGACCAACTCCTTGGCCTATTTTGGTTATACTTTCAGGTTGATTTTCACTTGCAATCACGTTATCATCGGAGCACGTAATGAAACATAGCAATAAACTAGTAACAAAGAAAGTAATACTGATATTAGTTAATATGGACATGATAATGGTTTTGTCTCAAATAAAGAAGTAATATTTCAGTTTTTCATAAATAACCGTTATCTTTAATATAGATTACAAGTACAGAATTGCACAAGGATAGTCGCAAGTCGCAACTCGAAATTACAAGAAGTAAGAATCAAAATGATATGCGAAGATTGATCATTTGTTTCGACATTGACAAATGCCACAGATTATAGATGTTTTATAACCTGATCTCACAGATAGAGAGACAAAAGTTCTACCAAAGTAATGAATCTGGCTATGGAATAAGATGTTGAGTGTACCATACAATCTAACTTATAAAATCAATAATTAAATATAAATTATGAATAAATTAAAAAAGGTTTCTAATAAAAGAATTTGGTCTGCAATATTATCTTCCATAAGTGTTAAATTTAAGACATCACAGAATGGGTCAATCATTTTGGTATGAATCCAGAAGAGACCAATTATTTGAATAATACTTTAAAATTATAATCAAATAAAATTAAATTCATTATTATCTTTGAGGAATAAACCGTTTATAATATAGCTATATTAATTTTACTTCTCGTCAATTGATTCTCGTCCTATAGTAACTTTATTTTTTATTTTAATGTTTTACCCGATGGGTGACGATTGAAAAATGATGATTTTCTCTATAATTTTGACATGTGTCAAAACTTCAAATAAAAATATATTATTTATAAATAAGATTTAAGTAAATCTTTATTATATGTTATTTTCAAATTACAAAATACGAAGTGCATGTTAAACCTTTGATTACTATAATTTAAGTTAATAATCAACCTAATCGTAGTGATCTGTATAGTTAGAAGGTAAGTAAAATGCTGAATCACACCTGTTTTTATTGATAAAAAATATATACATAATGAATGAATGAATTGTAAGTTGGAATTTTGAGCTTCGATATTATTGGTTTTGTTCATGTAATAATTAAATTATTTAACATTTGGTTAGAAATATATTATCGTAATTTTTGGTAGGTACTGCAATAAGTGAAAAATATTTAAGTCATGCCTCATAGTCATTGCCATGGACACGATCATGACCACGGAAGTTCAGATGAATTAGGCCTCCAATATAATTTGTTTGAAAAAATTGATAGAGAAAACTTGCAATGCCTTAATGAAAGTGTTGATGGAGCGGGAAAAACTGTTTTTAAGTCTTGGGAAAACCGTTTAGACCGTATACAGGTTTATACTAATTTCTTTTTTTATATCTTTTAGTTATTCTCTTATATTTGATTTTTTAAGGTGATTTAGAATAAAATAGAGTATATATTGTTTGTGTTATATTTACTTTAAGAAACACTAGTTTTTTAAAAATTAAATATTATTAAATTAATCATTTTTATATCATTTTATATATAATATTAACTTCATATTTATTTCAGTATGTGGAGAGTGATGCCGATGAAGAATTACTTTTTAATATTCCCTTTACGGGTAACATCAAACTTAAAGGCATTAGAATTTCTTCTGAGGATACAGAAGCGCACCCTTCTAAGTTGAGATTGTAAGTTATTTATATATATTTTCATATAAGGTAATTTTTTTTAGAACAATCTCACAAATTACAATTTATGATTTTTTAATAGTATGTATAATATAAAAATAAAATCTTAATTATTTACTCTTTAGTTTGTTTATTTTTCAAGGTTTAAAAACAAACCAAATATGACATTTGATGATGTTTCTTTGGAACCAGACCAAGTTTTTGATCTCCAAAGAGATAGTCAAGGCGTCCTTGAGTATAGTCCAAAGTAAGTAATAAATTTATTTATATACCTAATATTTTTATATACCTACCTATTAATTTCTAGACCTTTCTAAAAATATTAAATTTATAATTTATTACATATGATTTACTTCTTTTTCTTTTAGGATAGTCACATTTTCATCTGTAACACATTTAACTATGCATTTTCCCAACAACTTCGGTGCTGAAAATACTAAAATATTTTACATTGGACTTAAAGGGGAATGGACGCCAGGACATAGGCATGGTGTTACCATTTGCACCTATGAAGCAAGACCTAACCTTGAAGACCATAAACTAAAGCATTTGGATTCTGTGTCCAGAACAATAGACTAAACATGTATAATAAAAGTAAAATATAAAATATTTATGGAAAAATGTGTTTAATTACTGTATTTAAAGCAAATCATTTCATAAATCCACTATTTCTTATGATAATTAAAAGGTATATTACATATTTTTTAAATACCACATGAGTTAAAAGTTATTAATGGAGTAGTTATATAAAAGGTTTAGTATACTTATTGAAAGTTTTTCACCTTAAGATAATTGAAGAGATTGTTTGCAATATCTAAATCGGTCTACTAAATCTATGTATCTTGCCTTATGTAAATTGCTATCAACCATTTTTTTTTTTAAATTAACATATAATTTTAATTTTTTGAATCTATATCATTTATTTTCTTTTTTCTTCTAATACTAAGAGGAATATGCAGTTTCCGTATAATCTTGAGAGTTTTAGGACACCAAGAAACACTAAACTATTGTATTAAAATAGGTAATTAATAAAATTTTAAAAAATATATATATGTTGGGTTTTTAATAATTTTCAGTAACATCATAATAAACAAAATGTAAGTGTAAATGTGTGGTTACAATACTTGAATACTTGATAGTTCCGAAAATTATGAACTTGTATGTTTCAATGATGCCGGCAAGCGAAATATAAGGTGTTATTAGGCAATACATTTTTGGAAATAATGATGATATTATGCAAATTAATATTGTTTTCTACTTGCTCTATTTCTATCTTTTTTATTCACTTTCTACTGTAATTGATCGATGTTATTGTTCTGGTTTAAAGTCCTACTCTAAACTTTCTAAACCAAGTGCTTTATTGTTATTATATTATTCTGTATATTTTGTAGTCATAATTATGTATTAGGAGCTTTGTAAAGTATGTCTCTACCCTGTTATTGAATTTGACTGGGGCAGAGGGTCATTTTGATGTAAATTTTTTTATTACTAAATTAGTTATTACCTACTAAAAAGGTAGGTATTGAAATTAACAGCACTTTAGCAATATGAAATGTTATAAATAAAATACTTTTTGTTTTAATTTAACTTTTATTTAAACTTTAAAATATTTTTTCGTTTTATTTACAGTGTGGCTAAGGCTTAGATATTTAGAATACCTTCCTATTACACGTCGCAAAAACTATTCTAATTGCAAAAGCAGTTTCTGTTAAGTTTTATTAAGATCTAAGAACTATGAATAATAATAATTATTGCTATTAATAACTATATACTATATAAAATTTTATTCAGATAATTTTTACGTTTTGTTTTTTATAGGCAATAAGAAGTAATATAAATATAACATTAATGAGTTTTCTTCTTTTAAAAAATTTGTTTTTAATAAAAAACCATAAAATGACAAAAAAGACTGCACGTCGTTACATGTAAAAATAATATCAAAACCAACTTTAAGTCTATCTCATAAAGATAGAAACGGCCTTATCGAAATCTAAGTTTTAACATTAAATATCTATTTGCTTTGACTATTTGCATAAACTTTTAATAACGTTACATCTACATAAAAGATTCTAGACTGGCAGTGATTAGAATATAAGCAGGAGACATCTCAGTGACGGCGTCTTCCACGGTATCGTTGCGGGAGGCGGCTGCGCGGACGGTGTACTGGGCGTCGCACTACAGCGTTTGGAACTGCTTCCACCGCGCCTGCGCCTGAAGCGCGCTGCGGCTGCCGGCGCATACACACGGCACACCTGCACACATTGTTATTATATTATAAATATTATACATATACATAATCATATATAGAAAAAATGAACAATATATTGACTAGAACTATTTATGAAGTCAAATGCGTGGGCTAAATATAAGCTATTTTTGCTCAATCGGGTCTAATGTCATAAAATCCAATTAACCCTTTATAGTTTTAACTTCACACACATAAATGTTCATTTTTATTTTCAAGGCCAGCCATGTAATGTCTAAAAGTCTTGTCGTATTGGCTTCGGTATACTTCTTTCTATTTTGTTACCTATTTTAGTTACCATAAACCTCTAATAATACGCATTTGTTTTAAGTTAAAACGTGGAAACTGAATAATGTGTGATATAATTAAAAAAATATATAAACCATACAATTATTCCAATACTCATATTACTATATTTATCTCTTTCTCTAGTAGGTCTACTTTTGTGAAGTTTCACTTCTACGATGTTGTTTTTTTATAATAAATGGCTTTAAAGGTATACCCAAGTTTATTGTTTCTCATGCTTTGAAATACTGACTTTAGCATATTGCTACAATCATGTTATATTTTATTGTGTGAATAAAAGATTTAATTTATAAAAAAAAAATTGTCAAGCACTTGTTACCTGCTGACTCTAGACACTTTGTTTTGTTTCAGTGTTTCTTGGATAGGAGTCTTAAACATTTTGTTGTCGTCAATGGTTGACAGCCAATATGAAACGGCGGTCGCAAAGAAGTTGCATCGACCAAGCCCATTACATTCAATAAATGGTCGTGTTCTAAATTCCCGAAGACAAGAACCCGGAGAGATTAGACTTTGTCCTGCTGCATCGGCACCTGCGGTATGCTGTAAAGACAATATAAAACAATATATATATTTATATAAAAAAACAATGTTTATTCATTTAAACTGAAACAATTACCATAAGGAAGCTGTAGCCTATCCATAATTCATCCCAGCCAGGTGGACAGGTTGGAATAGAGGTACTTTGGCTATGAATAGCAATGGATCGTGTTGAAGTTTCACACACTTGACATCTAAAGTGAAAAAAAAAGATGAATACTCAAACATCAAAACTAAGTTTTTTAAGTTGCACATAAGATTCCAAAAAAAAACTGAAGCGATGCGTATATATTTTTCGATCCATATTTTTAAAAAACTTTTCAAAAACTTAAGAAAAAAATGTTTTACCTTGATATGTACGATCCTACATCGGAAGCTGGAATCGGAGTCATGCCCATTGGCATTGGTTCTGGGGTTGATAGCCAGAAACTGTAGTCTTCGCGTTGAGCGAAATCACAAACGTTGTTAATGTTACAAAACATGTAAGGCATCGTTGAGAATCTTCGCAGACAACTACCAGGCGCCCCTGTTTATAAATAACAAAAAATAAAATTGTTAAAAGAATCTAGTTGAAGAATGTAAAAATCATTATTGAGATTTGTTGTTGTGCGTTCATATAAACAAGTCTTACCTAGATCTTGCCCATGTGCTTTGGAATTTGCAACTATATGTAGTAAAGAGAATCCATCCCATAACGGCGTGGTTCCCGAAGGACATTGAGGAATTAATCTAGTCTGTGAATGTACTGTAAAGTAGAAACCTCTTGATTTAGGTATTGGTGGTGGTGGTGCCGATATTCCAGGTCGACCTGGCAGGCCTATTTCTCCTTCAAAACCAATCTCACCTTTGACACCCATTAACCCTTGTTGACCTTGTGGGCCGATCTGACCAGTTAAACCAACGTCACCGTCATCACCTCTATCACCTTTGAATCCTGGAGTTCCATTTTCTCCAAAACTTCCAGGCGCTCCCGGACTACCTGGGTATCCGTTAAAACCAGGTAGACCAATCTCTCCAATTTGTCCAGGTTTTATATCTGAAGGAAGAACCACATCTCCTTTGTCGCCTTTTACACCTTTAATTCCTTGATAACCGTTACCTCCTTCAAAGCCTTCGTCTCCTCTAACTCCTTTTTCACCTCTTTCTCCTTCATATCCGTTAAGGCCAGACAATCCAGAATCACCAACATCTCCGCTGAGTCCTTGCAATCCATAAAAACCTGGTAATCCAGGGCTCCCTGTTTCGCCTTTAGGACTAATAGCATAACCGACATCACCAATGTCACCCCTTAATCCTTTAAGACCAGGGAATCCTTGAATTCCTGGAGGCCCAGGTTTACCCGACAGGCCTCTTTGTCCAGGTCGACCATTTACGCCTTTGAATCCTTTTGGTCCCTCAAAAATAAGCCCTGGCGGACCAGGCGGCCCTTCGGGACCATTAACTCCGAACTCACCGGGAGCACCTTTTTGACCCATATGACCTGGCCAGCCAGGTAATCCATCAATTCCAGCTTTGCCTTGCTCCCCTGGCTCTGCATTTAACCCATCAAGACCTGGTAAACCTGGAGGCCCTATTGCTCCAGCAATACCTTTGTATCCTCTAAGCCCGTTATCCCCAAATTCTCCCTGAAAACCGATATCACCTCGTTCTCCCTTAAAACCTTGAAGTCCTTCGTATCCAGAATCACCAATTTCTCCTCGTAAACCTGATAGTCCTTCCATTCCAATGTCTCCTATATCCCCTCTAGTAGCTGGTAAGTAAACACTAGACCCAATATCTCCGGATTCTCCTTTGGCACCGCTTGGTCCCCTGTTACCTTCTACACCAGGTAAGCCTATGTCACCAGGATAACCGGGTGTACCAATTTTACCGGGCTCACCTTCAAATCCAATATCACCTTTCAATCCCCGTCTACCAGGTATTCCTCTGTTTCCTGAAATTCCTTTGGAACCATTGGCTCCTGGTCGCCCAGGATAACCTGGCGCTCCTTGAAATCCTTTATCACCAATTTCGCCAACAATTCCATCTATACCAAAATCACCTTGGGATCCTTTTAATCCCAGTTTTCCCATTCTACCTTGAACACCCGTATCACCTCGTTCCCCTTTCGCACCATCAACGCCTCTTAAATTTTGTCCAGGATTTCCATTCTCACCCCTCAAACCTTTTAAACCATATGGCCCTAGTCTTCCATGTGTTCCGTCAATACCGTCGTCTCCAGGAAGTCCCTTCATTCCTAAATCTGAACTATCTCCTCTCATACCTTTAAGACCAGGAAGACCAACTTCACCCCTTTCTCCTATCACTCCTTGAGATCCGTTAATACCCTTTAATCCAGGTACTCCTACGTCACCCAGCACTCCTTTTTGACCTGTTAAGCCTCTCGGGCCTTGTTTACCCGGCAAGCCTTTTATTCCTTCAAGCCCAGGGGCCCCACGATCACCTACTATACCAGTAACGCCAGGTTGTCCCATAAGACCCGGGTATCCCACTCTTCCAACACGGCCACGTGCTCCCGTCCAGCCACGATTTCCAATGCGACCAATTTGTCCTTTCAGACCTTTTGGACCAATGTCACCTGGCAACCCATTAGACCCCTGTAGCCCAGGTTCACCAATGATTCCTATCGCACCGGGTTGTCCAGGTTGGCCAGGCATACCAGGGGCACCTTGTATTATATTTCCCGATATCCCTTTGCGTCCCTATAAAGGATAAGATAATATAAGTTGTATGATTATTATTTTGATGAATATTTAAGTAATTAAATGTAATCTCCAATTATATTTTTATTTACTGCTCCGTCAAAGAAAATAGACTATTCTACAATTTATAGGTTAATAATATATTTTTAGAATTTTTCAGACACTTATAATATTTATTAAAATTCAATAATAACTAATGAAAAGACCATCGAAAGTAATTCTTATACTTTGTTATTTTCGAAAAACTCAGTTTTTCCTTCCGATCTGTCTGTCTGTATGTGTGTCTGTGTGTCTGTCGAATTTTATTTTTCGATTTTTGAAAAACTAAAGATATATTTGGAATCAGGATCTAAATGTAAGATTCACTTTTCAAAATTATGTTGATTGTCCAACGGGAAGGTGGTCAGATCGGCCGCCGAAGTTACCGAAAAATGGAAAAAAAATTTCGAATTTTTAAATTTTTTAAAATTTAAAAATTATTTAATTAATTAATTTAATTTTTTTAATTTTTTTTTCTTTTGATTGTTAATTAATTTGCGAGTTATAATTTGCCGATTAGGAGTTTTTCATAGCGGCAAGCTCGATTGCCGCGTGTCAGATGTTTAATAATTGTAATATGTTATTGTTGTTGGTGTCAGTAATATATAGTTGTTATAATGTATTAGGAGAATGATGGGACTAACATTCGGCTTAAAAAATAAAAGAAGATTTGAATTGTTTTGTAGATAAAAAATTATGCTTGTGAAAGTCGATATTATAAATACTCGTACCTTACAACCCTATTTTTCCTAAGAAGGGAGGTTTCATATTTTTAAATTAAAGAAAAACGTTCCAGATGTCGAAGTTTTTAAAAGACAAAACGTTCAGCTTTATAATATTAGTACAAAAATATTTATTTCTAAATTTTTGTTTGTTTCCGAACAAATTCTACTAAGAATTTTTGTTTTTGTCTGATTTTTTTATTTAATAATAATTATTGAATTTTACAATAATGTTACTAATCAAAAGTAATGAGACACGTGGATATTCTAAACATTTCTTTAAAATTCTACACTCACCAGTGGTCCAACTGGCCCAGGTAGACCGATATCACCCGGAATACCCGGTTCTCCTTTAGGTCCCATCAAGCCTGCTCTACCCGGGGTACCAGCGTAACCTGGCTCACCATTGTCTCCATAATCTCCTAATATTCCATCAATTCCTCTTTCACCGTAAATGTTTGCGTAACCAACTTCACCGCGATTTCCTTTTTTCCCTTTTGCTGCTTCAAATCCTATAGGACCTCGTGGTCCAGCACCACCTGGTTCTCCGTAGGGACCTATATCTCCCTTATCACCAGGAAATCCTCTCGCTCCTCTTTCACCTTCTTTGGATATTCCTGGTACTCCAACATCTCCTCGCTGACCCGGAAGCCCTTCGTATCCGATTTCCCCGCTATCTCCCCTTTGTCCAGTTAAACCTGTAGTGTCAAAATATAAAATTAAAATTAAATTTACAATATGTATAATTAATTAAAAACCTGTAAGTAAATAAATGGAAATTATTCAAATCAACGATGGATAAAATATATAATGTATAAAATATACATTTATTTTAACATTTTAATATACACATATATACATATATACATATTTTTTGTAAAACTATGATATGAAAAGTACCCTCCTTACTGGTTGTAACTGTATGACAGTTGGATAATGTTTTATTACCTTGGGGCCCAATCGGTCCTGGCTCTCCCTTTTCTCCTTTAGCGTTTATTCCGAAACCTAGCGCCTCTCCAGCATCACCCTTTAGTCCATCGTCACCAGGCTCTCCAAATTGACCTCTGCCATTTATAAATTTATTATAAATAACCGAAGTAGAAGACTATTAAGAAGTAGAAGATTATTTTTAATATATTAAGAATCACTTTACTTCAATGTACGATTTTTGATATTTTTGAAACTAAGTAAAATATTATCAATAATAACTAATTCTGAACATAATATAGTAAAGTGTCAAACATTAATTAATTTCTTTTTAATAGAATTATTAGGATTTATACTACCTTTAATGAGACTAAACTCGTGTTGTTGGTTGACACTGTTCGTTCAAGTGAAGTGATTTTAAATGAAATAATACAACATAAAGGTTTCTATTTCATTTTTTATATCTTCTGATCAGGAAAAAAAAGATTAAGAAGATTTTTTTAGTCTTTTTCTATCATTAAAACGGAGCTGAATATTATGAGTTAGAAATTTTTTTAAAAGATTTAACTTTGCTCAAAGAAATGAGCTTCCTCACTGGGCGGAGCATACAGGTCGTTCTCGACGGTTTTTGCTCGGACCCCAAGCCCGTGAACGCTGGTGTACCCCAAGGCTGCGTGCTATCCCCAACCCTGTTTCTCCTGCACATCAATGATATGTTGGATATTTCCAACATACATTGTTATGCGGATGACAGCACTGGGGATGCGGTATATTCCGGCCGTGCAGGTCTCTCTCGGGAAAACGTCGACGAGCGCCGAAAGAAACTTGTGTCTTCTATAGAGACCTCCCTGGGGACGGTCTCAGAATGGGGTAAACTGAACCTCGTTCAGTTTAATCCCCTAAAGACACAGGTTTGCGCGTTTACCACTAAGAAAACCCCATTTGTCGTGTCGCCGCTCTTCGATAGCACACCCCTCACCGCCTCGCCAAGTATCAGAATACTGGGACTCGATATTTCGAGCGACTGTCGATTTCGTGGTCATTTGGAGAGCAAGGCCAAGTTGGCCTCGATGAAATTGGGTGTGATCAATAGAGCGAGGCAGTATTTCACTGCTGGCCATAGACTTGCGCTCTATAAGGCGCAGGTCCGGCCACATATGGAGTACTGTTCTCATCTCTGGTCCGGATCACCCCAATATCAGCTTCTACCTTTTGACCGCGTACAACGGAGAGCCGTACGGATTGTCGGAGACCCGGTGCTCTGTGAACGGCTGGACTCTTTGGCATTGCGTAGAGACGTGGCTTCCTTGTGCGTCTTCTATCGCATTTACAACGGGGAGTGTTCCGAAGAGCTATTTGATCTGATGCCTGCCGCCGAATTTCATCACCGCACAGCACGTCACCGCCTTCATTACCATCCTTACCACCTGGATGCATGGCGTTCTTCAACTGTGCGGTTTGCAAGAACCTTTCTTCCACGTGTCACAAAGATGTGGAATGAGCTTCCTTCGGCGGTGTTTCCAGATCGATACGACATGGGTACCTTCAAAAAAGGCGTTTATTCCTATCTCTAAGGCCGGCAACGCTCTTGTGAGTCTTCGGATGTTGCAAGAGTTCATGGGCGGCGGTGATCACATATTATCAGTGACCCGCATGCTCGTTTGCCCTCCTTTTCCATAAAAAAAAAAAAAAAAAAAAAAAAAAAAGTGTAGAAAAATATTGAAATAATAGTTGTCTTTTTTTAAATTATCGCATTACACTAGAAACAATGACTATATGTCGCAGTCTCCTCAAATAACACAATCCTCTTTTTATAAATCCGATTCCGAACCTTTCTCCTCAAAAACGGAACTGATCTCCTCAAATAATAAAATCCTTTTTTATAATACCTATTCCGAACAAATGTTTCGCCAAAATGCAAGGTTCAACTTCTTGTCAATACGTATGTCATCATCATACGTATATATAAGACACAGTCAGAGGAAAGTCATGCCCAATAACCTAGCCTTCTTGAGAATTTATAAAGAATGATTACGTATTGAACTCACTTTATTCCTTTATCTCCCTTTTGACCAAATAGAAACTGTTTCGGAATATCAGCGTCAGCACCAGAATATCCTGGTATACCATCTCGTCCTTTTGTTCCGTCTCGTCCAGGAAGACCAGGGAATCCCTCTCTACCTTCCATTCCTTTTGCACCCTTAAAGCCACTTTCTCCCGGATATCCCGGTAAACCAGAGTCACCACGATTGCCGGGACTGCCAATGAAACCTGTAAGAGGTTTTTATTATATATAATAGCTTGTTTAAAAAATATAAAAACGACAACAGGGCTAATTATGTCATTTTAGATTTCGTTGGAATTATACATGAAAATTGGTATTTTTTTATGTTGAATTAATTTATGCCTTAATACTATTAAAAATAATAATGATATTATAGATTTAATTACCTGGTTCACCGCGAGGGCCACGTTCAGCTATCGTTAAAGATAGTGGTGGCTGTATAAGTCGACCTTTATCTCCTTGTAGACCTGGAGGTCCAGTCATTCCAGGTGCGCCAGTTATTCCCTTAGGTCCCTTTGGACCGGAATAACCAGGCAAACCACTTGGACCTTTCATACCACGTGGTCCAGCTTCCCCTTCAGGTCCAGGATAACCTTTTTGTCCTTTAAATCCCTCATCACCTCTTTTACCTTTTTGTCCCGGTAAACCTAGAAAATATAGTTACGATATCTTATACAGTCATAATAGTTTCTAACAAATTCTTATATATATTTATATTAAATAAAATATTGAAATGTAAATTTACAAAATATAAAATCCGTATAAATATTGTTTTTATTTTTAGACGTCTTTTCAAGTGTTTTGTATTAAAATAAACTTAAAACATTAGTTTTTTTTAAGGCAATATGTGTATTGTATTAATTTTGTTGCGATGATTTGGACATGAAAGGACACAGGCGACACATCGAAGAATCACTTTTATGACGTAAGTACTCCTTAATTATTATTATTATATCCCCCCCTATCTTAATTTCTTATTACTGACTAAACATTATGTATTTCTGCATGAGATTAAAAAAAAATATATATAATTATATGTAATATTCAAATTATTATTTATTTACCCGATGGACAAAATGGGCAGTTGTCACCACGATCTCCTTTATTCCCAGGATATCCCGGGAATCCTGGTAATCCCGGTTCTCCAAGAAAACCGGGACGACCTGGCGGGCCATCTTCTCCCGGAGGACCTACGCCATGAACACCTTGACCTGGATATCCAGGTGGGCCCATAAAGCCAAATTCACCTCGATCTCCCCTTATGCCACTCCGACCGTCTATGCCTGGCATACCTTCATCACCTTCAGGGCCTCTGACTGCCGCCCCTTTAAAACCTTTAGGTCCTAAAACTCCCTGTATACCTGGCATACCCATTGGACCCCGAGGTCCTGGCAATCCTTTAAATCCATCGTTTCCTGGTTCTCCTTTTTCTGAACTTCCTGGCGGCCCTGGCCTACCAGACAATCCTTTAGGACCAGGAATTCCTGGAGAGCCTTGAATACCAGATAATCCAGGAGGTCCATCTGCACCAGGAGCTCCTAAAGGCCCTGGAGGGCCTACAGGCCCTTGAGGACCATTAGAACCCGGCAGAAGAGGCTCGTTAAGCCGTTCATCGTATATGCCTCTCTCTCCCATAGGTCCCTGAAGTCCAGGCATACCGGATCTTCCGTCCTCTCCCGGTGGGCCAGGCTGTCCATCGTCTCCATCTAAGCCGGCGTATCCCGGCCATCCTTTGTCTCCCTTTAGACCCGGAGGTCCTTTGCGACCGCGATACCCAGGTTTACCTCTGGCCCCGTCCATTCCTTGTTCACCTTTGTAACCTTGGGCTCCGTTTACTCCATTTGATCCCTGTAGTACAATAAATAATAATGATATATATTTACAATTTTTAAATTATATAGGTAAATAAACATTTTTATAATATTATAAACTCAATTTTATTATTGAGCTTTATTAAGTGAACTTACTGGAGGGCCTGACGAACCACTATTTCCTTTAACACCTTTGACACCCTGTGGGCCTGTTAAACCATTATCACCCCTATTTCCTTTTGCTAATATTGTCACATTTTCTTGAACTTGATCGATATATATAACATGCGCTGGCCTTCCTGGTTCACCAATTTCTCCCTGATCTCCCTTTTCTCCTTGAGGTCCTACAATATCATCTCCAGGATCTCCTCTATATCCCGGTTCGCCTCTTACTCCCATAGGACCCTAAATATGAAACAAATATATATGAGTTATTGTATTTTATTATAAGTAGAGTAAGTTAGTAAAACATAAAATCCATTTTATACCTCATCTCCGACTTCGCCAGGCATTCCACTTTCGCCTCTCCATCCCATAGGTCCTTCAGGACCTTGGGATCCTGGATGTCCCATGTCACCTGTTTCTCCTTTTGCACCTCTTGAATTAACTCCACCCTCTCCGGCTAAACCCTGATTTCCTTTTTCACCATAAGGACCGGGCAAACCTCTATCACCAGGAATACCTTGTGGTCCAGGTGGCCCTACAACACCATCAATGCCACTGCACCCATCGAGACCACCTATTCCTCTAACCCCATCTAATCCATTTGGACCCTTAAAGAATTTTTATTTCAGTTAAGAATACAAAATAAATAGGCAATATCTCTGAGACTTAATATTATGAAAGAGAATATTGTTTACGGGATTCCATATGAAATTCCATAAGCAGTGATTTTATAAAAACAAACTATTGAAGAATTAAAAACTATAGGTAAACTTGATATGAATTTGGTGTTTATACGAGTATTTTTTAATATTATAAAAACAAAACAATATACTTATAAAAGATAATATCGCTCGGTAACAATTGACCGAAGATAGGTTAAAAAGTAATAACATTGTCTATCGATAATACTAAAGATGGCGATTCGTTACTTAGGACATTTTATCAAATTAAAATTACAAATCTTCTTACTAGGCTTAGAAAAATAAGTAAAATATAATACCAAAATGGAAAGCTATTTATAATCGTTATATTAGTATAAATATTGTAATATTATATTTTAAACTTATTTACAAACCTGTGGTCCAGTGTATCCTCTTGGTCCGTAGGGCCCGTCTACACCCTAATAAAATATTAAATAATTAGAAATACATTTAATTTGTTTACTTTTAAGCTTAATTTCTGACTAGCATTACTTACTCTTTCTCCTTTGTCGCCCGAAATACCCTTTTCGCCCCAGTCACCCTGCTCACCCACTGGTCCCAATGGTCCATCAAATCCATCCTCCCCATATTCGCCCTGTGGTCCAGCTATCCCCGGGGCACCAATGTCACCGTAATCACCTTTAAGGCCAGAACACTCGCAAACGGTCTGGTTGCAAACAACCTGGGCAAAATTTTAAGAAGTGTATTAGCATAAAACAATTAAACTAACTTTACAATATTTTATTTTAGAAAAGGAAGTTAAGAGTTAAATAAATTATATTTTAAATAATAAGCATAAATAAACTGCTTCATATATAATAGATCTTTTATAAAATAAGTACCCTATTATTTATAAAGATACATTTTAATAATATAAACTAGATGGAATGAATGATACCATTTGCCAAGCTATTTGTTTTCACAAACCACACCACAACTGCCTTGCAGCGTATTAGCATTTATTAAATAATGATTGTAAAATTATATTGTACTTATAAATGGATTTGCTTATTCTTTCTTAAATGATTTACGAGCTATATGATTTAAATCAAGATTTTTTATTTTATTGTAGAAAAAACCAACAGCAGTTATATTACATTTATAAATATTCATATAGTACTTATAACCAATAAAGTTGTTTAGACAGAGTGTAATAAATAAAATCTAAATGACTGAAAAGAGAAAAATAATAGCAAAATAATTTTATAATAATATTAATAATTTAATAAACATATTTTTATTAATAAATATTAATCCGAGGTTTTGAATTATACAGATACGATTGCATAAAACATATAAAAAACAAAGCTAAATACTTTAAAGACATGTTGTATTTAAATGTGTTCTACATTTAGAAATCTAAGAAAATGTAACATGATATGTCTAGGTTTTAAACTATCAGACGCATATTAGAAAACATTTTTAACACACGCGATAACTTATAATAATCAATATCTTATTTTAAATTTCTGTAATAGTTTTATAAATATGAATATAATTTAAATTAAAAATTTAGCAGCCTCTTTTTGACACTAGAACCCTATTTTTATTTTTTTAAAGATGTATAAAGAACCCTATTTTTTTTTTAAGATATATAAAGAACATGTTAAAAGAAATTATAAATTTCTGTGAATATGACATGTATCTTAGTTTAGGAATATTTATTATTGTATTGTAACTCTGTTACGCTCTTTAACAAACATTTTATAAGACGAGAATGACCTGCAGTGTTCTATTACACGAAGGCAAAGGTCACTTTATACATGTGTGGTAATTACTTAATAAAAAAAAGTAAATCCAATATTAATTGATAATTAATTTATAGTATGTTGTAAAAACAGTGTGTTAGTAGCTTTATGAGATATTTTATAATACAGTGAGGTGAAAAACCCTAACATTGTAAAGTTTTCTGATGAATCGTAAAAATCATGATTACTTATCATACGAATATAAAAATATATCATATATATTTGCTGTATGTACAGCAAATTTATAATAAGTTACATATATATATCAATATTTGAAAGTATGTAATATGAGAAAACTTTTTGGAATCCATAATTTCAAGACTGTAACAGTTGTTGGTGTTGTCACTATTATAGTTTTATTATACTTATATCTGACACTTTTTAATTTAGGAATTTTCTTGTTGATATGACATCTTCAAACTTAACTCATTAACATCACTGTTGCTTTTTTTTTATAAAAGTATAGTTTTGTTATAAAAGCGATTGTCAAGTAACAAGCAATCCAGAAATTAACAGTTAATACCATAAACGTGCCTTATCTACAACAACTCTGACATACATTCGGCCATTACATAAAACCATTATACTTCCTACATTTTTATATAACTTTTTTTATATAATCTTTTTCATCCTAATCTAGCTGTCGGCAGCTAATTCATCTGATTCTGCGCAAATAATAAAGTCGACGAAAATTGTTCAGCTTATTTCAGATGATAAATGACTAACAAACATACAACATTTCCAAAAACTATTGTTATAAGTGTCAAGTTGTGTCAATCATTCACGTGTAATTAATTCCTTTATTTA
Organism: Mechanitis mazaeus; assembly: GCA_959347395.1. Classification (NCBI taxonomy): domain Eukaryota; kingdom Metazoa; phylum Arthropoda; class Insecta; order Lepidoptera; family Nymphalidae; genus Mechanitis; species Mechanitis mazaeus. The sequence continues at coordinate 5,267,517 of OY365750.1, forward strand.
TTTTTAGTTTTATCCTTTATCATATGAAAAGATATATTATCCAGAAATTTCTATTGCTTTAGCTCAAAATTTTTAATACAGTGCAATAGTTCTTTTTATAAAATAAAAAGTTATTTTTACATAATAAATTTGAGCCAGTATGGCGATGTATTGGCAATGTATTTGGCGATCTAATGACTCGGGCTTTGAAAACAACTTGTTACCAGGCGCAGTGTGCGGGCGTGGGTGCGTCCGGTTGCGTGCTTCCTGGCTATACTTTAGCCACTATATACTTATTTTTCTATCTCGCACAATATATAACTAATATTAATAATATTATTTTTATGTATATCCAATGACTTATGACTAATATTATTATATATTTATATTATAATACAACTTAAAAGCTCGCATTTCTTAAAAAGGTATGGATATATCGATTATCACGTCTTAGTTTTGCCACGAAATGGTTTCGTTTTACAATGGTATGTGCTACCTTTGCAAAACTCTATGCCATAGACTTGTAATAATTGGTGCACAATTAACATCTTTATTAATAATATAAAGTTATAAATGTATTTATAATTTATTTTTTGTCATCTAGGATTTTAACATTAATGTCATTGTAAAAATTGTCACTGTTTGTGTGGTTTTTTAATATTATTGTCATTATTTGTGTTTTGTTTTCATTCATTCATTCATTCATTCGAGTCGACACTTATTTTTTTTTTTAAAGTTAACGTTTATAGACAGCTTAAATCAAAATCTTATAAACAAAACATAAAAAACATGTTATTTCAGTATTAATCAGTGATTTATTCTAATTATAAAATTAAAAGTAGGCTTTATATTGTTTGGTATTACCAGTTCAAGTTAATTTTATGAATTATAGGTAGCGAGGTTTATTTTAAGAAACAGTATGTTAATATAACCCATTTTGATCACATCTGCAAGATGCATTCTATGAACATGGAATTATTACGAAATTCGTACAATTTCAGTGCTTAGTAATTATATACATATATATTTTTTTTAACTTAAGGGTATAACGTTTTTTTTTAATGAAATAAGATTAACATAAACGTTATATTTATATTTATCCATGAAAAATACAAGAGGATGTCGAAGAATGCATTTTTATATGCGGGTTGATAGTTTACATGAAGAGTGGACTTTTATAAAAATAAATGTTGAGTTCATGTAGATATAAAGAACTATATAATATATTATATATATATATATATATATAATATAATATATTATATATATATATATATATATATATATATATATATATATATAATATATTATATAGTTCTTTATATCTACTATATATAATTTTATAGAAAGTGAAAGTGCTCCGAAAACCTCCAAGTATTATGTTTTGTTTTTGGAAATAATCTGTTTTAAGGGTGTTTAAATTAACCCCTATTGTAAGAAATGACATTTGAAACTAATTGAAAGTACTTTATTGTTATCCTTTTATTATAAGATTTGTAGGAAGATTGATGAATATATGGAAAATCTATTAAATATTGAGCAACCATGACATGATTCAAATACAAGATGTTCCTAAGCAAATGGGCTGTGATGGTCGATGACGGCAGCGTTAGGTATTACAGCAGCAAGTGATTATAGAACGAGTGAGTCATTAGTTGCAATTCAAGGAACGGGCTGGATAAACAATCATTGCAGTGTCCCAAGCGATAACGACACTTCGCACATCCCGCTCCGACCCCCTTCCCTCCGCCCCCCTCCCGCACCACGTGTAATACCCATACGGGAACACATTTTATAACAATTAAAATCAGCTCAGGGACAATTACATTCATAATCGTGATTATGAATTATAATTAACAATACTATTTTAAGTGCCAAGTCAAATTTAAGGCTTCTGCTTCGTATATTTATTCAGTGTGTGTTTTTTTTTTCAATAATTATTCGATATAGACAGTTTTTTTTATAGATAATTATATAATCTATAATAGAAGGAATATAACCTGAATTGTTATCATGAGTAATGGTTTTTTTCTGAAGAACAGTATGAATAAGTAGAATAGTTATTATTAAAATATTGTTTGTATAAATAATAAATTAATTATATTAAATTACTTAAATATACATATCTATTTAAAGGTACTTGCTACTTGTGGATATTATGCGTCCTAGGTATTAAACAAAAATTAATTTTTAAAAAGCAATATAACATGTTTATGTCAAAAATGAAAAATAGGGCAACTGGAAGTTTACGAGCAATCGCCGGAATCTGGTGACCCCGTCGACTCGTAAACGTGTTCTCGATACACCTCGAACGTTATGCGTTGTTCATAAATATAACTAGAAATTAAACCAACAGTTCACTGGTATAATATATTATAATATATCACTTGAAGTACAAACAATCATTATTATATAGAAAATCAATCATAAAACATCGCTTCGCAGTAGAACATTCGTTGCTAGGGCGCTGTCTTTTATTTTATTGGTGTTGTTTACATCATATCTTTGCCGCTAATGTTACTATGTGCTGTCAATGAATAATGCACTAAATATAGACGAGAAATATTGCAGTACATTCAACTGGCTTTTGTTACCGCACTGAAACTATTGACCTATATTGCTTTACTGGAAGTAAGCAATAACTTTCAGTGGAATGGTCGCTGCTATAAAATCCAGTTGTTAGCAACTCACAATGCTTTTGACTTTACCTAATTTAGTGTAACTAACATCGAAAATGTAATTAATATTAGTTTTTACAAAACGCAATTACAGATTCTTACATACATACGCAGAATTTACAAAGATATCAAATTCTATCTGTAGATATAATTCTTTTGTTATAATTGCAACTTAATACAAATATACAAAAATTGTAAATGTTCATTTTGTAGATATAAAAATTGAGAACTTCCTCTAGAGTTCAATGGACTGTGATGTGCTTTACGTCATGATGATAAAACATGACTTGCACAGAGCATTGACAGGACAACTCACCCCGGAATAAGAATGCTGATAGATACGGCACCAACACTGTCTTTCGTATTTATAATAAGGGCTTGCTTTTCTTACTTGTATCATAAAATCCAATTGATTATAGTAAAAAAATATCTTTTGATACATACACGCTCTACGTTGTAAAATTTTATTTTAGACAGATGACATTTTTCAGTATATATATAATTGTTGAAGACTAGGCCATTCATACTACATGAGTATTGGTGTAGAATCACCATAGTATATGAGGCAATTGAATCAAATAAATAAGTGCGAAGAAGTAAATTACAGTCTACAATAATAATACAATATACAATTCACAACTACCAACGATTATAGCTATTATTTTATCGTAATATAATGAGAATATTTATTTATAATTTATTTCATTGTTACTTGTAACTTAGTCAACGTTAATAAATTTTCTAAATGACTGGTGGATGTTACCTTAATTGATGATGAAAAACATGTATAAATGCGGTTTTCTTAATTGAGATATATATTAGAATATTAAAAAAATTGTAATTGTGAAGAAGTTAGTATGTTTAGATGTTTAGATTCTATTTATATAATCTATGTAATATTTTTGTTATAAATTGTGTAATTTGTTTTATAAAGTTTGTTCATAAAATTTAAAGTTTCATCATTTAAAGTTTGTTCATAAAATTGAATTAACATGTCATGTGACAACTGTTAAGTTAATTGTTTTGTTAATTGTTTAAGTGTTGTATATCATTATTTCGGCAATAATTGCAAAAATATATTATATATATCTAACGACAACTTGATAGCAGTTTCCCGTCGTTTTGATAAGAGATCCTGCCGTTTATGTTTGACCTCGTTACGAAAACTTCGTCATTGGAAGCTGATTTTGACCTATTTCATATTTGTATATCATATTTTGACCTATTTCATATTGGTATATGTATCATCCTTGTTATCTAAAAAAAAATTTTTGTGATGATTTTATAACATACTTACCAATTTTATATTCAGTGGTTGTCTTGACTAATATTGCAATAGTAATAGGAAAGTTTAGACTAAACTGAAATTTTTGAATATTTTTGAATTAAACTTCAAGCTTAATACAAACTCTCATAGCAAAATTTTTGTACTGAACTTACAACGTACTTAGTACGGACCAAGTGGATTGTAATTTAAATCTTGCAAATTTTTTGTTTTCGATTTAATACTTTAGGAATGGAACATGTAATTGAGATTAAACTATTTTTTACGGATTACAACTCGCGTATGATTTTGTTACATTTTAATTTTAACCCGACGCTTCGGATGTTTTGCAGCAATCGTGTTCACGGGTAGAGATATGTGTCTGTCACTAAGTCACTTACATCATACACTTACATCTCGTCTACCCGTGAACAAGAATGCTGTAAAAAATAGTTTTCTTTCAAATATGTACACGTGGAAATCTAAGAAAATACTACCTAATTGAGATGATTAGATTTAGTAAAAAACAATAAAACAAAAAGAAAAACATACAACACGTCTCCAATGTTTTATTTAAAATATTTTTTTATAAAGATATTATCATCATTTAAATCAGGGGTAAATTGTATAACTTTAAAAAAAACAGCTCTTTATTTGCAGGTTTGTATCAAAAAGACTAATTAAAATTAAAATGTACAATGTCATTAATGAATTAACAGTACTCATTAATTTAAATTCCAATTGTGTCATATCATTAACTTAATCGCTTATTTACGACAGAAGAAGGTTAAATCAGTAACAGAACAATGATTAAATTGTCTTAAAACAGTCAAATTATCAAAGGTTATCTACTTAAAAATATTCTGAATTAGTTTAATTACTGAGCTGATAAGATAGCTGGTCCGGTAATGATAAATTCAACATATTTAAGATAAATTAATTCTAAATTATATATTTATAAATATATGTGTACATATTTATATGTAAATATAAAATATGTTATGTATTTTATTTAAATATCTGCTTAATTATTTTTTTTTTCGTCTCTTTTTTTTACCTTTTTTTGTTCCCCTACTAAAGTCCTCTCCTACACATCTAAGGTTATTTGGTAAAGAATGTCTTTGTGACATTACGCCCGCCTTTTGTACATTATTTTGAGTAAAGAATAAATAAATAAATTCAATGACAGTAATATAAGTTTTTGATTAAGATTTATTTATTTATACTTTAAAACATAAATAAATTATACAATGGACGGTCGTAATGCCTGGTATTCTCTGCTAGTCAACTCGTGCTGGTAAAAATGCAGAAGGTGCTTACAAGTTTGTAAATCTGAAACCTACTAAGAACTCTTAAAACTGTCATAGTTTAAAAAGTTTTATTTCAATTTTACAATAGTTTTACTTTTGGTATTTGAGAAGAGAAATCTACTCGTAACAAAAAAAAAGTGAATCGCAGACATTTTAATAAAATAATATTCTTTTTAGTAAAAGGGAAAGTAAGATTGTTTCAATATTACTTTAAGAGGTTGTAAGGAATGTAATTATTTTCATTAATACCTAAATATTATATTTTATTTATATTCAACTTGAAAAACCAATCAAAAAAAGTGAATCGCAGAAATTTTAATAAAATAATATTGTTTATAGTCAAAAAAGTAAGATTGTTGCAATATTATTTTAAGAGGTTGTAAGGAATGTAATAATATATACCTAAATATTGTACTTTATTTATATTTAAGAATTAATGAATGTTTTTTTAGGTCACGAGGCTACTAAGTGATAACTACGTTGCCAGTCGGAGCGTATAAAAATTAAATGATAATAGAGCATCAAAGGTTACGGTAACATCAGATTGTCAAATTTAACAAGCGCAACTTATTTTTTTAATATCTGAATACAAACAAAACGTCCGTATTTTGTTTAAATTAATGTTTTTATCTCTGTGTCGAAGATCATACTCGAAATATAAATATATATCGATATTATATTGTAATATGTGCTCGAATATTATTTTAGTCAAAAATTAAAATTCGTAATGACGTATTTATTATTTACCAGTTAATAATTAATGTAAAAAACTGATAGCTAATTTATGTTACCGGGTCTTCTGTACATGTAGAATTGTTATTTATTTATTATTAAACTAAATATAATGTTATTTGTTTAAGCTACAATTATTGTACGACTGAAGTAAGTAAATTGTAAAGTGGGAGAAATTGCACTCCTCACTTAGTGTTTACTTCAAAAGTATTAAGAAAGTTGTTGCTATAGATTGTTCTTGTTTAGTTTATTCGTTTATTCTTGTTTAACTTCTGTATGTAAACAAAAACGATATACCATAAAACACACTCGTCGCAAATTCTAATGTATTCATCTCTTACTAAAATATGAGTCGTTTAAATACGTGTCAATACATTTAATTTTTATTATTCTAATACAATATGAAAAAAGATCTTTTTCAATTACTGGTACACTGAAAAACTTTTACAGTTAACAATTTGTCGAAAATAATAACAGCTTAGGATTAAAAGTTTTATATAAAAGCTGACAAATCAAATTATATCCAAATCAATAAAATTCTAATAATTTAAGACATTTTTAGTCTTTAATTATATTATTGAGCGAAGTACTCTTTGAGAGACTTTTCTGCATCCTTTGTGCAAGCATCAATCAAAAACAGTATATCCAATAATCACCAAATTTTGCAAACTGATAGACATAAGTCTGGTGGTGGTTTTAAAATAAAATATTTTTAAATATTCAAAGAAAAAATATTTGACTACAGAATGCGTTTTGTAAATGCAACTACGGTTCTGTTTGCAACTTGCTTCGTTCAATAAGCTAACACATACCGAGATTTTGCGACCGCAAAGAGTTAAAATTGAGGTCTAATTTGCGTTCCTAGTTATTAAAATGTTACACAAAAAACACATCTATTATTCCAAATAACTCAGCGATACAGTTAAGATTAAGATACGGTCAAAGATGAAGGCTACTGTGCTATAATAAGAAATGACCTATTTGAAAATTATCTATAACAGTCAGAATGACATCAATAGGCTTTAGTAGTCTTATTAAGAATTATTAATTCTTGAATTAATATTATGTCGTGAGCTATACTGAGGCTGTTGAAATTAAAAAGTATCCTAATTTTAATAGAAGATGGTTGGAATCTATCGAACACCTGGAATACTATCATGAAAAATATTAAACCCCACGTCTGTGAACAGACTGCAGAGCCCATAGACACAGTTAGTGCGTTTTGTGTGCATCCTTAACTCTATGCCCGTAAACTCAGGAACCGTTGGAGGAAGGTGACAAATAAACTGATTGACAGACACCATCATCTCGTCTTACCGCGAACACGTTTGCTGCAAAGCATTCGAAACGTCGGGCTTAAAATAAAAATGTAAAAATAAACGCGGTTATATCCGTAAAATAGTTTTATTGAAATTATTAAATATCTATCTGTTATAATATTCTTTACTACATATAAAAGGTGATATTGCGTCTTAGTCAAAAGCTTAGTTACTTTTTTTTAATTCTGAATTTATTTTTTTTATTAATCAATTATCACTTCATCAGCTTTAGCATCAGCAACATGCTTGGACAATATTTTCATTGATTGCATCATCCAGGATGGACCCATTCCTGCAGTGCGTCTTTACATCTTCGATTTTGAGAAATACAGTATTTCTTTAGATATGTTTGTAAATTAATAATTTTTTTGCCTATTTGTCATTATACTTTTACAACCGGCTGAACATAAAAACTATTAACGAGGTTTATGACATTTATTTTATAGTGTTACAAGACATTAATATTTATACATAAATGATCCATATATATATATATATTGACGACAAGCAGCCAAACGAGCAAACGATCGATCATATGGTAAATGATTCTGCCGCCCATAGACATTTGTTACATTGTTACAATATAGATGTTTTGCTAACATTGAGAATTTAAAAGGGATAAACTAGAACTGGAACGGCGTTGATAGGTCCAAAACGTATAAAGATATATTAAATATAATCTTTTAGTAGTAATAATAAGAAGAAGAAGAATAAAATCATGATAGCTAGGATCATGCATAGAAGTTGCAATAAAATCATGATGGCTAGGTTCCTATCTGCTAACAAAAAGAAGACAATTAGACATTTCTACTAATAAGTTTTTGCTTTATTAATAGTAGGTAATTATTTGGACATCGCCACTAAAAGATAAAACGTACGTTATGATAATAAGTTACGTTATTCGCAGTCACAGATACCCTTTATTACATTATCTTATCAGTAAAGTTTCGACAAATGCCCGAATGCTTTGATCTTTACAATTTATAATAATTGGGAGGTAGAAGACACAACGATATTTAATACTTTTGTATCTTATTTAGAAAAGATATGTTTTAATAATTAAATTGTGTTTCGTTGTTATTATGTATATTATATTTAAACATCGAAACTCAACTCGATTAGACTAGACCAAGCTCAAAAGTTTTTAATAACGTTTCTATAGAAGATTAAACCAATAACATAATCAAATCTAACATATTAATGTCTAATGTGGATCTCCAATACTAAATAACAAGGTTAGGTTATATTAAAACTAGGAGCGCGAACCAGACCAAAATTTTTGACTCGCTCCGCTCACAAAATCTCGGTATGTGTCAGCATATTGAACGAAGCGAGGTGCAAATTTACAAAACGTCGTCGCATTCTGTCCTCACCTAATTTTCAAGATAAAAAAATAATATAAAAAAAAGAAAAAAATCTAAAAAACCTTTTAAAAAAAATAGGCACGCGCATGTCATTGTAAAGCTAAATTTTCGTTCCAAAAAATTTTTCCATTGAAGTCTATAGGATTTTAGTTTTTCCATGATTATTCCTCAACGACATCGAATATTTAAATTTTTTTCAAAACATCCACTAGCCTGATGTCTATCAGTGTGCTAAATTTGGAAATTTTCGGATATACCATTTTTGATAAAGAATGCAGAAAAGTCTCTCATAGAGAGCTTCGCTTAATAAGCAGTAATATGGTTTGCTAAAGTACACCAGCAAGGAACCAAACCTTATAGCGTTGGACAATCCTAGAAAGCAAGGAATTCTGCAAAGTGACGACATTGATTTAAACTTTGACTATACAATATACATTTTCTTGCGTAAAAATTCAAATATTCAATATTTGATTTTGTTAATGTAGGAAATATATATTGGTTATATTAAATAAAACTATGAGTACTATTGTACTAACATAATATTAAAATAATGTATCGAATAAATAAAAACTTTTATTTTAAAATATCAAGGATTGATACTAACTATAAAATGGATGTGTAATATATAAAAAATATGTAAAAAAATACTACGAGATTTTAGTTTTAACGAAGCTAGCAAGTCTACATAGGAAAGCACACACATAGCTCTCATCGCTAATACGATGCTTAGAAAAAGGCATGTTTCATATTACATGAACAGATGGTGTTACTTTAACAAATTATTACTTTAACAAAACAAATGGATGACCATAGGTGACTTTGTATTCCACTAGGTGGCGCACCTTACGTCTGCTTGGTCCCCAGCGTTTAAATTCATTCTAAATGATTTAAATTCATTCTAAATGATTCTACTAGATCAAAGTAATTGCGTAAAATTGGGTAAAGCTGATAAGGCTTACAACATCTGTTGAGACGTAGCAGAGACGGCTAAACATTTTTTGGTAGTGTGTATGTTAATTTTATTTTATATATTTTAAATATCTTTATTGCACACTTAAGAAAAAAAGTAAAAGAAAATATACATAGCAACGGGTGATTTTATCGCTAAACTAATTTCTTCTAGGTACCCCACACACACTCTACATACATACAAAAATACAATCTCATGATGAACGCGTATAGATATCCTAATGTATTTCCTCATGTTGCCCGTACTAACATACTATTAAATCTCATAACACTTGGCAAACTAGCTGTTTTCAAGGAAACAGAGCAAGAAGAAGAAGAAAGAAGCAAGAATTACAAACTGACCAACCCTCTTGCCAGAAATAGGTTTATAGTTAATTTTTATGCTGTAGAAAAGGGAGCGAGAGATATAATAGTGTAATCTCTCTATATCCTACTTAAAGTTCATGGTTTCTCTAGAACTATCATCATATCATTTCTAGAACACAATACGAAGGCGGCATTAGTAGTGTCAGTAGGTAGGTATTTGGTTAGGCAGTGAGAGGAGCGTATACAGTGAGTATTCGCATTTAAAAGGGTCCCCTTAAACCTATATCTGGGTCACAAGTCCCAGACACTGTTTGCACTAATCTTCCTGCAACGCTCTGGGTCCGGTGTGAAAGCTGAGACGCTTCGTATATTAAGAATTCATCTTGATTAATTTTAATTAATAATGCACTCGTTATTATTTTAAATTTAAATTTCTCAAACGTTTTTTGTTTTTTATTATTTTCAGCTTTATTATTTGAAAATCAAAGAAAGAAGAAAAGTAAAAGAAAGAAATAATGATCATTAATTATTTAATCATTAAATAATGATAATTAATCTTTCTTTCAAAACGAAACATTAATTGTAACGTTTCTGTAACTCAGATATTGTTGTCGAAAAAGAAAAGACATACAAAAAAAAAGACAGTTGACGTTAAAAACTACATATTATTCACATAAATATCATATGAAGGTCTTTACATCTTTAAATTAGAGTCTACATACAAGACTGACATAATGCTGTTTTAAAAAATGTTAATAAGAAACTCTTATATTATATGATATACTATGCATATATACAACACTGTATACATATTTAAAGGATGCAAAATATGTAAAGGTTTTGTGAAATCAGTCCAAATTTTATTATTATTTTTGGGACGATACCAATAACAGTCTTTTTTATGTCCTTTGTTTATCCTGGATTATAATAGTCTTAGAATTTTGATATTTCCAAGAAGAAAGAAGTATACTTAACGCTTTTTCTTAGTGTTTAAATACTTTTTATATCAGTGCATATATATAATATAATATATATAATATATGTCCTGGAATCGTTAGTAGTAACATAAAAACTGTGAAAAAAGCATTTTTTTAAATAAATTTACAAATGAATAATAAAAAAAGGTCTTCATAATGAAACAATCATTTAGATTTATAAGACATTTAACTTTATAACCATATTTTAATAAAACATAAATATATACTTAAGTATATAGGATTTTCAATTGGGTATACTACATAGGGCATACAATATTCTGCTTGAGACTGATTGAGATAGATTTAAGAAGATCTCGAAATCCGAAACATTTTTATTTACTTAATCTTAAAAACTGGATCTGTACAAGCTCCTATAATAAGTTCGACCTAACTATAGTTAGGTCGAACTTATTTGTTTTGCTTATTGGACATAAGAATATTTCTTTTCCAGAGAGTTGCGAAAATTAGTACGCTTTTAAAAGTACATTTAGTATTTTAAGTATGGGTACGATATCCGTTAGGTTTCTATGATAGATTTAGTTCGCTGCCAGTGTGTGTTATTGAATTTGTATATATATATATCCATCCATATCTATATATCCATATATAGACATAAATGTAGTAATAATAATGTATATTATATACTTGATCATTATTATTATGTGCCTGTAAAATATTATAGAAATATCTAAGTACCTATCTCTGCCCTATAAAACCTGAGGTTTTAAAGGGCATCTCTCTGAGTGTTGGACCTCTCCAAGACTCAGAGATATCTAGAGGAGATCTCTTTGTAGAGATAAGCTTATCCTGTGTCTACGTTTTTACTTTGTGTAACAACATGTAGTGCAAAGATTAAATAAATAAATATTTTTATATATTATATTTAAGCATATTTTAGACAATATGTTTACATTTTCAATATATAATATGTTTATTTATTTATTACATAACATATAGATACAATACACGTTACAAAAGAATAAAAAATATATTGTAAGAAGTCGATAAAGGATGGTTTGAACATCTAAGACTCTCTGGATGTCTCACTAGGATACCCTGTGCTGAGACATGATTATGGCTAGTATCCTAGCCATATTCTATCAATTAAAGACAATAGGTATCCTAGCCTATGACATATATGATATATACTCAAGAAATAATACAACCTATATAACATATTTTAAAGTAATTGTATATTAGGTCAATCTAAAAGTGATGGCTTCTTCCATCAGTATTCTTAATTTCTTAATAACCTGAATATTCTATAGATATTTAATTATATGGTTTTTATCATTGTCTGCTATCTTAAAAACAAGAACGTTAGGTGTGTGATGAGTGTGAATGATATGAAACAAGAGTTGTTTGTTATTTAATAAATATATTCGATTCTTTTCTCTATCTTTTCACGACTAAGAACCGCCGAACATATATATGATATATATATAAAAAATCTTAAAAACAAGGAGCGCGATCAAACCTCAATTTTGACTCACTGCGCTCGCAAAATCTTGGTATCTGTTAGAATATTGAGCGAAGCGAAGTGCAAATAGCACCGAAGTTGCATTTAATAAACGTCGACATATCTGTCCTCAAAAATTATTTTTTCAAGCTACATTACCGCGCGAAAAAAATTTCCCATTGATTTCTATGACAATTTAGTTTTTCCATGATTATTCCTCAACGACGTCGAATATAAATTTTTCATTAGTGTGCAAAATTTGGAAATTTTCGGATATACTGTTTTTGATTGATGCTTGCACCTTTAAAGGATGCTGAAAAGTCTCTTATAGTGAGCTTCGCTCAATAAATTTCATATTAAATATACAATATTAATTAAAAGAACATGATGTACAAATTAATAGGTTTGTGTATATTAGTATTTAAAGATACTTATTTCTTTAAAAAAAATATTAAATTGAAGATTGGTACTGTTTGTGCATAGTAATTAGTAATTAAAATGTGAATTGGGGGAGTGCGAAAAAACCGGTGTCTCGGTAAATTTCAGGATAAACCTAGCTATAAGCTGCTCCATAATGGCAATTACTTCAACATCTTATCGTGTAACTAAAACATATTAACATGATAATCACTAAACCTAATTTAGAACTCATCTTAGTAATAACTAAAAAAAACATCTTTAGTTAGGGAATTGGAGAAACAATCTTTACAACGAAGTACCGTTTAGTGATAGGACCCTTATATACATCCTCCTGACTTACGATTAGCTTTATGTTTCAACTAACACTATTTACTGAGACAGACCAACATTAAAATGTAATCAGTTCGTCATAATATAATTTTTATACTTCCATACTGTCAGTTAACATCTTAGCAATGCAAATCGTTTTTAGAAATTTTATTAGCAGGTACTATATCTTAAAATCAATTGATATATTGATTTGTAGCATTGTTTCATAGAGGATATAGGATGAGAACTTGGAAAGTCATCGTCTAAGTGTCGTTGAAGCGGAATCTCGTTGAAGTCTTTTTAAGGGTGAGGTAGCGGTAAGTTAGAGTATAGGTGTACACAAAAAAAACACTTACTGCAGACACAGGTGACGAAATCCGGGACAGCAGTAGGAGAACAGAGGGCACAAGGTGGATCGCGAGGAGGCGCGCACGCGCAAGACCCGACATGGCTGCGCCGCACTACTGGTCGCGCGCCCTCACGCCGCAGGGCCGCGAGCTTCGCACCCGCGCCGCCTCCGCCGCCCGACGCGGGGCGGGGGCGCTCAGGCCGCCGCCCGAGCGCTCCTCTTTCCTTAGTATCCCGGCTCAAACGGCGCGCGCGCACGGGACACTGGCGCAGCGCGCTTAGAGCCATGGCGCTCCACGTACTCTGGTAAGATTTTATATCATGTATATTATATTATTAATTTTTATTTTTTTGGTTATTTTGATAATAATTTCTAATAAATTAAACATGTTTTTGCACTGAGTTTTTTAATAATATTTAATACCAAAAATAATGGTTTAGGTTGGTGGCTTTTGTGACGATTGGAGGAGTTAGTTCGGTGAGTTAAAATTATTTTATATATCAGTGTGGTAGATGAACGGAAATAATGTAACTACATTTTAAAAGTAAAGCATATGTAAAAGTCACGGGAATTTGGGATTGTTAGGACAGCGAAAGGGCGCTCTGACTGGTCTGTCAGCTTATTTTGTCTTTTTGCAATTTCTTTAAAAAACGCGAACTTAGAAGGATAACTTTAAAACAGAAGAACTTTTGTTTTTATAAATTTCTATTTACTTTTTAGTCAAATGTAACAACACGAATTATAATTAGCTGTATCTTTGAAAATATCTTTAGTAATTTAAACATAGGCCGACAAAGTTTATCATTCGGATGTAAGTGACGATATTGCGCAAAACATTTATATAAAATAATGAATAAATAAGAACAAAACCGATAAACGTAAATAGTTCACGCAATGATTTATTGAACCTAATAAATTAGATATATATATAAAATATTGAGATTATTTCATATTATTTGCAAAATATTTTTTAACGGGTTTTAAATTATTAAAATATCTATCTTTTTCAATTAATACTGTGGAATACGACAAATTAATTAAAGTTTTGAAAATAAAATAATAATAAAAAAAAATACATGATGTTCAAAAAAAGTTTTAAAGAATTAAAAGCATAAAAAAAAATTGTGTGAAATTTGTTTCAACATTTACTTTTATAAAGATATGTAGTTAATTATCATCGTCAATTATAAGAAGTGATATTTTTGCATTTATATACGTATAAAGATATAAAAAGGCAATAATGGTCGTTTGTTTGTTGAGAGCGCAAAGTTCTAATCTTAACAATGTTGACTGTGTACAATATGGCGTTAATATAAAAAAAAAACTGTTTCAGTTTTATATTATATTAGTTGATCCGAAACATTCAGTTCATATATTTTGTTTTACTTTAGGATTGATGTACTAAGTCATAATGTAGTATCAGCTTACACAGTGCTTAGTGCATTGCTAGCAGAATATCGCATAACAGATACAATATGATCATGACTTTTTTTTACACATTATTTATTAGTCTATTTGAAATTAAAGTGAGATTGGTATTCAGATGTTG